>CM038675.1:527252316-527852316 GCA_021605145.1 Aegilops bicornis | reverse complement strand
GCCTTTCTGTAAGTAAATGCCAGAATATTTATGTTTACTGGTCTAAAATACAGGAAGGAATTGCCAACAGAGCTGTTGGAGAAACACGTATCCTCTATCTACCATTTCTGAACAGTTGAAAAACATTTCAATGTTGTAAATTTTGTCGTCCTAAATGAATATGTAGAAATGAACCTGGCCAGCAGTAGAAGTCACTGCGTGTACATTTTCTCCGTGCATCATGGATCCACTGCAGATGATAAGTATGCTCGAATAACAAACATCAATAGTTGATAGCTGTTTCCCTTTTATGTTGATGTAATTGTATATAACCATAACCGCATACAACACCTTTTTTATGCAATTCATGCTAACTCAACAGGTTGCCTTGTGCTCCTTCATGTTAGTATAGTAGGCATCAATTTCTGCGTTAATGCCATTCCTCTTTCTTTGTGCTATGGACTGTTATATCTGTCTGGATTATATGTGGGCAGCTAGTAACTTTCTTTTAATCTTACAGGGTAAGGGCCGGGAAGATTGTTCTTGTTGACTTGGCTGGTTCAGAGAAAGTTGAGAAAACTGGTGCTGAAGGGCGAGTTCTTGATGAGGCGAAAACAATCAACAAGTCGCTCTCAGCTCTTGGAAATGTTATTAATGCCCTAACTACTGGTAAGTGGCAAATACAAGTATACAACAATACTCTGTGCAAAGACTAAACACAAAACGTAGTTACTCCGCTATTGTACCTTTCTGATTAATGATCAGCTTTACTTATCTTTTTTCATCTCCAGCTAAACCGAATCATGTCCCTTACCGTGACTCGAAGCTTACACGCATACTTCAAGATGCACTGGTCTGTCAAAAAATTCTTCAGTATTTCCAAATCTGCAGGTTTGTTTACATGGCTGTTGCTTGCAGGGTGGCAGCTCAAGAGCTGCATTGCTATGCTGCTGTTCTCCTAGTTCGTCGAACGCACCAGAAAGTCTGTCTACCATTCGCTTTGGAACCAGGCATATCCCTTGAACATTGCATACTTGCATAATTTTTGTACTATTGCTGTGCTGCAGTTTATCATAACTCTATATCGATATCCATCCAGGACGAAGCTCATAAAGACTCTACCCAAACTGATTCCCAATGAAGTGGACAGCGTCAAGAAGCCCACCTGCTATTCTCATGATCAAGATGATCCGCGTGGCAGAGCACCAAGCAAGGCTGGCAGCAGTCAGTCTGAGGTGTCCGATCCGAGCCTTGATTCTTACGATCATGATGATTTGCGTGACAGGATACTGAGCAAGGTTAGTATAGCAAGCAAGCAACTAACCAGAAGTGGTCGATTCGGTTCCACCCTACGTCCTGCGCAGCAGATATATCTCACTTGCCACTGAAAATGTCTGTGCAGCTAAGGTTGAGTCTGAAGGAGGAGGACGTGGATCTGCTGGAGGAGCTGTTTGTGCAGGAAGGTATCATCTTCGACCCCGACGCAGCGGTGCCGGACATCGACCTGGCGTTCCAAGACGTCGCGAGCCGGCAGATTGTGTCGCTCGTGCAAACAGTGGAGGAGCTCACAGAAACTGTGCAAGAGGTATGTGTAGCACCAACCAAACCTGCGTCCTCCTGCTGTTCCTGCTATCCAGCTCTCCAAGGTGGGTAACTCCTGAGTGCGTGTCGATGGTGCAGCTCACTGACGAGAACGAGAAATTGAGGCATCAGCTCGAGTTCGCGCAGGAGATCGCCACCCGCGCCCAGTGCGCCACCGCGGACCGGAGCCGTGGTGCCCTGTTTGGTTTCGTGCCGGCGGCCGTCCTCCGCCCCTTTGGATTCGTTCCAGACTGATGGCTCGAACAGACAGCCGGCGTCACGTAGATTCCGCAAATATTTTGCTGCCATAAACATCACATCAACGTTAATCCTGAGTGCCTTGAGGATCATGTAGTGACACCTTATGACAGACTCTTCCTTTTTGACAGAGTATGGCAGATTCTTCTGGAAATCAATTTTGGCTCTAGGGAGTACATGCTCCTCCGTGCCAAAAATGGATTTTACCAATGTCAAAGAAAAAGAAAAGATGTGTTCATTGTCACACCCAAATGATACATGCAAATTTCCAGGGGAAAAACTTAAGCATTTAAACTTGTGCAAAATGGCAAGTCGAACGCCAAATGTTACACTTAATTTTGTTTTTTTCACCAACGAAGCATTGCTATCCCATATGGCATGAAAATTGTCAAGCACACTTGTTACATTAATGTGAATATCTAAAAATATATAATTTTCAAATTTTAGTTACTATTTATTTTGGTTTTACTGTTCATTATGTGTATATGCTTCTCAGAGCCAAAATCCGCGTCTAGATTCTTGTTGTGTTACTGTTTTTAGACTTGGCTGGTAGACAAACCTATTTCTCTCAACATGTAATCTCTATATCTAAATAGCTAGCCCCCATTAACTAACCTATTTCTCTCAATATGTGAGCATGCCACCTCATCTTTTATATCTAAATAGCTAGCCTTCACTAACCAATTTCTCTCAACATGCAAGCATATCACCTCAGTATGCAACATGTATGGAAAAATGCGTACCTCAACATGCAATTATGCACATGAATAATGTCACCTCAACATCCAAACATGCATGACAATTTCTATTATACTATGCTATTTATATTTATTAAATATTATAGAACTATAAAATGGTTTGAAGCCCATCACAGAGGGTCAATATCCTCTTCAATGTTGTTCTTTCAACAAAAATAGGCCGAGCCAATCCATGGTGTCACGTCCATCATTGTGTCGGCAACAGAAGGTTGGCCTTTATTTTGAGAAACACAGATTTAGGTCAAACTTTCACTTGAACGAAATACGTTTTCTCCACGTTTGATTTTGCAGACGCGTGTAATAGTTCAGGCACTAGCGGAGGGGGCCATTGCCCCCCTCCCCCTATTTTACAACTGTGTAAATTAATTGTTATATTTTGAGCGAGACATTTATTGCAATGGTATGATTTTATATCAGCAAGACATCTCTTGGTAGCACGGTAGACATTTCTTCATTGTTTTTTTTATGTATCAATGTTAGCAGAATTAGAAGCCTCTCAATGTTAGTACTCTGCCCAAAAAAGAGAAGTATGCACAGGAATAGATACATGATACTGCAAATAGAACATTCGCAATTCTATTAAAATCCTAGGCGTCCAAATATGTAGCCATGTTTGAGTTCAGAGGCAGCAAAATGGATCATCAAAAGACAAATCTTGTGTGTCCAAATATGTAGGCACGTTTGAACAGGTGTCTCTACTAGCTGAACGGGATGGCTCAGCTCCTCAGCCTCCAGCGGGATTATTATGTACCCAAGTACATGATGGTTGTGGAGTTCTATTTGCAATTTGTACAACTTTTCATCACGCAATGCACATTCTCTATCCAACGGTTCAAGATGAAGTTTCCATGTTTTCACTGAATGTATGGTTTCCACTAAATATGTACTCATTCTTTTTTAGTGTGCGCATAAGTTTCTTCTGTTTTTCTCACTAGTCTGCGCGTTCCACATTGTAATGACATATTTATCCCTTAGTTGTTTTGGTGATTGATGACAATGCTTTTGCGGACTAATCGTGTGCGTTGAGTATTTCAGACATTTCATCACTAGGCACAAGACGATTTGGTGCCCCTCGAAGATTATTGAAGACGGCGTTTCTCTACGTTTCTTTTCGGTGGATTTGAGTCGTAGGAAAGCTGTACTATTAAGAGGGGATCCGCTTTGGAAAGGTTTAGGTGGAATCATCACGTACACGTCTACTCCTTTTGCACCGCCTTTCCTTTGGCACTTTGGAGCATCCTTTGTCTTTTCTTGTCTATGCAAAATGTCGTGATTGCTGAACTGGGGCATGCGGTAGTACTGCTCCTAGGAGCGGTAGTACCGCAGGCCCTTGCGGTAGTACCGCAAGTGCCCACGGTAGTATTGCTTCTTTGGAGCGGTAGTACTGTGGCCTCAGGCCAGGCGTTGTTGCTATTGCGGTAGTAGGGGCGGATGTGATTTTTTACATCCGCGCCCTATGCGGTAGTACCGCACGAAACCTGATAGTACCGTGCGCTCTGGCGAGTTCAACGACATCTTGGCGGTAAAGGCGGATGTAATTTTTTACATCCGCGTCCCGCGCGGTAGTATCGCTCCTGGCTTACGGTACTACCGTGTCGGATTTTTGCATAGATCCCAACTCAGTGGAAGTTGCCACGGATGTATTTTTATATGCTCGTGCGTTCCCAAAAACTGGACTATCCTTGCCTTGCGGTAGTACCGCAAGGAAATGATAATGCCGGCGCCCGCGATTCTACCGCCCTCTGCTTCATTGCATCTGGGTTGTTCTGGTTTCTGCTGCACGGACGGTAGTACCGCGGAGCCCTGCGGTAGTACCGTGTGCCTAAACCTGGGAATAGTTTGTAATCCAAACAGTATCCAGTCCAATCCGTACATGTATAAGTTCAATAGCCAAACCAAATCAATCCAAACTATAAGTGCTATAATCCAAACCAAACCAAACTGCTCGTGTTTTCAAGCCAAACCCATCCAATCCATTCCGTAGATACAGTTTGAGGCCAAAGTTTCAAATTATGGACCTGCTCACATATTCACGTGGATAACTATTAACACATTATCTCCCTAAATGTGCACATATGCTCATGCACATTGAAAGCAGTTGGTACAGCGACGAAGCCATGGACCTCCAGTCGTTGAACAATCCAACTGGTACGTCCTATGCTGCCCCATGAAGAACCGTCGGCCATGGACGCACTAGGCACACTGAACCGATTTGTGGTGGCATCTCCCCTGACCATGCGCTGCTGGTCTTGGGCATGGGCATGGACGGTGCAGAAGCTCCGGTACGGGTGGGCATGGGGGCACAGCGGCACCATTGGTTCACCTTGAGCTTCACGACGGCGAGCACGAGTGGCTGGCGTGGTTCTTTGTCTGTGGCGGTCAACCGTCATGCCGAGCCTCGCCGGTGTGCCAAATAGATCAGGGGCCATGGCCAACCTCGCACCCCAGTGAGTTGGTCAGAGATGCCCCCAATCGACGGCAGGGTCGCCGTCTTTCCTCGCCTCTGGTGACCAGTCGTTGCCGCATCAATCGAGGTCCTTTGTGCCCTCAGTTCCATCCCCGGAGGCTTTTCTTCCTCGTCGATGAGCCATGCATTCTCATAGTCAGAGACCACGGCGCAACACGCGCGGTCGATGGGCCCCACCACTGCGGCTCCTCCTCTCTCCCTGACCACAAACCATGAGTGCACGAGCTAGAGACCACGGTGGCGCAACAAGCACGACAGCGGCAGAGGCAACCGGCGACTCCTAACCCAGTCACTCGATTTGGTTTCTGTCATGGGTGTAAATTGTTTGAGACCGATCTGTCTCTGTCCAAACCAAACCAAATCAATCCAATAATTGATAGAGTCCAGTCCGAACCAAATTAATTAGGGGCTTAACCCATTCCATCCAATCTGAAGGGAGACCAAATGGGAAACTGAACTGAAACTGTAGTTTCAGTCCAAACCATTCCCAGGTTTACGTGTGCCCTTGCGGTAGCACCGCGTCCCCAGCGCGGTAATACCGTGCTACGCAGGCTGAGTTGGTGGATAACGGTTGGATTTGTTCTTCCACTATATAAGGGGTGTCTTCTTCTCCGAGTTGACTACCTCTTCCATCCCCAAGCTCCATTATTGCTCCAAGCTCCATTTTCGCCCGATCTCTCTCACTAGCCAATCAAAATTGTTGATTTTATAGGGATTGGTTGAGAATGCCCGATCTACACTTCCACCAAGAGAAATTTGATTCCCCCCACTAATCCCTTGTGGATCTTGTTACTCTTGGGTGTTTGAGCACCCTAGACGGTTGAGGTCACCGCGGAGCCATATTCCATTGTGGTGAAGCTTCGTGGTGTCGTTGGGAGCCTCCAATTAAGTTGTGGAGATTGCCCCAACCTTGTTTGTAAAGGTCCGGTCGCCGCCTCCAAGGGCACCAATAGTGGAATCACGACATCTCGCATTGTGTGAGGGCGTGAGGAGAATACGGTGGCCCTAGTGGCTTCTTGGGGAGCATTGTGCCTCCACACCGCTCCAACGGAGACGTACTTCCCCTCAAAAGGAAGGAACTTCGGTAACATGTCCTCGTCTTCACCGGATCCACTCTTGGTTATCTCGTGCCTTTACTTGTGCAAGCTTATTTGTGTTATGTCCCTTGCTTGCTTATGTGCTTGTTGTTGTTGCATCATATAGGTTGCTCACCTAGTTGCATATCTAGACAACCTACTTTGATGCAAAGTTTAATTTGGTAAAGAAAAGCTAAAAATTGTTAGTTGCCTATTCACCCCCCCTCTAGTCAACTATATCGTCCTTTCAATTGGTATCAGAGCCTCATCTCTTTATTAAGGACTTTGTCGTCCGAAGAGTATGGTTGACACCGTAGACGGTGTGGAGGAGCACTCCGGTGTGAATCCGGTCTCGTCTACGGCTGATGGGGGAACCACGGTCTCTCGTGAGGAATTCAATGTGGCTTTGGACACATTGAAAACCTCCATGACGACCGAGGTTGAAAGCATGTTTAACAAATTCTTAGAAGGGTTTAAACTATCCACCGCACCGATGAAAGTGGGTGATCCCACTAACAAGGTGACGGATGCTAACTCCGACAAGGGGGAAGCTACTAGTGAAAAGGCTCCTTCTACTAGTGGTAAAATTGGCAACGACATCTTTGCCCATGTGGAACCTCCACTTACTTATGGTGGACCGATTCCTTCCACTCGTTTGAATCATGCCGGTCCTCCCCCTAAGATTGTGAAAAATGAGGACTTTGATTCTTGGGTTTATCGCTTTAAGCATCATTTGAACCATGTTAATACTAATCTTTGGAGAATCATTGAAGAAGGTTTGTATCCGCATGACTGAAGCAACTTCACCCCTAGAGAAGCCGCGGACAATCAATTCAATGAGAATGCTCTCTCATCATCCAAGATGCAATTCCACCCGAAGATCTTGCTCACCTCCGGCCATTCACCATGGCCAAGGATGCATGGCGCCACGTTGTGTCCCTCTACCGGGGAAGCGCAAGCATTCAACGCTCCAACTATGAAGTGGTTCAAGATGAAGCCGATGAGTTTGCAATGAAAGAAGATGAAGAACCTCATGAGATTTATCGGAGATTAACTACTCTCGCGGTCTCACTCCGAGATCATGGGAGCAAGGATACAGATGACAATTGGATCAAACGCAAATTCCTCAAGGCCATGATGCCTTACCACAAGGCCATGTCCTCCGTCATTCGTCAAAGGCTGGACTTCCACACCTTGTCCTCAAGTGAAGTGTTGGATGAGTTTGTGGCTATGATTATATTGGACAAGACCGCCGACAATGCGGTGTTACGATCTCAAAGAGCAAAGAAGCCCAACCTTGCCTTGAAGGCCAAGGTTAGTGTGGAAGAAGAGGAAGAAGAGGGGAGCAATCCCGAAGATACAAAGTATTCTTATCATGAACACATGGCTCTTGCTTCAAGGCAATTTTGGAGCAAGAAGAACACAAGGCCCAACTTCAACAAGAACAACTCAAGTGGCGCAAAGGTCAAGCAACGAGTGAGGACGTGCTATAATTGTGGCAATGTGAGCCACTTTGTTGCGGAATGTCCTTATGAGAAGAGGGAAGACAATGGTGGCAAGCTCATCCAAACGGATAAGGCCAAGTCTTTCCCCAACAAGAGCAACTTCATCAAGAAGACTCCTCCCAAGGGGTTGGTGGCACAAGAAGAGTACCATGAGTATGATGATGATGACGAAGACGGTGAGTCGGTTGCCATGGCCTCCGTTGCCATTGCGACAACTCCACAGGTGTCTCTCTTTGAGTCACCCAATGAGAACATCACCGCCAAGTGCCTCATGGCTAAAGCCACCAACAAGGTAACTCCCAACATCAAAACTACCATCATTAATAATCCTTCCTTGACGGATTGCATTGATGAACATGAGGGGTCCAATGTGGAGGAGAATGAATTTGAGTCTTTTATGAGTAAACTCAAGGGTAAATCCAAGAAGCACTTTGTTGCTCTCTTGGAACAACTTGGTGAAGCCAATGACATGATCGAGGCTCACGAAGATACCATCTCTAACATGGAGGGGCATAGTCGTGACTATGCCGATGAGATTTCGGATCTTTCCAATGCTCTTGAGGAAGAGCGAGGTCTTCGTTTGGCTCTTGAGGAGTCATACAACAGTGACCACGCTAAATTAAAGAAAGATCTTAATCATGCTCTTGTTGTATCTCGTGTGCTAAACTCCCAGAAGGCCAAGCTTGGGGTTGATCTTGCTAGACTCAAAGAGGAGTTTGACTTACTTGACAAGGCTCGCAAGGTCTTGAAGGGTGCTCATGCTAGCCTCAAAGAGTCTCATGATGAACTCCAAGTAAAGCTAACCATGGAGAAAGCCACCTTTCCTCATATGGTCTTAATTGATAATGCAAATGCTACTAACCCATGTTGTGAGCATGTGCATCTTGTTGAGGAGAATGCAAAGTTGAAGAAGCAACTTGAGAAAGGCCTTGTGTCGTGCATACAAGGTGAGAAGAACCTCAATGACCTTTTGAGCAATCAAAAGGAAGTTGTGGCCAAGGAAGGAATTGGGTTCACACCCAAGTCCAAGAACAATAAGATGGATGACAAGGCCAAACGACCTCCCCCTCTCAATCAAACTTTTGTGAAGGAGGGAGAAGGTGCTTCTAAGAAGAAGAAGAAGAAGAACATGAAGGGTAGTGATGCCAATAAGGGCAATGCTACCCCTCCCAACAAAGCCGACGAGTTTAACCCTTCTTATGTGTTATGCCGTGCTAGTGATGGACATGTTTATGCCAAATTTGTTGGTTCTTCTTATGAGTACATTGAATGGTCTATTTGGGTTCCTAAAACCCTTGTTACTAACATCAAAGGACCCATTACAATATGGGTACCTAAAACCAAGCATTGATCTCTTGTAGGTGTTTGCTTCCGGTGGGGGATCATGGTTGCTCGATAGTGAGCCACTAATCATATGACCGGAAGCAAGGAATTGGTGGTGGACGTTCACAAGATTCCATCTATGCCCACCAATGTCGAGTGGGGCGATGCCTCGTCCTCTAAGGTATTGGGACTTGGCAAGGTTGTCATTTCTCATGATCTCACGATCGAGAAGGTCATGCTTGTTGAGTCCCTTGCATAAAATTTACTTTCCGTTCGTCAACTTGCACTCATGGGCTTTGCCACTTTCTTTGATGTTGATACCGTGGCCCTCTTGTGGAGCAAGACTCTTAAAGTAGCCTATGTTGGGCATGTCGAGAACGGTCTCTATGTGATTAACTTTTCGGAGCGACCCATTAAGACCGCGACATGCCTAATGGCTAAGTTGACGTGGGATGGCTTTGGCATCGCCATTTAGCCCATGTCAATATGAGATCTTTGCAAAGTCTTCTCAAGGGGGACCATGTCCGTGGACTGACAAATGTTAGTTTTGCTAAAGATCGTGCTTGCAGTGCTTGTATCAAAGGGAAGCTACATGAAAAGGCTCACCCTCCCACGACTATCATTTACTCGAAGAGGCCTTTGGAGCTCTTTCACTTGGATCTCTTTGGGCCTCCATCCTTTGATAGTCTTGGGGGTAGAAAGTATTGCTTGGTGATTGTGGATGATTATTCAAGATACACTTGGGTATACTTCTTCAAGAGGAAGAGCGAGACCCAACAAACAGTCATTGACTTTGCAAATGAAGCTCAACGCCAACACAATGCAAAGATCTTGACGATAAGAAGTGACAACGGCACCGAGTTCAAGAACTACACTTTGGATGAGTTTCTTAGTGATGAGGGGATCAAGCATCAATATTCCGCACCATACACCCCTCAACAAAATGGTGTAGCGGAGAGGAAGAACCGGACGTTTATGGATGCGGCAAGGACCATGATGGCGGAATTCAAGTCTCCTTACAACTTTTGGGCCGAAGCCATCAACACCGCGTGTCATGCATCCAATCGGCTCTATCTCCGCAAAGGCTTGAACAAGACTCCATATGAGATTCTCACCGGTAACAAGCCCAACCTCAAGTACTTTCGGTGTTCGGGTGTAAGTGTTTCATTCTCAAGAAAGGTGTCCGTTTGTCTAAATTTGAGGCTAGAGCTCAAGAGGGCATATTTGTTGGTTATGCTACAAACTCTCATGCTTACTGTGTCCTCAATAAATCCACAGGACTTATTGAGGAGACGTGTAACGTGGAGTTTGATGAGAATAACGGCTCCCAAGTGGAGCAAAGTGGCACTTGTGATGTGGGTGATGAAATTCCTCCATGAAGCCATAAGAAGAATGGGAGTTGGTTTTATCCTACCCATTGAGGAACCCCTTGTGGCCGAAGGAGAAGAACAATGCTCCACTCAAGTGGAGCCATCACCAACCCAAGGCCCACACGCTTCCGAAGGACAAAGTGAAGGCCCTCTACATCATGAACAAGACCAAGGGCAAGATCAATCTCAAGACGGTGTTGAATCACCAAGTGATGCCCAAGGTCAAGTTCTCTCCTCTGAGCATGTTCAAGATCAAGAGCAAGCTCAAGATCAAGAACAAGCTCAAGACGGCGCTCAAGATGATCAAGTGACCGCTCCTCATCTCACCCCCGAGGAGGAATTGGATCGTCGTGCCGCCAAGATTGCATCCAAGCTCTCTACCAAGGGTCATCTCATGAAAAATGTGCTTGGAAGAATTCAAAAGGGGGTAAGCACTCGTAGACAATTGGCAAACTATTATGAACATCACACATTTGTCTCTTGTGTTGAACCCCAAAAGGTCTATGAGGCGCTCGAAGATCCGGATTGGCTCAATGCCATGCATGAAGAACTCAACAACTTCGAGTACAAACAAGGTGTGGAGATCGGTGCCAAGGCCAACGGGGAACCACAATGTCATTGGAACCAAGTGGATATTCAAGAACAAGCAAGATGCTCATGGGACCATCGTTCGCAACAAGGCAAGATTGGTAGCACAAGGCTACTCCCAAGTCGAGGGTGTCAACTACGGTGAAACCTTTGCTCCCGTTGCTCGCCTTGAATCCATTCATTTGTTGATTGCTTATGCTTCTCATCATAACTTTAAGTTGCAACAAATGGATGTGAAAAGTGCTTTTCTTAATGGTCCTATTAATGAGTTGGTGCATGTCAAGCAACCCCCCGGGTTCGAGGATCCCTACTTCCCCGATCACGTGTATCAACTCGATAAGGCACTCTATGGCCTTAAACAAGCCCCACGTGCGTGGTATGACCACCTTACCGAGTTGTTGCAAGATCATGGTTTTGAAGTTGGGAAAATAGACCCCACTCTTTTTACTAAGAAGGTCAAAGGGGAGTTGTTTGTGTGCCAACTATATGTTGATGATATTATCTTTGATTCCCCTAACAAAGCTTTCAATGAGGAATTTTCTGCTCTCATGACCTCAAAGTTCAAGATGTCTTCGATGGGAGAATTGAAGTTCCTTCTCGGGTTCGAAGTCAAGCAAAGAAGAGAAGGAACCTTCATCAACCAAGCCAAATATACTCAAGACATGCTCAAGAGATTCAAGCTAAGTGATGTCAAGCCGACTTCCACTCCAATGCCCGTCAAATGCCAACTTGACATAGATCCCAATGGTAAAGCGGTGGATCAAGAGGTATATCGCTCCATGATTGGCTCCTTGCTTTACCTTTGTGCATCTAGACCGGATATCATGTTGAGTGTGGGAATTTGTGCACGGTTTCAAGCCGCACCTAAGGAAAGCCACTTTGTGGCGGTCAAACGAATCTTTCGATATTTGGCTCATACCACAAACTTTGGCTTATGGTACCCAAGAGGAGCAAACTTCAAGCTTGTAGGATATTCGGACTCGGATTGGGCGGGAGACAAAGTGGATAGGAAGTCCACTTTCGGAGGGTGCCAATTCCTTGGTTGCTCTTTGGTAAGTTGGTCTTCTAAGAAGCAAAGTTGTGTGTCTCTCTCGTCCACCGAAGCGGAGTATGTGGCGGCCGGTTGTTGTTGTGCACAACTTCTATGGATGAGGCAAACTTTAAAGGATTACGGTGTCATTTGTGACAAAGTGCCTCTTTGGTGTGACAATGAAAGTGCCATTAAGATTTCCCTCAACCCGGTGCAACACTTCAAGACGAAGCATATTGAGATTCGGTATCACTTCATCTGGGATCACATTAGGCGGGGGGAGATCGAGCTCAACTATGTCAATACTCATGATAACCTTGCAGATATTTTCACGAAGCCCTTGGATGAAGCAAGATTTCGCGATTTAAGGCATGAGCTAAATATCATTGATTCGAGCAATGTTACTTGAACCCTTGCACACCCCACCATACTCAACTTGTTATCTTGTCTAGGTGTAGGCATGGACATAGGGGGAGTGTTGTTCTCTCAATGAACTCTCCCTCCCCCCATTATGCATATATTGATCAACTCTTTCACATTAGCCATTGTTAATGGTACTTTTGCTTCAAAGACGAGTTTTGGTCATGGGCCCAAGGATAATTCTTCGCGGTGCCATACCAATTGACTCAAACATAGGTGGCTCCGGCCACCACCCTCTCTTTGGAGAGGTTGCGTTAGGTGTTTAGTCCTTGTTGGCTCTTGCTTCCCTTTCTTTGTGCCTTGCTTGAGTGTGTTGTCTCGTGGGTTAGCTCTTTGGTGTGTCTGTTCGCTGGAAGGTTGCTTTGCAAAGGCCCTGTTCTTCTCTGCTTTAGAAACGTGCATTTTCTTGGTTCTACGATACTACCGTGGCCTGCCATGGTACTACATGAGCTGCGCTTGCAGTACTATCAAGACCCAAAGACGGCAAGTAATTTTTTATCGTCACTGGGAGCGGTACTACCGCCCTCGGTGCAGTACTTCCGCCCAGGCGGTACTACCGCGATGACACGTGGTACTACCGCGCAGTCGAGAGCGCGTGCGGGTTAAGAGCGGGCAGGGGGAGTTCCAACTCCCCCATACCCATTCAACTCTTTTTCCCCATGCCGTCTCTCTCTCTCTCTCTCTCCTGCCCAAGAACGGCGTCGGAGACCCTCGCCGGATCTCCGTCTCCGGCCGCTCTCCTCGGATTCCGACCGGTGGGATCGTTCCCCACCACTTCCTCTTGCCATGGAACAAGGTTTCTCTCCAAATCCCTCTTTCTTTGGTTCGTTCTTTTGTTTCTAGGTTTTTGGGGAGATACATGTTGTTCTTGAGATTTTAGGCCAAATCTTTGCAAGAGTAGGATGTAGGAGAGTAGTATTGCGTAGAGATGGTACTTGATATGTCGCCCCGTGGTGGATTTGATCGACCGTAGTACCGCTTCGTTGTCACGGTTGTGCTCAGATCCAGTTGCGGATTTAGATATGAAACCGTGCGGTACTACCGCATCTCCGGTGCGGTATTACCGCTCGTACGGAGGAGCGGTACTACCGTTGTTGTCAAATCTCTCATGTGGCAATTATCAAGTGCGAGTTCTACTTGTTTCACCTGTTTTGTTGTGGTCTTTGCATTGATCCTTCTCGCCTCTCGTGCGTGTTTTTGTGTTTTGTGTCTTAGGTGGTGGCTCCGGTGTCCCTGCTCGCCGTTCCAACCCCAGCCGTGACACGGGCTCCAAGCGTCTGCGCAACCAAGACGAAGCTCCAGAGGGCTCCAATGCCCCCCAACGCAGGACCAAGATCACTGCCACCAAGAACAAGGAGCCCTCCATGGGCATGGATGAGATATCCCTTGCTGAGTTTGTCACTCGAAGGAAGATCAACCCCTATGTGAATCCTCGTGCCAACTTCAGAGGGAATGAACTGTTGTGGACCAAGCAGCAAAATCTCATTTATCTGGATGTGATCAAGGCCAAGCAGAACATCTATGTGGATGTGCACTGGATTGACATGAACCATATGCGACAGGACAAGCATCATGCCTACTTTGGTGAGGCTCTGGATCTGGTGGAGCAGTTTGGCATTGAGGATGTGATCTCTTTCCACCTGGACTTTGATCCTGAGATTGTGGCCCAGTTCTTTGCCTCGGTCCACTTTCATACTGATGAGGAACGGAAGATGACCTGGATGACCAATGGACAACGATTGTCTGCTACACGGAAGGAATTCATGGATTTGCTTCAGGTTCCTGATGAGGGGCTCAACACGCCCGTTGGTGTACACCCTCATGCCAATTCCGAGTCAGCCAACAAGAACAAGCTTCAGCCCTACTATGTTGAGAAGTTGCTTCCTAGTGGCAAGAAGGCGTGGGTGCTGAACTCCTTCCTTGACATCATGTATCGCATCCTCTTTCCACGCATTGGTGACAAGGACAAGGTGCACGCCTATCTTGTGGATATGATGCTCATTTGTGAGGAGGTGCGCCATTCTCAGTCGCAACCACTTGATGTCTCACATATCATGTGGTGCGAGCTTCAGTTTGCGGTGTTCAACCGTAAGGTACCCATCTATGGCCCTTACCTGTTTCTGTTGATCTCGAAGACTTGGGAGAAGATGTATCCCCACGATAAGTTTCTTGCTCTTGACTAGACCCGTCATGAGCCCATCAAGCTCCGTGTCAAGATCCAGTGGGCCAACACTACTACCCGTGCCGAGGCAGCAGCTGCTCAGATGGATGTGGATGAGGATGAGATTGAGGAGGAGGACGCTGATGAGGACAGCTCTGCTGGCTACTCGCCTTCATCTTCTGAGCCCTCTTGGGCTAAGAAGCTGAAGAACAAGATGAAGGCTCTGTTCTGCATGCAGGCCAAGGGGCAGTACCAGACTCACGTTGCCTCCAAGGAGAGTCGCCGCCGCGACAAGAGGATCTTGCGGACTTTTGGAGAGGACATTACCAGCGGCTCCGAGAAGCACATCACTCCAGAGGTTGAATGGATGGCTAAACAAGGCTACAAGTGGACTGATTTTGAGGAGGAGCCCGTCCCTGCCGCCGAGTCCGACGGAGAGCGTGCGAGTGATTACTCCGCTTGAGCCACCACTTGTGTTGCAGGTGTCCTCTCTGCCTTTTTGGCATCTCGATGCCAAAGGGGGAGAGAGTGTAGGATTTGCGAGTCGTGTGTCGTATTTGTTTCGCTTACCTTTGTTCCGTTGAACCTTGTTTGCTTTGGTTTGGTTTGCGCTTGTGAGACCTTCCTATCATATGGTGTAAGACATATGCACTCTATCGTACCTTGTTGAGCTTATGCTATCTTGTGCTATTTACATTATGCTCATATTTACTATCTTGCTTAGTGTTAGTCTTATTGTTGCAAGATATGCCTTGTCTATAAAATATAGGGGAGTGTTGATCCTAGTATGTGTGTCGTGCAGTCCAAAGCACTTATCTAGATAGCACACATCTAAGGGGAGACCGTCTATATTTTAGAGATGTGGGGTTTGCCCATGTTCTATGTTATCTCCCTTTGTGCAAATCCTGTATTGTCATCAATCCACAAAAAAGGGGGAGATTGTAAGGGCATATTTATCCCTTAGTTGTTTTGGTGATTGATGAAAATGTTTTTGTGGACTAATCATGTGCATTGAGTATTTCAGACATTTCATCACTAGGCACAAGACAATTTTGTGCCCCTCGAAGACTATTGAAGATGGCGTTTCTCTACGTTTCTTTTCGGTGGATTTGAGTCGTAGGAAAGCCGTACTATTAAGAGGGGGTCCGCTTTGGAAAGGTTTGGGTGGAATCATCACGTACACGTCTACTCCTTTTGCACCGCCTTTCCTTTGGCACTTTGGAGCATCCTTAAATGCAGGGCATGCGGTAATCGCTCCTAGGAGCGGTAGTACCCTTGAGCCCTCTTGATAATACCGGCCTCTGGCGGTAGTACCGCAAGTGCCTGATAGTATTGCTTCTTTGGAGCGGTAATCGTGGCCTCGAGCCGAACTTTGTTGCTATTGCGGTAGTAGGGGCGGATGTGATTTTTTACATCCGCGCCCTATCTTGATAATACCGCACCGAAGTATTGATAATGCCGTGCGCTCTGGCCGGAGTTCAACGACATCTTGTGGCGATGAGGCGGATGTAATTTTTACATCCGCGCCGCCGTGATAGTACCGCTCCTGGCTTACGGTACTACCGTGTCGGATTTTTGCATAGATCCCAACTCAGTGGAAGTTGCCACGGATGTATTTTTATATGCCCGTGCGTTCCAAAAAACTGGACTATCCCTGCCTTCCGGTAGTACCGCAAGGGGGAGCAGTTGTAACGCGCCAGTAGTTCTACCGCCCTCTGCATCATTGCATCTAGGCTGTTCTGGTTTCTGCTGTTTTGGTGATTGATGAAAATGCTTTTGTGGACTAATCATGTGCATATTTATCCCTTAGTTGTTTTGGTGATTGATGAAAATGCTTTTGTGGACTAGTCATGTGCATTGAGTATTTCAGACATTTCATCACTAGGCACAAGACAATTTTGTGCCCCTCGAAGACTATTGAAGACGGCGTTTCTCTACGTTTCTTTTCGATGGATTTGAGTCGTAGGAAAGTCGTACTATTAAGAGGGGGTCCGCTTTGGAAAGGTTTGGGTGGAATAATCACGTACACGTCTACTCCTTTTGCACCGCCTTTCCTTTGGCACTTTGGAGCATCCTCCGTCTTTTCTTGTCTATGCAAAATGTCGTGATTGCTGAACTGGGGCATGCGGTAGTACTGCTCCTAGGAGCGGTAGTACCGCAGGCCCTTGCGGTAGTACCGGCCTCTGGCGTGGTAGTACCGCAAGTGCCCACTATAGTACCGCTTCTTTGGAGTGGTAGTATTGTGGCCTCAGGCCAAGCGCCGTTGCTATTGTGGTAGTAGGGGCGGATATAATTTTTTACATCCGCGCCCTACGCGGTAGTACCGCACCAGGGGCGCGGTAGTACCGCGCCTGGCGAGTTCAAGACATCTTGTGGCGGTAAGAGTGGATGCAATTTTTTACATCCGCGCCCCGCGCGATAGTACCGCTCCTGGCTTATGGTACTACCGTGTCTGATTTTTGCATAGATCCCAACTCAGCGGAAGTTGCCACGTATGTATTTTTATATGCCCGTGCCTTCCCAAAAACTGGACTATCCCCGCCTTCCGGTAGTACCGCAAGGGGGAGCGGTTGTAACGCGCCAGTGGTTCTACCGCCCTCTGCATCATTGCATCTAGGCTGTTCTGGTTTCTGCTGCACGGGCGGTAGTACCGTGGGGCCCCACGGTAGTATCGTGTGCCCTTGCGGTAGTACCGCGTCCCCAGCGCGGTAGTACCGTGCTACGCAGGCTGAATTGGTGGATAAGGGTTGGATTTGTTCTTCCACCATATAAGGGGTGTCTTCTTCTCCGAGTTGACTACCTCTTCCATCTCCAAGCTCCATTGTTGCTCCAAGCTCCATTTTCGCCCGATCTCTCTCCCTAGCCAATCAAACTTGTTGATTTTCTAGGGATTGGTTGAGAAGGCTCCGATCTACACTTCCACCAAGAGAAATTTAATTCCCCCCACTAATCCCTTGTGGATCTTGTTACTCTTGGGTGTTTGAGCACCCTAGACGGTTGAGGTCACCGCGGAGCCATATTTCATTGTGGTGAAGCTTCATGGTGTCGTTGAGAGCCTCCAATTAAGTTGTGGAGATTGCCCCAACCTTGTTTGTAAAGGTCCGGTCGCTGCCTCCAAGGGCACCAATAGTGGAATCACGACATCTCGCATTGTGTGAGGGCGTGAGGAGAATACGGTGGCCCTAGTGGCTTCTTGGGGAGCATTGTGCCTCCACACCGCTCCAACGAAGACGCATTTCCCTCAAAAGGAAGGAACTTCGGTAACACATCCTCGTCTTCACCGGCTCCACTCTTGGTTATCTCGTGCCTTTACTTGTGCAAGCTTATTTGTGTTATATGCCTTACTTGCTTGTGTGCTTGTTGTTGTTGCATCATATAGGTTGCTCACCTAGTTGCATATCTAGACGACCTACTTTGATGCAAAGTTTAATTTAGTAAAGAAAAGCTAAAAATTGTTAGTTGCCTATTTACCCCTCCCCCCTCTAGTCAACTATATCGATCCTTTCACACATTCATAGCATCTGTTTCCATCTATGCCCCATTAACTGCGCCCAGTTCCCAATGAAAAGCAAGCATACAGGGAAAGCATGCAGGGCTGTTTGCGGGCTGACCACGTGGGGAAGCTAACCTAGGCAAAAAGTAAGGAAGACCAGCCAACCATTGCATGCATATTTACTCCGGATACTCAAGCAGATTACTCACGCCCAGGGGCAAATTGGTCAAAAAATCGACATTGCTCTCCTTGGTATGCGGGCCAAGAGTTATACGCAGGGTAAAAAGAATCAAAGGGACTACTTTTTCCAGTTACATGCCCGATAAGAGCATCTCCAACAACCTTCGTATTTTTGCACTCAATTGCTATTTTAGCAATTGACCAAAAAATCTTCTCCAACACTCTTTGTATAAGTGGCCCCCAGCAAAAAAAATTACAAAGCTTTATACTTGCACCTAGACTTTGTATATTTGCAAAGTGGAGAGGCCACTTGCTATAATTTTACAAACCCTCCTAAAGTGGCCCCTTCAGTTTTTTGTCTCAATGACCAGCGGGCCCTGTATGTGTTGTGTATATTGTGTGCACGTGTACGTGTGTTCTGTGTACCTTTTTTTAGCATGGTTATTTTTTTCATGTTGCGTGTGTGTTGTGTTGTGTACCTTTTTTGCATGGATTTTTTCATGAAGTGTGTATGTGTATGTGCACGTGTGTATGTGACGTGTATGGTGACGAGTTGTGAAATTATATGTATTCATGTATGTAAGCTAGTGTGTAGTGTGTATGACGAACTCTCCTCACATGTCATTGTGTGTCTTGTACAAATATAGCAAATCCAGTATACAAAGGCTGCCAAAGCACAACTTGATTTGGATTGCTAAACTTTCTCTCTTCTTTTTCTATCAACATTTTTTAGCACTTTAATATACAAAGGTTGTTGGAGAGGCTCTAACCAATAATGCTCGGGCTTGGTAATGATGTGATTGAAGTATGAGGAACCAAAAACAAAGTAGCAGTACAAGACCAAAAAACAATAAAAAATGTCATTTTCCTAAACAAAATCGCACATTGGGAGTGCATTAAAAAATTCATCCATAGTACTTTCTCTTCAACTCTTCTACTCCCCTCCCCTCCCAAAAGCACGAACATAAGTACATAACTTAACAAAATTAGTCCCTGGTTTTTTGGGTTTTGTTATCAGAAACTAAAAGAAAGAGAAAAGAGATTTGCAATTCAGCAAGAAAAGAAAACCCGAATGCACCGACTTTATTTATTATTTCAGATATCAAAAGTTCAGCAGAAACACAAAGCATCTCGAACATAATAAAAGTTACATTGAGATTTCAAGAGCCCCAAACAACCACTACTACCGTCAGAATGAGCCGTCGATGCGCCGTTGTCGCCGCTCCCTTACCAAAACCGGCTTGACCTTGCCAATGGCAGCCAGGAAGTCTTTGTGCATGTGCCCTAAGAGCCAACGCCCTGGAGCCGTAATCGTCGCCGTTGAACCCTTGCTTGCAGAGATCTGAAACACCTGACATCAAATCTCGTCACAAGACGAGAAGCCCTAACCTCACCGCTCTAAAGAGACGGCAAAAATCTACGTCGAAGATCCGTCGACTAGGACGAACTCGAGGATAATCGAAACCCGAAAGACAAACTCGAAGAAGTAGCGCCACCATTTGGCCGAACACTGCATCTGCGAAGACTAAAAAAACCTAACCTAGATTGCTAACCGGAGCGGAGGCACCGGGATTCTCCTCCCTGTCACCAGCCAGAGGGGAGTTACAGAGCGGAGTGATTCCAAACGGCTCTTTAGTTTCATCTTTACGGCCACTTTTTTCGCAGCTATTGCTCTACTGCAGGAAGCAAATTGCATACGTGGCTAAACATCGGGCCGCTCATCTCGTCCATGCAAGAAAGCTCGGCACTCAGCGCCTCTTTCCTTCTCCCCCCGTGCTCGGCTGTTCTCCCTCCTCCCTATCCAACCGCCACCGCCATGGCCTCCTCCCCTGCCCTGTATCACACCCTGCTTCACTTTCTCAACCCGATCCATTCTCACCACCTATCCTCTTCCCCCACACGCCACCGCCACCGCTGCCTCGCCCTCTCCTCCGCCGCCGCGCGCCTCCCCAACCCCAACGCCGCCGCCCCCTTTCGTTTCGGCCCGGTGAGGACAGCCAGCGCGAGCCAACTAGCGTTCGAGACAGAGGATGGGGAGGAGACGCCTCTAGCGTTCGATACAGAGGAGGAAGAGGAGGCGCCTCGTTGGCCCGCTACGCAGGCGCAGTCTGACGACGAGGATGACGAGCAGGAGTGGGCCGGGGGCAATGGCACGGCGGCGCACGGGGAGGAGGAGCATTATGGCGGAGATCCGGCGGCCGAGGATGGGAGCGGGTGGACGCGGCGGCAGCCGCGGCCGCGCGAGCTGTTCGTGTGCAACCTGCCGCGCAGGTGCGGCGTCGACGAACTGCTCGAGCTCTTCGGGCCATACGGCACCGTCCTCTCCGTCGAGGTGCGCTCCCTTGCATTTCACGCGGTCGCGCGCCTGCTCTGCTGTCGGATTCATACTGTTATTATACGCTACACGGTGTTTATCATCCATGAAGAAGAATTGCACGGGCCAGCTGAAGCACTAGTGACGCCCCCTGGCTGGCTGGCTCCAAGTGGCTTGGGACATGGGAGGTACTAGGAGATAGGCATGGCTCGTGCAGCCATGGACCATGGTATTCCCCAGGCCTATGACTGACCATCCATGCTCGGGAGTTCATAGAATTAAGTGAAGTTACTAGGCAACCCCATACATAGAGTTAACTCACCTGCCTCACCATCAGCAAGGTTAGCAACTCCACAGATCTCAATGGATGCTCTGAACCACCTGTTACGCAGCAGGTTTGGTATTTTGGATAATTCAATCGTGCAGAGAAAACAGCAGTCTGTCGTTTTTTTTCCTTTTTATGTACTTTATTTGGATGTTTACAATCTCTACGGGTGGCTCTTGCGCTTATCATTCCACAATATCTTACTGAAAACTGCTGATGAACAAATGGTGGGGTTTATATCAGATGCTTCTCGTTCTCATCTCTCTCGTGGTGCTGTATTAGTCGGTAATATTAGATCGACAGACCAGTGACTCGAACTTGGTGCCATTTGGCTAGTATCTGTTGAATGATGTCCTAATTTAGGTCTCAATAGAATCTACATTCTAATTGCTGCCTTAGTTATATGTGTAACTGCATATGATACGTATGATGGTGTCACATCCTTGGGTAATATTTTGTTGCTTCCAATTAAGATCCTAGAGGCTCATTTTGATGTTAATATTTGAAGTTGTTAACAACCCGCAGGTTTCTCGTGATGCCGAGACCGGGATTAGTCGAGGATGTGGCTTTGTTACGATGCGTTATCTTGCAGAAGCTAGAACAGCTATCAATGCTCTCGATGGATTTGTGAGTCATACAATGGCTTCATTTCCTCTGTAGTTTCTTCTCAACTTGCATATTGTCTTTTTTTTGCGGGAAAACTTGCATATTGTCTACAAATGGAAGTGTTCCGTGTAGTAATCCAATTACAAATTACTCTCTTTTACTTCCATGTTTCTCTTATAGGACCTGGATGGGCGTGAGATGTTTGTAAAACTAGCGGCTCACGTGGTTGCTAGTAGGAGAAATCCCAGCCTGTCCCATACACCACCCATGAAGGACCATATCTTTGAAAGTCGATACAAGATCTATGTTGGCAACCTTGCATGGTCTGTTCAACCTCAACACTTGAGGGAGCACTTTACTCAGTGTGGAACTGTTGTTAGTACAAGGCTGCTGACAGATCGCAAAGGAGGGAGAAGTCGTGTCTATGGATTCCTTTCGTTTTCTTCAGCCGAAGAGCTTGAGGCTGCTCTGCAGCTTAACAATACGGTATAATTCTTCAATTTCTGTATTTTGCTACTTATTCCCTCGGGTTTGATATTAGAATGGAAACCGCAAATCCTTGTTGAATTTATTTCAAGAAACTTCATATATGCATCTCCTTCAGAATCTGCATCTCGGGTAAGTTTGTATAAGAAAGTCCTACATAAGTAAAATGGGATTACATTTGTTCCAGAAAGATTCTGCATAACCTGAAGCTTACCAGTAGCTCCATGATATCTAAGCACCTCCATTTCATTTTTTTTTCCTAATTACACTCTGCTTCTATATACGCTTTTTTATGACACTCCCATGATATTGCGAGTTTGCGACTATGTTGACAACTATCATATCTTATCTCGACTCTTACTAATGCAACAGGGATTTCATGGACGGGATATCATCGTCAGAGAAGCTCATGTAAAATCGCCAGATACACTAAGCCAAACCCTTGAGAGTTAGACCTGGAAGCTACTGTGTTTATTTTTGTCTGGCTTATTTGCCAATTGAGTTCATTGTTCAGGCACTTTGCGCAAGCGCAACTAAGTAGCTAACATCTTTTGTATGTACGGAGTAATGTAGTGTGATGTACCATTGCAATTTTGCAGAAATACAATCATTAACATGAATGGACTGACTGGGTTGACCATATACCGGTGGTCTGAAATCTTGTGAAGAGCATTATTCGATGGGATCTTGACGATTCATTCAGTCAGAATCAAGCGATTGGATTTCCTCTGCCTCTTGTTCTTTGATGCCAGTGTCACACGATCTGTGGTCTTCCACGATTGTACTATCACACGAGGATGTTGCAAAGGGTGTGTGCATTTGCTTGACGTGGAGTCCTTGAGGTCAATAAGGTCTTATTTTTCAAAGAAAAAAGAAGGATGTTGCCATACTGCCATAGTGTTTGGGCTCAACCCTTAGAGTGTACGCCTGTTTGCTGCTGGTCCTAGTGACCACTGCTACCTGCCCTGTTTGCTGCTGGTCCTAGTGACCACTGCTACCTGCCCTGGCGAGGCATCCGTAGATGTTTGTTTGCTGCTGTCAAGTGTTTGGGCTCTAGTGACGTACACATGTGTTCCCCATGCTGATTCTGCCAAGCTTGGTCATGTTGTAATCTGCTGTCAATTATGTTAGACCAAAACTTGAGTATTTTGTGCTGGAACGTCCGAGGTTTGAACTGTCAATTATGTTAGACCAAAACTTGAGTATTTTGTGCTGGAACGTCCGAGGTTTGAACTGTCCTGATCGCCGCACCACCATCCATAAGACCATCATCGCCACTCCGTGTCACATTGTGTGCCTTCAGGAGACCAAGCTCCAGAATGTCGACCCGTTCATTGCTTCTTTTCTTGGGGGACATCGATTAAAGAGTTTTGCTCAATGCCCGTCTGTTGGCACTCGAGGCGGAATCCTTCTTCTCTAGGACGAAAAAATTGTCAAAATCCAAGATGTAAACGTTGGTGCTTTCTTCCTCTCGGCCAAAGTCTCCCTCTCCTCGTCGGGTGAATCCTTCAAGCTCACAAACGTGTACGGCCCGACGAGAAGCAACCTCAAAGACGACTTCTTCCAAGAGTTGGCCAGTGAGAAGCCCCACCCTGGCGAAAGGTGGTTGGTTAATGGTGATTTTAATTAAATTTACTGAGCGAGAGACAAGAACCGTGCAAACGTTGACCGAAGTCGCATCGTTTGTTTCCGTAACGCCCTCAATGCGTGCGAGCTAAAAAAGATACATCTTCAAAACAGGAAGTTCACATGGAGTAACGAGCAAAACGACCCAACCTTAAGCAAGCTAGATTCCTTTTTCTGCAATGAAGAATGGGACCTACACTTCGGCACTCACCTCCTACATGCTCTCTCCTTGTCGCTCTCCGACCATTGCCCTCTCCTCCTCGCAAATGACAAAGGGCCACCTAGGATCAAATCATTCCGCTTTGAAAACTTTTGGATCAAGATGCCTAGATTCAAGGAGGTTGTCAACTGTGCATGGAACCAAGAGGTGAACCATGTAGATCCTTACCACATCCTCTTCCACAAGATGAAGAAGACAAGTCAGGTGCTTAGGAAATGGAGCAAGAGAATTTTTGTGCATTCGAAGGTACAAATACATATGGCCCTTGAGGTCATCCCCCATCTGGATGTGGCCCAAGAATGTCGTCCTTTGAGTGCAGAAGAGCTAGATATTCGTAGGAGACTCAAGCGCAAGGTGGTTAGCTTGCCCGTGCTCAAGCGCGCACGGAAAAGGCAATGCTCGAGAATTACCAATCTCAAAGATGGAGATGGCAACACTCGTTTCTTTCACCTCTGAGTCAATCATAGAAGGCGCAAGAATTTCATACGCCGTCTTAGGCATGACAATGGATGGGTCACAGAGCATGAGCATAAAAAACCCATCATCCAAAACCATTTCGCGGAGGTCACCAAGAGAGGGGCACTCCGCAACATTGACATCAACTAAGATCACATCCCAAGCCCCGCTTGCGATCTCTCTGACCTTGGGGCTGCCTTCACGGAGGTGGAGGTCAAGAAGGCGATCTTTGATATGCCGAGTGACAAAGCGTCGGGTCCGGATGGATTTACCGGGGCCTTCTTCAAGGACTGTTGGGAAATCATCAAGGGCGACGTTATGAACGCGGTCAATCACTTCTCGAGCTTGCATACATCCAACCTTTGTTGGCTCAACTCCGCAAACATTGCCCTCATTCCAAAGAAGGATGGGGCGGAATGCATCTCAGATTTCCCTCCCATTAGCCTCATCCATGCCATCGCTAAGATTATTGCTAAGGTCATGGCCTTGAGACTTGCACCACACATGCAAAACCTTGTCTCTAATGCTCAAAGTGCCTTCATCAAGAAGAGGAGCATCCATGACAATTTCACATATGTGAGAATCTTGGCAAGGAAATTCCATCGCAACAAGACGCCGACGCTGCTATTCAAACTTTGACATCAAGAAAGCTTTTGATTCTGTGCATTGGGATTTCCTCTTGGATCTTCTGAGGCACTTGGGCTTTCCGAGCAGATTTTGTGACTGGTTTTCCGCACTCCTTTCTACAGCCTCCTCAAGGGTCTCGATCAACGGAATTTTGGGCGACCCGGTGAAGCATGGCCGCGGTCTTAGGCAAGGTGACCCGCTCTCCCCCTTACTGTTCGTATTGGCAATTGACCCCCTGCACCATCTCCTAAACAGGGCCACATCTCAAGGGCACCTCCGTCCTCTCTGTGGTAGGGCAACGACCATTCATGCCTCTCTTTATGCTGATGATGCAGCCATCTTTGTCAAGCCCATCATGGAGGACATCCAGTTTTTTGCTTCTGTCCTGGCTTCCTTTGAAGAGGTTACCGGTTTAGTCACTAATTGTGCTAAAAGCCTCGCCGCCCTGATTCGTTGCGAAAGTGTTGATCTTCAAGACATTCTTCATGCTTTCCTGGTTGTCGGCACGTCCTTTCCAATGAGATATCTTGGACTACCGTTATCGGTCAAGCGCCTCAAGAGGATCCACTTTCAGCACTTGAGGATAAGGTAGCCGACAAACTCCCTCCGTGGCAAGGAAGACATGTCGCTACACTAGTACAGCGAGGTGCTATACAAACGGTTTTTAACCCCTTTCCGCGATGGCATTTGAAACCGTCGCCTAGTGAGTGTGGGCGCTAGGAGGGTCCTTCCCACACGTCCCAGAAACCATCGGGGATATGCCCTCCTGGCATACACGCTCGGCAAAATAAGGTCGTGTGCGCCTGGCGAGCGACCAAATACGGTTATACTACAGTAGTGCTAAAAAAAATACAATTATACAGGCAAAATCATTTCCGGTCGTAAGTACATCCCACACAGTCAGTCCCTGCTAAACATTTCCGTTCGTATATACATCCCACACAGTCGCTCCAAGGAAAATGTTTCTGCTTGCAGGTACATCACACACAATTTTCCCTGTTAAATCGTTTGTGATAACGTTTCCATTGCACAGGGTATTAACAATTTTATCGTTTGCGTTATTGAATGCATCACACACGGTGCGTAGAAGAAACTGTGTGGCAAAGACTGTCCATCACACACAGTTTTTATGTGGTAAACATTTGCGCCAGGTGGCCTAACGCAAACAGTTTTCAAGAGGATATCGTGTGTGATTGTTCATTAATCCAACATGGTTTATTCCTAGAAACTGTGTGCGTTGCCTGAGGTCATCGCCCACGATGTTTTCTCAATAACCGTTTGCAATAAGAAAACCCAATTAGCAGGCTAATTATCCTATTATTAATTATTCATTTATTAATCTAATTGACATTTCATATTAAGCACACAATATATTTCATTTTCATAATTGAAATACATCAGAGTATAACATCATATGGCTTCAACACTCAGCTACCTCATTACACAACTACACCAGCACCAAGTTTCACATGCAACATCTATAACCTTTCGAAATTAGCATCATAGACGGTACATAGACAGATGTATCTCATCTGGAAAACTGTTGAAGCAGAAGGCAAATATTGAGCCTTCATTGATGTTGAAGGTCTTTGCAACTTTAGGCCAGTGCCTGTGGATGATTGACCATCCATCCTTCGTACTCTTCAGGAACACTTCAATATTGAACCGTGGGTGTTGTATGAATACCTTCCTCGCCTCCTGATCATACAGGTGGTTTGAGAGGTAATCATCAGTGAACTGCTTTGGAAAGGCTTGAAAATAAGAATGTGGATAAATATCTTCTCTATATTGGAAATGGGGCAAAGGAATAAAAAAGGCAATGCATAATAGTTAGTACCATCCTGTAGTGAACTGATGTCTTTTTCATTGTGCAGACAAAGATTTTGTTATTTTTTGTCGCTAATGTCTTTATCCTAACAATCTTTCTGAGTTTCTTGACTTGAATGATATTCATGGACAACTCATTTCCCCATATGCAAAAAGGGTCGAACAGTGGGTCAAAACCTCTGACAGCAGGACCTACGTGTGCAAGACCAAATTGTTAAAAACCTAAATATTAGAATGGTTGCTGCAATTACAAAATAATGTGCTATTAGACAAAGGACCATGCATGTGCTAATGTTGATTGCAAACCTCAGTGCTTCCCATTGTTTCCCTGCAACACATATAAAGTAGTTAGTCATTAGGTTGAGTGAGGGTTCGCATGCTATCAGTAAAATATATTGATGAAAAATAAGCACATTGCAGATTCATTAGATTAATCCAAGCCACATGGAAAACCCATTTATCCAAACCAAGCATGATCAAGAACTAGGAAATATAGCACTTGTATATGTTTCTCGTGTATTAAGTGCAGCCAAATTCGATTTATTCCTCACATCCACAACAATACAAAATTCTACCCACGACAATTGGACATCGCATTGCAGAATTGAACCAAGCAGTTAACTAAACACCACAACAAATGAACCAAACATTAACTGAGCACCACATTGCACAATATAACATACTCCTAATAGAAGATCATGCAGTTAACCAAACCAAGCATGCTTAACAACCTGGAAATATAGCAATTCTATTTGTTTCTCATGTATTTAGTACAGCCAAATTTAATTTATTCCTCACATGGTATACAATAACAGAATGCACCCACAACAATTGAACATCATATTGCAAAATTGAACCAAACAGTTAACTAAACACCACAACAAATGAACCAAACGTTAACTGAGTACCACATTGCACAATATAACATACTCCTAATAGAAGATCAGACAGTTAACCAAACCAAGCATGCTTAACAACTTGGAAATGTAGCAATTGTATTTGTTTCTCATGTATTTTGTAAAGAAAAATTCAATATATTTCTCACACGGAAGACAATACAAAATCGCACCCTAAAGAATTGAACATCACATTTGTAGAATTGAACCAAACAGTTAAGCAAACATGACAACTAATTAACCAAACAGTTAAAAGGGTGGGCTCGAGAAAAAGCCACGAACTGTCGTTTAAAGCAGCCAACCGCGTCGCATCGTCGGCGCGTGAGGCATCGACAGTGGCCTCGACGGTGAGGTGTGTTGGGGAACACAGTAATTTCAAAAAAAATCCTATGATCACGCAAGATCTATCTAGGTGGTGCATAGCAACGAGCGGAGAGTGTGTCCACGTACCCTCATAGACCGAAAGCGGAAAGCGGAAAGCGTTATATCAACGCGGTTGATGTAGTCATACGTCTTCACGATCCGACTGATCCTAGCACCGAACGTACGGCACCTCCATGTTCAGCACACGTTCAGCTCGATGACGTTCCTCGTACTCTTGATCCAGTTGAGGACGAGGGAGAGTTCCGTCGACGCGGCGTGGCGGCGGTGATGATGATGAAGTTACGGCGCAGGCTTCGCCTAAGCACTACGATGATATGACCGAGGTGTGTAAGCGTGGAGGGGGCACCGCACACGCTAAGACAAATCTTGAGTGCCTTTGGGGTGCCCCGCCACGTATATAAAGGAGGGAGGAAGAGGTGGCGGCCCAAGGGGGGCGCGCCAGGTGTGGGGAATTCTACTAGGACTCCCAAGTACAAGTAGGATTCCCCTCCTCTTTCCTATTCGGAGTAGGAGAGAATGAAAGAGAGGGAGAGGGAGAAGGAAAGGGGGGCCGCGCCCCAACCCTTGTCCAATTCGGTTTGGGCAGGGGGGAGGCGCGCGCCACCTCTTGGCACTTCTCCCCTCTCTCCACTAAAGCCCAATAAGGCCCATTACTTCTCCCGGCGAATTCCCGTAACTCTCCTGTACTCCAAAAAATACCCGAATCACTCGGAACTTTTTCGATGTCCGAATATAGCCTTCCAATATATCGATATTTACGTCTCGACCATTTCGAGATTCCTCGTCATGTCCGTGATCTCATCCGGGACTCCGAACAACCTTCGGTACATCAAATCACATAACTCATAATACAAATCGTCATCGAGCGTTAAGCGTGCGGACCCTACGAGTTCGAGAACTATGTAGACATGACCGAGACACATCTCCGGTCAATAACCAATAGCGGAACCTGGATGCTCATATTGTCTCCTACATATTCTACGAAGATCTTTATCGGTCAAACCGTATAACAACATACGTTGTTCCCTTTGTCGTCAGTATGTTACATGCCCGAGATTTGATCGTCGGTATCCTCATACCTAGTTCAATCTCGTTACCGGCAAGTCTCTTTACTCGTTCCGTAATGCATCATCCCGCAACTAACTCATTAGTCACAATGCTTGCAAGGCTTATAGTGATGTGTGATACGTCTCCAACGTATCTATAATTTTTGATTGCTCCATGCTATATTATCTACTGTTTTAGGCAATATTGGGCTTTATTATCCACTTTTATATTACTTTTGGGACTAACCTATTAACCGGAGGCCCAGCCCATATTTGCTGTTTTATGCCTATTTCAGTGTTTTGAAGAAAAGGAATATCAGACGGAGTCGAAACGGAACGAAATCAACTAGAGAAGTTATTTTTGGAACGAAAGCCACCCGATGGACTTGGACCCCACGTCAAGGAAGGAACGAGGAAGCCACGAGGGTGGGGGACGCGCCCACTCCCTAGGGCGCGCCCCCTGCCTTGTGGGGCCCTCGTGGCTCCCCTGACGTACTTCTTCCGCCTATATAACTCCACGTACCCTAAAACTTCCAGAACGGAGATTATATCGGGAGTTCCACCGCTGCAAGCCTCTGTAGCCACCAAATATCAATCGGGACCCTATTGAGCACACCTGGGAGGGAACCCTCACCGTGGCCATCTTCATCCCGGCGCTCTCCATGACGAGGAGGGAGTAGTTCACCCTCGTGGCTGAGGGTATGTACCAGTAGCTATGTGTTTGATCTCTCTCTCTCTCTCTCTCTCGTGTTCTTGATTTGGCACGATCTTGATGTATCGCGAGCTTTGCTATTATAGTTGGATTTTATGTTGCTTCTCCCCCTCTACTCTCTTGTAATGGATTGACTTTTCCCTTTGAAGTAATCTTATCGGATTGAGTCTTTAAAGATTTGAGAACACTTGATGTGCCGTGCGTATCTGTGGTGACAATGGGATATCACGTGATTCACTGGATGCATGTTTTGGTGGTCAACTTGCGGGTTCCGCCCATGAACCTATGCATAGGGGTTGGCACACGTTTTCGTCGTGATTCTCCGGTAGAAACTTTGGGGCACTCTTTGAGGTTCTATGTGTTGGTTGAATAGATGAATCTGAGATTGTGTGATGCATATCCTATAATCATACCCACGGATACTTGAGGTGACATTGGAGTATCTAGGTGACATTAGGATTTTGGTTGATTTGTGTCTTAAGGTGTTATTGTAGTACGAACTCTAGGGCTGTTTGTGATACTTATAGGAATAGCCCAACGGATTGATTGGAAAGAATAACTTTGAGGTGGTTTCATACCCTACCATAATCTCTTCGTTTGCTCTCCGCTCTTAGTGACTTTAGAGTGACTCTTTGTTGCATGTTGAGGGATAGTTATATGATCCAATTATGTTATTATTGTTGAGAGAACTTGCACTAGTGAAAGTATGAACCCTAGGCCTTGTTTCAACTAATTGCAATACCGTTTATGCTCACTTTTACCGCTTGCTACCTTGCTGTTTTTATATTTTCAATTTACAAAAACCTATATCTACCATCCATATTGCACTTGTATCACCATCTCTTCGCCGAACTAGTGCACCTATACAATTTACCATTGTATTGTGTGTGTTGGGGACACAAGAGACTCTTTGTTATTTGGTTGCAGGGTTGCTTGAGAGAGACCATCTTCATCCTACGCCTGCCATGGATTGATAAACCTTAGGTCATCCACTTGAGGGAAATTTGCTACTGTCCTACAAACCTCTGCACTTGGAGGCCCAACAACGTCTACAAGAATAAGGTTGTGTAGTAGACATCAAGCTCTTTTCTGGCGCGGTTGCCGGGGAGGTGAGTGCTTGAAGGTATATCTTTAGATCTTGCAATCGAATCTTTTTGTTTCTTGTTTTAGCACTAGTTATTCTATAAAACAAAACTGCAAAAAAATGTAATTGAGTTTGTCTCATACGCTTCATCTTTTTAATATCTTTCGTGAGTATGATGGGAAGGAAAATTGTGCCAAAGTGTTAGAAGAAGAATGCATTAGAATGTTTGGCACTAAATATGTGAATGATAGCATGATTGCAATGTTGTTAGTATGAATCCCTTGAATATCCATGATGCTAATGATATGCAAAGCCACAAGCTTGGGGAAGCTATGTTTGATGAAGATGATATTTTTTGTCCCCCAAGCTTTGATGAGCAAATTTACTATGATGAAAGCATGCCACCTATCTATGATGATTATCGTGATGACACGTATGCTTTAAAGAATAATGATAACCATGAAACTTTTCATCTTGATCTTAATTTTCAATCACATGATAGTCATTTTGTTGAGTTTTCTCCCACTATTCCGAATAAGAAGAATTTTGCTTGTGTGGAGAGTAGTAAATTTTCTATGCTTGTAGATCATGAGAAGAATGCTTTAGGTGATGGTTATATTGTTGAATTCATTCATGATTCTACTGAAAATTGTTATGAGGGAGGAATATATGCTTGTAGGAATTGCAATAATATCAGGTTTCCTCTCTATGTGCTTAAAATCTTAAAGTTATGCTTGTTTTACCTTCCTATGCAAGTTGATTATTGTTCCCACAAGTTGTTTGCTCACAAAATCCCTATGCATAGGAAGTGGGTTAGACTTAAATGTGCTAGTCATATTCTTCATGATGCTCTCTTTATGTTTCAATTCTTATCTTTTATGTGAGCATCATTGAAATCATAATGCCTAGCTAGGGGCATTAAACGATAGCGCTTGTTGGGAGGCAACCCAATTTTTTATTTTAGTTTCTTGCTTTTTGGTTATGTTTAGGAATAAATAATCCATCTAGCTTCTGTTTAGATGTGGTTTTGTGTTTTAATTAGTGTTTGTGCCAAATTAAACATATAGGATCTTCTTGGATGCTAGTTATTTGATCTTGCTGTAATTTCCAGAAACTTTCTGTTTACGAAAACAATTGTTAAAAATCACCAGAACGTGATAAAATAGTTATTCCAATTACTGCTGATCAATAAACAAATTGTATAGGTCTTCCTATTTTGGTAGAATTGTTTGAGTTCCAGAAGTTTGCGTTAGTTACAGATTACTACAGACTGTTCAGTTTTTGACAGATTCTGTTTTTCGTGTGTTGTTTGCTTATTTTGATGAATCTATGGCTAGTAAAATAGTTTATAAACCATAGGGAAGTTGAATACAGTAGGTTTAACACCAATATAAATAAAGAATGAGTTCATTACAGTACCTTGAAGTGGTGTTTTGTTTTCTTTCGCTAACGGAGCTTACGAGTTTTCTGTTAAGTTTTGTGTTGTGAAGTTTTCAAGTTTTGGGTGAAGATTTGATGGGCTATGGAATAAGGAGTGGCAAGAGCCTAAGCTTGGGGATGCCCAAGGCACCCCAAGGTAATATTCAAGGACAACCAAGAGCCTAAGCTTGGGGATGCCCCGGAAGGCATCCCCTCTTTCGTCTTCGTTCATCGGTAGCTTTACTTGGAGCTATGTTTTTATTCACCACATGATTGTTGGAAATATGAGCAATTTACCGAATGATTTTATTAAAAAAATACTAGATAAATCATGACTAATATAGCAAATATAAAGCAAGTCATGCAATCTGACATAGAGAAGGTAAACATCGTCTGCATATATGAACTTGAGGTAAACACATCTAGAACAGACACTAGATGAAGTTGCTTATACGAAACAGAACCTAACATACGTAGGGCAGAAACTAGAGCCAAGAACTGTAGGAGGACTTCTAACAGAAAGGAGAAGAACACGTACGGCACAACAGCAGCAGAAGCGCTGGACTTGGGGTCGGTGTCCTCGCTTGCCATGTCGTCGAGGAGGTCGTGGATGTCGGGGAAGAAGTCGTCGTCGGGGAAGTAGTCGTCGGCGACCGGATCGTCCGTGATGAAACAGCCGATGGTCGCTGGCGCTCCCAAAAACCTTATCACCCTTCTCCCGTCTGAGGACTCAAAAGGTTCGGTCTCGGAGGCCCTCTTGTCCCGGCGTGCGGTGCATCTTTAAGCCGGGATGAGGAAGAACGTAGCAGCGGTGATTGCTCGAGAACTTGTGGCGAGAGGAGGAAGAGATTACAGTGCGTCTCTCGAGAGGCGACCTCCCTTTATAGGCGCAAGAGAAGGAGGCGAGAGGCTGCGCGGGAGCTGAAGGGAATGCGGGAGGCAAACGACCGAGCGATGGCAAGAAGGCGCGCCGTTCGGATTCAGTGTCCACTACAGAAAAAATGTTTCAGCTTCCGAGTGACCTTTCGTATACCCGTAGTGCGTGGCAAAAATTAGACATCGGCTCGGCTCATTCCCGCAACCCGCAACCCGCGGCGCGTCGTGACGAGGCGTGGCGTGGCAAGGCGGGCGGCGGAGGAGGAGCGCGCGTGGATGTCCCTCTTGTTCTCATGCTCATACAAGTGGGGAAAGAACCTCCCTTATAAGGAGGTTCAATTCCCACTCAACTAGCAATGTGAGACTAAACTTTAGTAGTATCCCTTGCCTTGCACAAATGGGCTAAGTGGGCCTCTAGGATTTATTAGGAATTTCTGAAATAGTTATTGGGCTGCCCCAATATAGACTAAATTCCAAAGCAATCCCCACCAGATCCCGAGGCACACAGAAATTTGCCTTTGGTTCCAAAACAACATTTTATATACCCATGCTGCAGTGGAGACTGTTAAGTTGAACTTCCACCTAGAACTCGATGCTACACTAGTAAGCAACTTGAATAGTGGAATGGGCCTTGAACTGCAAGTTTTGTGCGAATCTAGCTTCACATAAAGCCTTGACTGATACGTGGCTACCGTGGGTCTTCCCCGCGGGTGGAGCTTATGCGTCATACTCCGTGACCTTTCATGAGTTTACTAGAGAGAACCCTACTCTTATAGATTGCAACGTTTGACAATCAGACTCATATAGGTGTGTTCTTCAAAAGATGATCTGCAGTATAACATCTCTGCTTAAATAAGCCACTTAGAACACATTAAGATATACATCAACCTGCCATGCAGATTAGGAGAGTATTGCATCTTCATGGAGTGGTATTTTGAATAGTAGGGATACTCTCCTCTCAGTTGACCAACAGCTTGTCTTCCACATCTAATTCACGGGATCTCCGATCACAAAGAATAGGTTACCACTGTGAACAACTCATATTGTGGGTCTCATACCCATCTCCCTCGATGCATTATCTATCACATTACGCGATAGACCCTTAGTAAAAGGATCTGCCAGATTTTTAGGCGTTTGGATATAATCCAGCATAATAACTCCGGAGTTTTTCATTTTCTGACAGACTTTAACCTTCTCTGAGCGTGTCTTGATGACTTCATGTTATCCTTTGAGCTGCTCATGTTACGTGATCACAGTTTGATTGTCGCAGTTCATAAGGACACCTTGCAGGTTTCTCAACAACGGCAAGTCATTCAAGAGCCGGCGAAGCCAATCTGCTTCAACCGTAGCTGTATCTAGTCTTTGTGAGTTCTGCTTCCATTGTTGACCTCGTTAAGATGGTCTCGCTTGCAAGACTTCAAGAAACAGCGCCACCTCCATGAGTGAATACATATCCGCTCGTGGCCTTTATCTCATCGACATCGAGATCGATTTGAGTCACTATACCCTTCAAGCACCTTTGGGTGCCGGTGTAGTGAATTCCATAATTCTGATGCCTTTCAAATAGCATAAAACTCTCTCTAGAGCTTTCCAATGCACATCTCCTGGTTTTGAGACAAAGCCCGACTCGGTTTGCTAACAACAAAAGAGATGTCGAGGTCTTGTAGCAGCAGCTAAGTACATAAGCGAGCCAATAATGCGAGAATACTTCAATTGATCTCTAGCAATTCTTCGATTCTTTCGAAGCAGCACGCTAGCATCATATGGTGTTGGAGAGGGCTTGCAGTCACTATAGCCAAAGTGACTCAAGATCTTTTCCACATAGTGAGATTGAAGCAATGTAATCCCACCATCATCATCTCTCAACAACTTGATGTTCAGAATGACATCACCACTCCTAAATCCTTCATCTCAAAACGGTGAGATAGAAAATCCTTGACCTCCTTAATAAGATTCAGATTTGTTCGAAAATCAGTATGTCATCAACATACAAGCGAGCATAACTCCCTCGCCCCCACCATGGCGATAGTACACACATTTGTCGCCTTCTGCTCATAACAAAGCCTGCATTTGTTAAAGTTCTTCGAACTTCTCATGCCCTTGTTTGGGTGCTTGCTTGAGTCCATACAAAGACTTGACAACTTGCACACTTTCCTTCGACCATCTATTACAAACCCATCTGGTTGTTCCATATAAATTTCCTCATCCAACTCTCCATTTAGGAAAGCAGTCTTAACATCCATCGATGAACGAGAAGACCATGTGAGGCAGCTAGTGAAAGTAGAACTTCGAATAGTGGTCGGTCGAGCCACGGTGAGTAAGTATCAAAGAAGTCTTCACCTTCCTTTTGGGTATAACCCTTAGCCACGAGCCGAGCCTTGTACTTTTCGATAGTACCATCGGGCCTAAGCTTCTTCTTGAATACCCATTTGCATCCTATAGGTTTGCACCCATAAGGACGATCAGTTATCTCCCAAGTTTCATTCGCCAAGATGGAATCCATCTCGCTCTGAACTACTTCCTTCCAAAGAGTCAAAGATCTTCAAATGCATAGGCCTCTGAAATAGAATTGGGAGTGTCATCTATGAGATACACAAGAAAATCATCACCAAAGGACTTTGCTGTCCTCTGTCTCTTGCTCCTAGTAGGAACTTCATTGTTCTCCTCCACAGGACTTTCAAAGTGTTCCATCGAAATGGCAGGTTCAGTAATTGTAACTGGTTCCTGATTCGATGAACTAGGCATCTCCTGATTAGATGAGGTAGCCATATCCTTCATGGGAAATATATCTTCAAAGAAAGTCGCATCATTCGACTCCATGATCGTACCGACATGCATGTCGGTACCTCAGATTTTACAACCAAGAATCTATAGCCAATCTTTGTGAAAAGCATATCCCAGGAAAACACGATCCACAGTTTTTGGTCCCAGCTTTCGCTTCTTTGGAATTGGCACATTGACTTTCGCCAAACAACCCCAGGTTCGTAGATAAGAGAGCTTTAACCTTTTCTTCTCCCATTCCTCGAATGGAGTTATCTCTTTGTTCTTTGTGGGAACTCGGTTTAGGACATGACATGCAGTCAATATCGCCTCCCCCACCATTCCTTGAGAGACCCGATGTGTCTAACATGGCGTTAACCAAATCAGTTAGAGTACGGTTCTTTCTTTCGGCCACCCCATTTGGTGAGGTGAGTAGGAGGCGTCCTCTCATGGATTATACCATGTTCACTTTAAAAAGCATCAAATTCATTGGAAAAATACTCTCCACCGCAGTGGGACCTAAGCCTCTTGATTTTTCGATCAAGTTGGTTTTCCACTTCAGCTTTATAGATCTTGAAAAAGTTCAAAGCCTCATCCTTAGATTTCAGAAGATACACATGGCAGTATCTAGTGGATTCAACAATTAACGTCATGAAATATTTCTTTCCACCCTTTGTCAAAACACCATTCATTTCACATAGATCTGAATGTATAAGTTCTAGTGGTGCAAGATTTCTCGTCTCCGCAGTCACGTGAGACTTATGAGGTTGCTTAGCTTGCACACACACTTGACACTTAGATCCCTTGACAGTGGTGAAACTAGGGATTAAGTTCAACTTCGCTAGTCGCGACATGCAACCAAAGTTAACATGACAAAGACGTGAATGCCACACATTTGATTCACTATTGTTGCAAATATGATTAACAACTTTATTGCAAGCGTCGACAAGGATAAGCGAAACAGGCCTCTGAGTCATAGCCTTTACCAACAAAGGTTCCATACTTGGACATTACAAAATTATTCGACTCAAAGACAAGCTTGTAGCCATCTCTACACAGAAGAGATCCGCTAATAAGATTTTTATTGACGGAGGGGACATAATGCACGTTCTTCAGCCGCACGATCTTCCCCGAAGTAAACTCCATATCAACCGGGCCAACACCACGAACAGAAGCACTTGAACCGTTGCCCATCAGCACGGTTGAAGTCCCTGCGGTCTGATAAGACGGAAACATGGAAATATCACCGCATACATGCATATTAGCACCCGTGTCAATTAACCAGTCAGGAGAATGACATACTGAAAGAATAGTGGGGAATATACCATACCCAACATCCTTTATGTCAGTGTCTCCAATGACAACATTAGCGGTCTTGCCGCCTTTCCCAGGATGACTCTTGTCATAGCGATTAGGGCAACTAGGAGCCCAATGATCAGGATCTCCACACACATGACAAACACCTTTCTTCTTGCCATTCTTCTTCTTGAAGTTCGTGTGTTGCACAACCTTGTTCTTTCCATCAAACTTTGCTTTACCATCAAACTTGCCCTTGTTCTTGAACTTGTGGAATGGAAGTTACCTTACATACCACATTGGCACTAGATCCTCCTCAATACCTCGAGCACGTGTGTCCTTTGCTCTCGCCTTTTCTTCCACATCAAGAGTACCAATGAGATCCGGAGCGGAAAACTCCTGTCTCTTATGCTTGATGAGTAGCAAAGTTCCTCCATGAAGGAGGAAGCTTAGTGATGATACCCCGACAACAAACTTGTCCGGTAGCATGCAATTGAAGTGCTCAAGTTCTCTAGCAAATGATGTATCTCATGAGCCTGCTCAACCACGAGCGCTCTTTAGTCATCCTGTAATCATAGAATTGCTCCATGATGTACAACTCGATGTCGGCATCCGAGACCCCAAACTTGGCCTCGAAAAGGCCCCACATATCTTTTCCATTGTCAATTGACGCATAAGCATCAACTATGTTCTCACCAAGAACACTCAAGAGAGCAGCCTTAAACAAGGTATCCATTTTCTGAAAGCTTGTGCCTGTTGGGCATCTTGCTCTCCTTCAGGTTTGCCAAGAGTGGCGTCATAACAGCTCATGGTTTGAAACCATAAGACTGCTCTCACGCGCCACCTCTTATAGTGGATACCCTCAAACATAGGAGGTCTCATGGAAGCAGCAAAACCACTCGGGGTAAATTGCCTATAATAAGGTTTTTGGATTGTTGGAAATATGAGCAATTTACCGAATGATTTTATTAACAAAAATACTAGATAAATCATGACTAATATAGCAAATATAAAGCAAGTCATGCAATCTGACAGAGAGAAGGTAAACATAAATGCGCATATAAGAACTTGAGGTAAACACATCTAGAACATACACTAGATGAAGTTGCTTATCTGAAATGTAACCTAACATAATGGTGTAAACTAGAGCCAAGAAGCGTAGAAGGACTTCTAACGAAAGGAGAAGAACACGTATGGCACAGCGGCAGCGAAGCGCTGGACTTGGTCGGTGTCCTCGCCTGCCATGTCGTCGAGGAGGTCGTGGACGTCGGGGAAGAAGTCGTCCGGGAAAGTAGTCGTCGGCGACGGATCGTCCGTGATGAAACAGCCCGATGGTCGCGAAGCGCTCCCAAAAACCTTATCACCCTTCTCCCGTGACAGGACTCAAAAGGTGCGGTCTCGGAGGCCCTCTTGTCCGGCGTGCGGTGCCGCGCCATAAGCCGGGATGAGGAAGAACGTAGCAACAACGCAGTGCTCGAGAACTTGTGGCGAGAGGAGGAAGAGATTCTGGTCCATCTCTACGAGAGGAGCGACCTCCCTTTATAGGCGCAAGAGAAGGAGGCGAGAGGCTGCGCCGAGCTGAAGGGAATGCGAGGCAAGCGAACAAGCAGCGACCGAAGAAGCGCGCCGTTCGGATTCAGTGTCCACTACAGAAAAAATGTTTCAGCTTCCGAGTGACCTTTCATATACCCGTAGTGCGTGGCAAAAATTAGACATCGGCTCGGCTCATTCCCGCAACCCGCAACCCACAACCCGCGGCGCGTCGCGACGAGGCGTGGCGTGGCAAGGCGGGCGGCGGAGGAGGAGCGCGCGTGGATGTCCCTCTTGTTCTCATGCTCATACAAGTGGGGAAAGAACCTCCCTTATAAGGAGGTCCAATTCCCACTCAACTAGCAATGTGGGACTAAACTTTAGTAGTATCCCTTGCCTTGCACAAATGGGCTAAGTGGGCCTCTAGGATTTATTAGGAATTTCTGAAATAGTTATTGGGCTGCCCCAATATAGACTAAATTCCAGCAATGATATGTGTTTTGCTTGGAGCGTCATTTTATTTTCTTTAGCGTTGCTTGCTGTTTGAATAAAATACCAAGATCTGAAATTCTTAAAATGGGAGAGTATTCACATAGTTGAATAATTATTCAACTACTCGTGATCTTCACTTACATATTTCGGAGTAGTTTGTTGTTTGCTCTAGTGCTTCACTTATATCTTTTAGAGCATGGTGGTAGTTTTATTTTGAAAAATAGATGAACTCTCATGCTTCACTTATATTATTTTGAGAGTCTTAAATAGCATGGTAATGTTCTTAAATCTTAATATGCTAGGTATTCAAGAATAGTAAAACATTCTTATGAGTGTGTTGAATACTAACAAAAGTTTGATGCTTGATAATTGTTTTGAGATATGAAGATGGTGATACTAGAGTCATGCTAGTTGAGTAGTTGTGAATTTGAGAGATACTTGTGTTAAAGTTTGTGATTCCCGTAGCATGCACGTATGGTGAACCGTTATGTTATGAAGTCGGAGCATGATTTATTTATTTATTGTCTTCCTTATGAGTGGCGGTCGGGGACGAGCGATGGTCTTTTCCTACCAATCTATCCCCCTAGGAGCATGTGCGTAATACTTTGCTTTGATAACTTGTAGATTTTTGCAATAGGTATATGAGTTCTTTATGACTAATGTTGAGTCCATGGATTATACGCACTTTTTCCCATCCTTCCACCATTGCTAGCCTCTCTAATAACGCGCACCTTTCGCCGGTATCATACACCCACCATATACCTTCCTCAAAACAGCCACCATAGCTACCTACAATGGCATTTCCATAGCCATTCCGAGATATGTTGCCATGCAACTTCCCACCATTCCGTTTCTTATGACACGCTCCATCATTGTCATATTGCTTAGCATGATCATGTAGTTGACATCGTATTTGTGGCAAAGCCACCGTTCATAATTCTTTCATACATGTCACTCTTGATTCATTGCACATCCCGGTACACCGCCTGAGGCATTCATATAGAGTCATATCTTGTTCTAAGTATCGAGTTGTAATTGTTGAGTTGTAAGAAAAATAAAAGTGTGATGATCATCATTTTTAGAGCATTGTCCCAAGTGAGGAAAGGATGATGGAGACTATGATTCCCCCACAAGTCGGGATGAGACTCCGGACGAAAAAAAAAAGAAAAAAAAGAGGCCATAAAAAAGAGAGGAAAGGCCCAAATAAAAAAAATAAAAAATTAAAAAAATATGAGAGAAAAAGAGAGAAGGGACAATGCTACTATCCTTTTACCACACTTGTGCTTCAAAGTAGCACCATGATCTTCATGATAGAGAGTCTCCTATGTTGTCACTTTCATATACTAGTGGGAATTTTACATTATAGAACTTGGCTTGTATATTCCAATGATGGGCTTCCTCAAAATGCCCTAGGTCTTCGTGAGCAAGCGAGTTGGATGCACACCCACTTAGTTTTTTTTTGTTGAGCTTTCATATACTTATAGCTATAGTGCATCCGTTGCATGGCAATCCCTACCCACTCACATTGATATCTATTGATGGGCATCTCCATAGCCCGTTGATACGCCTAGTTGATGTGAGACTATCTTCCCCTCTTTTTGTCTTCTCCACAACCACCATTCTATTCCACCTATAGTGCTATATCCATGGCTCACGCTCATGTATTGCGTGAAGATTGAAAAAGTTTGAGAATGTCAAAAGTATGAAACAATTGCTTGGCTTGTCATCGGGGTTGTGCATGATTTAAATACTTTGTGTGGTGAAGATAGAGCATAGCTAGACTATATGATTTTGTAGGGATAACTTTCTTTGGCCATGTTATTTTGAGAAGACATAATTGCTTTGTTAGTATGCTTGAAGTATTATTATTTTTATGTCAATATGAACTTTTGTCTTGAATCTTTCGGATCTGAATATTCATATCACAATTAAGAAGAATTGCATTGAAATTATGCCATCTAGCATTCCACATCAATTTTTTTTATCATTTACCTACTCGAGGACGAGCAGGAATTAAGCTTGGGGATGCTTGATACGTCTCGAGCGTATCTATAATTTTTGATTGCTCCATGCTATATTATCTACTGTTTTAGGCAATATTGGGCTTTATTATCCACTTTTATATTACTTTTGGGACTAACCTATTAACCGGAGGCCCAACCCAGATTTGCTGTTTTATGCCTATTTTAGTGTTTTGAAGAAAAGGAATATCAGACGGAGTCGAAACGGAACAAAATCAACTAGAGAAGTTATTTTTGGAACGAAAGCCACCCGATGGACTTGGACCCCACGTCAAGGAAGGAACGAGGAAGCCACAAGGATGGGGGGCGCGCCCACCCCCTAGGGCGCGCCCCCCTGCCTCGTGGGGCCCTCGTGGCTCCCCTGACATACTTCTTCCGCCTATATAACTCCAGGTACCCTAAAACTTCCAGAACGGAGATTAGATCAGGAGTTCCACCGTCGCAAGCCTCTGTAGCCACCAAAAGTCAATCGGGACCCTGTTCCGGCACCCTCCCGGAGGGGGGAACCCTCACCGGTGGCCATCTTCATCATCCCGACGCTCTCCATGACGAGGAGGGAGTAGTCCACCCTCGGGGCTGAGTGTATGTACCAATAGCTATGTGTTTGATCTCTCTCTCTATCGTGTTCTTGATTTGGCACGATCTTGATGTATCGCGAGCTTTGCTATTATAGTTGGATTTTATGTTGCTTCTCCTCCTCTACTCTCTTGTAATGGATTGAGTTTTCCCTTTGAAGTAATCTTATCGGATTGAGTCTTTAAAGATTTGAGAACACTTGATGTATGTCTTGCCTTGCGTATCTGTGGTGACAATGGGATATCACGTGATTCACTTGATGTATGTAATGGTGATCAACTTATGGGTTCCGCCCATGAACTTATGCATAGGGGTTGGAACACGTTTTCATCTTGATTCTCCGGTAGAAACTTTGGGGCACTCTTTGAGGTTCTATGTTGGTTGAATAGATGAATCTGAGATTGTGTGATGCATATCGTATAATCATACCCACGGATACTTGAGGTGACATTGGAGTATCTAGGTGACATTAGGGTTTTGGTTGATTTATGTCTTAAGGTGTTATTCTAGTACGAACTCTAGGGTTCTTTGTGACACTTATAGGAATAGCCCAACAGATTGATTGGAAAGAATAACTTTCAGGTGGTTTCATACCCTACCATAATCTCTTCGTTTGCTCTCCGCTATTAGTGACTTTGGAGTGACTCTTTGTTGCATGTTGAGGGATAGTTATATGATTCAATTATGTTATTATTGTTGAGAGAACTTGCACTAGTGAAAGTATGAACCCTAGGACTTGTTTCAACTCATTGCAATACCGCTTATGCTCACTTTTACCGCTTGCTACCTTGCTGTTTTTATATTTTTCAGTTTACAAAAACCTATATCTACCATCCATATTGCACTTGTATCATCATCTCTTCGCCGAACTAGTGCACCTATACAATTTACCATTGTACTGTGTGTGTTGAGGACACAAGAGACTCTTTGTTATTTGGTTGCAGGGTTGCTTGAGAGAGACCATCTTCATCCTACGCCTCCCACGGATTGATAAACCTTAGGTCATCCACTTGAGGGAAATTTGCTACTGTCCTACAAACCTCTACACTTGGAGGCCCAACAACGTCTACAAGAAGAAGGTTGTGTAGTAGACATCAATGTGCATTACCGAGAGGGCCCAGAGATACCTCTCCGATACACAGAGTGACAAATCCTAATCTCGATATATGCCAACTCAACAAACACCTTCGGAGACACCTGTAGAGCATCTTTATAATCACCCAGTTACGTTGTGACGTTTGATAGCACACAAAGTGTTCCTTTGGTATTCGGGAGTTGCATAATCTCATAGTCAGAGGAACATGTATAAGTTATGAAGAAAGCAGTAGCAATGAAACTGAAACGATCATAATGCTAAGCTAATGAATGGGTCTTGTCCATCACATCATTCTCTAATGATGTGACCCCGTTCATCAAATGACAACACATGTCTATGGTTAGGAAACTTAACCATCTTTGATTAACGAGCTAGTCAAGTAGAGGCATACTAGGGACACTGTTTTGTCTATGTATTCACACATGTACTAAGTTTCCGGTTAATACAATTCTAGCATGAATAATAAACATTTATCATGAAATAAGGAAATAAATAATAACTTTATTATTGCCTCTAGGGCATATTTCCTTCAGTCTCCCACTTTCACTAGAGTCAATAATCTAGTTCACATCGCTATGTCATTTAACACCAATAATTCACATCACCATGTGATTAACACCCATAGTTCATATCGCCATGTGACCAACACTCAAAGTGTTTACTAGAGTCAGTAATCTAGTTTACATCACCATGTGATTAACACCCAAAGAGTACTAAGGTGTGATCATCTTTTGCTTGTGAGAGAAGTTTAGTCAACGGGTCTGCCAAATTCAGATCTGTATGTATTTTGCAAATTTCTATGTCTACAATGCTCTCCACGGAGCTACTTTAGCTAATTGCTCCCACTTTCAATATGTATCCGGATTGTGACTTAGAGTCATCCAGATCGGTGTCAAAGCTTGCATCGACGCAACTCTTTACGACGAACTCTTTATCACCTCCATAATCAAGAAATATTTCCTTAGTCCTCTAAGCATAATTTTGACCGTTGTCAAGTGATCTAATCCTAGATCAAAATTGTACCCCATTGCCAAACTCAGGGCAGGGTATACAATAGGTCTGGTACATAGCATGGCATACTTTATAGAACCTATGGCCGAGGCATAGGGAATGACTTTCATTCTCTCTCTATCTTCAGCCGTGGTCGGGCTTTGAGTCTTACTCAACTTCACACTTTGCAACACATGCAAGAACTCTTTGTTTGACTGTTCCATTTTGAACTACTTCAAAAACTTTGTCAAGGTATGTACTCATTGAAAAAACTTATCAAGCGTCTTGATCTATCTCTATAGATCTTGATGCTCAATATGTAAGTAGCTTCACCGAGGTCTTTCTTTGAAAAACTCCTTTCGAACACTCCTTTATGCTTTCCAGAAAATTCTACATCATTTCGGATCGACAATATGTCATTCACATATACTTATCAGAAAGGTTGTAGTGCTCCCACTCACTTTCTTGTAAATACAGGCTTCACCGGAAGTCTGTATAAAACTGTATGCTTTGATCAACTTATCAAAGCATATATTCCAACTCCGAGATGCTTGCACCAGTCCATAGATGGATCACTGGAGCTCGCATATTTTGTTAGCACCTTTAGGATTGACAAAACCTTCTGGTTGCATCATATACAACTCTTCTTTAATAAATGCATTAAGGAATGCAGTTTTGTTTATCCATTTGCCAGATTTCATGAAATGCGGCAATTGCTAACATGATTTGGATAGACTTAAGCATCGCTACGAGTGAGAAAAACTCATCGTAGTCAACACCTTGAACTTGTCGAAAACCTTTCGCGATAAGTCGAGCTTTGTAGATAGTAACACTACCATCAGCATCCGTCTTCCTCTTGAAGATCCATTTGTTCTCAATGGCTTGCCGATCATCGGGCAATTCCAGCAAAGTCCATACTTTGTTTTCATACATGGATCCTATCTCAGATTTCATGGCCTTAAACCATTTTGCGGAATCTGGGCTCATCATTGCTTCCTCGTAGTTCGTAGGTTCGTCATGGTCTAGTAACATGACCTCCAGAACCGGATTACCGTACCACTCTGGTGCGGAACGTACTCTGGTTGACCTACGAGGTTCGGTAGTAAATTGATCTGAAGTTTCATGATCATCATCATTAACTTCCTCACTAATTGGTGTAGGCATCACTGGAACTGATTTCTGTGATGAACTACTTTCCAATTCAGGAGAAGGTACAATTACCTCATCAAGTTCTACTTTCCTCCCACTCACTTCTTTCGGCGGAAACTTCTTCTCTAGAAAGAATCCATTCTTAGCAACAAAGATCTTGCCTTCAGATCTGTGATAGAAGGTGTACCCAACATTTTCTTTTGGGTATCCTATGAAGACGCACTTCTCCGATTTGAGTTTGAGCTTATCAGGTTGAAACTTTTTCACATAGGCATCGCAACCCCAAACTTTAAGAAGCGATAGCTTAGGTTTCTAGCCAAACCATAGTTCATACAGTGTCATCTCAACGGATTAGACGGTGCCCTATTTAACGTGAATGTAGTTGTCTCTAATGCATAACCCCAAAACGATAGCGGTAAATCGGTAAGGGACATCATAGATTGCACTATATCCAATAAAGTATGGTTATGACGTTCGGACACACCATTATCTTTGTGGTGTTCGGTGGCATGAGTTTGTGAAACTATTCCACATTGTTTTAATTGAAGACCAAACTCGTAACTCAAATATTCGTCTCCGCGATCAGATCGTAGAAACTTTATTTTCTTGTTACGATGATTTTCCACTTTACTCTGAAATTCTTTGAACTTTTCAAATGTTTCAGACTTATGTTTCATCAAGTAGATATACCCATATCTGCTCAAATCATCTGTGGAGGTCAGAAAATAACGATACCCACCGCGAGCCTCAACACTCGTCGGATCGCATACATTAGTATGTATTATTTCCAATAAGTCAGTTGCTCGCTCCATTGTTCCGAAGAACGGAGTCTTAGTCATCTTGCCCATGAGGCATGGTTCGCAAGCATCAAGTGATTCCAAAAGCCCATCAGCATGGAGTTTCTTCATGCACTTTACACCAATATGACCTAAACGGCAGTGCCACAAATAAGTTGCACTATCATTATTGACTTTGCATATTTTGGCTTCAATATTATGAATATGTGTATCACTATGGCTGAGATTCAATAAACCATTTACATTGAGTGTATGACCATAGAAGGTTTTATTCATGTAAATAGAACAACAATTATTCTTTGACTTAAATGAATAATCGTATTACAATAAACATGATCCAATCATATTCATGCTCAACGCAAACACCAAATAACATTTATTTTAGGTTCAACACTAATCCCGAAGGTAAAGGGAGTGTGCGATGGTGATCTTATCAACCTTGGAATCACTTCCAACACACATCATCACCTCGCCCTTAACTAGTCTCTGGTTATTTTGCAACTCCGTTTGAGTTACTACTCTTAGCAACTGAACCCGTATCAAATACCGAGGGGTTGCTATAAACACTAGTAAAGTACACATCAATAACATGTATATCCAATATACCTTTGTTCACTATGCCATCCTTCTTATCCGCCAAGTATCTAGGGCAGTTCCACTTCGGTGACCATTTCCTTTGTAGTAGAAGCACTCAGTTTCAGGCTTGGGTCTAGCTTTGGGCTTCTTCATGGGAGTGGCAACTTGCTTTACATTCTTCTTGAAGTTCCCTTTCTTTCCCTTGCCCTTTTACTTGAAACTAGTGGTCTTGTCAACCATCAACACTTGATGTTTTTTATTGATTTCTACCTTCACCGATTTTAGCATCGCGAAGAGCTTGGGAATCATTTCCGTTATCCCTTGCATATTATAGTTCATCACGAAGTTCTAGTAACTTGGTGATAGTGACTAGACAACTCTGTCAATCACTATCTTATCGGGAAGATTAACTCCTAGTTGATTCAAGTGATTGTAGTACTCAGACATTCTGAGCACATGCTCACTCATTGAGCTATTCTCCTCCATCTTGTAGGCAAAGTACTGTCAAAGTACTGTCGGAAGAATTATATCAACGCGGTTGATGTAGTCGTACGTCTTCATGATCCGACCGATCCTAGCACCGAACGTACGACACCTCCGTGTTCAGCACACGTTCAACTCGATGACGTCCCTCGTACTCTTGATCCAGTTGAGGCCAATGGAGAGTTCTGTCAGCACGACGGCGTGGTGACGGTGATGATGAAGTTACCGGTGCAGGGCTTCGCCTAAGCACTACGATGATATGACCGAGGTGTGTAACTTTGGAGGGGGGCACCACACACGGCTAAGACAAATCTTGAGTGCCTTTGGGGTGCCCCCTGGCCACGTATATAAAGGAGAGGAGGGAAGAGGTGGCCGGCCCAAGGGGGGCGCGCCAGGTGTGGGGAATCCTACTAGGACTCCCCAGTCCAAGTAGGATTCCCCTCCAGTTTCTTATTCGGAGTAGGAGAGAAGGAAAGAGAGGGAGAGGGAGAAGGAAAGGGGGGCCGCGCCCCCAACCCTTGTCCAATTTGGTTTGGGCAGGGGGGAGGCGTGCGCCACCTCTTGGCCCTTCTCCCCTCTCCCCACTAAAGCCAAATAAGGCCCATTACTTCTTCCGGCGAATTCCCGTAACTCTCCGGTACTCCGAAAAATACCCGAATCACTCGGAACCTTTCCGATGTCCGAATATAGCCTTCCAATATATCGATATTTACATCTCGACCATTTCGAGACTCCTCGTCATGTCCATGATCTCATCTGGGACTCCGAACAACCTTCGGTACATCAAATCACATAACTCATAATACAAATCGTCATCGAACGTTAAGCGTGCGGACCCTATGGGTTCGAGAAGTATGTAGACATGACCGAGACACATCTCCGGTCAATAACCAATAGCGGAACCTCGGTGCTCATATTGGCTCCTACATATTCTACGAAGATCTTTATCAGTCAAACCACATAACAACATACGTTGTTCCCTTTGTCATCAGTGTGTTACTTGCCCGAGATTCGATCGTCGGTATCCTCATACCTAGTTCAATCTCGTTACCGGCAAGTCTCTTTACTCGTTCTGTAATGCATCATCCTGCAACTAACTCATTAGTCACAATGCTTGCAAGGCTTATAGTGATGTGCATTATCGAGAGGGCCCATAGATACCTCTCTGATACACGGAGTGACAAATCCTAATCTCGATATATGCTAACTCAACAAACACCTTCGGAGACACTTGTAGAGCATCTTTATAATCACCCAGTTACGTTGTGACATTTGATAGCACACAAAGTGTTCCTTCGGTATTCGGGAGTTGCATAATCTCATAGTCAAAGGAACATGTATAAGTCATGAAGAAAGCAGTAACAATGAAACTGAAACGATCATAATGCTAAGCTAATGAATGGGTCTTGTCCATCACATCATTCTCTAATGATGTGATCTCGTTCATCAAATGAGAACACATGTCTATGGTTAGGAAACTTAACCATCTTTGATTAACGAGCTAGTCAAGTAGAGGCATACTAGGGACACTCTGTTTGTCTATGTATTCACACATGTACTAAGTTTCCGGTTAATACAATTCTAGCATGAATAATAAACAATTATCATGAAATAAGGAAATAAATAATAACTTTACTATTGCCTCTAGGGCATATTTCCTTCAAGGTGCGCCTCCAAGATTTGGGGGTCGACACGAATGGCAGCCATCGCGACCTCATCCATGCGTGCAACCGCAATTTGCTTCTCCGCTGCCATATGCTCCTTGAGAACCTGGCTATACTGCGTGCACCATGGCTAAGGGCGACGCTTATTTGATGGAGGGGTCGGTGATTTGGGTGGAAGGTGTCACGTCGGCGGTCGGGGCATGTGGGATGTGGAAGGAGGAGGATCATGGGGGTCCGGTGTGGATTACCTGCCTGGATAGACGAGGCCGAGCAGCGTGAAGGAGGGTCGCCGGCGAGGAGGCGGCACTGCAAGAAAGAAGTGAAGGTTTCAACTTGGAAAGGAAGGCGGAAACAGGGGAAATGTGGCTTTGGGTAAGGGAGAGAGGAGGGGAGGTAGACATTTCTGCGGAAGCCGAGAATTTGGAATCGCTTCAGCGAAAAAACTGGTACGCAAAGTGTCATCAGACACGACCCCTTATTCAGAACTGTGTACGATATGTGAACATCACGAACGATTCAGATAGCTTAACCCGTGTGTGATGAGTTTGAACGTTAAAAATTTTGGTTCGAATTTCCCTGGTTACAGTGCTCATCCACGTCATTGCATAATTTGGGTACACAAAGGAGACTACAGCACACCCACACTTCTTAATCGAGCAAGTTCAACAATTAAACAGAGCTAGCTGACCTAAGCATTACTCTAACAAATTAATGACCGACGCTCTTAATTAAACAAAACAAAGAGTACTACTACGGCTGGTGCTCGTCGATCTTCGTCGTCGCCTCCATGTCCAGTTCGCGCCCGACGGTCTCCTGGGGAAGGGGCTCCATGGCATCCATCGCACCATACTCGGCAAGCATCTTGCTATTCGCATCCGCCATCTCTTTGGAATAGGCCCCCACGAGGTGGGCATGGGCGGCCCTGATCTGGGCTTTGGCGGGCTCCTTCATGGCAAGGTATGCCGCGCAGGAACGGACGGTTGTTCGAACGCTCTCGGCGATTGCCAACTCTTCGGTCGTGGGTTGCCGACCGTTGTCGAAGAAGCTTCATTCAATTTGTGCGGTGACCGCCACAAGCTGGGCATGGGCGGCCTCGACATGGTCATGGGCGGCCTCCATCAGAGCTAAGGCCGCCGCTGCAGAACGGACAGTTGTTGTGCCGCTCTTGCCAGTTGCTATCCCTGAGGCAGATGTCGTTTCCGCCTCCTGAGAAGCAACAACGGCCGTTTGGGCTGCCTTGGCCGCCCGGACGCAGACTGCGGTTGCCCTCACAAAGCTTGTTAGCACGCGCCTGGCGGCTGCGGCTGCGCTCTCGCCGGAGTAGGCTGCTGAAGTTGCCCTCATGACGCGGGTCCACGTCCCCATCTTTCACTGACGATGATTGAACAGTGAAATGATATTTGGGGAGCGAGCTAGTGTGCTTGACACGCCGGCTGTGGACTGTAGCCGTCGCACCTTATCGCGTAAGTCGTATGCGTACTATACTCCGACGGTGCTCCAAGATATTTTGTGCTGCATCTCACACGGTTGGTGATAATAAACTGTGTGCGATCTACTTGATTTTTCGTCTTGATTTGAATTACATAATGGGGTCACAGCTGCAAAGGATGGTGTTTGAATTGCTAGAACTTTTATCTGCAGTGAACATGCAACTATAGGTGTGTCGTCAAAAAATTGGAATTATTCAGGGTTCATTTGGGTTTGTAAACATTAACTTGGTTTTGTAGGCATTTCAGGTGCATAATTCAAATTTGAACTACACGCACATGCTCCAGTGCATATAAACAGGTTGAAAAAACAAATTTGTGTCCTTGGTTGCATGCTTAGATCCCATGCAAGAAATGAGATTGAATGACAAACACCCTGCCACCGTCACTCGGCCGCAAACATTGAGATACCTGGTTTTTAAATTCTAGTAAATTCAAAACTCGTCTGAAATTCATGAAACTTGGCATGCTATCATGGAGCGGCATCAACATGCAGTGGTAAATTTTTTGTCCCATTTGGGGCAGGTTTGGGTATAAGCTTCTCACAAACCAGAGCTTTTCGCAACAAGCGTGGTGGTTTCGGTAGGGAATGTGCCACCTTTGGAGACGAAACAATATCCATTGCCTCTTATTGCTTTCACAAAATTTCTATTGTCAACATAGAACAACAAGAGTGTTGTGTTAAATTTTAAATTTTTTCGGGGTTTGTTTGTGCATTTTTATACATTAACTGGGTTTTCTAGGCATTTTATGTGCATAATTCAAATTTGAACTACATGCACATGCTCCAGTGCATATAATTGGTTGAAAAAACAAATATATGTCCTTGGTTGCATGCTTAGGTCCCATGCAAGAAATGGGATCGAATGTCGAACACCCTGCCACCGTCACTCGGCCGCAAACATTGAGATACCTTGTTTTTAAATTCTAGTAAATCCAAAACTCGTCTGAAATTCATGAAACTTGGCATGCTATCATGGAGCGGCATCAACATGCCGTGGTAATATTTTTGTCCCACTTGGGGCAGGTTTGGGTATAAGCTTCTCATAAACCAGAGCTTCTCACAACAAGCATGATGGTTTCGGTAGGGAACATGCCACCTTTGGGGATGAAATGATATCCGTTGCCTCTTATTGCTTTCGAAAATTTTCTAGTGTTAACATAGAACAACGGGAGTGTTGTGTTAAATTTTGGAATTTTTCAGGGTTCGTTTGGACATCTTTATACATTAACTGGGTTTTCTAGGCATTATTATGTGCATAATTCAGATTTTAACTACATGCACATGCTCCATTGCATATAAATTGGTTGAAAAATCAAATATGTGTCCTTTGTTGCATGCTTAGGTCCCATGCAAGAAATGGGATTGAATGTCAAACACCCTGCCACCGTCACTGGGCCGCAAACATTGAGATACCTGGTTTTTAAATTCTAGTAAATCCAAAACTCGTCTGAATTTCATGAAACTTGGCATGCTATCATGGAGCTGCATCAATATGCCGTGGTAAAAAAATTGTCCCATTTGGGGTAGGTTTGGGTATAAGCTTCTCACAAACCAGAGCTTCTCACAACAAGCGTGATGGTTCCGGTGGGGAACGTGCCACCTTTGGGGACGAAATGATAGTTGTTGCCTCTTATTGCTTTCAAAAAAAATTATAGTGTCAACATAGAACAACAGGAGTGTTGTGTTAAATTTTGAAATTTTTCGGGGTTCGTTTGGACATTTTTATACATTAACTGGGTTTTCTAGGCATTTTGTGTGCATAATTCAAATTTGAACTACATGCACATGCTCTGGTGCATATAAATTGATTGAAAAATTAAATCCGTGTCCTTGATTGCATGCTTAGGTCCCATGCAAGAAATGTGAATGAATTTTAAACACCAGGGAACTGTTGATTGCCGGCAAAATGTTGATATACTTTGATTTTAAATTCTAGTAAATCCAAAACTCGTTTGAAATTCATGAAACTTGGCATGCTATCATGGAATGGCACCCGACATGCTGTGATATTTTTCGTGTCCATTTTGAGAGAAGGCGCACTCGAATAACAGCCAACAAAGGCATTTTGAAACAAATAGTAGTCACTGTAACATCTCAAATGTTTTGTATAATTTAAATTGTGTGCCTTCTGTTAACCATTCACGTGACGCCACGCCTCACTCTTTTAATGGCTAGGAGGTGCCGTGCGGACAGGTGCTTGAGTGCTTGACTAAACGGGAGGCGTGCGAGCTGTACTCCAATGCGGAGGCTCGCCGGGAAGCGTGTGAGCTGTACGTCGAGCAGGCTCATCAGGAAGCGAGCCCTTTGACTTCCATGGACGCCCGCCTTGCTCGCATTCTCTCCATTAATGGCGCCCAAGCCGCAGTTTAATACGGTTTTTAAATATTAAATACTCATCGCAAATGTTTTAGTTAGAACACCCGTATGCAAACCGACAACTTCTCCAGGAAGCCAAGGGAAAATGTGCCGAGCAGGATTTGTGTAGCTCTTGATCGCAAACGTTCTAGTTGGAACACCCGTATGCAAACCGACAGCTTCCCGAGGAAGCCAAGAGAAAATGTGTCGAGCAGGATTTCTGCAGCTCTTGATCGCAAACGTTTTTGATAGAACACCCGTATGCAAAGTCAGAGCTATGGTCTCCCCCTTAAGTCGAGGGAAAATTCGTAGCGCAGGATTTGTGCATCCCTTCAACGTAAACGGTTGTTTTGGAGGACCCGTGTGCAACCACGTACAAACAATTTGGTAAAATTTGCATCTGTCATATTGGGTATGTTGCCATTTGTCAAACTGGAAAGATTGACATTTGTTGATCTAGTAACATTGCCATTTGTCAATCCTTGTAACACTGCGATTTGTCAAAATATGCAGCTAAAAATCACTAGCACTATCTAATTTTTGCAACTAAAATTCAGTAACTAAGCATATATTTCATTCATAGATTAACCAGTCGTTCTTAATTTATATAAATAGTTCAACTCGACACCTGAACCGTCCAAACTTTTCCCCAATTGTTGCCAACCACGTACTGAAATAGCTAGTTCAACTATATATACTAGCTAATTTTAAGTACGTTGTACAGTTCCACCACATCTATAGTCAGATGAATTGAACAAAATAGCCCCTAAATACTAATACTACGGAGGGGCTTTGTGCTACTTCCGGTAGCCTCTCCTCTGCCGAGCGCGCTCAGTAAGAGGCAGAGGAGGAGGAGGAGCCTACCGATGAGCTGGACAACTACAATACGGTGTATGCCGCTGCTGCACGTTCAGCGACGCTCGCCAGCTTGAACGCCCACTGCCGCTCCAGACGACCACTCTCAAAGCAATCAGACTGCTCATAGATCTCCTAATTCCTCGCCTCTGCGTCGGCATGTGTTGCGGCCTCGGCTGCGATAAGGCTCTTTGCATGCTCGACGAGGCGCTCCTCCTTCTCCCGCAGGAACTTCATGTAGCGCGCAAGGTCGCTGACGCACGTGCGGGCCTCCACCTTTTCCTCCCTCCTTTGAGCTGCGGTGGCGGAGCGGGTGATGATCCCGGCGGTCGACGGTGGCCTGGCGGCCACGGCAGCGGACGATGGGGTGGCGGCCACTGATGACCCACAAGTATAGGAGACCAATTGTAGCTCTTTTCGATAAGTAAGAGTGTCGAACCCAACGGGAAGCAGAAGGAAATGACAAGTAGTTTTCAGTAAGGTAATGTCTGCAAGTGCTGAAATTGTAAGTAGCGGAGTAGTTTGATAGCAAGATAATTTGTAACAAGCAAGTAATGATAGTAGTAACAAATATGTAGCAAGGTAGCCCAATCCTTTTGAGGCAAAGGACAGGCCAAAACGGTCTCTTATGATAAGCAAAGCATTCTTGAGGGTACACGGGAATTTCATCTAGTCACTTTCATCATGTTGGTTTAATTCATGTTCGCTACTTTGATAATTTGATATGTGGGTGGACCGGTGCTTAGATGATGTTATTACTTGAACAAAACTCCTACTTATCATTAACCCTCCCGCAAGCATCCGCAACTACGAGAGAAGTATTAAGAATAAATTCTAACCATGGCATTAAACTTTTGGATCCAACCGGTCCCTTACGGAATAGCGCATACACTGGGATTTAACCTTCTGTCACCTCGCAACCCATAATCTAATTGCTACTCCACAATGCATTCCCTTAGGCCCAAATATGGTGAAGTGTCATGTAGTCGACGTTCACATGACACAACTAAGGGAATAACAACATACATACTATCAAAATATCAAACACATATCAAATTCACATGATTACTTGCAACATGATTTCACCCGTGACCTCAAGAACAAAAGTAACTACTCACAAATGATAAACATGCTCATGATCAGAGGAGTATTAAATAGCATAATGGATCTGAACATATAATCTTCCACCAAATAAACCATATAGTAATCAACTACAAGATTTAATCAACACTACTAGTCACCCACAAGCACCAATCTATAGTTCCGGTAATAAGATTGAACACAAGAGATGAACTAGGGTTTGACATGAGACGGTGTTTTTGAAGATGTTGATGGATATTTCCCTCCCCAAGATGTGAGAGTTGTTGGTGATGATGATGACGATGATTTCCCCCTCCAGGAGGGAAGTTCCCCGGTGGAATCGCTCCGCCGGAGGGCAAAAGTGCTCCTGCCCAAGTTCTGCCTCGAGATGGCGGCGCTCCATCCCGAAAGTCATCCCTTTATTTTTTCTAGGTCAAAATGACTTATATACCAAAAGATGGGCACCGGAGGTGGGCCTGGGTGAGCACAACCCACCAGGGTGCGCTTGGGCTCCCTGGCGCGCCCATGTGTGTTGTGCCCACCTGGTAGGCCCCCTCTGGTAGTTATTTGCTCCAATAATTCTTAAATATTCCATAAAAAATCTCCGTGAAGTTTTAGCTTGTTTGGAGTTGTGCGGAATAGGTGGCCTGACGTAGCTGTTCCAGGTCCAGATTTCCAGCTGCCGGAATTCTCCCTCTTTGTGTATACCTTGCAAATTATGAGAGAAAAGGCATTAGAATTACTCCAAAAAGCATTATTATGGATTAAAAAAATTATAAATAACAGTAAGAAAACATCATGCAAAATGGACGTATCAACTCCCCCAAGCTTAGACCTCGCTTGTCCTCAAGCGGAAACCGAAGTCGAAAAACATGTCCACATGCTTTGAGAGAGAGGTGTCGATAAAAACAAAATACTGACATAGAAGCATCATGTTTATTATTATAACAGCAACAAATTTAAACATAATACTTTTATAATAGAACTTTTATCATACCCTTCTCATGAATAAGTAATAGTTCATCACACAACCGAAGTATAAAGCAAAAACTCTATTAGAAACCAACAAACTATGTTCTCAGTCGACTTTGCAACTACAATTCATCATCTTTTCAGGAAGGGTCACTTGTCGGAGCCTTTTAGGCAAGTCCACATACTCAACCATCATATAGTCTTCTCTGATTGCTAACACTCACCGCACACACATGAGCAAAACATTTCAACCGGACACATAGAAAGATAGGGGCTTATAGTTTCGCCTCCCAACATATTCACCTCAAGGGTGATGTCAACAATAATAACTCATGCTATCTATATTCAACTAGACATATGTGACTAGATATTTCCTCACCACATGATGCTTGCCAAAGGAGAAAAATAAAAAGGAATAGAAGGAAAACTTTGACTCTTTGCATAACAGTAAATACATAAAAGTAAAAGATAGGCCCTTCGCAGAGGGAAGCAGAGGTTGCCATGCGCTTATTTGTTTGTATGCTCAACCCCTTAGTGCAAAAGAATGTCACGTTACATTGCCCCTTGTGATAGCGACCTTTATTATGCAGTCTGTCCCTTTTATTCTTCACCATCACAAGTTTGTGCAACGCTCAATTTTCTCTTACACTAAATGATCTCACACTTTTAGAAGCAATTTTTATTGCCTTTTTGCACCGATGACAACTTACTTGAGTGCTCAATCCTTAGGTAAGTATGGTGGACACTTTGAAAATAAGATTTGGGTTTGAGGGTTTTTGGATGCACAAGTAGTATCTCTACTTAGTGCGAAATTTTTGGCTAGCAAAGATAGGGGCAAGCACCGCATGATGAAGGATCTATGACAATATGACTTCTATGTGAATATAAACAAACATAAACCATTAAGTTGTCTTCCTTGTCCAATGTCAACAATTTTGGCATATAATATTTTGACGAGTGCTCACAATCACAAAAGATTTCTAGGATAGTATATTTATATGTGAATCTTCTCTTCCCTTAATAATTCTTTCATGAGTTGCATCATTGACTAATGTTATGTTTGTCAATCTCTAATAAAATTTCCTACTTATACTTTTCCTTATGTGGTGCCATCACCTACCATAGGATTAATATATGATCTTATTGATTTATTTCCTTTCTTATTTATTTTCTTTATTTGCAACATGAAAGTAAAGAAGCAAAAATTAAAACTAACTTTATTGCATAACTTGCACACGATTACAAGGATAGATCACTAAGCAAACTCTCAAAGAAGAAAGGATCGAACTAAACTTTATTTCATCTAAAGCAAAAAGATCGAACTAAGATAAGTAAAGTCAAAAAGATAGTGGGATGATACGATATGGGGCACCTCCCCCAAGCTTGGCAGAAGCCAAGGGGAGTGCCCATACCCGATACTCAGTTCTCCTTTGGTGGTGAAGTAGTATTCTCCAATATAACCATGAGTAGATCCTTCAAACCTTGAATCTTCCGAAGGGCTTGATGAATTAATTCGTTGTTTTTCTTCACCTCAACCATTATGTGTTTATACTCAGGGCCCCATGGTTTGGTTCCTGCACTGTTTTCTCTTGGCCGAGATATGTCCCAGTTGGACGGTATGTGCCTACGAGTAGTGTTCTCAAACCCATAATTGTGAATCAAATTATGAAAATTGTTAGGATGTAACCTGTGTAAGGGCCTCCTCGGTGGGAGATCTTCTTGCACTTCCAGGCTCGCTTGATTGTTCGATGATCCCATGGCTTGATGAGGATTAGGGTGAGTGGAGATGCCAGCTAATGTGCCCCTCTCAGAGGCCGAAGAGTGAACCCCAAAAGGATTTTCCTCTTATTCCTCCATAGCAACCTCTTTAGATTCATCCCTCCTTAGATCCTCCTGAACCAACCTTGTGTCTCCTTCTCCATTGTTGAAAGGTGAGGAAGACATGATGTTGGTCTAGCTGAATCTGTCAGAAAACAGCAAGAAAAGAGAACACAGGATTTCTCCGTGATACGATGATCAACAGGTTCAGGAAGTATATATAGATTTTTTTATCTTGGAGGACAAGCATACGGAATAAAAACGGAGTCCGGAAGGTGTCCCAGGTGGGCACAACCCACCTGGGCGCGCCAGGTGGCGCGCCCTGGTGTCTTATGCCCACCAGGGGACGCTTCCTGGAAGTTTCTTTATCCCCAAAATTCTAAAATATTCCAAAACTGATAAAAAATATTATTGCGTATTTTTCAGAGTATGTTTACTCACCGTATCACGTACCTCCTTATTTTCACAATTCTGGAGTGTTCCGGAAGGACTCTTTTATGTGTTCTTCCGGTGTCAAAGTTTGGATAATATTACTTTCAACATTAATGGGCGTACCTGAGATATAATGCTTTATTCATTGCCCATTGACAACCTTCGGGTTAGTACCTTCGGAATTATTTATTTTGATGGCTCCAGACCGGTAAACCTCCTCGATAACATAGGGGCCTTCCCATTTTGAGAGGATTTTTCCTGCAAAGAATCTAAAACTAGAGTTGTACAAAAGAACATATTCTCCGACTTTAAACTCACTCTTTTGGATTCTTTTGTCACGCCATCTTTTAACTTTCTCTTTGAATAATTTTGCGTTTTCATAAGCTTGGGTTCTCCATTCATCTAATGAGCTTATATCAAATAACCTCTTTTCCCCAGCAAGTTTGAAATCATAGTTGAGTTCTTTAACTGCCCAAAATGCTTTATGTTCTAACTCAAGAGGCAAATGAAAAGCTTTTCCATAAACCATTTTATAAGGAGACATACCTATTGGATTTTTATATGCTATTCTATAAGCCCAAAGTGCATCATCTAATTTCTTAGACCAATTCTTCCTGGACCTATTGACAGTCTTTTGCAAAATTAATTTTATTTCTCTATTGCTAAGTTCAACTTGACCACTAGACTGAGGATGATAAGGTGATGCAATTCTATGGTTAACATCATACTTGGCAAGCATTTTACGGAAAGCACCATGAATAAAGTGTGAACCACCATCAGTCATTAAATATCTAGGGACTCCAAACCTTGGGAAAATAACTTCCTTAAGCATTTTAATAGAGGTGTTGTGATCAGCACTACTAGTTGGAATAGCTTCTACCCATTTAGTAACATAATCAACAACAACCAAAATATGTGTATACCCATTAGAGGAAGGAAAAGGTCCCTTGTAATCAAATCCCCAAACATCAAATGGTTCAACAACAAGTGAATAATTCATAGGCATTTCTTGACGCTTACCGATATTACCTATTCTTTGACATTCATCACAAGATGAGACGTACTTACGAGCATCCTTGAAGAGAGTAGGCCAATAAAATCCAAACTGCAATACCTTATGAGCAGTTCTATCTCCAGCATGATGCCCTCCATAAGCTTCGGAGTGATATTTCCGTAGGATTTGTCCATGTTCATGCTCAGGTACACAAACGTCTAATAATACCATCTACTCCTTCTTTATAAAGATGTGGGTCATCCCAAAAGTAATGTCTTAAATCATAGAAGATTTTTTTCTTTTGTTGGTATGTAAAGCTAGGTGGCAAATATTTAGCAACAATGTAATTAGCATAGTCAACATACCAAGGAGTACTATGAGAAAGATTTATTGCAGCTAGCTGCTCATCAGAAAAACTATCATTAATAGGTAGTGGGTCATCAAGCATATTTTCAAGCCGAGACAAGTTATCAACTACGGGGTTCTCAGCTCCTTTTCTATTAATGATATGTAAATCAAATTCTTGTAACAAGAGAACCCAACGAATAAGTCTAGGTTTAGCATCTTTCTTTTCCATAAGATATTTTATAGAAGCATGGTCTGTGTGAACAGTTACTTTGGAATCAACAATATGAGGTCTAAATTTATCACAAGAAAACATCACTGCTAAGAATTCTTTTTCAATAGTAGCATAATTTATTTGAGCACTGTCTAGAGTTTTAGTAGCATAATGAATAACATTCAATTTCTTATCAACTCTTTGTCCTAGAACATCACCAACAGCATAATCACTAGCATCACACATGATTTCAAAAGGCAAGTTCCAATCAGGTGGTTGAACAATAAGTGCAGAAATTAAGGCTTTCTCGAGTGTTTCAAAGGCTTCTAAACAATCATCATAAAAAACGAAAGGCATATCCTTTTGCAAAAGACTAGTGAGAGGCCTAGAAAATTTAGAAAAGTCTTTGATAAATCTCCTATAGAAACCAACATGACCTAGGAAACTACGAATACCTTTTATATCTTTAGGACATGGCATTTTCTCAATTGCATCAACCTTAGTTTTGTCCACTTCAATACCTTTTCAGAAATTTTATGACCCAAGACAATGCCTTCATTAACCATAAAGTGGCACTTCTCCCAGTTCAAGACAAGATTTGTTTGTTCACATCTCTGCAAAACTCGATCAAGATTGCTTAAACAATCATCAAAAGACTTCCCATAAACAGAAAATTCATCCATTGAAACGTCAACAATCTTTTCACAAAAATCAGAGAATATAGCAGTCATACATATTTGAAAGGTAGCAGGTGCATTACATAAACCAAAAGGCATACGTCTATAAGCATAGGTTCCAAAAGGACAAGTAAAAGTGGTCTTTTCTTGATCAGGTTGAGAAATGTATTTGTGAAAAGCCAGAATATCCATCAAGGAAGCAAAAGTGTGTGTGCTTAGATAATCTTTCAAGCATTTGATCAATATAAGGCAAAGGGTAATGATCTTTTCTAGTTGCTTTATTTAATTTTCTAAAATCAATTACCATTCTATAGCATGTAACAATTCTTTGTGGAATAAGTTCATTCTTATCATTAGGAACAACAGTTATACCTCCTTTCTTAGGGACACAATGAACATGACTTACCCATCTACTATCAGCTATGGAAACATTATACCTGCTTCCAGAAGTTTTAATATTTCTGTTCTTACCACCTCTTTCATCTTGGGATTTAACCGGCGTTGGCGATCAACAACGGGTTTAGCATCAGGTTCCGTATTAATGTTGTGCTGACATAGAGTGGGGCTAATGCCCTTTAAATTATCAGGTGTATATCCAATAGCAGCTCGGTGCTTCCTTAGAACTTTCAATAATATTTCTTCTTCATGTTCTGAAAGGTTAGCACTAATAATAACAGGATATATTTTATTTTCATCAAGATAACCATATTTCAAAGTGTCTGGAAATTGTTTTAATTCAAACACAGGATCACCTTTAGGTGGAGAAGGACCTCCTAGAGTTTCAATAGGCAAATTGTGTTTAAGTAGAGGACGTTGTTCAAAGAAAATCTTATCTATTTCATTTCTTTCATGCATATGTAAATCATTTTCATGGTCTAGCAAATATTGTTCTAAAGGATCAGTAGGTGGAACAACAATAGAAGCAAGACCAATTAATTTATCCTTACTAGGCAATTCTTATTCATGAAGATTTCTACTAAACTTGGAAAAATTAAACTCATGAGACTCATTACAAAAGCTAACACCGACAGTTTGTTTCTCACAATCTATTATACCATTAACAGTGTTCAAGAAAGGTCTACCAAAAATAATGGGACAGAAGTCATCTTGTGGGGAACCAAGAACAAGAAAATCGGTAGGGTATTTTATTTTCCCACACAAGACTTCAACATCTCTAACAATCCCAATTGGTGATATGGTGTCTCTATTAGCAAGTTTAATAGTAACATCTATTTCTTCTATCTCTGTGGGTGCTATGTCATTCATAATTTCTTGATATAAGGTGTAAGGAATAGCACTCACACTAGCACCTATGTCACATAAACCATGATAACAGTGATCTCCTATTTTAACTGAGATGGCAGGCATGCCAACAACAGGTCTATGTTTATCCCTTTTATCAGTTTTAGCAATTCTAGTATCTTCTTCACAGAAATAAATAACATGCCCATCCATATCTTGTACTAAGAGATCTTTAACCATAGCAATGCTAGGTTCTAATTTAATTTGTTCATCAGGTTTAGGTGTTCTAATGTAGCTTTTGTTAACCGCAGTTGAAACTTTAGCATGTTCCTTTATCCTAACAGGAAAGGGTGGTTTCTCAATATAAGCAGAAGGGACAACTGGATCAGCATTATAAATTATAGTTTCTTCTTTAACTGGTACTGGTTCTTTAGTTTCTTCTTTGATAGGTGCGTGATATTTAAACCACTTCTCTTTAGGGAGTTCAACATGAGTAGCAAATGATTCACAAAAGGAGGTTACTATCTCAGAGTCAAGCCCATATTTAGTGCTAAACTTTTGAAAAGCATCGGTATTCAGAAAAGATTTAACACAATCATACTTAAGCTTAATACCTAACTCTTTACCTTCGTCGAGTTCCCAATCTTCAGAGTTGTGTTTAATTCTTTCCAAAAGATCCCACTGGAATTCAATAGTCTTCTTCATAAAAGAACCAGCACAAGAAGTATCAAGCATGGTTTGATCATTACGAGAAAGCCGAGCATAAAAATTCTGGATAATAATTTCTCTTGAGAGCTCATGATTGGGGCATGAATATAACATTGACTTAAGCCTCCCCCAAGCTAGAGCGATACTTTCTCCTTCATGAGGCCAAAAATTATATATATAATTCTGATCACGATGAACTAGAGGCATAGGATAATTTTTTTGGTGGAACTCCAATTTCAATTGATTCCAATTCCATAATCCAATATCATCGCATAGCCTATACCATGCCAATGCTTTTCCCTTAGAAGATAAAGGGAAAACCTTTTTCATCACTTCATCTTCGGGTAAACCTGCAAGCTTAAACAATCCACAAATTTGTTCTACATATATCAAGTGCATATCAGGATGTTCGGTTCCATCTCCTGCATAAGGATTAGCTAGCAGTTGTTCTATCATACCAGAAGGAATTTCATATTCAATATTTTCAGTAGGTGTAGTAGGTTGAGGGGTAGCTAATTTTGGTTCCAGACAAGATGAAGATACCCCGAACAAACCCCTCAAAGGATTGTTTTCCATAGTAGCAAGTGACAATAAATTTCAGCACACTACATAAATGTTTCCTTACCAAAGGCGCTTCACTCCCCGACAACGGTGCCAGAAAATAGCCTTGATGACCCACAAGTATAGGGGATCAATTGTAGCTGAAAGGGCATTTCCCTACCTTATGTTTTGGATTATGATGACAACCCTTTGTTGGTCTAATCCTGTGCTAAATGTTTCAGGTTCTCAATGATTAGGCTTTCATCGGTTGGTGGTTCTCTCTCGAATGAATCGTTTGAAGACGGAATCCTCTACGCTTTTTATCTCTTTGGCCGTAGGGATCCCGTACTATCAAGAGGGAATCCACTTTGGGAAGAATAGGGGATTCCATTCACGTACACCTCCTTCACCCCTCTTTTGTCGAGAGAGTGCCTCCATTTTATCTAATCTTTGTTGTGTTTTCCCAGCGGTTGTACCGCTCGTCCGAGCGGTTGTAACGCTGGCTCTTGTCGCTTCTCTGCCTTTGTCGAGCGGTGATACCGCTGCCTCCGGGCGGTGGTACCGCCACCTGTCTCTGCAAAGACCAGCAGCGGTTGTTCCGGCCATGCACCGCCCATGTACCGGTCAGGATTCTGTTTTGATGCGGTGGCTGGGCAGTGGTGGCCCGGATGGTCCGGTTGTACCGCCTGGTAGGGTTCTGCAGCTACATCGTGAGTCCCGGTTGTACCGGGACAAGGAGCGGTTGTACCGCTGCGATCTTGAAAATGCAAGATGTGGTTGGATTTTGTGGGCTGCTATATAAGGTGGTTCCTCCACCTACCACGCCCACCTCTTACCTCTCTCACTCCTCCATTGATGCTCTCAAGCTCTCTTGCCCGATCTCTCTCTCGCCACTCAAACTTGTTGATTTGCTAGGGTTTGAAGGAGGAGACCTAGATCTACACTTCCACCAAAGGATATTTAGTTCCCCCGTACTTTCTAGTGTGGATTTTGTTACTCTTGGGTGCTTGAGCACCCTAGACGATTGAGGTCACCTCGAGGCCATATTCCATTGTGGTGAAGCTTCGTGGTTTCGTTGGGAGCCTCCAATTGTTGTGGAGATTGCCCCAACCTTGTTTATAAAGGTCCGGTTGCCGCCTTCAAGGGCACCAATAGTGTATTCACGGCATCTCGCATTGTGTGAGGGCGTGAGGAGAATACGGTGGCCCTAGTGGCTTCTTGGGGAGCATTGTGCCTCCACACCGCTCTAACGGAGACGTACTTCCCCTTAAAAGGAAGGAACTTGGTAACACATCCTCGTCTCCACCGGCTCCACTCTTGGTTAATTCGTGCCTTTACTTTTGCAAGCCTACTTGTGTTACATCCATTGCTTGCTTATGTGCTAGTTGTTATTGCATCATATAGGTTGCTCACTTAGTTGCACATCTAGACAACCTATTTTGTTGCAAAGTTTAATTTGGTAAAGAAAAGCTTAAAAATTGTTAGTTGCCTATTCACCCCCCCCCCTCTAGTCAACCATATCGATCCTTTCAATTGGTATCAGAGCCTCGTCTCTTTTTAAGGACTTTACCGTCCGAAGAGTATGGTTGACGTCGTAGATGATGTGGGGAGCACTCCATCTTGAATCCGATATCATCTACGGGAGATGGGGTACCTCGATCTCGTGAGGAATTCAATGTGGCGTTGGACACATTGAAAACCTCCATGACGACCGAGGTCAAGGACATGTTTAAGGAATTCCTAGAAGGGCTTAAACTTTCCACCGCACCCATGAAAGTGGGTGATCCCGCCAACACGGGAGCGGATGCTAACCCCGATAAGGGGAAGCTACTAGTGAGAAAGCCCCTCGTCTAGTGGTAAGAATGGCACCGCATCTTTGCCCATGTGCAACCTCCTCCCGTTTATGGTGGACCGATTCCTTCCACTCATTTGAATCATGCGGTCCACCACCTAAGGTTGATAAAAAGGAGGATTTTGATTCTTGGGTCTATCGTTTTAAGCGTCATTTAAATCATGTGAACACTAACCTTTGGAGAATCATTGAAGAAGGTTTCTATCCGCATGACTCGAGCAACTTTTCTCCAAGAGAAGTCGTGGACCATCAATTCAATGAGAATGCTCTCTTCATCATCCAAGAAGCAATCCTTCCGAAGACCTTCCTCATCTCCGCCCTACTCCCTTGCCAAACATGCTTGGCTCAAGGTGGTTTCCTTTATCGAGGAAGCGCAAGCATTCAACGTTCCAATTATGAAGTGGTCCAAGATGAAGCCGATGAGTTTGCAATGAAAGAAGAAGAAGAACCTCGTGAGCTCTATCGGAGAGTAACCAATCTTGCAGTCTCCCTCGGGATCATGGAAGTAAGGACACGGATGACAAGCTGGATCAAGCGCAAATTCCTCAAGGCAATGATGCCCTGCCACAAAGCCATGTCCTCCGTCATCCGTCAATGGCCGGACTTCCACACCCTGTCCTCAAGTGATGTGTTGGATGAGTTTGTGGCTATGAGCATATTGGACAAGACCGCCGACAATGCGGTGCTTCGCTCCCAAAGAGAAAATAAGCCCAACCTCGCCTTGAAGGCCAAGATTTGTGTCGAAGAAGACGGAGAGGAGGAAGAAGAAGAGTGCAACCTCGAAGATACAAAGTATGACTATCATGAACACATGGCCCTTGCTTCAAGGCAATTTTGGAGCAAGAAGAACTCGAGGCCCAACTTCAACAAGAGCAACTCAAGTGGCACTAAGGGCAAGCAACGGGTGAGGACTTGTTTCAATTGTGGCAATGTGAGTCACTTTGTTGCGGAGTGCCCATATGAGAAGAGGGAAGACAATGGTAGCAAGCTCATCCGTAAGGACAAGGCCAAGTCTTTCCCCAACAAGAGCAACTTCACCAAGAAGGCTCCTCACAAAGCTTTGGTGGTCCAAGAAGAGTACAATGAGGATGATGATGATGATGAAGATGGTGAGTCGGTGGCCATGGCCTCCGTTGCCATTGCATCGACTCCTCGGGTGTCCCTCTTCGATTCACCCAATGAAAGCATCATCGCCAAGTGCCTCATGGCTAAAGCCACCAACAAGGTAACCCCCAATATCAAAACTACCATCATCAATCATTCTTCTTTGACGGATTGCATTGATGAACATGAGGGACTAATGTGGAGGAGAATGAGTTTGAGATCTTTATGGGTAAACTCAAGGGCAAATCCAAGAAGCACTTCGTTGCTCTCTTGGAACAACTTGGTGAAGCCAATGTCATGATTGAGGCTCATGAAGAAACCATCTCTAAGATGGAAGGGCATAGTCGTGACTATGCCGATGAGATTTCGGATCTTTCCAATGCTCTTGAGGAAGAGTGTGGTCTTCGTTTGGCTCTTGAGGAGTCATACAATGATGATCATGCTAAATTAAAGAAAGACCTTGATCATGCTCTTGTTATGGCTCGTGTGCTTAGCTCCGAGAAGGCAAAGCTTGGAGTTGATCTTGCTAGACTCAATGAGGACTTTGACACTCTCGACAAGGCTAACAAAGTCTTGAAGGGTGCTCATGCTAGTCTCAAAGAGTCTCATGAACAACTCCAAGTGAAGCTAACCAAGGAGAAAGCCACCTTTCCTCATATGATATTGATTGATAATGCAAATGCTACTAACCCTTGTTGTGAGCATGTGCATCTTGTTGAGGAGAATGCTAAGTTGAAGGAGCAACTTGAAAAGGGCCTTGTCACATGCATACAAGGTGAGAAGAACCTTAACGACCTTTTGAGTAATCAAAAGGAAGTTGTGGCCAAGGAGGGGATTGGGTTTGCGCTCAAGCCCAAGAGCAAGAAGAAGAGTGACAAGACCAAGCAACCTCCTCCTCTCAAGCAAACTTTTGTGAGGGAGGGAGAGGATTCTTCCAAGAAGAAGAAGAATCGTGCCAAGGGTGGCAATGCCAAGAAGGACAACGTCATCCCCTTGAACATAGCCATGACTTTAACCCCTCATATGTGTTGTGCCGTGCTAGTGATGGGCATGTTTATGCTAAATTTGTTGGTTCTTCTTATGAGTACATTGAATGGTCTATTTGGGTTCCTAAGACCCTCGTTACTAACATCAAAGGACCCATTACCAAATGGGTACCTAAAACCAAGCATTGATCTCTTGCAGGGGTTTGCTTCCGGTGGGGGATCTTGGTTGCTCGATAGTGGAGCAACAAATCATATCACCGGGAGCAAGGACATGGTGGTGGACGTGCAAAGGATCCCATCTATGTCCACCAATGTCGAGTGGGGTGATGCTTCACATTCTAAGGTATTGGGTCTTGGCAAGGTTGTCGTTTCTCATGATCTAACGATCGAGAAAGTCATGCTTGTTGAGTCCCTTGCATACAATTTGCTTTCCGTTCGTCAACTTGCACTCATGGGCTTTGCCACGTTCTTTGATATTGATACCGTGGCCCTCTTGTGGAGCAAGACTCTTAAAGTAGCCTTTGTTGGGCATGTCGAGAATGGTCTCTATGTGATAGACTTTTCGGAGCGACCCACTAAGACCGCGACATGCCTAATGGCTAAAGTTGACGTGGGATGGCTTTGGCATCGCCGTTTAGCCCACGTCAATATGAGATCTTTGCAAAGTCTTCTCAAGGGGAACCATGTCCGTGGACTAACAAATGTTAGCTTTGCCAAAGATCGTGCTTGCAGTGCTTGTATCGAAGGAAAGCTTCATGAAACGGCTCACCCTCCCACGACTATCATCTACTCGAGGAGACCCTTGGAGCTCCTGCACATGGACCTCTTTGGACCTCCATTCTTTGATAGTCTTGGGGGTAGAAAGTATTGCTTGGTGATTGTGGATGATTACTCAAGATACACTTGGGTATACTTCTTCAAGAGGAAGAGTGAGACTCAACAAACTGTTATCGACTTTGCAAATGAAGCTCAACGTCAACATAATGCAAAGATCTTGACAATAAGAAGTGACAACGGCACCGAGTTCAAGAACTACACCTTGGATGAGTTTCTTAGTGAAGAGGGGATCAAGCATCAACATTCGGCACCATATACCCCTCAACAAAATGGTGTTGCGGAGAGGAAGAACCGGACGTTGATGGATGCGTCAAGGACCATGATGGCGGAGTTTAAGTCTCCATACAACTTTTGGGCCAAAGCCATCAACACCGCATGTCATGTATCCAACCGGCTCTATCTCCGCAAAGGCTTGAACAAGACTCCCTATGAGATACTCACCGGTAACAAGCCCAATCTCAAGTATTTCCGGGTGTTCGGGTGTAAGTGTTTCATTCTCAAGAAAGGTGTTCGTTTGTCTAAATTTGAAGCTAGAGCCTATGAGGGCATATTTGTTGGTTATGCTACAAACTCTCATGCTTACCGTGTCCTCAATAAATCCACGGGACTTATTGAGGAGACATGTAATGTGGAGTTTGATGAGAATAACGGCTCCCAAGTGGAGCAAAGTGGCACTTGTGATGTAGGTGATGAAATTCCTCCTCAAGCCATAAGAAGAATGGGTGTTGGTTTTATCCTACCCATTGAGGAACCCCTTGTGGCCGAAGGAGAAGGACAATGCTCCACTCAAGTGGAGCCATCACCAACTCAAGGCCCACACGCTTCCGAAGAACAAAGTGAAGGTCCTCAACCTCATGAACAAGACCAAGGGCAAGATCGTGGTCAAGACGATGGTGATACACCAAATGATGCCCAAGGTCAAGTTATCTTCCCCGAGCATGCTCAAGATCATGAACATGTTCAAGACGACTCCTCCTCGTCTCACCTCCAAGGAAGATTTAGAGCGTCGTGCCGCCAAGATTGCATCCAAACTTACTACCAAAGGCCATCTCATGGAGAATGTGGTTGGAAGCCTAATGAAAGGGGTAAGCACTCGTAGAAAATTGGCAAACTATTGTGAACATCACGCGTTTGTCTCTTGTGTTGAACCCCAAAAGGTCTATGAGGCGCTCGAAGACTCGGATTGGCTCAATGCCATGCATGAAGAGCTCAACAATTTCGAGTACAACAAGGTGTGAAGATTGGTGCCAAGGCCATCGGGGAACCACAACGTCATTGGAACCAAGTGGATCTTCAAGAACAAGCAAGATGCTCATGGGAACATCATTCGCAACAAGGCAAGATTGGTAGCACAAGGCTACTCCCAAGTCGAGGGTATCGACTACGGTGAAACCTTTGCTCCCGTTGCTCGTCTTGAATCCATTCGTTTGTTGATTGCTTATGCTGCCCATCACAACTTTAAGTTGCAACAAATGGATGTGAAAAGTGCTTTTCTTAATGGTCCTATTAATGAGTTGGTCTATGTCAAGCAACCCCCCGGGTTCGAGGACCCCTACTTCCCGGATCATGTGTATCAACTCGATAAGGCACTCTATGGCCTTAAACAAGCCCCACGTGCGTGGTATGACCACCTTACCGAGTTGCTACAAGATCGTGGTTTTGAAGTAGGCAAATCGACCCCACTCTTTTTACTAAGAAGGTTAATGGGGAGTTGTTTGTATGCCAACTATATGTTGATGATATTATCTTTGGTTCCCCTAACAAAGCTTTCAATGAGGAATTTGCCGCTCTCATGACCTCCAAGTTCAAGATGTCTTCTATGGGAGAGTTGAAGTTCTTCCTTGGTTTCGATATCAAACAAAGAAGAGAAGGAACCTTCATCAACCAAGCCAAATACACTCAAGACATGCTCAAAAGATTCAAGCTAAGTGATGTCAAGCCGGCTACTACACCAATGCCTACCAAGTGCCAACTTGACATTGATCCCAATGGTAAAGCGGTGGATCAAAAGGTATATCGCTCCATGATTGGCTCCTGCTTTACCTTTGTGCATCTAGACCAGATATCATGTTGAGTGTGGGAATGTGTGCACGGTTTCAAGCCGCACGAAGGAAAGCCACTATGTGGCGGTCAAGCGAATCTTCGATATTTGGCTCATACCCCAAACTTTGGCTTATGGTACCCAAGAGGAGCAAATTTCAAGCTTGAAGGTTTCACGGATTCCGATTGGGCGGGGGACAAAGTGGATAGGAAGTCCACTTCCGGAGGGTGCCAATTTCTTGGTTGCTCTTTGGTAAGTTGGTCTTCCAAGAAGCAAAGTTGTGTGTCTCTCTCATCCACCGAAGCGGAGTATGTGGTGGCAGGTAGTTGTTGTGCTCAACTCCTATGGATGAGGCAAACTCTAAAGGAGTACGGTGTCATTTGTGACAAAGTGCCTCTTTGGTGCGATAATGAAAGTGCCATCAAGATTTCTCTCAACCCGGTACAACACTTCAAGACGAAGCACATTGAGATTCGGTATCACTTCATCCGGGATCACATTAGGCGAGGGAGATCGAGCTCAAGTATGTCAACACTCATGATAACCTTGCAGATATTTTCACGAAGCCCTTGGATGAAGCAAGATTTCGTGAGTTAAGGCATGAGCTAAATATCATTGATTTGAGCAATGTGACTTGAACCCATGCACCCCCCACCACACTCAACTTGTTGTCTAGTTTAGGTGTAGGCATGGACATAGGGGGAGTGTTGTTCTCTCAATGAGCTCTCCCTCCCCCCATCATGCATAAATCGATCACCTCTTTCACATTAGCCATTTTGATGGTACTTGTGCTTCAAAGACGAGTTTTGGTCATGGGCCCAAGGATAATTCTTCGCGGTGCCATACCATTTGACTCAAACATAGGTGGCTTCGGCCATCGCCCTCTCTTAAGAGAGAGGACTGAGCTCGCTCTGCTTGTGTGCGGTTGCTTTTGTTTTCCCTTCGTTATTTTCCCTGTTCTTAGTGTTTCGTTTCTCTTATTCGTTGTCCCGTTTGTCTTGTTCTCTTCCTTTTGGTCTGGGGTTTCGTGGTCGGGCGGTACAATCGGTGTCACGGGCGGTTCTACCGCTGATACCTGGTTGTGCTGCCCCAGTTGGGTTGCTTTCGGTGCTTGGGCGGTTATACCGCCCATTTTCACTGGGGCTTCTCCGTCCGGTTCTACCGGTTGTCTCCGGGCGGTACTTCCGGTGCCCTTCAGGAAACGGAAGTACCGCCCACTACAATCTGTCAGCACCTGACTTGCGGTACAACCGGTCCTAGGAGCGGTTCTACCGCTTGTGACTATGGGCCTATTTATATCTGACGGGGCGAAAGGTTTTTTCTTTTTTCCCTTCGTCCCCGTTCGCCTCCTCCTTGCCCTAGCCGCCGGTCACCTCTGCCCCGCCCCGGAGTGCGCCCCGTGCTTCGGACCCGAGGGCTCTCCGTGGATTCTCTCCGTGGAAGCCTTCCGGTCTTCTCCCATGGATGGTGGTAATTCCCTTGTTCTTCGTTCTTTGTTCTAGGTTTTCATCTTGTTTAGGGCATTACTTTACCCTCCCAGTTTAGTGTTCGTTCTTTGGTTGGGAGAGATCGTTGTTTTTCTTGTGTCTGTGCAGTACCTAGAACTCCGAATATTGCTTGGGTGATTTGCACGTCTTGAACAGATCTAACTTCCCTGGTAGTGCCCTTTGTCGGTGGTTCTACCGCCCAGATGGGCGGTACAACCGTGGGCGGTTCTCTTGGTGGGAGATCCGGTACAACGGAATGTCTGCACCACACAAAGACCATTACGGTTTCTATGGTGTTGCATTTTTCGTATGCTTTCCTCTCATTCTTGTTGGTTTTCGTGTGTCCCCTTCGTGTTTGTGTTCAGGTGGCTCCAGTTCTCGCCCTGCTCCTCGCAAGACCAAGAAGAGGGTTCGAAGGGCTCCGCGCCCGGCTGATTCTGAAGAGGAAGTTGTGATCCCCACCAAGCCCACTCGCCGTGAAAAGTCTGCCGCTGCCAAGCAACGTGTGGTAATGCCACTCCACCGTTGGAAAGCCAAGGATTGGGAAGCCTTCCGCTCAAAGAATCCTTATGTGGTTCCCGTAGCTCCTCGTTGGACCACTGTTCAGTTTCGGAATGAGATGCAAGTACGAATTGTTCATGAACTCTTTGAGCACAACAAGAACAGATATTCCAAGCAGTGGACCATCGATCTTGATCATTGGCGGAACAACCTGGAGTATTTTGGTGAGGCTTTGGCTCTCTGTGAGGAGTTTGATCTTGTCAAGCTCATGTCCATCTCCTGTGACTTTGATGTTCAACTCATCCATCAGTTCTATGCCACCGTTCACTTTGGAGAAGATAACGCGCGCACCCTCACTTTCATGTGTCGTGATGAGCTTTTTCACGTTCCCTGGAGGACCTTCTGCAATGCTATTGGGTACGATGATACCGGTCTGGAAGGAAGGGGTGGCATTCGCCCCCATGATCATCCTGAGCCCATGCCTAAGGAGAAGCTTGCCCCTCTGTACATTTGGGGCCGTGGTATTATTGGTGAATCTAAGGATTTGGTGAAGGTCTATGACATCATGCATCGTGTTTTTCGCAATGTGCTTCTGCCCAAAGTCGGGAATCAAGATGAAATCCATGGCTATCTTGTTAACTTGATGGTTGCTATGAAGACCAAGGTGGGATCTGGGAGGCGTTTGATGTGTCCAAGCGGGCTGTGGCAGGAGATGTACAACATGGTCATCTACAGGAAGGTCCCCATTTATGCTCCGTTTGTCATGTGCCTTCTGAACTCCGTGTGGGAAGTTCGCCGTCCTGGAGAGCCCCTCACCTCTCCTGACAATCTTACCACTCATGAAGTCAAGCTCCTTAAGAAGAAGAAGCACGCCGAGCCACGTTTCCCTGCTGATGCTCCTGAGGATGTATATGCCACTTCTGATGATGAGGGTTTTGAGTTGGAACCAGGGGCCAAGCCCTCGTGGGTGGACAAGCTCGTTGCCAAGGTGAAGAAGACTTTCTGCCTTCAGTCTGACATCCAGAAGAGGCTATATGAGGCACATGTCAATGAGAAGCTTGCGCGGCGTCGCCAAATTGCTATGATGAGGCACCTCAGCATGTCGGTTCAGAGTGGTTCTGAGAAGAGCATCACACCGGAGGAGCGTTGGATATCTTCCCACAGCACCTGGACTGATGATGAAGCCCCTCCTCAGCCCTCCACCACCGTTTCTGCTGCTGATGATACCAATGGAGGACTCAGATCGGGACGATGATGAAGTTTCTGATAATGGTGAAGATTATGACAATGATGAAGATCCAGATGCTACCGAGGAGTCAGAGGAGGACAAGCGAGCACAGGCGATAGCCGCTCTCTTCCTTTTTGGTGTCCTGATGCCAAAGGGGGAGAGAGTGTGATAGGACTCGGGAGTAGCATGGGTGGTTGCGTAGTGTGTGTCTCGTGTTGAACTTGTCTGTGGTCTCCAGTTGAACTTTGGTCGTTCTCGTTTGCTTTGTGTGGATTTTGTGCCACTCCTGCTATCTTATCTTTATGCTTGTTGGTCTTTATTGGCAGTATTGCTCTTGTTTCATTGTGTTGGCTACCTTCTTGTTATATGCTCTATGTGGCGGTCTATAAAATCTAGGGGAGTCTTGACACGGGGCTCACATCTAGGGGAGCTCCGTCTAGATTCTATAGACTTCTATCTTATATCGTGTTGTTGTCATCATCCACCAAAAAGGGGGAGATTGAAAGGGCATTTCCCTACCTTATGTTTTGGATTATGATGACAACCCTTTGTTGGTCTAATCATGTGCTAAATGTTTCGGGTTCTCAATGATTAGGCTTTCATCGGTTGGTGGTTCTCTCTCGAAGGAATCGTTTGAAGACGGAATCCTCTACGCTTTTTATCTCTTTGGTCGTAGGGATCCCGTACTATCAAGAGGGAATCCACTTTGGGAAGAATAGGGGATTCCATTCACGTACACCTCCTTCACCCCTCTTTTGTCGAGAGAGTGCCTCCATTTTAATCTAATCTTTGCTGTGTTTTCCCAGCGGTTGTACCGCTCGTCCGAGCTGTTGTACCGTGGCTCTTGTCGCTTCTCTGCCGTTGTCGAGCGGTGGTACCGCTGCCTCCGGGCGGTGGTACCGCCACCTGTCTCTGCAAAGACCAGCAGCGGTTGTTCCGGCCATGCACCGCCCATGTACCGGTCAGGATTCTGTTTTGATGCGGTGGCTGGGCGGTGGTGGCCCGGTTGGTCCGGTTGTTCCTTTTTAACCGGTACAACCGGAGGTTCGAGCGGTTCTTCCGCTCATACCTTAGCCGCTCAAGCGCTCAAGGCCAGGCGGTTGTTCCGGCCATGCACCGCCCATGTACGGTCGGATTCTGTTTTGATGTGGTGGCTGGGCGGTGGTGGCCCGGTTGGTCCGGTTATTTGCTAATGACCGGTACTACCGCCCGATGGTCTGGTTGTACCGCCTGGTAGGGTTCTGCAGCTACATCGTGAGTCCGGTTGTACGGGACAAGGAGCGATTGTACTGCACTGCGATCTTGAAAATGCAAGATGTGGTTGGATTTTTGTGGGCTGCTATATAAGGTGGTTCCTCCACCTACCACGCCCACCTCTTACCTCTCTCACTCCTCCATTGATGCTCTCAAGCTCTCTTGCCCGATCTCTCTCTCTAGCCACTCAAACTTGTTGATTTGCTAGGGTTTGAAGGAGGAGACCTAGATCTACACTTCCACCAAAGGATATTTAGTTCCCCCATACTTTATAGTGTGGATTTTTTTACTATTTGGTGCTTGAGCACACTAGTCGGTTGAGGTCACCTCGAGGCCATATTCCATTGTGGTGAAGCTTCGTGGTTTCGTTGGGAGCCTCCAATTGTTGTGGAGATTGCCCCAACCTTGTTTGTAAAGGTCCGGTTGCCGCCTTCAAGGGCACCAATAGTGGATTCACGGCATCTCGCATTGTGTGAGGGCGTGAGGAGAATCTGGTGGCCCTAGTGGCTTCTTGGGGAGCATTGTGCCTCCACACCGCTCTAACAGTAGACGCATTTCCCTTAAAAGGAAGGAACTTGGTAACACATCCTCGTCTCCACCGGCTCCACTCTTGGTTAATTCGTGCCTTTACTTTTGCAAGCCTACTTGTGTTACATCCATTGCTTGCTTATGTGCTAGTTGTTATTGTTGGGGAACGTAGTAATTTCAAAAATTTTCCTACGATCACGCAAGACCATGGTGATGGCATAGCAACGAGAGGGAAGAGTGTCCGTCCACGTACCCTCGTAGACCGAAAGCGGAAGCGTTATAACAACGCGGTTTATGTAGTCGTCGTCTTCACGATCCGACCGATCCAAGCACCGAACGTCACGGCACCTCCGAGTTACGCACACGTTCAGCTCGATGATGATCCCGGACTCCGATCCACCAAAGTGTCGGGGATGAGTTCCGTCAAGACGACGGCGTGATGGCGATGTTGATGCTCCACCGACGCAGGGCTTCGCCTAAGCAACTGCGACGATATGACTTCTCCGGCGCAGGCTTCGCCTAAGCTCTCTGACGATATGACGAAGTGGAATATGGTGGAAGGGGCACCGCACACGGCTAAGGAAAGATCCGTAGATCAACTTGTGTGTCTTGGGGTGCCCCCTGTGTATATAAAGGAGACAAGGGGAGGTGGCGGCCCTAGAGGAGGCGCACCAGGAGGAGTCCTACTCCCACCGGGAGTAGGACTCCCCCTTCTCCTAGTTGGAGTAGGATTGGGAGGGAAAGGGGAAGAGGCGCCGCCCCTCTCCTTGTCCTATTCGGACTGGAAGGGGAGGGGGGCGCGCAGCCCACCTGGCCGGCCCTTCTCCTTCTTCCTCAAGGCCCATGAGGGCCCATATACCCCCCGGGGGGGTTCCGGTAACCCCCCGGTGTTCCGGTAACATCCTGTTTTCACTTGGAACCATTCCGAAGTCCAAACATAGGCTTCCAATATATCAATCTTTATGTCTCGACCATTTCGAGACTCCTCGTCATGTCCGTGATCACATCCGGGACTCCGAACAAACTTCGGTGCATCAATACTTATGAACTCATAATGAGCATCATCGAAGCGTTAAGCGTGCGGACCCTACGGGTTCGAGAACTATGTAGACATGACCTAGAACCATTCTCGGTCAATAACCAATAGCGGAACCTGGATGCCCATATTGGTTCCTACATATTCTCTGAAGATCTTTATCGGTCAAACCGCATAACGACATACGTTTGTTCCCTTTGTCATCGGTATGTTACTTACCCGAGATTCGATCGTCGGTATCCAATACCTAGTTCAATCTCATTACCGGTAAGTCTCTTTACTCGTTCCGTAATACATCATCTCACAACTAACTCATTAGTTGTGATGCTTGCAAGGCTTAAGTGATGTGTATTACCGAGAAGGCCTAGAGATACGCCTAGAGATACCTCTCCGACAATCGGAGTGACAAAACCTAATCTCGAAATACGCCAACCCAACAAGTACCTTTGGAGACACCTGTAGTACTCCTTTATAATCACCCGATTACGTTGTGACGTTTGGTAGTACCAAAGTGTTCCTCCGTTAAGCGGAGTTGCATAATCTCATAGTTATAGGAACATGTATGGGTCATGAAGAAAGCATTAACATACTAAGCGATCAAGTGTTAAGCTAACGGAATGGGTCATGTCAATCAGATCATTCAACTAATGATGTGACCTTGTTAATCAAATAACAACTCCTTGTTCATGGTTAGGAAACATAACCATCTTTGATTAACAAGCTAGTCAAGTAGAGGCATACTAGTGACATTCTGTTTGTATATATATTCACACATGTATTATGTTTCCGGTTAATACAATTATAGCATGAATAATAAACATTTATCATGATATAAGGAAATAAATAATAACTTTATTATTGCCTCTAGGGCATATTTCCTTCAGTTATTGCATCATATAGGTTGCTCACTTAGTTGCACATCTAGACAACCTATTTTGTTGCAAAGTTTAATTTGGTAAAGAAAAGCTTAAAAATTGTTAGTTGCCTATTCACCCCCCCCCCCCCTCTAGTCAACCATATCGATCCTTTCAGTAGCTTTTTCAATAAGTAAGAGTGTCGAACCCAATGAGGAGCAGAAGGAAATGACAAGTAGTTTTCAGTAAGGTAATGTCTGCAAGTGCTGAAATTGTAAGTAGCGGAGTAGTTTGATAGCAAGATAATTTGTAACGAGCAAGTAACGATAGTAGTAACAAATATGCGGCAAGGTAGCCCAATCCCAAAGGACAGGCCAAAACGGTCTCTTATGATAAGAAAATCGTTCTTGAGGGTACACGGAAATTTCATCTAGTCACTTTCATCATGTTGGTTTAATTCGTGTTCGCTACTTTGATAATTTGATATGTGGGTGGACCGGTGCTTAGGTGTTGTTCTTACTTGAACAAAACTCCTACTTATGATTAACCCTCCCGCAAGCATCCGTAACTACAAGAAAAGTATTAAGAATAAATTCTAACCATGGCATTAAACTTTTGGATCCAATCGGTCCCTTACGGAGTAGCGCATAAACTAGGGTTTAAGCTTTTGTCACTCTCGCAACCCATAATCTAATTGCTACTCCACAATGCATTCCCTTAGGCCCAAATTTGGTGAAGTGTCATGTCTTCGATGTTCACATGACACCACTAAGGGAATAACAACATACATACTATCAAAATATCGAACACATATCAAATTCACATGATTACTTGCAACATGATTTCTCCCGTGACCTCAAGAACAAAAGTAACTACTCACAAATGATAAACATGCTCATGATTAGAGGAGTATTAAATAGCATAATGGATCTGAACATATAATCTTCCACCAAATAAACCATATAGTAATCAACTACAAGATGTAATCAACACTACTAGTCACCCAGAAGCACCAACCTATAGTTCCGTAACAAGATTGAACACAAGAGATGAACTAGGGTTTGAGATGAGATGGTGTTGTTGAAGATGTTGATGGAGATTGCCCTCCCCAAGATGGGAGAGTTGTTGGTGATGATGATGACGATGATTTCCCACTCCGGGAGGGAAGTTCCCCCGGCGGAATCGCTCCGCCGAGGGCAAAAGTGCTCCTGCCCAAGTTCCGCCTCGAGACGGCGGCGCTCCATCCCGAAATTCCTCCCTTTATTTTTCTAGGTCAAAATGACTTATATACCCAAAGATGGGCACCGGAGATGGGCCTGGGTGAGCACAACCCACCAGGGCGCGCTCTGGTAGTTATTTGCTCCAATAAATCTTAAATATTCCATAAAAAATCTCCATGAAGTTTTAGCTTGTTTGGAGTTGTGCAGAATAGGTGGCCTGACGTAGCTTTTCCAGGTCCAGATTTCCAGCGGCCGGAATTCTCCCTCTTTGTGTGTACCTTGCAAATTATGAGAGAAAAGGCATTAGAATTACTCCAAAAAATCATTATTATGGATAAAAACATTATAAATAATAGTAAGAAAACATGATGTGAAATGGACGTATCAGCCATGACAGCCACCTCCTGCCTTCAGGCCGTAGTGGCGGAGCGGGTGATGGCCGGCAGTGGGGTGGCGGCCACGACGGCCACCTCCCGCCTTCGGGCCGCGGTGGCGGAGCGGGTGATGGCCGACAGTGGGTTGGCGGCCACGATGGCCACCTCCCACCTTCAGGCCGCGGCGGCGGAGCGGGCGATGGCCCTGGCTTTCGACGGTGGTGTGGCGGCAACGACGGCCGACAACAGTTGCCGACGGGCAGCGGCGGCGAAGCGTGTGGTGGGTGTTCCACGCACACCCAACAGGGGCGCCACGTGCACTACACTAGCCGGGGACTGCGCCGCCGCCGCGGTGTAGCCTCCCAGCTGGAGCTGTCCTCTGATGAAGGCGGAGTGGCTGAGCGACGACGATGGACCGGTGCCATTGGCGATTGTGGGAGAAGCAGACGAGATAAGCTACAGGGAGGGAGGGGGGAATGCGACGCAGGACTCGCCTGTCGTGAGGGTTTATATAGCAGGCTGGCAAGCATTGGGATTTTGGGGGATTTCACGGAGTCGGGCCGGAAGCTTGCGCGGGAACCTGCGAGGTTTCGCGGGAACGGGCTCACCGACGATTCATTTGCGCCATTTCGAGCCACCGTTTGGCCAAAAGAACGCCCCCGCGCGCTGCGCAAGCTTGCGTTGTAAGTTGTCTGCGAAAGCGGGGTGACAAGACGTGCGAGAGGAGGATGAAAGGACACGTACACATACGGTTAATACAAAAAAATGTTTGCAATTTAATTACCTACTATACCCCCGTCCTGGTTTATAAGTAGGATTTAACTAATAAAATATGAATGCATGTCACCAAAGATTATATCATTGGATTCCTATTTGAACATTGTTTCCAGTTATACAATTTTGTAACATGCATTAACATTTTTTTGGTTAAATTTAAGGTTATATACCAGCAAGCGTTTGTCCGCAACACACACGGCTTATTCCATCACAAACAGCTCGGATGGATCAACTGTATGCCACGTATCACACACGCAACTCTAATCCGATTCGTGCTTGATGTCTCCGACATCGCTCGCACAGTTCGTCTTATTTGTCACGTATCACTTTGCCGGCCTCTGCTCATGTCCCTCGGCAAGCTACGCTTTCGCCGTTAGGTGTGCCTTGCAGCTATTACTAACCGTTAGGCACCGTGGCAGCCTTCTGCTTTCGGCGCCCGTCGGCAGCTTCGGCTTGTGGACAGCTTTTCCTTGCGTGTTCAACTGCTATAAACATATATATATATATATATATATATATATACATAAACACTATTCTGATCACGGGATCAGAATAATATTCTGATCACAACGACACCTTTCTACGCTAGTAGTACGTTTAACTTCCCTGTGAACTAGGTTGTAACTTCCGCCAACATTGCCCAAACGGTGCTTGCGATATACCGTTGGAAAGCTATGGACACCAATATCATGACCCAACTTAAATTTTTGGCAAAATATAAGCGGTTTAAGAGCAGTTTTGAAAACCATTTTTTTCTTCACACAAAAAACGTGAATCATATTTTCGATCGCATTTCTAAACCGTTTATCGGAATGAGGCATATATTATGGCCTTGGAAAGCTGCTGCAAAACCGCTCCTTTCACATGTTGAAAGTTTTCTCTAATTCCCTATGGTTAAAGAGTAATTTGAAAAAACGTAAAATTTCGTAAACCGAATAGCTGAGTTCGTATTTTTTATGTCATTTCTAAACGGCTAATCCAATTGAGGCATATGATATGGCGTTTGAAAGCTTATGGAAATGCGCTAGTTTTTAATCTTGAAAGTATTTTTCTAATTTTGAATGGTTTAAGAGTAATTTAGAAAATGGTCCAAGTCCTACCGAGTTCGTATTTTCGAGCTAACTTTTTAACCGTTCGTCCGAATGCAGCAAATGATATGGCGTTAGAAAGCTTGAACAAATGCGGAACTTTATGGTATGTATTGTTTCTCCCAATTCTTTACGGTTTTAAGTCAGTTTTGAAAATGGTGAAAAACGTATTTTCGCCGTATTTTCTACAAACTTGAACGGAAAGGCGCAAATAATATACTGTTGAAAAGCTACGAAAAATACGAAACTTTTTCATGTTGATGGTTTTCACTTATTCCTAGCCGTTTTCAAGTAATTGCGAAAATGGCAAGATCATTCGTTCTGCTTTGATCGCGAAACAGATTCTTCGAAAATGCACCGCGTGAAGAACCTGAACTTCTCAGCGCGTGAACCTGAACTTCACTCTGTTTTTCACGTGATTTTTTTGCTCGTAGCTCTCCATCCACTCATCGGAATTGGGCAAGTGATATACCGATGGAAAGCTGTTGTAACCACGCAACTTTTCCGTGTTGATCATTTTTTCATACTCGTGACGATTTTAAAAGCTTTTTATCTGAAATTCATTCAGCGTAGTAGTTGAACTTCATGTTGTTTTTACGTTGAACTTCTGTGACGTATTTTTGTTTGTACACGCAGCGAACTTCCCTCTTCTGAACCCGACCTTGACTATCGTTACTGGCAACCGTGGCTTCCCCCGCGAATTATTCTAGTTAGTAGTGTTCTATATGATGTTAGTGTAATCTAAAAAGGTTTTTTAGCAACTAAATACCGATTTTAAATAGAAATCCCGCTCGCTGGCGGATTTTGCTCCCGGGTCGTGATGAAATTGCATTTTTTGCAATTTTACTGCCTGATTTGTTCGACCTGGACTTTCCCTAGTGCTAGGTTGAACTTCCGTAGACATTGCCCAAATGGGGCTTGCGATATACCGTTGGAAAGCTATGGACACCAGTATCATGACCCAACTTAAAATTTTGGCAAAATGTAAGCGGTTTAAGAGCAGTTTTGAAAACCGTTTTTTCTTCAAACAAAAAACGTGAATCGTATTTTTGATCGCATTTCTAAACCGTTTACCAGAATGACGCAAATAATACGGCGTTGGAAAGCTGCTGCAAAACCGCTCCTTTCACATGTTGAAAGTTTTTTCTAATTACTTATGGTTAAATAGTAATTTGGAAAATCATAAGATTTTGCAAACCGAACAGTCGAGTTCGTATTTTCGATGGCATTTCTAAACGGTTAATCCAATTGAGGCAAATGATATGGCGTTGGAAAGCTTATGAAAATGCGCTACTTTATCATGTTAAAAGTTTTTTCTAATTTTGAATGGTTTAAAAGAAATTTAGAAAACAATACAAGTTCTAGCGAATTAGTATTTTCGAGCTAATGTTTTAACCCTATGTCCGAATGTAGCAAATAATATTGCGTTGGAAAGCTTGAGGAAATGCGAAACTTTTTTTATCTATTATTTCTCCCAATTCTGTATGGTTTTAAGTCAGTTTCGAAAATAGATAAAAACGTATTTTCGCCGTATTTTCTACAAACTTTAACATAATGGCGCAGATAATATACTGTTGAAAAGCTATGGAAAATGCAAAACTTTTTCATGTTGATGGATTTGTTTGATTCCTAGCAGTTTTGAAGTAATTGCGAAAATGGCGGGATCATTCATTCTGCCTTCATCGCGAAACTAATTCTTCGAAAATGCACCGCGTGAAGACTTGAACTTCTCGGCATGTCTACTTGAACTTCACTCTGTTTTTCACGTGCTTTTTTTATCATAGATCTCCATCCACTGCTTGTAGCTCTCCATCCACTCACCGAAATTGAGCAAGTGATACACCGCTGGAAAGCTACTGTAGACACAAGCTGCTGTAGACACACAAATTTCCCGTGTTGATCATTTTTTCATACTCGCGACGGTTTTAAAATTTTTTCATGTGAAATTCATTCAGTGTAATAGTTGAACTTCCTACTGTTTTCACGTTGAACTTCTGTGACGTATTTTCGTTTGTAGTTTTCCTCATCCATTCGTTAGTGTTACACAAATGATTTTTCCTTTTGTACAAACCCTTCTCATAATAAATTTTTTAACTTTCTCCGACCGAGGACTTGAACTTACACAAATGATATTCCTATCGTTTTGAAGTAAATTAGAAAATGACAAGATCATGATTTCTGTCTTCATCGCGAATGGAAATGCACTGCGTGAAGTAGTTGAACTTTTCGGGCATGTCTGTTTGAACTTGTCTCTATTTTCGACGTGCTATTTTTTGACATGCTGTTTTTCGCACGGCGTGAAGTAGTTGAACTTCTGGGGCATGTCTGTTTGAACTTCACTCTGTTTCACTTTATTTGTATTTTTCTTGTATGAAATACACACCATGTAGTACGTAAACTTTCGGTTGTTATCACTTTTGAACTTCTCTCTAGTTTGAGAGAATTATTTTAAAACACAAAAAAAACATATTTTTATGTATTTTGGACATCTAAATACACGGTGAACCTCTCTCATAAGAATTTTTTGAACTTTTCCTCACTAAGCAATTGAACTTCTATCGACCATTCTTTTCATTTATGAGTTGTTTCTAAAAGTGCAAAAAATGGTGCTCTGTTTTTATTTTTTCAACAGGTAAATCCTAGGTTTTAATAAACTCCGAACTTCTCTGTTATTTCAATTTGAACTTCACCTTTTTATATTTTAAGTAAAGAATTGCATTGGATTTTTATACGGAAAAAATCTTAGTTTTGTAATAAACATTATACAAATTCTTCGTTATTTCGAACTGAACTTCTTGGTTTATTTGTTAGCAATAGAAAAAAAATTAAGTTTTTGTGATAAATATTGAACTGCTCCATTTTCTGAAATTGAACTACTTGGTTTATTATTTATTATCGAGGAAAATCTATTTTTTTTCATATACATTGAACTATTGTATTTTCTTAAAATTGAACTTCTTGGTTTTTTCAATTTGGACTTCTTGGTGTCATTCATTTGTAACGGGAAAATGCTAATTTTTTAATAAACATCATACAACTTCTTGGATATTTTCGAACTGAATTTCTTGGTTTTTTCGTTAGTAAACGGGAAAAATTATGAGGAAAATCTGCATTTCTTATAGACATCGAACTTCACCATTTTTTAAATTTGAACTTCTTAGTTTTATTTGTTGGTAATGGGCAAAATCCTTTTTTGAACTTTCCCGGGCAGGTCACTTGAACTTCGAGCAACTAAATTTATCATCAAGACAACCATCACAAATTCGTTACCGTTTGAGAGCAGTATTAAAAATGGCAAAAACAACATCGTTTTTTATTTGTTTTTAACATGTAGTTGAAGGTTGGACGTCTCGCACTAGAAATCTCAAACTTCACCGGAAGGAGCACGTGAACTTCTTACAACAAACCTTTGAAGCTTTTAGTTTTCTATGCTTATATTCTTATCTGAAATGCATTTCGTGTAGTAGTTGAACTTCCCGCTGTTTTCACCTTGAACTTCTGTCATGTATTTTGTTCAACCTCTCTCACAAGAATTTTGAATTTTCTCGGGCCGAGCACTTGAACTTCTAGCAACGAATTTTAGCCTTTTCTTGAACTTCCCGCTGTTTTCACCTTGAACTTCTGTCACGTATTTTTGTTCAACCTCTCTCACAAGAATTTTTGAACTTTCTCGGGCCGAGCACTTGAACTTCTAGTAACAAAACTTTTAGTCTTTGCTTTTTCATTCTTTTTTTCATACAAATGCACACTGTGTAGTACATGAACTTCTGGCAGTTATCACACCGCACTTCTCTCGGGTTACGTGAAAATATCTGAGTTTTTTATAGTCAGTGAACTGATCTACCTTTTTTACTTCTAGGTTTTTTAGAAACAGGAGAATTTGGTCTAAAAAAAATTAAACTACACTATTTTTTCAAATCACCATCTTGATATTGTAATAAATATTGAACTTCTTGTTATTATAATTTGAACTTTTAGATTTTTCTGTAGAAATGAGTAAAAATCCATTTTCTCTATATTTTTTGAAGTGCTCTATTTATTCAAGTTGAACTTCTTGGTTTGTTCACTGGTAACGATGGAAATCATAGTTTTTTAATAACATTTGAGTTGCTTCGTTATTGAAATTTGACTCCTATTTTTTTTTTAGAAACGAGGAAATTTTGTTTCCTTTGTTAAAAAAATGAACTATTCTGTTATTTCGTTTTGACCTTCTTGGGGTTTTTTAGAATTTGGAAAAATATATCTTTGTTACAACATCAAATACCTTTCTTACTGTAATTTTTGTTTAAAAAATATCAACAACACATGGCTCACTACATTTTTATTTGCACTAATTTTACTCTACGTGAACTTGTCCTTATTTTTATATTTGAACTTCTCACATGAAACTAATATTTTCATTGTACAAAGTATGTGTTGCCAGCTACATTGGTGAGACACAAATGCATAATTTTGTTTAGAAAACATTGGATCCCAAAGCACTCTGTATCTCTCAAAAGAATCTGTCGTTAACCATTTTTTCTCACACAAAATGTCTCCGAAGTACATAGACAGAAATGACACATTAACGATTTCCACAATTTCTATGTCTCTCTCTCCATGAAACACAAGCCTCGATAGAAGCACACAGGAAGAATTAGCACTTCAGAGCGGTGATGCATTTTGGAGAAGAAAACTCCTTTTTCCCATTCAGTTTTTGAAGGACCCATGAAACTAAAGCAACTTTTTTGCACCAACAAATACTACTGAACTTCAGACAAAAAGTCATTTTGAAACAGTACATGGTCATAACAGCAGCAGGGAAGCGATATTTCTGCTACAGGAGCAAATACAAAGTAGTAGCGATCTGAAGGTCCACCACTATCTGAACAACATTTTTCTGGAATTTTATGCCAAAACTCTGAATTTTTCATTCCCAGTTCTATCTGAACTTCACTTCCAAAGTCACGATAGCAGAAAGAGTATTTTTGTCGGGTCCGGCGACGGATCTGAGGGTCCATGGCGGCGCCAGCAGGAGACGGGAATGTATTCGATCATTTCTTACATCTTTTATGCACAAAAAGAAGAGAAAAAACCACCCATTTTGCACAAGAACACACAGAACGCACACGCACACACCCATCACATGCATGAACACCGAGCGGTTCTGCCGCCGGCCACAATTCTTGTTTTCTTCGAGCGCTGGTGAGGTTCTGGACGGAGAGCTGCAGAAGGGAGAGGGGGGCTCGTCGCGGCAATGCTTGGGCCGGCAGCCAGTGGCAACAGCCATGGCGGAGGGGCGGCCAGCAGCAACAGACACGTCCGGCGGCGGCTGTGCCATCCCCTGCATCCCCGGAGGCATCGTCAGGATGAGCCACGGATGCCTCTCGTCGTCGTTTGGGGCGGAAGACCCGCTCGAGATGCGCGTGGGAGAGGCGGGGGCAGAGCCGGGGTGTGGCGGGAGGAGCACGAGCGTGGCGAGGGGGTGTGTGCGCGTGCGACGGCGGCCTGAGGAAGGTCGCGGCCGCCGCCTTGGCAGTTCGCAGCGGCGGCGCCTGGGGAAGGTCGCGACGGCGGCGCCCGGGGCAGGTCGCGGCGATGGCGCCCGGGGCAGGTCACGGGCGGCGGGGGTGGAGCTTCTGCTGGTGAGGGAGGTAGGGGCTGGGGCGCTTCGGCCAGGGAGGGAGGTGGGGGGCGGCGAAGCTCCTGCCGGTGGAGGAAGGTGGGGGCGGCGGCGGCGCGTCTGCCCGTGGAGGGAGGTGCGGGCGACGCTGATGGGTGGGAGGTTAGAGGAGAGCGTGCGGATAAGGTTGGGAGGGATTTTTTTTTTCTTTTTCTCTGCCAGTTTCGAGTTCGGGAGGACCTGCGCGCGTGTATATAGGCCTCACGATCCAAATAGTTATTCTGATCCTAGGATTAGAATAGTGCTATCCTCTATATATATATATATATATATATATATATATATATATATATGGTTGCTCGCCGTTGACGCGACCACGGAGCGCTCTGCTTGCGTCCCTCCGCTCGCGCTCTGCCAGCGGTTAGGCGTGCGCACGATCACGTCGAGGGCCCTATATGCATGCGGTTGCGCCGCGTGCATTGCCACGCGATGCAGTTATGTGCGGCACGATGAAGTTGCGCGCTGTAAATTAGAACTGCCATCAGGGCCTGCCGATATTCCTGGCCACCGGCTTCCCCTTTAATTCCCGCCATTATAACCTTAGTCTCTTCAACCTTTCGATCGCGCCCCACAACACAACAAGCACACCCACGATGACACATAGAGAGGGGATGTCTAGCGGCGCTCCAATGGAGTTCGGCGAGCATAAAGTGGAGACCCATGCGAGGGAGATGGGTCTCTCGGTGGTGTACACCATCGACCCGGCCATGGTGGACGACTACATCAACAACGTTGAGCAGTTGCTTGCTCGAGACAAGTATAAGGTGGTCGGCATCGACCTCCAGTACACCGCCGGTCGTCCCGACATAGATTAGAAGGTTGTCATCTCCCAGTTGTGCGTGCGCCATCATGTCCTCATCTACCACTACTGCATGGCCACAGAGCCTTGCGATCGTCTCAACAGGTCTGTCAACAGCACCGACTACAAGTTCGCCATGGTGGAAACCACCGATGATGTAAAAGCACTCAGGGTTACGGGCTTGGCCTGCCAGAACCTTGTCAAAATCCGTGAGCTCTACAGGGTCTGGGGCAGCACGAAGAAGGACTCCCTGGTTGAACTCGCATCGGCCATCATCGACCCGTACTACGAAAATATGAAGCAGGATGCCAGCAAAACACGTCCCTTATCTTGGCACAGGGTCTGGATGCGGCAGCTGGATGAACCTCACCTCAGGTTCGCGGCCAAGAGCGTGTACACATGCTACGAGATGCACAGGCGGATCGTTGACATGAGAAAGTGCCTTGTTACGGAGATCGACGAGGCCGGATCGATCCACAACCAGAGCAAGCGTCATAAGAAGTAGATGATGATCAGGTGATCGTTTATCCTAGTTAACCATGCATGTAATATATAGTTTACTTTGGTGTGTGGAAATGTCATGCGTGTAGTAGCCACATATGTAATTATGTTACTTTGGTGTGTGCAAATGCCATGGTTGTAGTAGCCACCTATGTAAGTGGATGTTTTATTTGGTTATGCAACCATGTCCTTATAAGTGTGTGTGTGTGTGTGTGTGTGTGTGTGTGTGTGTGTGTGTGTGTGTGTATTGTTGTTTTGTATGCAATCCCATCGCACAACACACACGTCTTATTAGCAGCAACCGTCTGTGTTATTATCGGTCTTCGCACACATTTCTGATTACAGACCTATTTGCCGCGTATCACACACATCTTGTCATATTGAACCGTTTCTGTTCTCTTGTCTCAACACAAACAGTTCATCCGAGTGAACCGCATGCCGTATATCGCACACACCTTGATCTGGCTAACCGTTTTTTTTTGTGTTGCCTAATCAAAAACAGTTCATCCGAGTGAACCATATGCTGTATATCTCACACACCTTCATCTGGTTGCCGATCGTAGTGTCGCGTTAGCAGCATCCTGCAGTAGTGCTACCGCCGGTCGGGCCGTCCTTGTCAAAGCCGTTCTCACTGCCATTGCCATTTACCACCTCATGTCGCTCGCCATCCCAGCTGAGGCCCTTAGGAAGATTGACTCTATCCGTTGCGCCTATCTTTGGGCAGGCACCGACAAGGTTTCTGGTGGGAAATGCAAAGTCAATTGGGACCTTGTCTGCAAGCCTAAGAAACATGGTGGCTTAGGTGTGCTCAGCTTGGACAAGTTTGCTAAGGCTCTCCGGCTTCGATGGCTCTGGTTCGAGTGATTAGAGCCCACAAGACCGTGGATTGGTATGGGTACGCCATGCACTGCTGAAGACAAGGACTTTTTTGTAGCTGCCACTTCCATCACGGTTGGCAATGGGCATGTGGCCAAGTTCTGGAACTCCTCCTGTCTTGATGGCATGCGCTCGCGGGACCTCGTGCCTGGCATTTTCGACCTCTCCCGAAGGAAAAACTGCTCGGTCAAACAGGCTTTAACAAACAACACTTGGATCTCTCATATTGACTTCTCCAACGGTCTCACAGTAGACCACGTCCACCAGTTTGCCACACTTTGGGAGAAGATTGACTCGGTCACTCTGGATGAGGACGTGGAGGATTCCATTAGTCGGAAGTTCACCAAGGATGGATCGTACTCTGCTTCCTCGGCTTACAATCCGCAGTTTGAGGGCCTAACTACGTCGGCAATGGTCCTATCGGCGTGGAAGGTGTGGGCTCCTCCGCGGTGCAAATTTTTCGCCTGGCTTGTACTTCAAGATAGAATCTGGACATCGGATAGCGTTGCTCGGCGTGGGTGGCCCAACTGCGGGCTATGCCCTCTTTGCAAGCAAAGTTCAGAGACGGCAGCCCGCTTACTTCTCCAATGCCGTTTCACCCTTCGTGTGTGGAACGATATTCTTCACTCGCTTGCATGGATCACATTCATGCTACTACTTGGTCAGCGAGGGGCTCGGTGTGGGAACAGTGGAATGGAAACGTATATATTCGTTCTGAATCCCCCAAGGCGCTTGCCTCACTCATTATGCTAATCTCCTCGGGAATTTGGACGGGGTGCAATGCTAGAGTTTTCCGCAACACGACCGCACCTACGATGGTCGTCATTAGTAAAATAAAAGAGGAGTTGTCGCTTTGGGCGTTGGCGGGTGCCGAGCATTTGAATATTGTAATACCGCGAGCATTGTTGAGGAAATCGTTAACTGGTAGCTGCTCGGTTGGCTGACGAGTAGGGAATTAATAGGCTAATCGGCAAGTTAATCAACCATTTAATCAATTAATCAGGTGATTAATCAATTAATCGGCTACTTGATGACCCTACGAGCAGGGATTAATCGGCAAGTTAACTGGTTAATCGGATGAATTCTTGAACAGAGACCGAGACTTTATTTCTAGCCACTTCGTGGCCTGTCTAAACCTCCCTAATCAATGAAATAGCAAATCTTTTGCCTTGTTTCAAAAAAATATACTGCCCATAGTGATCATGTGTAACATGTGGATGTTGCCAAGGGGTGTGTACAGATTTGAGGGACACTTTAGTTTTTCATGCCAAAATTTGAGAACTTTGGCTACATTGTTTGACATAGGTGACCATTTGGTTTTGATCTCAAAAACTGGATACATTATGTTTTCTTTAGCTCTTCAGTCGACTTTTGCAGCTTACCATGTTGAGGAACAAGGACGCCAATTTATAATTTGTCGACGTAACATAATACGAACGCATTAGCAGTGGCCCCGTTATTCTTCATCAGAAAAACGAGGTACTCCTATCGTTTTGGAAAACTTCTCTGCTTACGACTTTGTTAACGCTTTGAGAGCTTCACTCTCTGAAATCTTGTATAAATAAGAAAATCTTGTATAAATAAGAAAGAATTCTTTCTCAGGAGATGATCTGCTCATACGAGTTTCAATGCAACATCTCAGCAAAGCTAAACTAAAGGAAGTTAGCCTGCACCATTCATAAAGGCATGAAAAATCCCAAAAACTTGTGAAACCATTCATACTACAGGACTCTAGCATGTGAACCTTACCAAATCAAAATTCTCCTTTTATGCCATACTATTTTCTAAGGATGTGGTCAACATTTCAATTCGAAAATGCTCAAGTATTTGGATGCTGAACTAGAGGCTTAGTTCAGTGTACTTCTAAACCGCTGAGTAAGAGCAAAGCAAGCTAAGTATTCGATCTTCAGCGGAAGAGCACATGTACTATCTGAAAAAACATACGGTAACTGCTAACTGTAACTGACAAAATCTGGGTACATTATAACAGTAGTTTAACAGACAGAACAGTGAAACCATAAAGGTTTTACAGCATCCTCCAGGCAAACATAGAAAATTTGCAGCATCTGCTTGGCTCCAAACTCTCATAAAGCATTACATAAAAATGGTTTCCAGAACAATCAAGCTTTAATCAGCTAAGAGCACACCAGATCTGGATCTCCCTTAAGCCACCAGAGTGCTGGCGGTGGTAGACTCGCTGCAGAGGCAAAAGAATTGTGTTAGCAAAACATTTGTTGTATGAGATAACACGATTGGCAACATACATTAGGAATACTATAAGATAAGTCCAACGGAAATACTTTATGTATGACAAAAAGCAGTCTGATCTGCGTACAAATTCATCCAGGCCATACAACAAATGCAACAGACAGTGAATATAAACTGTCAGTACCATTATCATTGAACTGCCTTCGGTTCAACAACAATGTTTACATTACATAGATGCAACTTTCACGGTTTAGTTACTACCTTTGCCTTGGACTACCTATTTGTATTTTAAAAGACTAAAATGCACCCTCATAAATGGCTGATATTGCTTGGCACATCAGATAACTAATGATTTTATTCGTATAAATTTAAATGCAATTTCATCATTATAGATTTGCTTCAGAATGACATGATTCAGCCAACAGAATAGACCACCACTGAGTAGGGATCTAAAACAGATAAATGCAATTGTAGAAATGTTGCAGTTTGAAGAACACATTGTATGTGTCATCCAGACACGCATACGTGGGATAATGACATATACAGTATGTCAGTATCACAACCAGTTGCATTTTTCAAAACTGCAAACATTTCAGTCAGGTTGATCTAATTTCTCTTTAAAACAAGTATTGTGATCTTCATCAAATTCCTATTTCATATCCAAACTACAGGAGAAGTTAACATTATCATGCTGGCAAATTGAAGTCATTTAGTAACACACAAAATGCATAGGTGTTTTCCATTTAGATCTTCAAAATTGTCTGAAGTGGCTATATCATCACTTCATAACATCAATCTTTACAAGTCAAGCTATTGCATCATATACTTACAATTTTGGTGTGCACACTGAAACAGCAGTCTCCACTAAAGTATGCCAGTACGGGAATGCCTTGCTAACACCAATTAGCAGCACATCCGCCACAAACACAACTAAGATTAATCACAGGCACAACTAAGTAGCTTAGAATCACATTTCTCTAAAATTCCTGTCCCAGGAGGACAGAACAGCCAACAGATTAGCATCTAAATACAGGCTAAGTGACATGCATTGACGACACAATGTCACATATAAGTAGCCTCATATGAAGTACCTAACACGTACTCCTACTCAACAAGCTATATGTAGCACGCATTCTACAACTCGTATGTAGCAAGTGGCACACAAACAACAAACTGTTTACTGTACTTGCGTACTAAACTGATAAGGCCTCACAATTCACCGAAGCTATATCAGAAGAAAGATGCATTGGATGTGGGTGACTTACTACTTCCAGGTGGGCGGGAGCTTCTTGGTGCGCTTGTAGTAGCGAGCGAGGCGGTGGATCCTGCTCTCCACAAGGATGAGCCTGAACTTAGAGTCCTTGTCCTTCCTGTTCCTCTCCAGGTGCTTCCTTATCGCCACCGCCTTCTTGATCAGAAAGTAGAGGTCCTCCGGGATCTCTGGTGCCAGCCCTGCGCACCAACACTCACACAATCAATACACTCATCAAGCAAAGAGCAATCTGAGAAAGACGAGGTGGGATCTAATCTATTTCTCACCATGGGCCTTGAGGATGCGGAGGATCTTGCTCCCGGTGACGCTCTTGACGAGGGGGATGCCATGCTGGTCACGGAGCAGGACACCGATCTGCGACGGCATCTGGCCCTTCTTCGCGGCCTTGGTGATTAGCTCGTCCACCTGCACACGAGCCCGACGCACGCATCAGCCAGCCACATCACATCGAATCGAGGGGGCCAAGAGAAGGTGAGGCTTCTTCTTACATCGGCGACGGCGGTCTTGACCCAGCTCGGTGGAGTCCTCTTGTACGGCAGCGCTGACGACGAGATGCCCTTCCTGCGTCACAGAGTCGCGGAGACGCCATTAGACCAGAAAATTCACCGGATTGCGGTGGCAGTGCAGGGGGTGAGGATTACCCGCGGCTGTGCATGCGCCCCATGGCTGCGGCTGCTACGGCGGCGAGGGGAGTGGCGGCGGCGGCGGCGGCGGGAAGGGCGAGAGAGGCGCGAGTGGTGAGAGGATAGAAAAGAGCCTGGTTAGGGTTCTGGGGTTCCACTTATTTGAGGGCTTTCTTATATTTTGGTCCTTCAGGTAATGCCCATTTAGATCCATGATGATCACGCCGCGTTGCAACGTGGACTGGGCTAGTGTGGGCCTTCAAAACCAGCGTTTTAACGACTGCGGCCCACATGTGTCCTAATCCAACAGGGAAGCTTGTCAAAACGCATACCTCCTCTCCCACTTATTCGCTTGGTGAAGTAGAACTGCTTGTATGTATTCTTATGAAGACTCCCCTTCTGGTTTTGGGCAAATCAGTTTTCCTTTTTCTCTCTGTTTTTCCTTGTCAGTTTTATCTGGATTTTTCATTTTCGGTTTTATATTTATATTTTATAGTTTTTTTAATAAATGAACAATTTTTAAATGTGTAATTTTTTTAAAAATTCTAAAGAAATCATGAATATTCTTATGTATTCACAAACAATTTTCGAAATATGGAAACAATTCTTATTTTTTTATTCAGAACATTTAATAAAATTCATGAACACTTATTGAAATACATGAACATGTTTTCAAAATCATGAACAACTATTTAAATCCAGGAACATTTCACAAGGTTGTGAGCATTTTTTTTAATTCGGAACATTTTTTAAATTCATGAATAGCTTTTGAAATTTGGAAATTTTGAAAATTTCCTAACATTTTTTCATATCATAAAGATTTTTGAAATGTGGGGGTATTTTTAAAATCCACAAAGATTTTTTCAAATTCATATTTTTTTGAAATGTTGTGAAAAAAATATGAGTTTTGGAAAGAAATGAAATTGAGAAAAAAATTGAAATCCTGAATTTTTTTAAGAAGCAAAGAAAACAGAGAAGAAAACACAAAAAATAGGGGGGCCTCGCCCCTCATATGGGTCGAGCCAAAACTAGTGCGGAGGAAAGGCGATGCGTGTTTCCTCTCTATTCCCCACATAAGTCGGGGAAAAGGAGGTCAAGGTGAAAAGGCCACCATTCTGCTTTTTTAAAATGAAATAACATATTGTTCTAAAAGAAGAGAAGAAATGACATTCACTAAGAAAAAATGTTAGAAAAAGATAGGGTCTTGGGATAAAGACAAACATGGAATTAGGGTTCCTCCTCTAGTCGGCAAAATATTATGCTTGAAGTAAGTGCAATGATAAAGGCATGTGCGACGAGTGGAAATGGCAAGCACATTAACATTTTTAACATTTTGGCCCTAGGAGTGCACCTGCACCCCGTCCAGGACTTCGCTTGGGAACTTTCTTGAAGAAAGCACCATGAAATTACAAGACTCGATAGGTCCGAAAACCTTTTGGGCTATCAATGCAAAGTGTGTCTTGAGCGTCTGATGTCGAGTTATGGCATTGAATCTCACCAAGCCAAGCACCTTTTTGGGTTGTCTTACTAAGGGATGGTCAACACGGCCGAAGCTGCAATAGTACAGGAGCGACATGGGACCATTTAGTTGGGGGGTACTGGTACAGGTACTCAATGCACCAATCCAAATGAAGCTTTTTTCAACTCTCTGCGCGGACTAGAACGGTGCATAAGGATTTACATGCTTGGGACTGAGTAACTTTGAAGGGACGAAAAAGGAGAATAAATAAATTTAAAAATAATTAGAAAGGTTGAAGCGTGTTCCTATCAGTGGGGAATTAGAGAGGTTGAAGCATGTTCCTATCAGTTGGGAATCACGTTCGAGGGAGAAGGAAATTTTAGTACTCATTGAAAATCTTTTGGATCAAGAAGAAATTTTCTGGTTACAGAGAGGCTGAGCAAACTGGTTGTTACATGGGGATCGCAATACATCGCTTTTTCATAATGCTGCAACTACCAGGAAAAAAAGGATCAATATTAAGAAACTTCTGGATGATGATCTGAAGGAACATATATGAATTACTTCTCCAGGATTTTTACCTCAGATGTTCTAAACCTAAACTAGGAAGTTTGTCCCTTGTCCGGAGTAGAGCTATTGTAGAGATGAATAATGTTTTGCTTGGCCCTTATACTTTTGATGATGTTCGTAAGGCTCTCTTTTATATTGGAGAATTAAAGGCTCCAGGGACATATGGACTTCATGCTATTTTTTATAAAATATTTTGGCCCATGCTACGGGATGATTTGGTTGATGAGGTCTTGCAAGCGATGAATACGTGCACAATTCCATCGAGATGGAATGACACTGCGATTGTGTTGATCCCTAAGGTCAATTCACCCGAGAGAAGGTAACATAGTTTAGACCTATCAGTCTTTGCAATGTGGTTTATAAAGTTATCTCCAAAATATTGGCAGCGCGATTGAAAGTTTTGTTGCCTCATATTATTAGTCCCACCCAAAGTGCTTTTGTGCCCGGGAGAATGATTATGGATAATGTTTTAGTGGCCTATGAGAGCTTTTATACTATTAGAAATAAGAGGGAAGGAAAAGAGGATTTATGCGCGATCAAGCTTGATATGCACAGAGCTTATGACCGAGTTGAATGACCTTTCTTGAAGGGAATTGTGTTAAAACTTGGTTTTCAGGAAAGATGGATAAATCTTATGATGAAATGCGTCTTCACTATTGATTATAGGGTTTGAATTAATGATGAAGAAACTGAAAGTTTCAAGCCTACGAGAGGTTTAAACAAGGCGATCCAATATCTGCGAAGTATCATTACTCCTAGAGCTCTCAACAGGGAGCCTCTATTTTGATTAGTAGGCCACATTATATTAATGCACACACCAAATTACAGCACACATGGCATCTCTCAGAAGAATTGCACAAATATAGCACATAGGGGTTTACAGGGAGGCACTATTGGATTAGAATCCCCTATGCATTACAAAGATACTCACTTATTTTTATGTTTTCATGCATGTAGGTATTGAACATGATCATAATGAATATGATAATTGGTGCACGAGAGGAATATTGCGGAACAATCTACTGGCTAACAAACTTGGCATGATGGAGGATGGCCTATCTTATTCACCCATCAAGGTGCTTGCTCTAACTTGGCAAGGTTGTATTAGTTGCACTGAAGGAAATATGCCCTAGAGGCAATAATAAAGTTGTTATTTATATTTCCTCATACCATGATAAATGTTTATTATTCATGCTAGAATTGTATAAACCGGAAACTTAGTACATGTGTGAATACATAGACAAACAGAGTTTCACTAGTATGCCTCTACTTGACTAGCTCGTTGAATCAAAGATGGTTAAGTTTCCTAGCCATAGACATGAGTTGTCATTTGATTAACGGGATCACATCATTAGAGAATGATGTGTTTGACTTGACCCATCCGTTAGCTTAGCATGATGGTCGTTTAGTTTGTTGCTATTGCTTTCTTCATGACTTATACATGTTCCTATAACTATGAGATTATGCAACTCCCGAATATCGGAGGAACACTTTGTGTGCCATCAAACGTCACAACGTAACTGGGTGATTATAAAGATGCTCTACAGGTGTCTCCGATGGTGTTTGTTGAGTTGGCATAGATCGAGATTAGGATTTGCCACTCCGATTGTCGGAGAGGTATCTCTGGGCCCTCTCGGAAATGCACATCACTATAAGCCTTGCAAGCAATGTGACTAATGAGTTAGTTGCGGGATGATGCATTACAGAACGAGTAAAGATACTTGCCGGTAACGAGATTGAACTAGGTATTGAGATACTGACGATCGAATCTCGGGCAAGTAACATACCGATGACAAAGGGAACAACGTATGTTGTTATGCGGTTTGACCAACAAAGATCTTCATAGAATATGTAGGAACCAATATGAGCATCCAGGTTCTGCTATTGGTTATTGACCGAAGATGAGTCTCGGTCATGTCTACATAGTTCTCGAACCCGTAGGGTCCGCACGCTTAACGTTCGATGACGATCGGTATTATGAGTTTATGTGTTTTGATGTACCGAAGGTTGTTTGGAGGTCCCGGATGTGATCACGGACATGACGAGGAGTCTCTAAATGGTCGAGACATAAAGATCGATATATTGGAATGCTATGTTTGGACATCAGAATGGTTCCGGGTGAGTTCGGGCATTTACCGGAGTACCGGAGGGTTACCGGAACCCCCCGGGGAGTATATGGGCCTTATTAGGCCTTAGTGGGAGAGAGGATGTTGTAGGGTGAAACCCTAGAGGGGATCTTTTCACACTTGGAGGGGGGAAAGAGAAAGAACTCTCAAGAACACAAGGCACAAATCACTCAAAACAAACCCAATATCACATCCACTAGAGTGGCACACAAGAGATCCACAAGATTACATGAACAATTCAAGGAAAATAGCACTAGGTAAGTTCTTCCCACTAGGTGAGGTCTTGATCTTGATCTCCTTCTAGAGGAGGGCTTGATAATCCCAAGGATTCTTCCCAAAGAGGGGTCTTGATCTCCAAGAGGAGGAGGATACAAGGAGCAAAGCTCTCTTTGTGTTCTAAAATACTTTGCTAACCCTACAAATGACCTAGGAGATGCCCTTATATAGTTTAGGGACGAGATAAGGGAGGAGGGGGAATACAAGGGCAAAGCCCGAAGAGGCACGCAGTCACCATGGGGTGCACCCGGGGTCATGGGGGCGGCACCCGGATCGCTGGGGACACCATGGGTTCGGCCGGGCACCCGGAGGCGAGGGACTGGCACCACCCATCCAGGCGGTGGTGGTGGCCCGGCACCCGGGTCCCAAGCCCGGCACTGGTAGCGCCAAAGCGGGCTGGGAGGGTGCGGGCACTGGGGTCCCATGCCCGGCACTGAGGGCGGCCGGCTGGCGAGGAGGGCCCGGGCACCCGGGAGGTGAGGGGCCGGGCACCCGGGGTGGACCTGGGCAGCACCCCGCGGGGGAGGCCGGGCACCCGGAGTGCTCAGGGGGGTTTTTCCCCCATGCTTACTTCTTCATTCTTCTTGTCTTCTCCTTCCTTCTCTTGCTCCATGGATGCTCGATCCTCCGTCTTCTCCTTTCCACGATAATCTTCGATGTACCTAAGCATGAACAATGTTTCTGATGATGGTAGAATCCAATTCTCACATGAATCCAAACGAGACTCGAAGAGGAGAGAGTCAACCTCGTTCTCGATTGCACGGGCAAGTGCTCTTGTCATCGGGCCACTTGGTGCTTGCGGAGGTGGTGTGACGTCCATGGTGATGGTCGAGGGATGTTCCGCATCATCTCCCCCCCCCCTCTTGGGAGAGATCCGTCCACGGATCATGATCTTCATCACCATGGGAAAGAGAGGGCGTCGTCGTGTAGAAGTGGACAACCACCAAGTACTCATCATCGTCAAGCTTGAAATGGGCACTCTCCAATGTCGCACCGTCTAGTGATTCCTTCAAAAGGAGCAAAGATAACAAGCACTTGGAAAAACAAATGTGGTTGGCATTAAAGCAAAACCAAACATTCAAGAGGTGAGTCACCCAACAAGTGTTGTCATCAAGCATAGCATATGGTTTGACAAAGAGGTGTGTCCTGGCATTTAAGCATATAAATTGAGAACAAGCAGAGACATCATGGAAACAAGCATGCATAGGTGAGGTAAAGGTGCTAATATGTTGGACAAGTAAACAAGCATCTACCTCAATGGCATAGCAAGCATGCATAAGACTCTCAAGGAATGGTCTATGGTAGGCATAAAAGTCATTCACAACACCAAAGAAGATGATATGTCGAAACACGTGGAGTAAGTGCAAGACAATCCAAGCATAAAGTGCATATGGTGTAGTGAAAATCTTGTGGCACTCAACACAATAGAAAGAGCAATTGTTCATCATGTGTGAGGCAATCAAATCAATCATGTGACAAGCAATGGTACATGGCATATGTGAAGTAATGACATTGTTGCAACCAAACATATGATAGGAGCAAGTAAACCAAGAATTGGATGCAACACACAAGGCATATATATCACGATGCATGGAACGGTGAAAATGACAAGTCGAAGCAAGATCTCTAACATGTGTGCAATCAAGTGGTCCAAGATGAGCAATAAGTCTCATGGTGCAAGCAACACAAGTAGTATGATCCTCAATATCCATGTTCAAGAAAGATGTCACCTCGAAGGCATGTCCTTGTGCATTCCTCACAATGCCGAAGTGGGAGGAAAGGTGGTGTAGAAGTGAGTCGTGGTCGATTGTATGAGGCTCGCTCTCAAGAGCTCGAATGGTCAACTCACGTGACGTGGAAGTCGACACAAAGTCCAAGTATCCTACACATGCACACATCAAAACAAAGAACGTATACGCATGGTAGAAAAACACATCATCCATCATGATGGTTCTCTTCACTTGCACATAACCATTAGAAGCACAAGTGCATGAATAATATGATGCAACAATGGCTATAGTCATGGCACGAGGTATATGGTGCAAATAGGTAAGACAAGCATGCTTCACAAGAAATAGGTTCAAATCTCCAAATATATGTGAGAATGCTATGTGGGCAATCTCATTAGCAAGGGGTAAGTCATTGTTGCACTCAATGTATGTCAAATCATGTAGCATGAGAGAGGCAACATATGGAGATATGTGACAAGAAGCAATAACAATCATGTGCAAAGCATGACGATGGTTGTCATCAACCGCATGAAATAAGCAAGTAAGAATTATTGGTGATGCAACATAAGTAAGCATATCAATCATGTCATGCAAATGAGTGGAGCGAAGATGCAACACACTAGAAGTAATCATGGCAATCATGTCATGTGTGCAAATAGTGAGCATATATAATGCACATGACATATCACAAGCATGAAAGCAAGATATGAGTAATGTATCATCATTGTATTGGCAAGAAATCCTATGTAAATAGCAATTGAACAATATGACTCTCCCAACACAAGAATCAACAATATCATGTGGCATATGGTAAACATGGCGATAGCAACAAGTATCTCCACCAAGCATGCAAATACACATAGAAGTAGTATAATGGTGAACCATATGTAAGTGCAAGCAAGGGTCACAATTGCATGGCAAAGTCATGGAAAGAGGCATAACATGCAAAGTGAACACGAGAAAATGGGCATAACGGAACAAGTGATGATGCGGAGCATCCCACGCTCATCCCCATGTACACTCCATCTACTCTCCAAGCCCCAAGGATACATAAGATGAGACCTCGACTATGCGCCATTGGACCTAAGGTGAACTCGCTCCTTTCCGAATCGTCCCTTTCCGCATGTAAGACATGGATGCTACTTCAAGCGCGGACATTGTGCATACTCAGTACACCCAAGGAGATCATGGAGAGCCCAAGGACCAAGGCCAAGCGTCTTGGAGCGAGGGAAGGAGAAGGAAGAAAGGGATCAGGACAGCCGGACATCCGGCCCTTGGCAGGACATCCGGCCCTTCGAAGCCGGACATCCGGCCCCGGCCGGACATCCGTCCCCCCATCACAGCCGCAAGAAGCTGTGGTCCGGACTTCCGCCCCTGTGCCCGGACATCCGGCTCTTCAGGAGGCCGGATATCCGCCCCTCGCCTGTAAATCCGGCCCCCCATCATCGATTGCGTTTGGAAGACCCCGCCAGCCCGGACATCCGGCCCCTTAGCCCGGACATCCGGCGTCTCGGGAAAGCCCGGACATCCGGCCTCCCCTGCCTACGCGCAGTGCATCCGGGACTTGTCCCTTGTACCCCTTCGCCCCGAGACTATATATACTTCATCCCCTTCCTCTTTTAGGGTTAGCGTTGATTTAGCTCATAGATAGAGCTTCGCTCATCCATACCGGATCTACTCCACGAGAGACCGCGGCCCCTCTTGGAGACGATCCACCTTGGATTCAAGACCTCCCTTTGCGGAGAAGACCATCATCAAGACCTCCTCACGGAGAAGAACGGCTACCGCTTGTATCGTCCTTTGTTGACCTTGAATCATGTATCTCCCTTTGTGTTCTTTGATCTAGCATTTGTGTGACCGATTCCTTGTTGGTTGAGTGTTTTCCCTCGTTCCTCCCCGTGATTTCCTCGTGTTCTTCCGCCGTTCTTCGTAATCCACCGTAGGATCCGCTCCAACGTGAAAGATCGCCCACGTAGGGTTCCGCCCTACATCATCTATGGATCGAGCTTAGGTTGATCACGTTTTGGAGCCCCTACCCTCTTTTTCTAGCTTGATTTTGTTGATTTCGTCCTAAATCCGAAAATCCCCACCAAAAAATAGCCCAATTTTTTTTTGTGATTTGTTAGTTTTGATGATGTTTTGTTGATTTTGCTCCATGGATTTGCTTGGTTTCGAGTGGATCTAGCATTTCCCCAAGTTTCCCCACTTTCCATCCACGAAATCTCTCCAATTTTGACCTTGAAATCATCAATTTCCGCCCCAATTCGAAAATTTCCGCCCCAAACGAGATCGGGATTAAATCGGGCGGACATCCGGCCTCAGGCGGACATCCGCCATCTGGCCGGACATCCGGGCCCCAAGCCGGACATCCGGGCCCTGGAGCACCATATCCGCACGGTTCTGGACATACACCCCCGGAAATCCGGCCCGAGCCCCGGATATCCGGCCCCTGAGATTTCTGTTTTTTCCGTTTCACAGTTTTGTCCATAACTAATTCATCCGGAGTCCGATTTTGACGTTCTTTAGCTCGTTTTAAAGCTATTGACATCCCCCTTCCCATAAAAATACTATCATCACCATTTGACTCCATCAAATTTTGTGAACTTTGGCATCTTTGCCTAGGGCTTCCGCCACATCCTCCGCATAACCACCACCGACTTCCGCAACCTAACCAATTTTGTTCCCCATAGCATTAGTGGTTGCTTGAGTAGTGATTCGAGTCTCCTAAGGTGTTTCGCTACTTAGGGACGATTGCTTCTTCATCAACCACCACCACCACTTCCACATAACCTTGCCCACCATACACTTCCGACAACCCAACTTAACCCAATTGTTGATTGAGCTTTTTAGAGTTGTGGCTTGTGTCTCCTAAGGTGTTTCGCTACTTAGGGACGGCAACTTCAACTCCGACACGTGTATAGCCCATCATTCCACTTCCGCATTGCCAAGTGCAAACCACCACCGCATTCCCGCTACCACCATTTGACATTTGTCATTTGAGATTTTGAGTTCGCGGTTTTTCCGTTTCCTAAGGTGTTTCGCTACTTAGGACGAGTCTCCATCATCTTGGTATCTACATCAAGAACACCGCCACTCATCATCGCAAAGGACGGTAACCTCGACGACACCATTGTATATTCCCTTGCAAATTGCATTGATAACCCTAGCCCATTTTATGCGTTACTTGCCTATCGAGACTAGCCATTTGAGTATTGCTTAACGTTACTTGTGCACATTAGTGATCTACACCATCCATTGCATACATACCATATCATCTTGGTATCATCATATCATCCATTGTGTCACAATATCGTTCCATATATACACAAAAGCTATCTTGGTTTGGACATTGTGCAAAGTGGCCATAGAAAAAAAAGAGAATAAGCTTTTAAGCAAAAGAGAAAGAGTAAAGAGCTTGTAAGCAATAGCCATAGCATCAAATATATCATATGATATCATACTTGATCATCTTGGATCATTGTGAGAGAAACACCGGGAAACATACATACATAGCATACTCGGGATAGAAGTTTATCCATTTTGCATCTTATAGGTTGTGCACAAGTGTCGTATCCGCCTATTGAGCAACCGTGCTAGCGTCTCTCTTGAGTTGTGCAACACGAGCGTTTTCCGTGGATTCCACATTTTGTGCTCATTCCTTGGTTGCACGACCCCATTTATCTATCTGTGTGTGTGTTTCCGTGTGCCATTCTTTGCTATTGGTCCATTTGTTTCACTTGCGAATTTGTTAATCTCTTTCAACATTATTGACTCTTGCTAACATTTTGCATTAAATTTTTGTGCCACTATCCTCACCGAGCTCCTCCATAAGCTTTACTTGTGTAGGTGTGAGAACCGACAAGGATTGGTACCAATAGTGCTATTTCATTGTCCGCATTTGAGTGAACTTGATTCATTTTCAACATCGGTCAAGGTACATTGGTATAAGTTCTTCTCTTTCTCCCACTCATATTTGCTCGAGTCTTGTGATGGATAGGCAAGGCATTTCATTTCCGGTCTACAACAACAACGACGGCGTGAACAACTACATCACCAAAGCGTCTATCTTCGATCTACAATGACAAGTGCAAGGCACACAATCAAGATTGCGAGAGCGCATCAAGAACATCTCCATCGACATTCATCACTCCGAAGCAAGGAGAAGGGACTACATCGACAAGAAGCTTGCCACACATAAGGAGGAGCAAGATGCAAGGATGGAGGAGATTCGGGCCTTGATCAAGTCTTCTTCCCCTTCGTCATCTTCAAGGCAGCGACATTCAAGCCACAAGTATTCGGAGCGCATAAGCAGCGCAAGTGCACATCGTCCTCGTCCACATCTACATGGCGACCACCATCACGCTCGTGATCAACATCGCCATGAAGGGCAAGTCAACTCCAAGCATCATGTGCACGACGGCATTTAACGCCAAGGAGCTCAAGCACGACAACGACATCATCATCATGAAGATGCTCCACAAGCGCAAATGCACAAGTCCCAATAAGCCCTACTTCACGCCAAGTCGAAGCTTCATAAGAACAAGAGAAGACCGCGAGACAACCACAACCAAGACGGCGCTACGGCTACATCAACCACTTCGGCATCTTCGCCAAGTGTTCTGAAGGCATCTTCGCCTTTGGACGTACGGCATCTTCGCCTACTTCCCACGTGTACGCCTACATCGACTTCATCAAGTCCAAGGCGACCACCTACGAGCGAGGGCGACACTTCCATCTTCGGAAGCCCCTCAAGGAAGATGGCCGAGCATGGGAAACTCCCTTCGGTCATGGAGACGAGCTATGAGGTGCCACATCATATGGGCCTCCAACACCAAGGCGGTGACACGACGGTCGAGCAAGGGCCATCCCCTTCGACCACGGCGACGAGCGCGAACCTCTTCAACAACATGAAGACGACGCCCACTTTGGACTCATACTCCGAGTCAAGCTACGCGACCGCGCATGGAGACATTTGCACCTACATCTCTCCGACACCCATATATGTCGAGATGCCCCAATTGCCATGTGAGGTTGAGCGCCATTTGAGTGACTCCACCCACCATACGAGGGAGAGCATCCTTAAGGGAGTGAGTGAGCCACAACACTTAGTGAGTGAGGTAGTTGACACGACACATGAGGCCACTATGATTTCTAACGACTTAACCTCTACTCCTAGTGTGTTTTCTTCTTTGGTGCTAGGTCTCCTACATGACGACATGCCTAGCCTTGACGAGTCTATCCATACATTGGAGACGACGATGGCCATGGTGGACGATGATGCACCCCCCACATGGTTCGATCAAGATGAAGATGACAACGAGACGATCTTCAACACCTCACCTACAACACATGAGCGACGCTCCAACGGTACCATAGGTGATGGTGCTTCTCTTGTCCCACTAGTGGACTCTCTTGACTTCGATTGCTCCCATGATGTTGACACACCTATTACCATGCTTCATGCTAGTGAAACTTCTTTATGCCTCGACTTACCTATTTATGATGAATATGATGATGAGCATGTTGAGTTGCCTAGTTGTGATGCTATGCTCCATAGGATATCATGTGAAAATTCTATTGGTCACTTCATGTTTGACAATCCATTGAACTTGTCATATGCTATGAGTGAGATCTCCCATATTGCCTCATTTCAATCTCAACATAGTAACTATGCATGCCCCATTAAAATAAACCCTATTTGCACTTATGGCATAGATGACGAGATGATGGTCATTGGCTTTTGCTACTCTTGTGATGATATTGCCATGCTTCCTTTACATGATTTGCGCAATTCGTCTACTATTCCATGCCATGATCACATTGTTCCAAATATGCATTGTTTTGGATGTTGTCAATATTCTCCATGTGATGTTTCCATTAATGCTCATGAGGAGACCCCATAGTTTCCTCATGCATATAAAGAGATTTTGATTCATCCCATCCTTTGCATGATTTCCATGATTGCTTGAACCATATGCATTCCATGAATAACAATGCTCGACATATTTCCCATGATGCATTACATAATTTGAATCTCCATTATGCTATACATAATAACAAACCTATCATGATGGATGACATGTTTCTATATCACGCATCTCATTTATTTGAGCATTGGATATTTTGTGCTAACCGACACATGCACGTATGCATCATGATGGATGATGTGTACATCTACCACGCACACACAATTTTCCCTTTGTCCTTGTTTTGTGTAGGTACCCACATACACTCGTCAACATCTCAATCCCATGAGTTGACGAAACGAGCTCTTGAGAGCAACGATGACTTGGGATCACGTGGACTTTCATTCCCACCATTCCTTTTGGCGCAAGGACTACGCACATCTCTTCTACTTGGCTCTCACACGGCTTTGGGCTATTTACCACTTGTTACCTTATGCCCATTCTATCGTGTTCACTTTGCATGTTATGCTTACTTCTATGCCTTTGCCATGCAATTGTGACCCTTGCTTGCATATACCCATGATTCACCATTATGCTACTCCTATGTGTATTTGCATGCTTGGTGGAGATCCTTGTTGCTTTTGCCATGATTATCATGTGCCCCATGCTATTGTTGATTGTTGTGTTGGGAGAGTCATGATGTCCCATTTCTATTTACATACGGCCTCTCGCCAATACATTGATGATAATTTTCTCATATCTTGCTTTCATGCTTGTGCTATGCCATGTGAATTATTCATGCCCACTATTTGCACATATGACATGCTTGCCATGATTCCTTCTAGTATGTTGCATCTTCGCACTACTAGCTTGCTTGACTTGATCGCTATGATTGCTTGCTATGTTGCATCACCCATGTTCCACTATCACTTGCTTTCTTGGGTTGATGACATATATGCTCATGCCTCTCACATGATATATCTTGATCATTGTCTCTTGTGTCCATTAGTTGCCTCTCTCATATCCACTTGTATTGAGTGCAACCATACTATGATTATTGATCTTGGAGACTTTGACATATTACTTGTGATGCATGCTTGTTTGATTGCGCCTATTGCATTTGGTTGTTCTTGCATCATATGCCTCCATACTATGAAACGCCTCCCTTGTACTTTCTTATGATATGAATGATGAGAACACTTGTTGGGTATCTTACCACTTTCGAATGATAGGTTTTGCATTTCCGCTAACCTCATTTGTTTTTCCGAGTGTTTGTCATGTTCTTTTCATTTTGGAGGTGACACAAAGGCGATGCCGTTATCGACAACTTGGTCATGCGAAGGCATACACGATGCACAACACCAACATTTGCGAGAACATTCATAAGGTGAACTCCTTCTCTTTGAGCCATCCTCAAATACGCATATTGGATGGGTCACTCTTTCATTGTTGTTTCCTTCTTGTTCTGTACATGTTACATCTATTGGACGGAGGAGCGACATTGGAGATTGGCTCTATGGACCTTTACATTGAGGAGCGCTTGGACTTATGGGATGCACCTTGAACCTCCACTCATGCCACGACATCGAGCATTGGTACATCAACACTCCTTTGACACATTGTACCCACACATCCATATTTGTTGCTTGTGCTCATACATGTCATGCTCGATGGACATATCATACTCACCACAAGTTTGCACCCCATGCATGGATTGACACACATTATGATTGCCTTGTTGCATCTTGTATTCCCATGTCATCCATGATATATGAGCTTGTGCATTTTCTTAGCAAATTTGTTGTGATCTTCCTTGATGGCATATTCATACATCATGATCATATTGCCAATCATCAATTGCATGATAACATACACATGTTGAGCATCCATTGCCATATTCATGCTATTGATAAACCGTCTCACTATGACATCATTTTGCACCGTGGTTGCATTCATCATATTCACAACACAATTGTGTGCACAATGATTGCATTTGTTCCCATGAATGCTTTACATCTCATTTCATATTATCTTGCTAAGCTTCATGTGCTTTGTCATGAACAATCTTGCCTCACGGACTCATTCTTACATGATGGACACTTTGTGTGCGCTAACCATTGTATTTCCGAGTGTTGCTTGTGTTTGCTCTTTTTGCATGTCTATCACTCCGACGACACCGTGGACTACTTGGATTGCGCCATGTCTTCAACTTCGTCCAACTACAAGTCCGTCTACGACAACCGTTTCCATGGTGATGAGGATCACGATCCTAGGTCGGATCTTTCCCAAGGGAGGGGAGATGATGCGGAGCATCCCGCGCTCATCCCCATGTACACTCCATCTACTCTCCAAGCCCCAAGGATACATAAGATGAGACCTCGACTATGCGCCATTGGACCTAAGGTGAACTCGCTCCTTTCCGAATCGTCCCTTTCCGCATGTAAGACATGGATGCTACTTCAAGCGCGGACATTGTGCATACTCAGTACACCCGAGGAGATCATGGAGAGCCCAAGGACCAAGGCTGCGTGCAAGCGGAGCGAGGGAAGGAGAAGGAAGAAAGGGACCAGACAGCCCGGACATCCGCCCTTGGCCAGACATCCGCCCTTCCAAAGAAGCCCGACATCCGCCCCAGCCGGACATCCGGACCCCATCACAGCAGCCAAGAAGTTGCTGTGGTCCGGACATCCGCCCCAGGCCCCGGACATCCGGCTCTTCGGAGGCCGGATATCCGCCCTCGCCTGAAATCTGGCCCCCATCACCGATTGCGTTTGGAAGACCCGCCAGCCCGGACATCCGGCGTCTCGGAAAGCCGGACATCCGGCCCGACGCCCGACATCCGGCCTCCCCGCCCTCTGGCGCAATGCATCCGGACTTGTCCCTTGTACCCCTTCGCCCCCAAGACTATATATACTTCATCCCTTCCTCTTTTTAGGGTTAGCGTTGATTTAGCTCATAGATAGAGCTTCATTCATCCATACCGGATCTACTCCACGAGAGAGACCGCGGCCCCTCTTCGGAGACGCATCCACCTTGGATTCAAGACCTCCCTTTGGAGAAGACCATCATCAAGACCTCCTCATGGAGAAGAACGGCTACCGCTTGTATCGCCCTTTGTTGACCTTGAATCATGTATCTCCCTTTGTGTTCTTTGATCTAGCATTTGTGTGACCGATTCCTTGTTGGTTGAGTGTTTTCCCTCGTTCCTCCCCGTGATTTCCTCGTGTTCTTCCGCTCGTTCTTCGTAATCCACCGTAGGATCCGCTCCAACGTGAAAGATCGCCCACGTAGGGTTCCGCCCTACATCAAGTGATATATAGCCCATATCCGTGTGAGAGACAAGTAAAAGAGGGGCGCGTAGTCCTTGCGCGAAGGGAACGGTGGTACAGATAAACCCATGAATCCCAAAGCATCGTTGCGCTCAAGAGCTCGTTTCGTCAACTCATGGGATTGTGAGGTTGATGAGTGTTCATAAGTACCTACACAAAACAACGGCAAAGGGAAAACTGTGTGTGCGTGGTATATGTACACATCATCCATTATGATGCATATGTGCATGTGTTGGTTAGCATAAAATACCCAATGCTCAAAGAAATGAGATGCATGATATAGAAACATGTCATCCATCATGAGTGGTTTGTTATGGTTTATAGCATAATGGAGACTCAAATTGTGTAATGCATCACTAGTGATATCTCGAGCATGGTTATGAATGGTATGCGTATGGTGCAAGCAATTATTGGAAATCTCACCCATAGCATATGACAAGTTTAAAGGATTGTCAAACATGACGTGACCGATAGAATTTTCACAAGATATCCTATGGATCATAGTATCACAACTAGGCAAGTCAACATGCTCATCATCATATTCATCATAAATAGGTGGCATATCTAAGCATGTAGAAGACATAGTATGTGGTGAATCCATAAGGTGATCATCATTATGGGAGCAATCAATGTCAAGAGAGTCCACTAGTGGGACAAGAGACACACCATCACCTATGTTACCTTTGTAGCATCGCTCATGTGTTGTAGGTGAGGTGTCGAAGATCCACTCATTGTCATCTTCATCTTGATGGAACCATGTGGGGGTGCATCATCATCCACCATGGCCATCGTCATCTCCATTGGAGGTATGGACTTGTCGAGTATAGGCATGTCGTCATGTGGGAGACCTAGCACCAAAGAAAACACACTCGGCGTAGATGTTAAGTTGTTAGAAATCATAGTGGCCTCACGTGCCCTCTCAACTACCTCGTTCACTAAGTGTTGTGGCTCACTCACTCCCTCTTGGATGCTCTCACTCATATGGTTGGTGGAGTCACTCAAATGGCTCTCAACCTCACATAGGTTGTGTGGCAATCTCTCATGTGTTGGGCTAGTGGTGGTCACACTCATCCTCTCATAGGAAATGCACTCAATGTCGCATATGGTGGAGTCACTCATATCACTCATGGTGGGGTGGCTCTCCTCACATGGTAACTGGGGCATCTCGTCATATGTGGGTGGCGGAGAGATGTTGGTGCAAATGTCTCCATGCTCAACTCCTATCGTCGCCTTGGTTGAAGGGATGGTCCCATGCTCAACCTTCTTGTCACCGTCTTGTTGTTGGAGGCCCATATGATGTGGCACCTCGTAGCTCGTCTCCATGACCAAAGGGAATTTCCCATGCTCGGCCATCTTCCTTGAGGGGCTTCCAAAGATGGAAGTGGCGCCCTCTCTCATAGGTGGTCGCCTTGGACTTGAGGAAGTCGTTGTAGGCGTACTCGTGGGAAGTAGGCGAAGATGCCGTACGTCCGAAGGCGAAGATGCCTTGATAGCACTTGGCGAAGATGCCGAAGTGGTTGTTGTAGCCGTAGCGCCGTCTTGGTGGTGTTGTAGTTCGAGAGCTCGATGGCGTTCCGAAGAGTGTCGACTTGAGCGGTGGCTTGAGTGGCACCATCTTGGTGAAGTTGACGAGGAAGGCGGGCGTCGCACGATCATGTTGCGGAGCTCTTCCCGTTGTTTAGTGAACTTGTCGTCGATGTAGTCATGGTCCCTTGCTTCCGCTTGACGAACGTCGGCAGCGAGTCGGTCAAGTCGTTCACCCAAGGCCTCATTTTCTTGATGGAGAGCTCTTTGCGCGATGAAGAAGTGGTTCTTGGTGACGAAATCGTTATCACCATCTTGCTCCATGAAAAGCGGGTTCGCCGACGAACTTGGCCTATCCATCATAACCAATGGGGTGAGTAGCAAAGTGAGAGAACAATACCTAAGTTACCTTTTCCGAGGATTGAGGATGTATCAAGTGTCACTCAATGTAATGCCTCAATAGTAGAATTGGAACCGGGTTTGTTTCTCACACCTACAAGTAAAAGGATTATGGAGGAGCTCGGTTAGGATGGTGGCAAAAATTTCAAGCAAATGTTAGTCAAGATATCGATAAGGTTGAGAAGGTTCACAAAAATGCAAGTAAAGCAAATAGATCAAAGCCAAGGATATCACTAGGAACACACACACGGAAGATAGATGGGATCCGCACAACCAAGGGGTGAGCTCAAAATGTGCAACCACGGATAATGCTCTTGTTGTGCGAATGCTAGAGAGACGCTAGCTCGATTGCTCAAATGGGCTAGATACGCATGTGCACCAACCTATAAGAGAAACGTGCCGTCTTCAATCCCTACTATGCTATGTATGCGGTGACCAAGATGATATGCAAAATGGCTCAATGCTATTGCTTATAAGCTCTTTGTGTCTCCTCTTTTTGCTTAAAAGCTTGTCTTTTTATTTTTCACTATGCTTGATGCTCGAGCCAAGTATGATATGAGACAAGTATGTAAGATATGCACGGGAGAGACTTATGGCACTAAGATGATAACAAGATCACTACGGTGCACAATAGCATGGCCCAACAATTCTCAACTCGCTAGTCTCGATGGGTAAGCAACGGAAAAGGCTCGGGCTATCAAAGCAAAAGCAAGGTAAGGAGTAAGTGTCGTCGAGGTTACTGTCATTTCTTACGATTAGCGATGAGGATGACTCTGAGGCGATGATGTTGATGTCACACGCTCCTAAGTAGCCAAAACACCTTAGGAAACGCAAATCGCAACTCAAAATCGGTCAAATGCGGAAGGTGGGTGTTTTGTGATGATTTTTGGATGGTGGCTAATGGTGGTGGTAATGACATATGTGGATGGGGGATGTCAAGAGCTTCCAAACGAGCTAAAGAACACAAAAACGGACTTGGGAGGTGGAAGTTATGGCCAAATTAGTGGTGGAAGTGGGCTGATTTAGGGGGGTGCGGGCACCCGGGGGTGGAGGGTGCGGGTGCCCGGGGTGGACCGGGGCAAACAGCCCCGGGGTGCGGGCACCCGGTAGTGTCTTGTTTGAGCGGAAAAATTGGGGGAAATGCAAGATTTCGTGGATTCCGGGGTGGGAAGGGTGGGGATTGTTGGGTAGGGGCTAGATCCACTTGCCAAACATCAAATCCATGGACCGAAACAACCAAATCTCACAAGATCCAAAAAATTGCAAGAAATTTTTTTGGGACTATTTTTGTGGGGAATTTTCGGATTTGGACGAAAAACACCAAAATCAAGCTAGCAAATGGGGGGATGGGACTCCAAGATGTGAATCAACCTTGCTCATGATACCAAGATATTGTAGGGTGAAACCCTAGAGGGGATCTTTTTACACTTGGAGGGGGAAAAGAGGAAGAACTCTCAAGAACACAAGGCACAAATCACTCAAAACAAACCCAATATCACATCCACTAGAGTGGCACACAAGAGATCCACAAGATTACATGAACAATCAAGGAAAATAGCACTAGGTAAGTTCTTCCCACTAGGTGAGGTCTTGATCTTGATCTCCTTCTAGAGGAGGGCTTGATAATCCCAAGGATTCTTCCCAAAGAGGGGTCTTGATCTCCAAGAGGAGGAGGATACAAGGAGCAAAGCTCTCTTTGTGTTCTAAAATACTTTGCTAACCCTACAAATGACCTAGGAGATGCCCTTATATAGTTTAGTGACGAGATAAGGGAGGAGGGGGAATACAAGGGCAAAGCCCTAAGAGGCACGCAGGCCCACGATGGGGTGCGGGCACCCGGGGTCATGGGGGCCGGGCACCCGGACCGGCAAGGGGACACTATGACATGCCTATCCATTTTATGTACCTATTCCATGTGTCATCATACCATGTTTTTTTAGTCAAGTGTTGTTCTTTCATAATAGATGTCCAAACGGAAGAGGGTGAGTGCAGATCCTGAAGGAGTACAAACAAAGTATTTGGAAAAGGCAGTGATACCTGATAAATTAGATAGATCACCAGCCCCAGAAAACACGGCCCCAACTGTAGCACACTTTACCCCTACTCCATTGGCCAAATCCCTATTAGAACTACAGAGAGCCCAGCGTCAGGTGATGTCTATGATATCAAATCAAAATTTGAACTCCTACATTTTTGCATGTGCCTTACCATCTCTCTTGTATGAAAACTACTTGCAGATGAATATCCATTCTCAAGGGATCATAAGATCTCACAACAATACTGGGCACTGCATTGCTCTTGTCAGTACCTCTTGTTCTTTATCACCATACTTACACTCATTTTTGTTTGATCATGTAGTATCATTGTAAATGTTTGCTTCCTTATCCACCGTTTTCTCGAAATTATAAGATCTATATTTACTCTTACATAAATGTAGAATAAACCCAATGGTTATGAAGTTCTGGATTGCTCTTTTAAGTACCTGTTGTCATGCACTCCCTCCGTATCGAATTAATTGTTGCTCAATTGGATTTACTTAGAACTAAAGTAGTGTTAGATACATCCATTTGAGCGACAAGTAATTTCGGACGAAGGTAATATTACTGTACTTACATTGAGAGATAGTTGATTGTCTAGCATTACTCTGCATCTTATCTGCACTGCCCTCCATTTTCTCCAAATTATTAGATCTACATTTACTCTTACCAAAATGTTGAATAAAACCAATGCCACTGCACAAGTTGAGGTCTGCATTCCTCTTGTCAGCACCTTTTGCCTTGTAACGTTGTACTTAATTGATAGCTATTTGATTATGTATCATCACTCTGCATATGAGCTTTATTATCCTCTATTTTTTCCAATATTATTAGATCTATATTTATTCTTTACAAAATGTAGAATAAAGCAACACTTGTGAAGGAGTTTCTTTGGGGAATTTATTGAATTATCCTTCCATCAACATGGAGAAGGGCTTTGCCGAGCCCGTGTTAACATGTATTGTAAGTCCATCATTCTCAAGCCTTCAAACTTTGTTCTAGTATAGATTTGAATAGACATCATTTCCTCCACTACTGTTTACTTTGGTGTTTGCATCAGATTGGATGTTTGCAACAACTGCCAGTTTCAAACTGTAGTTGTAAAAACATGTTCCTTATTCATACCATCCACATTAATTAGTACAGATCCATTGATTTTCTTTAGCCCTGCATGTATGCATGTGTTCTATATCTCTAATCCGGTGGTGTGGTGTAGCTTTCCACGCCTGCATCATCTCATTTCCTGCTTTGTCTTAACTGATTTTGCTGATAATACGAACAATGCCATATTATGTTGATGCTATTTTAAATTATATCTCTGAATTGCCAATATAAAAATGGGCTAGAATTGTCAGCACACTGGCCATTGTTGCTTATATATTTGTGGAACCTATTATTTGTCTCCTTGTTTCTCTTTCATAGTCATATCTCTGATGCCAGGCAGAACTTTAGGGAAGATAGTGAGCCAAACCATCTTGAAGAGAGCAAGATGACCCCAAGGTCATGTCTTGATGAAGACAATGAGTTCAAGCTACTCACCAGCAGCTGTGACACAACCTCGGTGAAGTTGCCACCTGAATCAGTTCGACATCTTCAGTCTCAACTTAAAGCGGAAAGACTTGGTTCAACTCAGGTCTGACTTGTAGTCCATTCTCTAACGAAGATCACAGAGGACAGTTGTGCGTGCTTTCTTGCTACACGGCTAGAGCTGGAGGATATGTGGTTTAGACAACTGAGGTCTCATCAGCTTGTTTTGTTGCTTGTGGTGCACCTCCGGGGAAGGGCTAATGTTTCTTGAACTGTGTTGAAGTGCTCTTGGTTTTGTATATTCTTTTGTTGGCACGTTTGTATGCACTGGTGGCGACCTTTGCTGCCCAGTGTATGTATCAATGTAAGTCTTATTGAGTACCTTTGTACTCATGGTCACTTAATTTATGTTTTGTAGAGGAGACTTCAGTCTACTAGTAGTTACATGTGGAGTTCGACGTTGATTGAGTAGCTTGGGAATTCCAGATAGAGGTCTGGTTCCTATGGAGGGTCTTGTAGATAGTCAGGCTTCTCAGCCTTTTTCTTTTGTAGTTGTCTGTACTCAGACATCTTTATGCTTTCGGTGCTTGTATGACTTTGTATGTCCGGTCATGAGACCCTTGTTTGTAATATCATGCTATGTATGGCTCCTCGGAGCCTCTTAAATAAATACTTTGAGTCATAGAGTTATGTTGTGATGCCATGTTGTATCTACACATATCGTGCATATTGTGTGTATGTTTTGAAATGCATTGGTATGTGTGGGATTCGACACCTAGTTATCTGCGTTTGGTAGCCTTTCTTACAGGGAAATGCCTCCTAGTGCTTCCACTGAGCCATAGTAGTTCGCTATTGCTCCGGAACACATGGATTTACTGGCATGTATCCTTCTTTGCTCCTGGGTATGTCCCTATGGGGAAATGTCGCGCGGTGTTTACTGAAGTCCTTGTGGTTTTGCTACGACTTGGTTACACTCGCCGCTGACTGAGATGTGCATTGTTGGGTTACCTATGGCTGTCCCTGTAAGTTTGTGCCTCCTTGGTTTATGACCAGTGAAAGTGCTAGTTATCGACTAGAGGGGGGTGAATAGGAGATTTTTAGGAAAGTCTTCAAAACACGAATGTTTCGAAAACAAACAATAGAAATGACCTAATTGATACGCATCGGAAGATAAACTACAACAAGCAAGCCATAGTCAAGTATGCAATAATGTGAACGGACAAGACTAATAGCAGCTATGTAGTAAGGATCAGGATGGAAGATAGTATGAAGCCAAACAACGATAGAAGTCAAGCAATGAAGTCAAACAGATATGACATATAAGCAATGACTTCACGAATACAAACTCAAGGTAAAAGGAGGGAAGGGATAGAACCACCACTTGTTGAAGACACAGGATTTGTTGGACTGGGTTCGATTCTTTGTGACAACTGTACATCCGGTTAGGGAGGCTGAGATTCAACTCGAGAAGACCGTCATCACCTTATTCCCTTGAGCTAAGGACACACACCCTCGCCCAATCACTCTGGTAAGTCTTCAAGGTAGACTTCCGAACCTTCACAGACTGCGTTCACCGGCAATCCACAATGACTCTTGGATGCTTAGAACGCGACACCTAACCGGCTGGAGGATTCACAGTCCTCAAGTGTAATAAGTCTTCGTATCACGCGGACAGAAAGAATTCAGTGATGCCTAACACTCTTTGGCTCTGGGTGTTTTGGGCTTTGTCCTCGCAAGGATTACTCTCTCAAAGGCTTCGGAGGTGGGTTGCTCTCAAACGACAAAAGCCGTGCACTAACTCTGAGCAGCCACCAATTTATGGTGTAGGGGGTGGGATATTTATAGCCACTAGGCAACCCGACCTGTTATGTCCAAAATGACCCTAGGTCACTAAGGAACTGATACGTGTTCCAACGGTCAGATTTCAAACACACACGCCAACTTTACTTGGGCTACAAGCAAAGCTGACTCATCCAGCTCTGGATAAGTTTTGCTCTCATTGTCTTCGCTCGAAGACATAGGATTTGGGTTGAGCATCACTTCAGTCATTCGACTATGATCACTTGGACCCCACTTAACAAGACGGTGGTTCCTACGACTCAACAAAGAAGAAAAGGAAACAACAAAACAACACAGTCTTCAAGGCTCCATAGTCTTCACTCAATGTCTTCTCATGTCATAGTCTTCAATGTGAATATCTTCACATACCACCATTGTCGCCAATGTCTTCATACATTTTTAGGGTCGACTTCGTAGGTAAACCTAATCAATGAGGGACACTACCTGCGTTATCCTGCAATTCTCACAAACGCATTAGTCCTCAACCACATTTGTCGTCAATACTCCAAAACCAACTAGGGGTGGCACTAGATGCACTTACAATCTCCCCTTTTGGTGATTGATGACAAACTGGTTGAAGTTTTCAACGGGATAAAATATGTGAAATTGTAAAGGATAGAATTGTCTTCATAAGTGGCAAAGGCTCCCCACGAAGATGTGCATATAAGTAGTTTGCTTTTGGAATGCAAATGCACATGGCAGGTTGTACTTGTGGAGATCCTCTTCAACTTATGAAGATAATTCATCATGCATGAAATGATATAGCTAAGAGAATGACATGCATAATGAAAAATGGACGTCTGCAGAATGATCTAAGTGCGGAAGTTATCGCCGCACATTACGGAATTTATCATCGCACTGCAGTAAAGCAAATAAGTAGCAGACGACCATCGAGTTTAAGTGTTACAACTCAAAGAACCAAATGTATCAAAAGCGAGAGTTGTAAACACTAGGCAAAATATAGTGCACCCGCCTTATGAACCCGTTTGAAGACTATCAAACTCATATGCTTCTCCCCTTTTGTCAAGAAGGACCAAAAAGGTTTGAAGACATAGAGCATCTACTCGTCCTCTTGAAGTAGATGATGCAGCAGGTTGTCGTTGTTGGTTGGCGGTGCGACGAACTTGGTGCGATGTCGATTAAATGCGAAGTAGGAGGCGGTGAAGTAGCATCGGCTTCATCATCGATCACTCTGGCATTGGCGGTTGCCGCGGAGGAAGAATAGTCGAGTCTTCAAGAGATGGAGTTCGTCGTGGGACTGCATTCCGTGGAGGAGTGGAGTCAAACTTGAAGCGTTCGGTGAAGCCATCGTCTTGAAGATCTGCTTCAAAGACCGAGCAGGTTAAACTCTTCCATGATCGCCGATGGTCTCGTGAGTGACAAAAGCATTCTTGGTGGCAAGGTTTGAATGCGATTGGCGTCCACCAAGAGGCTTTGCATTTGACGCTTGAGCCAGAGTGATGCTTATCTTGCTTTTGATGCGGTAGCGACAAGAAGTTCTCGATCATTGAGGACTCGAGAGCGCTTCGAGGCCTTTGGCCAATTGTGCTCTCGGTGGCTTCAGTCCTTGCACGATGAGAGGCGACGTGTGTTCCCAGCCGTGGGATAGACACGAGATACCGCTGGACGCCTTCCATGGGTTGAGAGAAGCTGTGGTGATCTGCGTTACGAAGACTTAGTGGCATTTTGGCGGGCTCGGGGTATATGGCTTCAGGACATATCAACCTCTCGGTAGAAAGATCGGATGATTGCGAGCAGAAGGTTGATAGTTGATAGCAGAGTGCATCTTGATGAGGCGCATGACCCATGGAGCATAGAACTTCAGACCAAACAGATCAGATCCAGACGCAGCCAATTGTTGGATGAAGAATTCTTGTGTGTTGAAGCTGATGCCATTGAGGATGTAGAAGACCAATGTCTTCATTGCTCCTTCCAGTTTTGCAGATGATGAATGCCCTTTGATTGGCCATAGAGTTCACTTTGATGATGTGATATATGGTACGAGGCGGATACTCAAGGTCATCAACAAAGAAGTGCCGAGGGTATTCAAGATCGTGTGGCGATGGCTTCATCATGCTCAGCATCTGACTCATGTCGGGTTCTGGCTTATGAAATATGCTCTCCAAGGCATAGCGGTGGAGTTGACATCCAGGTTCAAATAGCTCTCCGGGAGTGGGTAGGCCAGTGAGCTCAATGATGTCAAGAGCTTTGGCTTCATGATGGACATTTCCTGTCATCCACTCGAGAACCCATGTCTTTGTGTCTCTGTTGTAGCCGCGGATGTGGAGGGTGGCATAGAATTGAAGCACTAATTCTTCATTCTAGTGTTCTTTATGCATGCTTGAAACCAAGCAGACCTGCATCATGAAAGCAATCAAGTGCTTCTTCTAAGCACGGCAGTCCGGTAATGGCTTCAGTGTCAAGGCGCATATGAGGGAAAATGCGGCCTTGGTCATACATAACACATGAGTAATAGCTTCTTTGCTGATAGCTCCAGAACCGGTCAGATGATATCCTTGGCCTTGTGTAGGGGTTCTTTGCCTTTGTCGAAAGAAAGTATTGTGGGCTTTGAAGCCATTTGCATTGAAAGAACCCGTTGAGGTGGCAAAGTGCACTGGAAACCTTGGCAGTCTTGGCTTCGGCTTCTGGACCTGAGGCCTATGCTCAATATGATAGTCGAACTGAGGACCAGAGGCATGAGGCGGAGGGACCAGAACGGGCCATCTTACCGTGACTAGCTTGCCGTAGTTGTATGCTTGCTCGATTGTGTAGGGCCTTGGTGGCGGAACAGGAGCAGTGGCAGCAACTAAGGCTTCAGGCTGCTCAGCAGATGCTTCGGGAGCAGTTGCCTCATTGGCTTCAGGCACAGTTCATGCAGTGGCTTCAAGAGCAGTTGGTACAGGCTCCACATTGGCTTCAGCCATGACCACGTCATTGGCTTCATTGGTGTTGGAGGTGGCAGCCTCAATGTTTTCAACCTCCACTTGAGGAGGCTGGAGGGTCGCAATCGACACATTGATATCAGGTATAACTTCTTCAGTTACAGGGGGTGTAGGGACTCGTTCTTCTTCTTCTTGGGTGTCTGCGGCTGGTGCAGCCGGATTGTCTTCAGCAGCTTTGGCTTCAGACTCAGAGACATTCACAGTTGTAGTGGCTTCAAAAACACTTGGCGTGTAACAGGTTGGTGGTGCACTTCTCCTTCGAACGCCGAGAAAGGTACTTGAGGCCTTTGACCTTTGCGAAGCTGCGAAATCTTGGCGGCGCCTTTGGAGATGGGGTTGCACGGGCCTCAAAGTCTTCCTCTTCTTCTTGCTGTTGTTGTTGGGGAGTGACTTGATGTTGGGGAGTCTTGGGGAGTCTTGTTGTTGCAGGCGATCAGCCCATGAAGCATCTGTGCAATTGGCGCCGAGGGCGACCAATGTCGATGAGTTTGCTGTTCGTATTTAACAGCGATGATACCACATTGTATTCAATTTGAGGAAGAACCGTCATCTTCAACATTGTCATGGTGACCAATGTCTTCAATAGTGGTGGGATCGGCTCTTTGGAATCTCTTGACTTTAGGAGCCCACAGGAAGCAGGCTCATGAACAGTCATTCGAAGTACTTGGGTTGCAGACGCGGGACGAACCACATAAATGGGTTCAACAATCAAGGGCTCTGTGGGAGCAGCCCGATTCTTCTTGGTCTTAAGCTTCTTCTTGGAGGGAGCAGCATCAGAGGCGTCAGGATTTTTCCTTTTTCTCGCTTCAGCCTCGGCATCCCTCGTCTTCTTCTATTCAGAAGCGGTTGACCGGACCTTTGGCTTCGAGCCAGTCATGCTGCTTGGGAAGACTATGCGAGGCTCTTCCTGCCTTGAAGATGCAACTTGGTCAGTTGAAGACTTCTTTTTCTTTGCAGCCATCACGGGGTCGATGCCGGGGCGGCCAAGAGCCTTTGCGCTTCTCGGCCTCATTGTAGGCAAGTACACACTTGTCACCAGAGCCTTCATGCGCTCACGAGAGCCTCCGCTTCTTCACGCTTCTTGACAAAGTTTTCTTTGAGGTCGTGCAACATGACCTTGAAGTTTTTGACGTCTTGCACACTGAGTGCAGCCATATGCTTCTTGAACTGAGCCTTCTCATAGTCAATCTTGTGCTTCAGTTCAACAATCCCCTGAGCAAGAGCTCAGAAGCAATGGCTCCATTGAAGGAGACGCTGAGGCCAATAGGAAGTTGCAGATCTTCAAAGCTGATGTTTGGTGTGTCAAACCACTCATCAATGAAGTGATGGATGATTGCCACATCAAAGAGAGGCAAGTTGTTGAAGATTTCTGCTTCTTCTTTGCTCTTGATAAGTTGCTCAAGAGGCATCATCTGCAAGATCGTCATCACTTGACAGATCAATGTGCTCTTCACGCAGAATGGCAGCAGGGGTCAGTGTCAATTTAGTGTTCTTGACAATTTTCTTTCTCTTCTCCGTCTTCTTGGAGATACGGGATTGATCTTCAGAATGTGCACTGGCTTTAGGAGGTGCAGTGGCCAGTGGCTTCACACGTGAAGCTTTTGGAAGAGCAGCTGACTTTGGAGCCTTGACTTTCTTAAGCTTCTGCGGCTTTGGAGCAGGAGCAGGAGCAGGAGCTGGGGCTTCATCAGAGTCAGCATTGTCATCAGAATGATCCACTTTGGCACCTTGGACCAGGATGTAGGTGATGAGGCCATCAAGGTTTGAAAAGGGACCGATGACATTGGGTTCAAGATCACGTGAGCCGCCAAGACGGGAGCAGAGGGACTAGGGTTGAAGTCTAATCCCAATTACTTCTTGTTTTCCTTTGCGAAGCCTTTGCGTCTTTGGAAGTTGCGCTTGAAGAGATTGTCGCCACGACACCGTGAGCAAAGACGTCGGGTCGGCATTCTCAGGCTGAGGTCCATGGACCATGAAAGGATAGAAACCTTGAGCAATAGCTTCAACCATGTTCTTGGGAGGAAGGCCTCGAAACAGAATATCACCCCAAGGGCTTCTGATGGAATTCTTCTCAGCATATTCTTGTGTGACAAAATTGTACTTGAACCATTGTTCAGCCCAATAGCGACGAATCCATTGGATTCGCGTCTTGCGCTGATTATAAGTCTCTTCGGGATCTGTTTTGTACAGTTCTGCGAGGTCATCAGGCAGATCTTTTGAGGTTCCCTCACGACGCTGTCTGCCGCCTTCTTCCCGACCGATTTATCTCAGTAGCCATGAGCTTCAAACTGAATGGCTTCACGTTCAAAGGATTCAAAGGCTTGCGTTCTTTGGATGACGAGGCGGCCGGAGAGTTAGTTTGATCTCAGAAGAATTCGCTCAAGAACTGCTAGTCGGGAAGAAAGGAGGCCGAGCAGTTCAATCCACCGTGCCCTAACTTGGCGACGGAGGACACCTACGGCGGCGGCGGAGATGAAGATGTTCGCGGCCGGCGTGAAGACGGCGTCGGAGAGGTCGCGGCAGCTATGTGCTTCGTCGACAGCGTCGTCGAGAGCTAGCGGTGGCGCTAGGGTTTTGACGAGGTGGAGAGGTGGAAGAAGATTTTCTTTACCGTAGGGGATAGGTATTTATAACGAGGTGTGCGGCGCAGCGCAATTACGCAGTGCCTGGCGGTTCACATCCGAGGGGCACGTGGGCACGCATGCAACATACTACGAGATGTCCCACGTTCCCACGCCGCCGGAGTTTGTCGGATGGTCGTTCCGGCTTCTCCGAATTCAACGATGAAGGATAAATCATTTAAAACAGGCTTAAAGTTTGTCTCTATGTCTTCACGACAAGGACGCAGAGAAGACATTCGACAGCTTCAATAGAATGCATATGATTTGGACAGATAGAGTTTGAGATAGAAAGCATAGAGAGATTAGGGTCCGATCACATTCACTTAGTCCAAAAGATTCAAATCAAGACATAGCTATAAGTGAATGCTTTGTAGAGGACAGAGCAATATATATATATATATATATATATATATATATATATATATATATATATATATATATATATATATATCGATAAAGAACCAAATCAACATAGTGAAGAAAATCATGAAGATAGGTTGAAGTTGAAGACAAATCAAATGCGAATAGCTTCAAGAAATAACGCCATGAGTGAAACACTTCAAACAAAGAAATTTGGTGGTGGCATTACCCACCGTATAGGAAGTATTAGACCTGCATACACAAGCACAATTATCGTGGGCGCTCGAAGTCAAATTCCATGTTAATGTATTCACACTCAGAATGTAAGTCTTCATTAGATTGAAGACATATGTTACTTCGTGTGTTGCACATCTAAGTCATCAACATGCATAAGTGTTAGGATGTGTGCTTGATCACAGGACATTTGAGGATTCCAAGATATTTAGCTCACACCGTAACTTGCAAAACCTTTTCTCATCCAAGGGCTTTGTGAAGATATCTGCCAGTTGCTCTTCAATGTTGACGTGAATGATGTCAATATCTTTCTTCATGACATGATCCCTGAGAAAATGATGACGAATTTCAATGTGCTTTGTCTTCGAGTGCTGGACTGGATTGTTGGCAATCTTGATGGCGCTTTCGTTGTCAAAGAAGATAGGTACTTGTGTCAGATTGATGCCATAGTCCTTGAGAGTTTGCTTCATCCATAGAAGCTGAGCACATCAATATCCAACAGCAATGTATTCAGATTCTGCAGTTGAGAGTGATACACAGTTCTGCTTCTTTGAAGACCAACAGACGAGTGATCGTCCCAGAAAGTGACATGTGCCTGATGTAGATTTGCGATCCACCTTGTCACCAGCATAATCAGCATCCGAAAATCCAACCAAATCAAATTTTGAGCCCTTTGGATACCATAATCCGAGTGTTGGGGTGTGAGCCAAATATCGAAGAATTCGCTTCACAGCTAAGTGATGCCATTCCTTTGGTGCCGCTTGGAATTGAGCACACATGCAAACACTAAGCATAATATCTGGCCTAGATGCACATAGGTAAAGTAAGGAACCTATCATGGAGCGGTATACCTTTTGATCGAACTCTTTACCATTGTCGTCCGGGACCCGAGATGGTGTTTATCGGCATTGGCGTCGTGTATCCTTTGCACTCTTGCATTCCAAACTTCTTCAAACAATCTTGGAGGTATTTTTCTTGAGATATAAAGATGCCATTTCTTTGTCGATTTAATTTGAAGACCAAGGAAGAACTTAAGCTCTCCCATCATGGACATCCGATATTGTTCTTGCATCATGTATCCAAATTCATCACTATACTTCCGGGTTGGTGCACCAAGATAATGTCATCCACATATATTTGGCATACAAACAGTTCACCATCATATGTCTTCGTGAAGAGTGTGGGATCAAGGGATCCAGGTTTGAAGCCTTTGTTCTTCGTGAAGTCTTTGATTGTATCATACCAGCGCGAGGAGCTTGTTTGAGGCCATACTGATTGCTTTTATTTAGCTTGTACACCATATCGGATGTTTTGGATCTTCAAAGCCGGTGGTTGAGCGACATATACTTCTTCTTCAATCTTGCCGTTGAGAAATGCACTCTTCACATCCATTTTATAGAGCAAGATGTTGTGGTGGTTAGCATAGGCTAGTAGTATGCGAATGGCTTCAAGCCTAGCTACAGGAGCAAATGTTTCATCAAGTCAATTCCTTCAACTTGAGTATATCCTTGAGCCACAAGCCGTGCTTTGTTTCTCGACGACTTGACCATGCTCATCCGGCTTGTTTCGATATATCCATTTGGTGCCAATAATGTTATGCTTATAGGGTCGAGGCGCTTGACAAGTTCCCAAACATTATTTAGCTTGAACTGTTGAAGTTCTTCTTGCATAGCTTGAATCCATTACGGTTCCATAAAAGCTTCAAAGAACTTTCTTGGGTTACGATATTGACACAAATGAAAAATGCCCACAGAAATTTGCTAGCTGTGTTGCTCTTGAGCGAGTAAGCGGACCAGGTGCATTGATGCTATCGATTATCTTCTCAATCTGTACTTCATTTGCAACACGAGGATGAACTGGACGAAGACTTTGCTCATGCCGATCATTGTCATCATTGGGAGGATTGTCTTCAGCCGAAAAGTGTCTTGAGGTTGGTTAGGTGCAGAAATGATAAGTTCCTCTTCGTGATTTGCTTACGGCATGATTTCACGATTCCCACCAAATTGATAGATTCCTCGGGCGGAGCTTCGTCTAGTGTGCTTGGCAGGAACTCTCTTTGTGAACCATTGGTTTCATCAAATCGCACGTCTCTGATTCGACGATTTTGTAGAGATAGAGATTGAAGACTCAGAAGAGTGTGAGTCCTTTCCGTAATCGAGCATGAAGCCTTCGTGAGCTTTGGGTTCAAATTTTGACTTGTGATGGGGATCCTTGATCCAGCACTTAGCCCCAAATACTCTGAAGTAGCTGACATTTGGCTTCTTGCCAGTAAGGAGCTCATAGGATGTTTTGTTTAGAAGCTTATGGTATAAACACGGTTGATGACGTGGCATACTGTATCAATAGCTTCAGGCCAGAACTTTCTTGGTGTCTTGTACTCGTCGAGCATCGTTCGAGCCATCTCAATGAGGGTTCTGTTCTTGCGCTCCACGATGCCATTTTGCTGAGGTGTGTATGGAGCAGAGAACTCATGAGTGATTCCCATGGTATCCAGATAAAGATCAAGTCCGGTGTTCTTGAATTCAGTGCTGTTATCACTTTTGATATGCTTGATCTTGACGCCATAATTGTTCATTGCTCGATTGGCGAAGTGTCTGAAGACATCTTGCACTTGATCTTGTAGAGAATTATGTGCACCCATGTGTATCTTGAGTAGTCATCAACAATGACGAAGCCATAGAGACAAGCAGTTGTTGTGAGGGTAGAGTAATGAGTAGGTCCAAACAAATCCATGTGTAACAACTCGAATGGTTGAGAAGTCGTCATGATTGTCTTCGAGGGGGTGCTTTGCCCTAGTCATCTTTCCAGCTTCACAGGCACCACACAAATGATCCTTCTTGAACTTGACACCTTTGATGCCTATGACATGCTTCTTCTTGGCGAGTGTGTGTAAGTTCCTCATGCCAAAGATGCCCCAACCTCCGATGCCAGAGCCAAGATTAGAAGCTTTTGCAAGAAGACATACGGAAAGCTGTGGACCTGCTGAGAAATCTACCATGTATAGATCATATTTCCTATACCCTTCAAAGACTAGAGACTTGTCAGATTCCATTAGTACAAGGCAACGATATTTTCCGAATATCACAATCATGTTCAAGTCACAAAGCATTGAGACAGACATCAAGTTGAAACCAAGGGATTCACAAGCATCACTTTATCCATGTGTTGATCCTTTGAGATTGCAACTCTACCTAGACCCAATACCTTACTTTTACCAGTGTCAGCAAATGTGATATGACTCTTGTCTGATGGACGTAAGGTTGAGTCCATGAGAAGACTTGATCACCATCATATGATTAGTGCATCCACTGTCCATAATCCATTCTGAAGCATGAGGTGTCATACCCTACAGTAGTAAGGGGGATAGGCTTCACCAAGAGCATTGTGAAGCATAAACATTTGACAGGCAAGTGGATTATTGAAGCTTAAATCAAGATTAGGACTGATAGGATGAATGGCAAACGATTCAGGAAAAAAATACATAGTGAGACCATTTGGGCATTTGATCTTGTGCCCTACAAGATGTTTTAGGTCCCCAGCAATAGCATCAGACGCCATTGATTTTCGGTGGAGACCCTTTCCCGCAAAAGAGAGTTAATTCTTCTTAACCACCCACATCTTGAGGGTGGCTTAGAAGCAATGAGTCTAAGTGCAACATCTCGAGAATTTCGCTTTGGAGCCCTAGCAAATAGCCTTGCAGGAGATGAATAATACTCATATGGATAAGCAGAAAAGTTCTTAGTTCTATGAACATAGCGGTTTGAAGACACACACTCATATTCATAAATTTGAGTACGGTTTCCCTGCAAAACATTGGCGTTAGGGTGACTCAGGTGAGTCCTCGGTCTGTATGAAGCCTTTGGACCATATGAAGCTTTTTAGGTCTGGGGTTTGTCTTCTTCCTGTGGTGTCATGATGACATTCTTGGAAGATTCTCAAGACAGCTTTTGGGAACCCAGATCTTCTTCATAGGGGTCCATTCCTGCGATTAGTACCAATATACCGCAAACACTTCACCATTACGATTCTTGAACAACTTATAGTTTGCATCAAAGGATTCATCAATGATAATAGGGTTAGCACAGGTAAAGCCAGATAAGGTGGATGGATCCACTGAAGGTCCCTTTGCAGCAACCCATGTGGTTTTGGGATACTGCTTAGGCTTCTAGTAGGAACCATCAACATTCATTTTCCTTTCGAACCCAACACCCTCTTTCCTAGGGTTTCGGTTCAGAATCTGCTTTTTTGAGGACATCGCAAAGTGTCTGATGCCCTTTCAGACTTTTATACATCCCTGTTTCAAGCAATGTCTTCAACCTAGCATTTTCATCAGCAATAGCAGTGGTATCCTCCGCAGAGGGGTTAGTTACCACATTAGTAGTTGAAGACAATGCAACAATAGCAGCAGTTGAACATTCAGCAACAGAGGTAGCTATATCACGCTCAAGGCATTTTAGACATGGTGGTTCAAATCCATCCTGAGCGGAACTGATCTGTTGAGCGCGAAGTGACTCATTCTCTTTTTGAAGATCTTCATGAGCCGCTCTCAATTTCTCAAGCTCTTGCTTCCTTTGAAGATAATCATAGGAGAGCCTTTCATGAGTAGTTGAGAGCGTTTCATGACGACTTTCAAGTTCTTGGTACTTAGCATGAAGAATTTTAATGACTTCAACTAAGGACTGTGAACGTGTCATTTCCGTGTCCAACAGGTCATCGCTTTTGTCTAACAGTTTTTGAGTATGTTCCGTAGCTCTTTGTTGTTCGGTTGCAATTTTAGCAAGTGTTTTGTAGCTAGGCTTGGATTCACAATCAGAGTCATCTTCACTTGATGTTTGAAAGTAAGCATCACGTGATTTTACCTTGGCACCGCGTGCCATGAAGCGATAGAGGGTGGGAGCAGTGGTCGTCCTTGTCATCAGCTTGACGTTGGTGTAGAAGTCATTGTCTTGATGTTGAAGATGGACTTGGCAACATAGGTCGTGGCTAAAGCCGACTTGCAACGCCAGTGTCGGACTCCCCTTTAGACTCCACCTCCACCTCCTCAGAAGCAGACTCCTCCTCTGAATCCATTTCCTTGCCAACAAAAGCACGAGCCTTGCCAGATGAGCTCTTCTTATGTGATGAAGACTTTGATGAAGACTTGGAAGAAGACTTTGAAGATTTCTTCTTTTTCTTGTCATCAGAGTCATATTCCTTGCTCTTCTTCTTCTTCTTCTTCTTCTCATTGTCCCACTGTGGACACTCGGAGATATAGTGTTCAGCTTTTCTTGCACTTGTGACAGTTCTCTTCTTGTAGTCATGAGTGGAAGCTTCATCATCTCTTGAGCTGGATCGTGAAGACTTTCTGAAGCCTTTCTTCCTAGTGAACTTCTGGAACTTCTTCACAAGCATAGAAAGTTCCTTTCCAATGTCTTCAGGATCATCAGAATCGCAGTCAGAACCTTCTTCAGATGAGGAAACAACTTTTGCCTTCAAAGCGCGAGTTCGACCATAGTTGGGACCATAGATATCTCTTTTCTCAGAAAGCTGGAACTCATGTGTGTTGAGCCTCTCAAGTATATCAGACAGATCGAGTGTCTTGAAGTCAGGACGTTCTTGTATCATGAGGGCAAGGGTGTCAAAAGAGCTGTCAAGTGATCTCAGTAGTGTCTTGACGATTTCATGCTTGGTGATCTCAGTGGTGCCGAGTGCATGAAGCTCATTTGTGATGTCAGTGAGGCGATCAAACGTGAGCTGGACATTTTCATTGTCGTTTCTCTTGAAGCGGTTGCGAAGAACACTGATTCTTTGATCTCTCTGGGTTGAGACGCCTTCGTTGACCTTGGATAGCCAGTCCCAGACTAGCTTCGACGTTTCCAGAGCACTCACACGACCATATACCGTCCTTTGGTCGATGATCACAGTTGATGTTCTTTGCAGTGGAGTCCAGTTGAATGAACTTCTTGACATCAGCAGGGGTGACACCTTCACCAGATTTGGGAACGCCGTTCTTGACGACATACCAGAGGTCGACATCAATGGCTTCAAGATGCATGCACATCTTATTCTTCCAGTAGGGATAGTCAGTTCCGTCGAACACAGGGCAAGCAGCGGAGACTTTGATTATCCCTGCAGTCGACATAGCTAAAACTCCAGGTGGTTAAACTGAATCACACAGAACAAGGGAGTACCTTGCTCTGATACCAATTGAAAGTGCTAGTTATCGACTAGAGGGGGGGTGAATAGGCGATTTTTAGGAAAGTCTTCAAAACACGAATGTTTCGAAAACAAACAATAGAAATGACCTAATTGATATGCAGCGGAAGATAAACTACAACAAGCAAGCCATAGTCAAGTATGCAATAATGTGAACGGACAAGACTAATAGCAGCTATGTAGTAAGGATCATGATGGAAGATAGTATGAAGCCAAACAACGATAGAAGTCAAGCAATGAAGTCAAACAGATATGACATATAAGCAATGACTTCACGAAGACAAACTCAAGGTAAAAGGAGGGAAGGGATAGAACCAGTCACTTGTTGAAGACACAGGATTTGTTGGACCAGTTCCAGTTGCTGTGACAACTGTACATCTGGTTAGGGAGGCTGAGATTCAACTCAGAAGACCGCGTCTTCACCTTATTCCCCTTGAGCTAAGGACACACAGTCCTCGCCCAATCACTCTGGTAAGTCTTCAAGGTAGACTCCCGAACCTTCACAGATTGCGTTCACCCGGCAATCCACAATGACTCTTGGATGCTCAAAACGCGACGCCTAACCAAATTGGAGGATTCACAGTCCTCAAGTGTAATAAGTCTTCAGTCACATGACAGGAAAACTTCGGTGATGCCTAACACTCTTTGGCTCTGGGTGTTTTGGGCTTTGTCCTCGCAAGGATTTCTCTCTCAAAGGCTTCGAGGTGGGTTGCTCTCAAACGACAAAAGCCATGCACTAACTCCGAGCAGCCACCAATTTATGGTGTAGGGGGGGCTTTTATAGCCACTAGGCAACCCGACCTGTTATGTCCGAAATGACCACTGGTCACTAAGGAACCGACACGTGTTCCAACGGTCGATTTCAAACACACACGCCAACTTTACTTGGGCTACAAGCAAAGTCGACTCATCCAGCTCTGGATAAGTTTTGCTCTCATTGTCTTCGTCGAAGACAAAGGATTTGGGTTGAGCATCACTTGATCATTCGACTATGATCACTTGGACCCCACTTAACAAAGACGGTGGTTCCTACGACTCAACAAAGAAGAAAAGGAAACAACGAAACAACACGATCTTCAGGCTCCATAGTCTTCACTCAATGTCTTCTCATGTCATAGTCTTCAATGTGAATATCTTCACATACCACCATTGTCGCCAATGTCTTCATACATTTTAGGGGTCGACTCCGGTAGGGTAAACCGAATCAATGAGGGACACTACCTGCGTTATCCTGCAATTCTCACAAACGCATTAGTCCCTCAACCACATTTGTCGTCAATACTCCAAAACCAACTAGGGGTGGCACTAGATGCACTTACAACCAGTCATGTCGACCCGGGTTCTCTATCATGTGGATGCTAGCAACATAATCATATACGTGAGCCAAAAGACACAAACGGTCCCGGCCAAGGTAAAGGTGTCAGCCATGGGTTACCATGCATGATGTCGCAAAGTGATATGATGTGTTATATGCTAGATTGGTGTTACTTAGGATTGGGGTCCTGACAGGAAGAAATGCCAGGAGGGGGCCCACCAGAGATCACGAGCTCAGGCCCCCCTTGGGGCGCTCCTGGTGAACTCATAACCCCACCAGCAGGCCTCTGGGGTGTATCTTCTCCTATATGATGCTATTTTCCCTGGAGAACAATCAAAAGAAGACTTTCGGGATGAAGAGCTGCCATCTCGAGGCGGAACCTGGGCAGGAGCAATTTTGCTCTCTGGTGGAGCGATTCCGCCGGGGATACTTCCCTCCGGGAGTGGGAAATCAAATCCATCGACATCTCCAAAGATCCTCTCACCGTGGGAGGACCAATCCTCATCAACATCTTCACCAACACCATCTCGTCTCAAACCCTAGTTCATCTCTTGTATTCAATCTTTGTTCGAAAACCTCAGATTGGTATCTATGGGTTGCTAGTAGTGTTGATTACATCTTGAAGTTGATGCTAGTTGGTTTATTTGGTTGAAGATTATATGTTCAGATCCTTAAGCACATTCAATACACCTTTGATCTTGAACATGAATATGGTTTGTGAGTAGTTACTTTTGTTCTTGAGGACATGGGAGAAGTCTTGTTATAAGTAATCATGTGAAGTTGGTCTTCGTTCGATATTTTGATGATATGTATATTGTTCTTCCTTTAGTGGTGTCATGTGAACGTAGACTACATGACACTTCACCATACTTGGGCCTAAGGGAAGGCATTGGAGAGTAATAAGTAGATGATGAGTTGCGAGAGTGACAGAAGCTTAAATCCTAATTTATGCGTTATTCCGTAAGGGGCTGATTTGGATCCATATGTTTCATGTTATGGTTAGATTTATCTTAATTCTTCTTTCGTAGTTGCGGATGCTTGCGAGAGGGGGTAATCATAAGAGGGTTGCTTGTTCAATTAAGAAAAACACTAGCACCGGTCCACCCACATATCAAATTATCAAAGTAACAAACGCAACTCAACTAAACATGATGAACGTGACTAGACGGCAATTCCCATGTGTCCTCGAAAATGCTTTGCTTACTATAAGAGAACTTTCTGGCTTGTCCTTTGCTATAAAAAGGATTGGGCCACCTTGCTGCCCCTTGTTTACTATTGTTACTTGTTACAAATTACCTTGCTACAAAACTATTTGTTACCACTACTTTCAGTACTTGCAGAGATCAGCTTGCTGAAAACCACTTGTCATTTCCTTCTGCTCCTCGTTGGGTTCGACACTCTTACTTATCGAAAGGACTACGATTGATCCCCTATACTTGTGGGTCATCAGATGGCGACATGCTTGAGTATGTTGTGATGGATGCCATGGAGCCCCTTCCCAGGAGATCGTCGAGAAGGAGCTAGACATGGAGGAGGCGACAGTGATCGATGAGCGCTAGGCGGAGCAGTAGTCTTTGTTTAGAGCGCCAGTATTTTGTTAGAGTAATGTTTAGGTCAGCTAGCTCTGTTTAATTGCTGAACTTGCTCGATTAAGAAGTGTGGGTGTGTTGTAGGCTCTTTTGTGTACCCAAATTATGCAATGACGTGGATGCCCACTATAATAAGGGAAATTTGAACCAAAATTTGCACATTCAAACTCATCACACGCGGGGTAAGCCATATCAATCATTTGTGATGTTCAGATATCGTACACAGTGCTGAATAAGGGCCGTGTCTGACGACACTCTACACACTAGTTTTTTGCTACACCGAACGAAAAATTTCAGCATTCACGAAAATATCTACTCCCCCTCATCCTCACCAAAAGCCACATTTCCCCTGTTTCAGCGTTCCTTTCCAAGTTAAAACCTTCACTGCTTGCTTGCAGCACCGCCTCCTCATCGGTGACGCTCCTTCATGCTGCTCAGCCTCGTCGATCTAGTCAGGTAATCCGCACTCAAGCCCCATCCTCCTCCTCCTTCTCCATCCCACATGCCCCGACCGTCAGCATGACACCTTCCACCCAAATCACTGACCCATCCTCCAAATAATCACCGCCCTAGGCCATGGTGCACGCAGTATAGTGATAACCCACAAGTATAGGGGATCGCAATAGTTTTTGAGGGTAGAGTATTCAACCCAAATTTATTGATTCAACACAAGGGGAGCCAAAGAATATTCTCAAGTATTAGCAGTTGAGTTGTCAATTCAACCACACCTGGATAACTTAGTATCTACAGCAAAGTATTTAGTAGCAAAGTAATATGGAAGTAATGGTAACGGTAGCAAAAGTAATATTTTTGGGTTTTGTAGTGATTGTAACAATAGCAACGGGAAAGTAAATAAGCGGAGAACAATATGTGAAAAGCTCGTAGGCATTGGATCGGTGATGGAGAATTATGCCGGATGCGATTATTCATGCAACAGTTATAACATAGGGTGACACAGAACTAGCTCCAATTCATCAATGTAATGTAGGCATGTATTCCGAATATAGTCATACGTGCTTATGGAAAAGAACTTGCATGACATCTTTTGTCCTACCCTCCCATGGCAGTGGGGTCATAATGGAAACTAAGGGATATTAAGGCCTCCTTTTAATAGAGTACCAGACAAAAGCATTAACACATAGTGAATACATGAACTCCTCAAACTATGGTCATCACCGGGAGTGGTCCCGATTATTGTCACTTGTGGTTGCGGATCATAACACATAGTAGGTGACTATAAACTTGCAAGATAGGATCAAGAACTCACATATATTCATGAACACATAATAGGTTCAGATCTGAAATCATGGCACTTTCGGGCCCTAGTGACAAGCATTAAGCATAGCAAAGTCATAGCAACATCAATCTCGTAACATAGTGGATACTAGGGATCAAACCCTAACAAAACTAACTCAATTACATGATAAATCTCATCCAACCCATCACCGTCCAGCAAGCCTACGATGTAATTACTCACGCACGGTGGTGAGCATCATGAAATTGGTGATGGAGGATGGTTGATGATACCGATGGCGACGGATTCCCCTCTTCGGAGCCCCGAACGGACTCCAGATCAGCCCTTCCGAGAGAGTTTAGGGCTTGGCGGCGGCTCCGTATCGTAAAACACTATGAATCTTTCTCTCTGATTTTTTTCTCCCCGAACACGAATATATGGAGTTGGAGTTGAGGTCGGTGGAGCTCTAGGGGCCCCACGAGGCAGGGGGCGCGCTCCCACCCTCGTGGAAAGGGTGTGGGCCCCTGGCCTTGATTCTTTCGCCAATATTTTTTATTATTTCCAAAAATAATCTCCATGAAGTTTCAGGTCATACCGAGAACTTTTGTTTACGCACATAAATAACACCATGGTAATTCTTTGAAAACAGCGTCGATCCGGGTTAGTTCCATTCAAATCATGCAAGTTAGAGTCCAAAACAAGGGCACAAGTGTTTGGAAAAGTAGATACTGACGAAGACGTATCAACTCCCCAAGCTTAAACCTTTGCTTGTCCTCAAGCAATTCAGTTGACAAACTGAAAGTGATAAAGAAAAACTTTTACAAACTCTGTTTGCTCTTGTTGTTGTAAATATGTAAAGCCAGCATTCAAGTTTTCAGCAAAGATTATGAAATAACCATATTCACAATAACTCTTAGGTCTCATGTTTACTCATGTCAATGGCATAATCAACTAGCGAGCAATAATAATAAATCTCAGATGACAACACTTTCTCAAAACAATCATAATATGATATAACAAGATGGTATCTCGCTAGACCGCAAAACATAAATGCAGAGCACCTTTAAAGATCAAGGACTGACTAAACATTGTAATTCATGATAAAAGAGATCCAGTCATAGTCATACTCAATATACATTAATAATAATGCATGCAAATGACAGCAGCGCTCTCCAGCTAGTGCTTTTTAATAAGAGGGTGATGACTCAACATAAAAGTAAATAGATAGGCCCTTCGCAGAGGGAAGCAGGGATTTGTAGAGGTGCCAGAGCTCGATTTTGAAATAGAGATGAATAATATTTTGAGCGACATACTTTCATTGTCAACATAACAACCAAGAGATGGCGATATCTTCCATGCTACACACATTATAGGCGGTTCCCAAACAGAATGGTAAAGTTTATACTCCCCCTCCACCAAGAAGCATCAATCCATGGCTTGCTCGAAACAACGAGTGCCTCCAACTAACAACAGTCCCGGGGGAGTTTTGTTTGCAATTATTTTAATTTGTTTTGCATAAAGCATGGGACTGGGCATCCCGGTGACCAGCCATTTTCTTGTGAGTGAGGAGCGGGGTCCACTCCTCTTGAGAATAACCCGCCTAACATGGAAGATACGAACAACCCTAGTTGATACATGAGCTATTCGAGCATACAGAACATAATTTCATTTGAAGGTTTAGAGTTTGGCACATACAAATTTACTTGGAACGACATGTAGATACCGCATATAGGAAGGTATAGTGGACTCATATGGAATAACTTTGGGGTTTAAGGGATTGTATGCACAAGCAATATTCCCGCTTAGTACAAGTGAAGGCTAGCAAAAGACCGGGAAGCGACCAACTAGAGAGCGACAACAGTCATGAACACGCATAAAAATTAATGAACATTGAGTGCAAGCATGAGTAGGATATAATCCACCATGAACATAAATATCGTGAAGGCTATGTTGATTTTGTTTCAACTACATGCGTGAACATGTGCGAAGTCAAGTCACTTGAATCATTCAAAGGAGGATACCACCTCATCATACCACATCACAACCATTTTAATAGCATGTTGGCACGCAAGGTAAACATAAATGTATTGTCGGTGAGAAATACGTACTCCCCCAAGCTTAGGCTTTTGGCCTAAGTTGGTCTATTGCCATGGCTAGCCTGGCGGATATCCAAAGTTATAGTTGGAGTCGTACTGAGATGCGGCAGTCATTGCATTGTGGGCTGTAGCTTGGAGGCGAGCTATCTCAGCCCTCCTCTCGTACTCGGTCGCCTCCTCTCTGGTTATGAAATATCTCCCTTTGCACGAAAGTCAAAGAAAGTAGAAGAAGGGAGAGCGACGTGATAGGTGCGTCGTCTGTCAAAGATTAGTCGACACTGGAGGAACTGATCGTTCCTCTCAACAAAACGATGACGAACCATGGCCTCATTATCTAAATAAGTAGGAGGCAACTCAATATCATCCTCACGTATGGTTACACCAAGAAAATTAGCTAAACGGGTTGCATAAATTCCACCAAAGAAATCTCCATCAAATCTATTATTATGCAACCTACGTGCAACAATGGGTCCCAAATTATAATTTCTATCCCCTAACACAGCACTCCTGAGAATACTGAGGTCAGGGACACACATGTGACATGCTTCATCCTTACCATTTATGCACCTACCTATGAAGAGAGCAAAATAATGTATAGCAGGAAAATGAATGCTCCCTATGTTAGCTTGTGCTATGTCTCTGGATTCCCCCACAGTTATACTAGCAAGAAAATCTCTAAACTCAGATTTGCGAGGCTCACTAGTACTACCCCATTGTGGAAGTTTGCAAGCAGTGGTAAAATCCTCTAAGTCCATAGTATAAGAATTTTCATAAAGATCAAACAGGACAGTTTGAGAATTGCGTGACGATGAAAATTCGAACCTCCTCACAAAGGAACTAGTGAGATAGTGGTACTGACGACACTTATCTGCCTCAAAGCTCGCAAGATCAGCATTACGCACATATGCGTTAAATTCTTCCTTGATTCCTACTCGATCCATGAAGTCCTCTGAAGGCCATTCACAAGTCCGCACTGGAGCGTCCCTTGGTGGTTCATCATCAGTATCACGCATTGCAAGCCTAGGTCCTTGCTTCCTTGAAGGACCACCTTGGTACATTTTCCTACACATATTTCTTCCTCTGAAAAATTCTGAATTTTTTTAGTAACTTCAAATAAAAGTGAACCAAGCTCAACAAAATTGATAGCAACTACTCCTACAAGTGCCTAGAAACTATATCATGCATTAGAACTACTTGGAACCATATAAATTTGACATGCAAGCTCAAGAACATGGTCACCTAGGCAGCACAAATTTGCAATGAAAAAAGCACTAGAACAAAAACTAATTGGACCATTGGAGGAGTCACATACCAAGGAAAAATCCCCCAAAGCAGTTTTGTGAGAGGTGCTTTGAGCAAGGAGATCGAAAATCACAGCAAAATAAGCTAGAACTCGTGCTTGAGCTGGTTGGTGATTTTTTTGGGAAGAAGGAGTGTGTGGGTGCAGGAATAAGTGGAGGGGAGCCACCATGGGCCCACGAGGCAGGGGGCACGCCCTAGACCCTCGTGGCCAGGTGCTTGCTCCCCCTTATGTGTTCTCAGTGCCAGATATTCTCAAATATTCCAGAAAAAAATCATATTTCAATTTTGGGGCATTTGGAGAACTTTTATTTTCGGGGTATTTTTATTGCACGGATAATTCAGAAAACAGACAGAAAATACTACTTTTGCTTTATTTCAACTAAATAACAGAAGGTAAAAGGAGGGTACAGAAGGTTGTGCTTTCTAACTTCATCCATCTCATGCTCATCAAAAGGAAACCACTAACAAGGTTGATCAAGTCTTGTTAACAAACTCATTCCGAATAACATGGAACCGGAGAAATTTCGAATAACACTATGTTACCTCAACGGGGATATGCACATACCCAATAATAAGAATATAATATTTCTTCTTGGCAGTAGGAAGAGGAAATTCAAAACCTCCAAAAATAATCGATGGATTTTTTCCAATAGAATTGATACCGTGGACTTGAGGTTGTTTCCTCGGAAAGTGTACCGTATGCTCATTACCATTAACATGAAAAGTGACATTGCCTTTGTTGCAATCAATAACAGCCCATGCAGTATTCAAGAAGGGTCTTCCAAGAATAATAGACATACTATCATCCTCGGGAATATCAAGAATAACAAAGTCCGTTAAAATAATAACGTTTGCAACCACAACAGGAACATCCTCACAAATACCGACAGGTATAGCAGTTGATTTATTGGCCATTTGCAAAGATATTTCATTAGGTGTCAACTTATTCAAATCAAGTCTACGATATAAAGAGAGATGCATAACACTAACACCGGCTCCAAGATCACATAAAGCAGTTCTAACATAATTTCTTTTAATGGAGCATGGTATAGTGGGTACTCATGGATCTCCTAACTTCTTTGGTATTCCACCCTTGAAAGTATAATTAGCAAGCATTGTGGAAATTTCAGCTTCCGGTATCTTTCTTTTATTAGTAACAATTTCTTTCATGTACTTAGCATAAGGATTCATTTTGAGCATATCAGTTAATCGCATATACATAAAAGATAGGTCTAATCATTTCAAAGACCAAAGCGCTCAAAATCCTCATCATCCTTTTTCTTGGATGGTTTGGGAGGAAAAGGCATGGGTTTCTGAACCCATGGTTCTCTTTCTTTACCATGCTTCCTAGCAACAAAGTCTCTCTTATCATAATGTTGATTCTTTGATTGTGGGTTATCAAGATCAACAACATGTTCAATTTCTACATCATTGTCATTACTAGGTTGAGCATCAACATGAACATCATCATTAACATTATCACTAGGTTCATGTTCATTACTAGATTGGGTTTCAGCATCAGAGATAGAAATATCATTTGGATTCTCAGGTGTGTCTACAGCAGGTTCACTAAAAGCATGCAAAGTCCTATCATTTTTCTTTTTGTTCTTTTTAGAAGGACTAGGTGTATCTAAATTATTTCTCTGAGAATCCTGCTCAATTCTCTTAGGATGGCCTTCAGGATACAAGGGTTCCTGAGTCATTTTACCAGTTCTAGTAGCCACTCTAACAGCAAAATCATTATCCTTACTATTCAATTCATTGAGAAAATCATTCTGAGCTTTAAGTACTTGTTCCACTTGAGTGGTAACCATAGAAGCATGTTTACTAATGAGTTTAAGTTCACCCTTAACTCTAGACATATAATCACTCAAGTGTTCAATCATATAAGCATTGCGTTTTAATTCTCTACCAAAATAATCATTGAAGTTTTCTTGCTTAACCATAAAATTATCAAACTCATCCAGACATTGGCTAGCAAACTTAGTAGGAGGGATTTCAGCTTTATCATATCTATATAGAGAATTTACCTTTACTACCTGTGTCGGGTTATGAAGACTGTGTACTTCTTCAATAGGTAATGGATTAAAATCATGTATTTCTTCAATAGGCGGTAAATTAATACCATGTATTTCTTCAATAGGAGGTAAATTCTTAACATCTTCAGCTTTAATACTCTTTTCTTTCATAGATTTCTTTGCTTCTTGCATATCTTCAGGACTGAGAAATAGAAAACCCCTCTTCTTCGGAGTTGGCTTAGGAGTTGGTTCAGGAAGTGTCGAATTATTTTCATTTGTCAACATATTTTTCAATACAATTTCCTCTTCATCTGGTGTTCTTTCCCTGAAAACAAAACCAGCACAACTATCCAGGTGGTCTCTAGAAGCATCGGTTAGTCCATTATAAAAGATATCAAGTATTTCATTTTTCTTGAGAGGATGATCAGGCAAAGCATTAAGTAATTGGAGAAGCCTCCCCCAAGCTTGTGGGAGACTCTCTTCTTCAATTTGCACAAAATTATATATATATCCCTTAAAGCAGCTTGTTTCTTATGAGCAGGGAAATATTTAGCAGAGAAGTAATAAATCATATCTTGGGGACTACGCACACAACCAGGATCAAGAGAATTAAACCATATCTTAGCATCACCCTTTAATGAGAAAGGAAATATTTTAAGGATATAATAGTAGCGAGTTTTCTCATCATTAGTAAATAGGGTGGCTATATCATTTAATTTAGTAAGATGTGCCACAACAGTTTCAGATTCATAGCCATAGAAATTATCAGATTCAACCAAAGTAATTATATCAGGATCAATAGAGAATTCATAATCCTTATTAGTAACAAAGATAGGTGAAATAGCATAAGCAGGATCATATTTCATTCTAGCATTCAGAGTTTTTTGTTTCAGCTTAGCTAATAATTTCTTAAGATCACTCCTATCATTGCAAGCAAGAAAGTCTCTAGCAGTTTATTCATCCATAACATAGCCCTCAGGCACAACAGGCAATTCATATTTAGGGGGAGAGTCTTCATCATCACTTTCATCAATATTATCAGTTTCAATAATTTCATTATCTCTAGCCCTAGCAAGTTGTTCATCAAGAAATTCACCAAGTGGCATAGTAGTATCAAGCATAGAAGTAGTTTCATCATGAGTATCATGCATAGCAGAAGTGGCATCATCAATAACATGCGACATATCAGAATTAATAGCAGAAGCAAGTTTAGGTGTCGCAAGCTTACTCGGAACAGAAGGTTAATCAAGTGCAGAGCTAGATGGCAGTTCCTTACCTCCCCTCGTAGTTGAGGGATAATTTTTGTTTTCTCATCTTTCAAGTTCCTCATAGTGACCAGCAGATATAAATCCCAAGTGACTCAAAGAATAGAGCTATGCTCCCCGGCAACGGCGCCAGAAAATAGTATTGTTAACCCACAAGTATAGGGGATCACAACAGTTTTCGAGGGTAGAGTATTCAGCCCAAATTTATTGATTCGACACAAGGGGAGCCAAAGAATATTCTCAAGTATTAGCAGTTGAGTTGTCAATTCAACCACACCTGGATAACTTAGTATCTGCAGCAAAGTATTTAGTAGCAAAGTGATATGGAAGTAACGATAACAGTAGCAAAAGTAATATTTTTGGGTTTTGTAGTGATTGTAACAATAGCAACAGGAAAGTAAATAAGCGGAGAACAATATGTGAAAAGCTCGTAGGCATTGGATCGGTGATGGAGAATTATGCCGGATCGATTATTCATGCAACATTTATAACATAGGGTGACACAGAACTAGCTCCAATTCATCAATGTAATGTAGGCACGTATTCCGAATATAGTCATACGTGCTTATGGAAAAGAACTTGCATGACATATTTTGTCCTACCCTCCCATGGCAGCGGGGTCCTAATGGAAACTAAGGGATATTAAGACCTCCTTTTAATAGAGTACTGGACCAAAGCATTAACACATAGTGAATACATGAACTCCTCAAACTATGGTCATCACCGGGAGTGGTCCCGATTATTGTCACTTCAGGGTTGCCGGATCATAACACATAGTAGGTGACTAAAGACTTGCAAGATAGGATCAAGAACTCATATATATTCATGAAAACATAATAGGTTCAGATTTGAAATCATGGCACTCGGGCCCTAGTGACAAGCATTAAGCATAGCAAAGTCATAGCAACATCAATCTCAAACATAGTGGATACTAGGGATCAAACCCTAACAAAACTAACTCGATTACATCATAAATCTCATCCAACCCATCACCGTCCAGCAAGCCTACGATGGAATTACTCACGCACGGAGGTGAGCATCATGAAATTGGTGATGGAGGATGGTTGTTGATGACGATGGCGACGGATTCCCCTCTCCGGAGCCCCGAATGGACTCTAGATCAGCCCTCCCGAGAGAGTTTAGGGCTTGGCGGCGGCTCCGTATCGTAAAACATGATGAATCTTTCTCTCTGATTTTTTTCTCCCCAAACACGAATATATGGAGTTGGAGTTGAGGTTGGTAGAGCTCCAGGGGGCCCACGAGGCAGGGGGCGCACCCCCACCCTCGTGGCAAGGGTGTGGCCCCCCTGGCCTTGATTCTTCCGCCAGTATTTTTTATTATGTCCAAAAATAATCTCCGTGAAGTTTCAGGTCATTCCGAGAACTTTTGTTTCTGCACATAAATAACACCATGGCAATTCTGCTGAAAACAACGTCATTCCGGGTTAGTTCCATTCAAATCATGCAAGTTAGAGTCCAAAACAAGGGCAAAAGTGTTTGGAAAAGTAGATACGACGAAGACGTATCATATAGCCAGGAGCTCAAGGAGCATTTGGTTGTGGAGAAGTGATACGTCTCCAACATGTCTATAATTTTTTATTGTTCCATGCTATTATATTATCTGTTTCGGATGTTTTATATGCATCAATATGCTATTTTATATTATTTTTGGGACTAACTTATTAACCTAGAGCCTAGTGCCGGTTTATGTTTTTCCTTGTTTTTTAGTTTTACAAAAAAGAAATATCAAACGGAGTTCAAACGGAATAAACTTTCGCGATGATTTTTCTTGGACCAGAAGACACCCAACAAACTTGGAGAGGGGGCCAAAAGAGTCCCGAGGGCTCCACAAGCCCTCAAGGCATGCCCTAGGGGGGCGCCCCCTGGCTTGTGGGCCCCACAGGACTTCTCCAACCCTAAGTTTTGCTCTATAAATTCCCAAATATTCCCAAACGAACAGAAGCGTCCACCAAAATACTTTTTTGCCGCCGTAACATTTTGTACCCATGAGATCCCATCTTGGGGCCTTTTGCGGCCCCCTACCGAAGGGGGATTCGATCACGGAGGGCTTCTACATCAACTCTATCGCCCTTCCAATGAAGCGTGAGTAGTTTACCACAAACCTACGGGTCCATAGCTAGTAGCTAGATGGCTTTTTCTCTCTCTTTGATCCTCAATACAATGTTCTCCTCGATGTTCTCGGAGATCTATCTGATGTAATATTCTTTTGCGCTTTGTTTTTCGAGATCCAATGAATTGTGGATTTATGTTCAGTTTATCTATGAATATTATTTGAATCTTCTCTGAATTCTTATAAAGGATCCGGATCGGGCAGCGCTGTCACCTCTGTAACCGACATACCACGTCACCTCGGCTGGACCGAGGGCTTCGTCATCACTTCATTAACCCAGGACAGGGACTTTGGTGTCACACTGCGGGCCTGCATTGGCCGTGCTATGTCGCCACTTCGGAGTGCCGAGCTCTTCGCTCCGCCACCTCGATCGGGACCGGCTTGGGGAATGGAACCTTGTCCCACATCAAGCTCGGACCGCTTCATCAATGCCGAACACATTAACCAGCTAAGTCGCTTTCATGCTAAAAAAATTCAGTTTTAAATTTTGTTCGGTTCGACCAAGCATTATACTTTTTTGGCAAAAAGTTGTTTATGAAAAACTCCCTTGTCAAAAGTTTGTTTATGACACACAAATTCAAATACCCCGTCTACTTGGGGGCTTCCTTTATGAAGATTTTCCTTTTGCATATGATTATACTTGTAGGACTTCATTCCTTGTTCGTGTATTACGCCACAATATGCACCATGTTGACTTAAGTGTTCCACAAGCTGGGTTGCCTTGCTCCTGTGTTTACCCCTACGTTCCCGATTGTTCGGCTAGGGAGTAAAGGGAGCACCTATGCGATTGTCACGATCGGGTCATCCGAGCTCAGACCTCAGACTGGGTGAAGCCGAAAGCTAGCGCTCTTATTGTTTTCAATCATGGTCGGCACACAACGGAACTCATGAATACAAAAAAAAAAAAATCTATTGCACAAGTCTCATAGTAACAATGAGCAACCGAAGAAAGGTATCGGTGGAGGCACTATTTTATTCTAAGATGCTTCTTACACTTTGTCAGTAATATAGCATAAGTTCCCTGAGTGCGCATTGTCTATTACAGCCTTATGGCCTGATTGCCTGGTTATCGGAAACGCCGTCGATATTCTCAAAAGGTGGAGTACATAACACTTTTCGGCCCTTAACCGAAGTGGGAGAAACCGACGGTCGGTTAAGACGCGTTTAAAGTTCAGGTGAACACATATATGATATAAGTACTTGGGTACATACAATCATTATACATAAAACTCTTTTACCCAAGTCACTTGGGGGCTCTTAAATTTATACGAGCCATGTTATAAGTGTTCTTCTTCTTAGTCGTTGCAAAGCCTTTTTCTATCACTCCTTTTTTCGACGCGAGTGTGTGGTCAATAGCCGAGGAGCCTAATTTCTTCCTCAAAGCCGCTAGAGTTTAGTTTGCTAAACTGGCCTAACGAGAAGTACTCCGCCTTCGGGATAGGAGGTTGAAGCCGTAGGCTGACCCGCTTGAAATCTTGAGATAGGATGTATCATGTTAAAGCACCACAGAAGCACCTTTTTTTAAGACCAATTTTCGATTTGGCACCGAACACTTGATCTAGTTCGGACGTTCAGTTTTTACTGAAGTTTTTTAGTTTTCCAAACCTATGGCACTTTTAAACTATTTGTGTGTTTTCCGCACAAGTCTCACAGTGCAACGTCGGACACCTTTAGAGATTCGGCGAAAACATTCTCGAATATTGCTATATATGCACCAGTTTTGAATTGTGTCTTCGGTCAATAGTTGGGTTGCCCGGCTCCTGTGCTTGCCTCCTATGTTCCGCTTTGTTCGGCTAGGTGTGCAAAGGGAGAACCACTACGATTGTGCCTCCAGCTCGCATGGTTAAGCACCTTAGTGGAGAAAGCCAAAAACTGACTGTCACAATAAGCGTAAACTGGTCAGGGATCCGATGACTATGTTAAATGACGGGCCATTCATAACATTGGACGAAGTGTTTACGGCTTGACCTCGGCTGTCGCTGAACACTAAATGGGGGCTCGTAGCTAGCTTCCCCAGTTTAAAGCTCCTATGACTAAGTGAAAGTTATAAAGCCCGCATATCTGATTGCCTCGTTTCCCCTAACACAACCGCCTTCGGGTACCGAGACGTCGGCTAAGAGTTGTTTGGTTATTGTGGAAACACCCTGCGTAGCATCTACGAGGGCGTGGAAGCCGACGATGGGCCACTTTAAACTGATAAACGGTCGCAGAGTCAAAATAAACATATCATCGGTGTTTGTATTTAATATACGAGGGCCTCCTTCCGCAATCATCATTATAAAGCCATAAATATGCATCAATTTGACTTAAGATTTTTGCCAAGCTGGGTTGCCTGGCTCCTGTGCTTACCCCTACGTTCCCGATTGTTCGGCTAGGTGGTAAAGGGAGCTTCTCTGTGATTGTTACTACCGGGTCATCTGAGTAAGTACCTCAGAGTGGGTGAAGCCGAAAGCTAGCAATCTTAAAGTATCACATTGGTCGACAACGATGGAAGTGAAAATTTTGGTTCGCTATAAACCACATAGTTCGGGAACTTTCCCCAAACTAAACCCTCCATATTTTCCTCCCACATTGATCGGAGTTGAGGTTTCATGATCATGATCAGCATGATGACCCAAGGAAAGGAACCGATAGCGGGACTATTTTCTTTGGAAGATGTTTCTTACATTAAACATAATATAACATATCTCTATGCGTACCTCTGTTTATAAAACCGTATGACCGGATTGCCTTGTTTGCCGTAAAACTTTGCCCTTGTAAAGGCTTTACAAAGTAGAACAAACGCTCGCCAGCTACTGGCCGAGGAGGTTAAAGCCGATGGTCGGTCAACAAAGTTTTGTACAATGCGGATCTGAGCATTAATGATGCAAAGTACTTGGATACATAGAATCATTACACATAAATATTGCGAGTAAAATCCATTTACTGCATTCCATCTTTTAAACCCCTTGGGGCCTACCTTGGCGAGCTTGGATTTCGACCAGCTCTTAGCTTTTTTAAGAGATCTTTATTCTCTTTCCGAGAAGTTTGTGTTAAACACAACAAAATTTTCTCTCAAATGGACTTCGATCCTTAATTCGGCCACCCGTGCCCACATTAAGGCTCGGGGGCTACTGGGCTTTGAGCTCATTATTTACAAATATTAAAGGGCGATCCCCTGATTTGGTGTTGCCACCCGACCAGTGGCTCGGGGGCTACTGCATTGCCTATTCAATGCAGAAAATTTAAAGTGCTCAGTGTTCGGCATAAAAGAACTATGACAAGTACGTATTCGGACGACAATAAGTACCATATGGGAGTTATTCGGCATCAAGCTGATATATCGCGGCGACTTCTCATGACCCTCTCTCAGGGGCCCGTCCGCCGATCACTATTACCTCTAATATATTACATTGCGTTTCTATTCCTATGTATGCTGCCGAGCTAGAAGTTGATCCTCAGGCCGATTTCATGACCTGAGTCTCAGAAGCTACTAGGATCAGCGGTTTCATATTTTCCTTCAGGTGCATCTCGGATTTTAGGCCAACAGACACCTTGAGGGCTACTGGCAATACATGTTGACAGCAAATAAATTTACACGCATCGGAAATAAAATCCATAAACAATCAGCCCAAGCCCGAGGTGGTGCATCACCTCGGAAGCAGTCCGGCATAAAGCTCGGATGCAAGTGGCTGGATCTATAGAGGGCATTTCCGACATTAAGCTCGGCTAACTTCCTTTAAACTTCTTCAAGCCAAGGTGATCTATGACACCTCGTATACAGTCTGGCGTTGGAGCTCGGATACAGGCCAGCGTTGGTGCTCGGCTACAAAAGATACCTAGAAATGCAGTCCGGCGTTGGAGCTCGGATGCAAGAGGACACCGCCGCCCGGGAACAACTTCGAACCCGAGGTGGGCGTAAAAATAACAAGGCATTGATAAAAGCCGATAACTTAAAGGGGCTCCTCGGATACCCGACATATGAACCCTTCGAATGTACTTCAGCGATCCTCAAGATCGAAGATAAGAAGATTTGTTGAACCAGTTTTCAAGAGTGACGACCGAAGATGGAGAATAGTTCGGAAGAATCGAGGAGCGTCCCCAACTTGAAGACCGGTTCAGGGGGCTACTGACGGTGTCCTGGACTAGGGGGTACTCACCACATCGTCTCCCGATCAGTTAGATTGGGCCGAGGACCCCCAATGGCCGTATACTCATGGGCCAGTTCGGACAACCCATGCCGCATACAAGGAGGATTTTACAAGACTTGGTGCCCAAGACAAGGACTCCTCTAAACCCTAGGCCTACGATGCATATATAAACTGAGGCCAGGCTAGTCAATAGACAATATCATATTCATTACTACAATCTCGTGGTAGATACATGTACTCTGTAGTACACCCATATGAATACAATCAAAAGCAACATGTAGGGTATTATCTCATCAAGAGAGCCCGAAGCTGGGTAAAACCCCGTGTCCATGTTACCATCGCTCCAAGATGCCTAGCTTAGGACCCCTACTACGAGATACGCCGGATATTGAACCGACACCCTGAACCTGGCTTCAATGACGAGGAGTCCAACACGCAGATTTTCTTCGGCATTGCAAGGCGGGTTCACTTTTTTCCGAACTCCAAGATAGTCTTCGGACGCAGTGATAGTATCCGGACCTGTTTACACAACTGCAGAGGGTATAATATTTCACGAGTCCAATCCGCAGACAACTTTTTGGTAATATGACATCACGCCTGCTCGACCATTATTTTCGAACCGTTAGCTAGTCCGTCGTCCCACGTCTCGAGACATGGTTTTGTTGGCATGTCTTATCCAAGCAGAGATCGTGTCTCCCCTTTTTTAAGGGATTCTTATCAACCCGAACGTGGGTAACCCAATCATCGCTTGGGTACAACTCCTTGGGAATAGGCAAGTTTTCAGGCCCTGAGGAGATGTTCGATATTCGCGGCCTTTTATAGGAGTACACACCCGTCTTTTTCTTTCACGCTTTCTTCTCCCTCAACCCTTGCTACCCCGAGTTCCAACACCCGGGTTTCAATCGCCACAAGCTCCAATCATGTCCGGATCCAGCCGTCAAGGCCGGTGGGTGGCTTCTTCTGTCATGGAGCGAGATATTGCAAAGCTTCGGGCGGCGAGGTATTTGACCGCAGAAATCCTTCATCGGCTTCCTGCCGAGGGGTAGGTTATTCCCACCCCCAGATCCGGCGAGAGGGTCGTGTTTGTGTCCCACTTCCTCCGTGGGTTAGGGTTTGCACTTAATCCCTTCGTCCGAGGGCTCATGTTCTATTATGGGCTAGATTTTCACGATCTGGCCCCGGACTCTATTCTTCTTATCTCGTCGTTTATCGTCACGTGCGAAGCCTTCCTCCGAACTCCTCCGCACTTCGGCTTGTGGCTCCAGACCTTCGACGTGAAGCCGCAAGTGATAGAGGGGGAGCAGGCCGAGTGCGGTGGTGTGATAACCCACAAGTATAGGGGATCAATTGTAGCCTATTTCGATAAGTAAGAGTGTCGAACCCAACGAGGAGCTAAAGGTAGAACAAATATTCCCTCAAGTTCTATCGACCACCGATACAACTCTACACGCACTTGACGTTTGCTTTACCAGAAACAAGTATGAAACTAGAAGTACTTTGTAGGTGCTTTTGGATAGGCTTGCAGGAAAGTAAAGAGCAAGTAAATAAAAGCTAGGGGCTGTTTAGATAAAGACACAACTAAATTAGTTTTAGTAAAGAGTTTTTGTCAACAAGAAAGTTAATTGTCCCTAGGCAATCGATAACTAGACCAGTAATCATTATTGCAATTTTATTTGAGGGAGAGGCATAAGCTAACATACTTTCTCTACTTGGATCATATGCACTTATGATTGGAACTCTAGCAAGCATCCGCAACTACTAAAGATCATTAAGGTAAAACCCAACCATATCATTAAAGTATCAAGTCCTCTTTATCCCATACGCAAACAACCTACTTACTCGGTCTCGTGCTTCACACTCACACCACCCACCATAAGCAAATCATGAACATATTGCAAACCCTACAGCGGGGATCCCTCACGCTTGCGCGACACGGAGATCACCATAGGACAACACCAATAATAAAACATGCAACTCAAACCAATCTTGATCATCAAATAGCCATTAGGACAAAACGGATCTACTCAAACATCATAGGATAGCCATACATCATAGGGAAATAATATAGCGTTGAGCACCATGTTTAAGTAGACATTACATCGGGTAAGAGAGAGGTTACACCGCTGCATAGAGGGGGGAAGAGTTGGTGATGATGGCGGTGAAGTTGTTGGTGAAGATGGCGGTGATGGTGATGGCTCCGGCAGCGCTCCGCCGCCACCGGAAGCAAGGGGGAGAGGGCCCCCCTTCTTCTTCTTCTTGATTTTTTTTGAAACTATGACATTTTTTATAGCAAATTCGGAAACTACATGACCTAATGTGTTATTTGCAAAACTATGACCCCGTCGGCCTTTTTTAGGCCGAAGACCAACTTTTCGATCAGCACTAGGCCGAAGTAGACTCTTCGGTCTCCTAATGGCCGAAGACAGCGCACTTTGGGCGAAGAGCTGTTTTCGGCTTTGCTCGTCAAGACCACTCTTCGGTCATCTTTTGGTCAAGAGCGCTGGCGGTGATCGATGCATGCGTAGCATACATATGATGCTAGACTAATGCATCGAAGGGCTGATCGGTATTGCATGTGGTTCGTATGTGGCTAATGCATGCATCAGGACCGAGATAGCAATGCATACATCAGAACTTGGTGCATACGTACTAGCACACACGCATGCCGCCAACATGCGCACATGTATTGGCCGAGAAGTACTGGCTGAAATAACAGTACAATATACGTGATATAGTCCAGCCGGCAAGCACGCGTATGTACACGAATACATGCACACAACCAGCCAGCCGGCGAGCTTCCCACGTACTAAACACATGCATCGGCATCAAATCTCGGTGCAGCTAACGTGTGTGCACACGTTCAGGTCGTCTGTGCCATACGCCGGACTGCACTGCAGTATGCTTATGAGCTCTTCGGCCAAAAGATGACCGAAGAGTGGTCTTCGGCCTGAGCAAAGCCGAAAACAGCTCTTCGGCCCAGCTGCGCTCATCTTCGGCCATTAAGAGACCGAAAAGCCTATTTCGGCCTAGTGCTGGCCGAAAAGTTGGTTTTCGGCCTAAAAGACGCCGACGGGGTCATAGTTTTACAAATAATACTTTAGATCATATAGTTTCCGAATTTGCTATAAAAAAGATCATAGTTTTAAAAAAAATCCTTCTTCTTCTTCTTCCTTGACCTCCTCCCTAGATGGGAGAAGGGTTTCCCCTCTGGTCCTTGGCTCCCATGGCGTGGGAGGGGCGAGAGCCCCTCCGAGATTGGATCTATCTCTCTGTCTCTCTCTGTTTCTGCGTTCTGTTCTGCTGCCCTTTCACCGTTTCTTTTATATCCGGAGATCTGTAACTCCGATTGGAACGAAACCTTCGCCATGGTTTTTTTCTTCTGAAAATTAGCTTTCTTGCGGCCGAAGAAGGGCATCAACCGCCTTACAGGTGGGTCACGAGGGTCGGGCGCTCAGGGGCGCCCCCTACCTCGTGCCCACCTCGGACACTGGTTCGCGTTGATTTTTCCTCCAGATTTTCCAAATATTCCAAAAAAATATCTCCGTCCGTTTTTATCCTGTTTGGACTCCGTTTGATATTGATATTCTGCGTAACCAAAAACATGCAATGCATGTGAACTGCACCGGGCCTTCGGATCAATATGTTAGTCCCAAAAATAGTATAAAAAGTTGCCAAAAAGTATATGGAAGTTGTAGAATATTGGCATGGAACAATAAAAAATTATAGATACGACGGAGACGTATCATGGTGCCGTAGTGAGCAAGCTTACTAGCGCTGTCTGGATGAAAGGATCCTTTGCCAATTCTTCTGATTTATGGCAGCAGGGGTGGTTCTATATCACCGAGCCCCGTGGCTCCAAGTGGGCAGCTGCGCCTGCATTTCGATCCAGCCCCCCCAATTCAGCTTGCATCATGGATTAATAAGGGGTTGGATTGGGGATCAATGGACGAGATGCGGACTTTGCAAAGTTGCATCCGAAGCCTCTTTGAGAGAGACATCAATATCGTCAACATTGTTCAAGTAATGCTAGTCCGTCAGACCTGCCGTGCCAGCGACGGCCTCTCCGCATGTGGGAGTTCAATCCAGAAGGGCCGCAGACTCTTCAGCACTTCTTCGACACTACACACGAAGGAATGTGGAGATTATTTTTCGGGAAACGAAAGCAATGGCCGGACACCACCGTAGATGTCGGCCTAGACTGTAACCATCCGGACACCCCGGTAAGTGCCCATTTGCCGAACACCTCATAATCGAATACCTAGTGGTAAGACTCTGATCGAACCATCCTTTTTCAGGGATGGATAAAGAAAGTGGAGTGAGTTAGGTGTCCGGATCCCCTCCCCGAAGACGCAGCTGATCCTGTGCTAACGAGGATGCTGGCCTCGGCACCATACCAGGCGCTGGCAAGAGAGGGCCAAGAGGAGAGTAAAAAGGCCCGGGATGACCTTTGTTCCGGAGGTAAGTCGGATACTGAGTCCGGAGAAATCGGCCTATCCTCGCCTGAAGACAGAGGCGAGAGAGGAGCCAGTATCCCTTCTCCGAGCAGGAGGAAAAGGGCTGCCTCGGAAGGCTGGGAGGGGCGGTCTACCAAGAGGGGCAAGATGCCACCGTCGAGCGGCTTGAGTTTGGAAAGCGACGCCGTTGAACATCTCCAACATGGGGACAAGCCCTCGACCAAACCGTAAGTGATTCCAGGGTACTTTGATAGCGTCCCATTCCTTTGCCGTTATCGAAGATATGCGTAACGTGTCCGTGCATTTTTGCACGTCGGCACAGAGTTTTTCTGGGCAATCCTCTTCTTCGGGGGGTCTCCTCCCAGAGATGATGGAGAGCGAGACGCCTCCCCCAACCTCCTCGCCTAATAAGGCGGACGACTCTGAAGTGTCATCGCGGAGGGTTCTTCTTGATCAACAAGCTACGCAGGGGATAAAAGAGGCAGTACCCGAAGGTGGGTCTCCGACCGTCCGGAATTCTGGGGCTGATAATAAAGGCCCCGGACTGTCTGGCTCGCAGCCGACGGTGATTCTGGAGATGGGTGAAAGGATTCCTTCACAGGATGGTTGTGCTCCTAGAGCGGCTTCCGGAGACCCGGAGGCTCCGGATATATTGCGAGACATGTTGCGAAAAGCGTCCGTCTCGGAGGAACAGCGTACCTTGATGGGTACGGTGGTTGAGAAGATTTTGTCCGCGAAGAGTGGATTGAATGAAGCCTTCATGAGCCTGCTAAAAGGCTTCGAGGTTTGTGATATAATGTTTTCAGCCATGTTTTATTTGCAAAGATGCACCTGTGTATAGGTAGTAGCCCCTGAGACTCGGGTTGGCTTCCACTAGGAAGCGAACAGAGGATCGAAAAGAATTACTCAAGGACTAATCTGATGAACTTGAACACAGGCTGCTTCCCCCTTGGCTACTGTCCAGACTGTGGATATTGCCGAGCTGCAGCGGAAGCTTGATGTAGCAGAAGATGACCTTGCGTTAATCAATATGCGTCTTAACGAGTCGCAAGGTATGTATTCGGGGCAATCCCCATACATTTATGTGGTATAAGCATGATGCTAAAAGTTATATGCTGGAATATGCATGGCTGCAGATGGTGCTGCTGCCGTTGAAGTTCTTCGAGCAGAGCTGGCCCGGGCCAAAGAGCAGGCCCGGTGTAGCAATGCTGCTGCTGAAAAGGCATCGGCTGAGTTAGAAGCCGAACAAGCTGCACAGTGCCAAGACGAGGAGAAGATATCCACGATGGCGCTCGAACTGGAAAATGCTACTGGCCGCTGTGAATTTCTGGAGAAAGAGAATAAAGCCTTAACGGCTGAACTGGGCAAGGCCTTACAAGAGGCGAGAGAAGTGCGGTCGGAATCCAGAGCAGCCCGTGAGGAGATCCGGCAAGCTAGGGAGATTGCGGCTAGTAAGCCCTTTCTGCTGCAAACTGAGTTCGGTGATCCGAACTATGCTCAGCTTAACCAAGTGTGGAGTTTTCCGGACGAGTTCTTAGACTTGCCGAAGAGTTCTTCCGATGTGGCGCAGTATTACCAAGCGCGAGATGGGTATGCAATGGAGAAGCTTTTCTGGTCACAGTTTGGCGCGTCAAAGCACCCTCTGTTGCTGAATGAACAGATGACCCAATGGGCCGAACTTCATAGGATATCCGACGCTGCCATGAAGAACGTCATAATCTGGTTGTGGCCAACCGAGCCTGTTTTGAATAGCTATTTCGGTTTGGTGCAAAGGCTTGTTGACGCGGTGCCGCGTATCGATGCTGTGAAGCGGTCAACATGCATTGAGGGTGCACAGATGGATTTTGCCCGAGTCAAGACATTCTGGGGGAAGATGAAGGCCATCGATGTTGCGGCGAAGAGTCCACCCAAGGGCAAGGACCGTCCTGAACCGGAGCATTATTTTGAAGACGTCCTAGAGGCCGCCCGCTTGACAGAGGGTCAGTGCTTGAAAGACATAATGTTCGAGTGAGATGTATGAGGATTGTAAAGACAATTTTATAATTAATCTATTTTTATGTTTTGCTCGAAAGCTTGTATTCCTCCTGTGCAACCGTTTTACTATAATATGAAAGTTTTCCAGTCGTCGGCTTCAACCCCCTCGTAGGAAGTACGGGGGTGTTCGGCAAAGCATTTAATCACTCTTTATCCAACTTCTTGGTCCATGAAGGAGGTGATAATGCGGCGAACCAGGCAATCGGACTATAGGGCATTAACACTTTCACTTAGCCATAGGAGTTTTATGGTGGGGCTACGAAATAGCCCCTGGTATGTACGTGGCGTATTATAATATGGTGCCTTACATATTTGATCTGAAAAAGATCCCTCGTGTGACACGGAGAATCGCTAAAGATTCCAATAAGTCGTCAAGTGGTTGACTAGCTCTCGCCGCATCATGACGGTCAGTTTTGGCTTTCTCTCTTTGAGGTACTTGACCAGATGAACCGGAAGCACAATCGCAGTAGTTCTCCCTTTACTACCCTAGCCGATGGAGCGGAATGTAGGGTAGCAAGCACAGGAGCCGGGCAACCCAACTATTGACCCAAGACAATGATTCGGAGCCGATGCATACAAGGCCAAACTTGTGACGCCGAAGTACGCTATATAGCTGTTCGGACTTTTGCTGGCAACTCATTTGTTCCCATACCGAGCCCCTGGCAGGTTATGCCAAGGAATATCTGTGAAACAACCATAGGAGCCATATTGGCGAAACAACATGGATGATTAATTCAGATACTATTTACTGGGACCTGAGCGATATGCCAATGATTACTTTATATATGTAAAGACCACAACCCCGGCTATCTGCCATGCTCGGGGCCGGAGGCGGAGGAAGAGGCATAGTACAGGCTCGAAATAAAGAGTGCGGTCTACAAAAAGTTATTTTGGACCTTCTGTCGCACGTCTGCGCCGCCTTTCCTCTGTGAGGGGGATCCTTGATGGTAGTAGCCCCTTAGGTGAGTGTATGGATCTGAACTCCGATAGAGTCAGTTTTAGATGTTTTCCCTGTTCGTCACCTATTTTTAAGAGATAGTGAAGGAAGAAATAAAAAGAAAATAGATAAAAAATGTTACGGGAATGCTTGCAGGCTTGTCCGTAGTGTGCTTCCGCCCATGCCCATGCTATCTTGAGTGCGTAGTGATGTATGCGCGATACAAATTTTGCAGGTGTAAGAGGTGGGCGGCGGAAGCCGGACTACTATTTTCGCTCCGGGAGTAGTCGATCCTCGGGTGGGAATTGCTTCTGACCCCCAGTATTCCGTTGGTGAACCTCTCCATCGTCCCTGTCGCCTAGCGGCCTCCTCCCCTTGAGTTCGGCATTGAGCTTGTCGGCCTGCTTAAAGACCCAATAGTTTCTGTTAGTATGATTAGCTGGTTTATCGGGGTGGCCGTGAATCTGGCAGGGTCGGTCCAATATCCTGTCTAGGTTGGACGGTTCGTCCATGTTCGCCTTGGATGGCTTCTTCCTTTGACCGAGCTTGGGATTGCTGAATCCGGCGTTAACCACTGTGTCGCGGGATCTTTCATTATCATTGCGACTGTTGTGTTTGTTTCGTCGTGGCTTGCCGTTGCCGTCTCGGATTTCAGAAGTGCCCGGGTCGCTGGCGCTGTTGCTTCTACGAGCGAGCCAGTTATCTGCTCCCGCACAAAAGTGGGTCATTAGAGCAGTAAGGGATGTCATGGATTTAGGTCCTTGTTGACCAAGGTGGCGTGCAAGCTATTCGTCCCGGACGCTGTGTCTGAAGGCTGCGAGGGCTTCCGCGTCCGGACAGTCGATGATTTGGTTCTTTTTGACTAAGAACCGAGTCCAGAGTTTCCTGGCTGACTCTATGGGCTGCTGGACAATGTGACTTAGGTCATCGGCATCCGGTGGCCGGACATATGTTCCTTGGAAGTTGTCAAGGAAGGCTTCTTCCAAGTCTTCCCCGCTGCCTATGGAATTTTCAGGCAGGCTGTTTAACCAGTGCCGAGCTGGCCCTTTTAGCTTTAGTGGGAGGTATTTAATGGCATGGAGGTCATCTCCACGGGCCATATGGGTGTGGAGAATAAAATGCTCGATCCATACTGAGGGATCGGTTGTTCCGTCGTAAGACTCAATATTGACGGGCTTGAATCCCTCGAGGAATTCATGATCCATTACTTCATCTGTGAAGAAAAGAGGGTGTGCGGCGCCTCTATGTTGGGCAAAACTACAACGTAACTCCGAAGGAGTCCATTTGCAGTTTTCGGCTCGGACGTGGCTGGGTTTGTCACGTCCGGATAGGTAGCCATCGTCGCGTGTCCGGGTATGCCCTCACGGTCCGTATATCGATTTTGCGTGTCCTACTCTACTGTCCAAGTCCCGTCGAAGGTTGTCTGTTGTCACGCCCAAGATGCGACCCTATCCAAAAGGAACTCGAAGGTCCCACCAAGGATAGAAGCGCATCTTGAAGACGCTTTTGCAAGGTGGATATCATTACATCAACATTACATAGTAGATGGGGATACATACATAAGGCATACAATGCCACACAAATACAACATCACATCATAGATAAGATCAACATCCGACTACGGATGAAACATAAACAGAAACTCAAACAATATCCACCCTGCTAGCCCAGGCTGCCGACCTGGAACTCCAACACAAATAAACATCGCTCTCGCGTCATGATCATCGCATAACCTGTACCTGCAACTGGTGGTGTAGTAATCTGTGAGCCACGAGGACTCAACAATCCCATTAGCATGGGTATCAAGACTAGCAAAGCTTAATGGGAAAGAAAGGGGCAAAGTGGTGAGGTTGCAGCAGCGACTAAGCATGTATGGTGGCTAACATACGCAAATAAGAGCGAGGAGAGAAGCAAAGCAAGCGGTTGCCAACTAGTAATGATCAAGAAGTGATCCTGAACTCCTGCTTACGTCAAACATAACCCAAAACCGTGTTCACTTCCCGGACTCCGCCGAAAAGAGACCATCACGGCTACACACGCGGTTGATGCGTTTTAATTCGGATCTGGTGTCAAGTTATCTACAACCGGACATTAACAAATTCCCATCTCGCCACATAACCGCGGGCACGGCTTTGAAAGTTTATACCCTGCAGGGTGTCCCGGCTTAGCCCATGATAAGCTCTCGCGATCAATGAAGGATATACCTTCTCCGGAAGACTCGATCGGACTCGGAATCCGGCTACAAGACATTTCGACGGTAATAAAACAAGACCAGCAAGACCGCCCATTTGCCGACAAATCCCGATAGGAGCTGCACATATCTCGTTCTCGTGGCACACCGGATGAGCAAGACGACGGGTTGGCATAGACCACGGTTGCCAGGCGCCGGACATCGCTTCGGTTTGGACCAAAGACTCGAAGGAGAACGGCCCGGGGGCTAAAATAAAGATGACCCTCGGGCTCCGAAACCCAAGGGAAATAAAAGGACATAGGTGAGGCAAATGGTAAAACCAATGTTGGGCCTTCTTTGGAGGAGTCTTATTCAAAGCGAACTGTCAAGGGGGTCCCATAAATCACCCAACTGCGTTAGGGACGCAAAATCCGGGAACATAATCGATATGACGGAAACTAGGGCGGCAAGAGTGGAACAAAACACCAGGCATAAGGCCGAGCCTTCCACCCTTTACCAAGTATATAGATGCATTACTAATATAAGAGATATTGTGATATCCCAACATAAACATAATCCAACATGGAGCAATCTTCATCTTCACGTGCAACTAGCAACGCTATAAGAGGGGCTGAGCAAAAGCGGTAACATAGCCAAACAACGGTTTGCTAGGAAGGGTGATAAAGGTTAGAGGTTCATGGCAATTTGGAAGGCATGAGCAGCAAGTGGTAGGTAACGCAGCAAAGCGATGGAACGAAGCAACTAGCATAGCAATGATAGTAATGAGATCCAAGGTGGCGGTCATCTTGCCTGAAATCCCGCTAGGAAGAAGAACGAGTCCATAAAGAAGATGAAGCCACGAAGACGAACCAAGCGTAGACGAACGAGTCCTCACGATCGCAACGTAACGGGAACTATCGAGAAGAAGCACACAACAAGGTAAACACACCACACATATACATGACATGATGCACAACCAAGCATGATGCATGACAAGGCTACATGAAGCTACTCATGGCAAAAGATGATGCATACAAGACCAACACATCAAAGCAAGTTTAAATGAGTCCTAAACACCATAGAACCACTCCCGTAAGTCCTCATATGCAAATTTCCAAATTGGACCAGAACTGAATAAACCTTATGTTCAAGTTGTTAAACAGCAAGTTAAGATGCACCACGATGATCTACACGAAATTCTAGTCAAGTTACATATAAAGTTCATTAGATTCGGAGCTACGGCCTAGAAGATATGAGCAAAACAAGTTAAACATGACATTGATGCAAAATGCATACAAACATCAAGCAAACACTTTAAAAACAAGGATGCAACATGATAATATGAAACTACATGCAAAATCACGCAAGTTTCATATAGAGCACACTCAAAACGGAGCAACGGTTCAACACATACACTATACAAGCTATAACAACAATCTGTCCAAAACAGCAACTAGGCATATTGCAAGCACAAAAACAACATGCTAAAGTACCACAATATGAGAACAAAAGGCATGGACATGATGTACAGGTAAAGCATAAAAAAACATGACCATTGAGTTATCTCCAGAAATCACTAGAACATGCTCAAACACACATGGCAAGATTGCAATTAATAACAGTTTCAGACTTATCAGGAAATAACATCAGGTTGCAAAGTTTAGAGCTATCAAACAACATTCTACAGGAACTTAACATAGCAAACAAAGGCATGGAATGATACTAATAAATGCATAGAACAAAAGTCCTTTACTAACCATGAGCCAAAAAGGCACATAAAATATGATGGCACCCATGTAAACATGACAAATTATATGACAGATTCATACATGGCAGGAACAACAATAAGTAGGCATGTTGGTGAGCTTGAACCACTCGCCACAGAGCAAAACGTGGCATGGAAAGGTGACCAATAGAAAGAATACATGTTCATTAACCTAAGAATGGCAAGATCAAGTTCATAGAGTGCATGGATCACTAACACCAATCATGGCAACATTGAACTTAATGTTAACAGGCTGAGAGCAACATTATTTAGCAATCTTGAGGGCAAGATAACAACAAGTTACAGCAGACTATAATTGCAACAAAGGGCATGGATGGATAGAGCAAGACATGTATAACAAAACATCATTAGTGCACATCTCCAGATTATGCATAGAATGACTTGTAGCAGCAGGTTTACATAGCATCATAATATAACAGAATCAGACATGCAAAACAGCAACATCAAGTATCCTACTTAAGAAGCTTGATGCACTCACTACAGGAATCACAAAAATACATGGATAGCACCCCTGTAAATATGGAATGACATAGATCAAGACTCATGTAGAGATCATGCTCATAAGATGCACACATCAAATGCAATAAAAATGACAAATCAACATGTTATAACAGTTTCAGCAGGTTAACATCATATAGCACTCTTGCAACGATGCTTCAGGCATCAAGATGATATCAAATGAAAATGATTAAATGGAATGAAATGAATTACTCGTCGAGGCGAACAATTTGATATGCTACACGCCCAAAACGGAGCCACGGATGCAGAGATATGATGCGATGAACAGGGGCATAAAATGTAGCAGATCTGGGGACAGCCAATTTTCGAAAAAAATGGACGGGCACAGATTAGCTAAGAGGTGCTCGGGTGGGATTTAAGGGCTGCTCACCTCGCGGGCCGTGGCCCAAGACGGTGAGGGGGTGAGGCAGGCGGGCCGGGGCAGAGCTGGGCTGGGCCGGACGCGGGGCGGGGCCCACGGGGCCGGACGGGGCCAACGCGGCGACGGGATCGGGGCACCTCCTGATCCGCCCCGGACGGCGAGCGGCGGCGCAACCTCCATCGAGGGAGGCCGGAATGACGAGGCCGACATTGGCGGAAATGGGACGCGACGGAGGCGGGGTCGCGGATCCGGTTGAGGCCGCGCCGGATCCGGGCGACGGCGAGGAGCTCCGGGCGGCGGCGCCTCCTGCCCACGACGCAGAGGAGGAAAAGGGCGGTTAGCGAGAGGGAGAGAAGGGAGGGATAAGGAGATGCAGGGGCGGCGACCTGGGTCGACGTGGCGGTCACCGGCGGGAGGCGGCGCTCCGACGAGGCCGGCGGGAGGCGGCGATGGAGCAGGGGTGATGGCGCAGTGGAGCTCGGGAGGAGCGGGGCTCCCGATCCAGATCGGAGACGGCGGCGCGGTGCGGGCTGCCCCGGGCCCCGATGGGCTCGGCGGGCCTGCCTGGCTGGCGGGCAAGGGGAGGTTGGAGGAGAGCAGCTGGGTGGCGGCGCAGCGAACGGGGCGGCGACACTTGGCGGCGGGGGAGTGCACCGGCGCTGAAAACGAGGCGGGAGCGGCGGCTGGCTGCGGGAATTGAGGAGGGGGGTTGGTAGGAGGCCAAAAATGGCAGGGGAGGCATCTATAAATAGAAAAGGAGGCTAGGGTTGGGGGTTTGGGGCCGTTTCGGAGCCTCCGATCGTGATCCGACGGATTTGATCGCGAGGGGGGTTAGGTAGGCCTAGTTGGGCTGTGAAGAGGAGTTGGCCTGAGAGGAGAGAAGAGAAATGCAGCCCGGCAACTGTTTCTGGATACCGAAAACGTCCGACGTTTGATCGGCAACGATGCCACTATAAGTTTAACGGTTGGGCTAGCAAACGAGCTCCGAATGCGACGAAACTTGACAGGCTCTCTGTCTACACTATAATAAGACCGCAAGCCAAGTTACATCCCAATCCGAGAACATTTTTATGCCACTTATAAAATAATATTTCGGAGGTGCCGCAGGCGCGTGCGAGTGAGTCCAGACTCGGAACGGAAAACGGAGAGAACCGGGAGAACCCGAACGGATGCAAGTTTTGAAAAACATGCAGATGAAATGCAGATGATGACATGGCAATATGCAACACGCAATCAAAAGACAAGGCAACGACGGCGAATAAATGGCAGACACCTGGCGCATCGAATCCGGGGCGTTACATCTATACAGCCATTGGCTGTGTTATTCTTTCCTTTACGGCGAGGAGGGGCGGTCTGGTGTTCGGCTTGAGTTGCCTCTTTATCCGGAACGGGTTGTCGACGACCTGCCGAATTGTGTGATGATGGTATGGGCTCCAACGCCTCGTCATCGAATTGAGGTGGCAGTCTATGCTTCGGGTAGCTTTTGGCTGGGCCACTAAGGCCGTATTCTTCGGCGGCCAGGACTTTGGTCCATCTATCGTTGAGTAGGTCTTGCTCAGCTTGAAGCTGTTGCTGCTTCTTTTTCAGGCTCCTTGCAGTAGCTATTAGCCTGCACTTGAAGCGCTCCTGCTCGAGGGGTTCTTCGGGTATGATGAAGTCTCCTCGCTGAGGCTTACCTCATCTTCGGAGAGCGGAAGGTAGTTGTCGTCCTCCGAATTGTCGCCTGGCAGGGCCTGTTCATCGGGGCTGGCTTGCCAGTTTTCTTGTTCCTCCTGTTCGGATCTTGCTCCAACAGGGTCTTCATTGTTTTCGGCATCGTCCGGGGTACTATTTTCTCCAGTGCCAGCGTTGCTGCGATGTGACTTAGAGCGGCGTTTAGGGCGCCGGTACTGTGTCTCAGGAGGTTTATTCTCAACTGGATCTTCTTTTCTCATCACCACTAGCTTTTTTAGGTGTATCAACCATGTACACGTCGTACGAAGAGGTGGCCGTCCCATGTCCCGTGAACGGCGGGTCTTGGTCGTGCTCCTTGTCGGCATCGTCGTCTATATCGTCGATGTCTTTGGAGCCATAATCAAACGTATCGGCTAAGTCCTCGATAGTGGCTATGAAGTGGGTGGCGGGTGGGAAGCAAAATTCTCCGTCGTCAGCCCTAGTTTGAACCGGACATAGTTCGGCTGTGAGTCTCCCGCCAAGGACAGGTTTTTTAACGAGTTTAGCACGTCGCCCAGGGGCGAGTGTTGGAAGATGTCTGCGGCGCCGAATTCAAAAATCGACAACCAATCCAGCTCGGTGTCCGCAGGCGTCCGTGGTTCGGAACTTATAGCCGGAGACGAGTCCGGGGTTCCGTTGACGCAAATATTGCAAGGTGTCGAGTCTGAGTGCGGCTCCAACCCCGCGGACTCTGTGGCCTCGGATGGCGCAATCTGCTCCAGATTTGAGGCTGTTGCAGCAACAGGAACCATCTCCTGGATGTGATCCGATGACAGATTTAAGTCATGTTCATCGGAGCGAGGGGGAGCGATCGCCGCGGTCTTAAATCCGTCGAAGATCAAGTCTCCATGGATGTTCGCAACGTAGTTCAAGCTTCCGAATCTGACCTGATGGCCAGGGGTGTAGCTGTCGATCTGCTCCAGATGGCCAAGCGAGTTGGCCCGCAGTACGAAGCCGCCGAATACGAAGATCTGTCCGGGGAGGAAGGTTTCTCCTTGGACAACGTCACTATCGACGATTGAAGGGGCCTGTCGGTGTCAAAACCGGCGGATCTCGGGTAGGGGGTCCCGAACTGTGCGTCTAGGCAGATGGTAATAGGAGACAAGGGACACGATGTTTTTACCCAGGTTCGGGCCCTCTCGATGGAGGTAATACCCTACTCCGCTTGATTAATATTGATGATATGGGTAGTACAAGAGTAGATCTACCACGAGATCGTAGAGGCTAAACCCTAGAAGCTAGCCTATGGTATGATTGTTGTTCGTCCTCTGATGAAACCCTCCGGTTTATATAGACATCGGATAGGGTTACGGTTACACAGAGTCGGTTACAATGGTAGGAGATCTACATATCCGTATCGCCAAGCTTGCCTTCCACGCCAAGGAAAGTCCATCCGGACACGGGACGAAGTCTTCAATCTTGTATCTTCATAGTCCGGGAGTCCGGCCAACGGTGATAGTTCGCTATCCGGACACCCCTAATCCGGGACTCCCTCAAGAGCCCCTAACCAGGCTTCAATGACGATGAGTCCTGCTGCTGATTGTCTTCGGCATTGCGAGGCGGGTTCTTCTCCAAATTCCATATACTTGTCGAATAGTGTCCGACTTCTGATAAATGCTGCGCTCCTTGGCTTCTACGCCCAATAATGGCCATCTTCCACGTGTTTGAATGAATGCGAAAAGCTAGGGTATTTTACACTTACCCCTAGCTGCGCAAATGAGCCGCCTATAAAAGGGACGAGGATCTAGATCTGAGTCACACCATCCCCTCTGCATGAAGCTTTCATCGAGCGCCTCGACAAAAACCCATTCCATCATGGGCGCCGACGCTGCTCCTCCTCTCGCTCCCAGCCCTCGGCACCGAAATTGGGAGAGATGCTCTACCCGCATAGCGAGCTAGTTATACTCCAAACCAAGGGATTTCTTCCCCGGCCTTCATGGTTCCGGTTCGAGCCGGACTTGCCACCTACAAGGGCGGAAAGCAAGCGGAGAGCGCCCCGATCCTCTAAAGGAGAGCGGGTATGCTTTGTCTCTTATCTAGTAAGAGGACTCGGATTTCCAATCCATCCGCTTTCTCCGGGGCTCTTGGAGTTCTACGGCCTCCAGTTGCACCACCTTACGCCTGCCTCCATTTTGCACATCGCGGGCTTCGTGGCCCTTTGCGAACTGTTCTTGGGCGTTGAGGCTCATTTTGCGCTGTGGAAGAGATTATTCTGCCTTGTACCCTGTTCTCATGAGGGGTTAATATATCAAGTGGGCGAGCGAACTATGGCGCATCGCCAGACCGGATATCTTTCCGGAACTCAAGAAGGCGTCCAAAGACTGGCCTTCGGAATGGTTTTACATGGAGGACATCCCGCTGCCGGATCTTGTTCGGATCGGCCTTCCGGAGTTTAGCAATGCTCCTCTCAAGAAGCGCCTAAGCTGGCGCCCGCGGAGCCCCCAGAGGGAAAATGACCGAGACGTCCCTTATTTGATGAGCCGAATAAGATTACTGGCTCATGCCGGATTGATCATGACTGGAGTCATGGCAATCTGCATTATGAGGGGAGTGCAGCCGCCCAATATAGGGGCCACCCATGTGGGATTTCAACGGGAGGACGATGCCACCCGCCATGGCCGCAAAGGGCCGGATCGGTCATCGAATCGGTGAAGACCTTGTCCGCCATGTACAAAGGGGAAGAGGAGGATTTTCTCCGCGTCAATCCACTGAACGGGTTTTCTTCGAATAATCCTCGAAGTTGGGTAAGCAAATACCTTAGTGGCCTGTTCGATCCATGTTCCCGTGGTTAAATATCTCATTTCATGGTTTCTACGCAGGAACTGCGCCGGGCCGTGGAGAAGATACACAACCCGCCCCCACAACCCGAGGATCCGGAACGGTCCCTCGATCCGGCCTCCAAAGAGGATCCGGATATAAAGGTGGAGTTGATCGACGGGGTATTCCACCAATTTAGCATCGACAATGCTTTGGTTGCCATTATGGCCGATTACCCCGGAATACTTCCAGCCTCACAGGTAACTGAGACCGAGGTCCCAATACTCTGATAATGACCCATCCGTGCTTATTTCTTGATCACCGTATACCAATGGTGTTTCGCAGGGGGTGCCTTCGAGGCAGGAGGCCGAGCCCGCGGCGGCTGGCCAACAAGGGGCAATACAGTCCCGCAGGCTAAAAAGAAGTGTGGTCCGGATCGAAACTCCGCCGCAACGGTATGGCGCGTCACCATATTCCCAGGATTGATTCCTGGAAGGCGTACTAACACTAGTGCTCTTTTCAGGAAAAAGAGCGCTCGCTGGACTGAGTCCGGAGAGGTTGCCAACCGAACCTCCGCCAGCCAGGATCCAAAGCCGGGTCCAGAAGCGGAGGCGAGCACGAGGCGTGCGTCGGATGCTCCTCTGACAGAGGATACCGATAGATTGTCCGCCACCAACTCCGAGGTGGAGAGCGCCATGAATCACAGGCGCCGCCGGACAGTTCTCCGTGACACATGTTTCTCCCAAGAGGCCTTGAATGCCTTCAATTCGGGAGATGCGCACCTCCGTGCCGCTCAAGATGGTCTAGCCAGAGCCACGGAGTAGTATGTAAAGGACATACGGGTGAGGAAATTTGATAGTTATATATGCCAGTAGCCCCCGAGACTTAAAATAGTTAGAATAACTGATTTAAGGATCATTTGTTATGCAGGATCTTACAAAAAAGAATACCCGACTGTCCCAGGAGCTTGAAGAATGCAAGGCCCAACTTGAGGCCGCACTAGCCGCTACAGGGGGAGCCACAGAGACCCCCTCTGGTAATATATGCTTCAAAAGATAAATAGTTTATGAAGTGCGGCGGGTGTGTAAATCTGACAATAATATTGCAGATGGCGCCGGACTAGATCCGGACAAGCAACAGCTCCTTCGCCAGCTAAAGGCTGGCGAGAGCGTGCTTACGAGGGTGCAGCATGAGAAAAATAACCTCCAAGATGCCAACACCCAACTGGGTGAGGAACTAAAGGATGTTCGTGCTCAAATTGCCGTCGACTCAGAAGGAGAATCGACGGCTTCGTCAGCGGCATTTTCAAGAAGTGCTTGAACGAACTTTGAAAGAGTTCGGCGAGGAAGGCGACAAACATAAACATGTACGTAGGGTTTGCTCACAGTGTCGCCCCGAGGAGGAGATGCCCAGTTCTTCGGGTGATCTTCTTCCCGAATCTGCGTCGGCTACCGCACGAACGAGTTCGGCAGGTGATGAAAGGCGCCGCCTGTGCCTTGTGGCCATCTATCTCCCTGCCTGAAGGCATTGGGGAGCTGGCAAAGCGGCTTCAAGGAGCACGGCGGCGCTTCCGACTATGGAAGATGTCGGCCTGCCGTCAAGGCGCCAGGGAGGCCCGGGCCATGGTAAAGACGCTGCAAGACACGGTTGTCGACCCAAACCACATGGCCGAGGTCGGACCTGTGGGGCCCGATGGGAAGGAGATCCTCAGTAAGCTTAGTGTACGGCCAAGTAGAATTGGCCGCCAAGTATTCCCAGCAAGATTATAAATTAGATAGCCTATTAGATGGCATTGAGGAGGAATACAATGAGTCAAGTTGACTATGTAATTGGATATGACATGAAAAATGTCTTCTAGCCGGATTGTAGATCGTTTGTCATAGCGGACCTTTTCGCTTCGACCTCGGGACCCAATAGTCCGGAGTGTGTCCGAATACCCTCACGGTTATATAAGAACCGGGCATGCGTGGAGACAAAGGCGAGGGGTCATTATTGTTGTATCAGACAAGTGCCCAACTAGTTATGTTATATTACATGGATAGTAAGAAACATCTTCCAGGGACAATAGTTCCGTTAAGGGTTCCTTTCGCTGGGAGGCATGCCCTAGAGTGCATGTCCAAACTGCTAAGAAAGCAGAAAATCATCTGGGGGCAGATGGATAAATAGTTAAAAATCATCTTTCAGTTCACCGACCGAATATTCCCTTAAGAACGCTAGCTTTGGCTTCACCCAGTCAGGTACACATCCGGTGACCCGCAAGAATAATCACAGAGGTGCTCCCTTTACCACCTAGCCGAACAATCGGGAACGAGGGGTAAGCACAGAGCCGTGCAACCCAGCTTGGCCAAAACTTAAGTCATATCGATGCATATAATGGTGAGTAAAAGGTACATGCGGAAGTTTGACACATGTGTTGGGCATGAAGCCCGTATAAATAAGCTTCGGTAAAGAAGCCCCAGGTAAAATGAGCGGACAGCGCGTCAAGTATGCGAACAAAGCGCAAAACGAGCCTCTAAAGGCTTCAAGAAGAAGGAGGAGGAAGGAGAGAAATAAAAGACAGCAAAAATAGAAAATGTGGACGGAGGAAGGAGACGAACTTGGAGTCCGGCGCTTAGGCGTAGAATCTTCGTAGACGGGCTGCGTTCCATGGGTTCGGCTCGAGTCGGTTATCCGATGCGTTTCGCAGACGGTATGCTCCGCCGGTCAGGACCTGGTCGATGATGAAGGGACCTTCCCATTCCGGCTTGAGTTTGTCCTTTTTCTTGTCCGGCAGGCGTAGAATTAGTTCGCCAACGTTGTAAGCTTTGGCCCGCATTTCCTCGCTTTGATATCTTCGAGCTCGCTGTTGATAAAATGCGGAACGAGCTTTTGCCACGCCGCGCTCCTCCTCCAATGCGTCCAAACTGTCCCGCCGACCGAGCTCGGCTTCTCTTTCTTCATACATGCGCACGCGAGGTGAGTCATGAATTATGTCGCAGGCAAGATCGCCTTCGCACCGTACACCATAAAAAATGGTGTGAATCCGGTAGTACGATTCGGCGTGGTCCGCAGCCCCCAGAGTACGGAGTCAAGCTCCTCAACCTAGTGCGTGTTAGATTCCTTGAGGGACCGCACTACTCCGGGTTTAATGCCGCTCATGATTAGACCGTTTGCTCGCTCTACTTGGCCGTTGGTTTGAGGGTGATAGACTGAGGCGTAATCGAGCTTTATGCCCATGTTTTTGCACCATAATTTGACCTCACCGGCCGTGAAGTTGGTGCCGTTATCAGTGATGATACTGTGGGGGACACCGTAACGGTGCACTACCCCTGATATGAAGTCTATCACCGGTCCGGATTCGGCCATTTTAACAGGCTTGGCCTCTATCCATTTTGTGAATTTATCCACCATGACCAATAGGTATTTTTGCTTGTGGGTTCCTCCCTTAAGGGGTCCAACCATGTCAAGCCCCCAGACCGCAAACGGCCAGGTGATGGGTATAGTTTTGAGGGCGGTGGGTGGCATGTGGCTTTGGTTAGCAAAAAGCTGGCAACCGACGCATCGTTGCACTAAATCCTGCGCATACTAAATACTGCGCATCTGCCCGGGCCGTCAGCCAAAAAAATCCTGTACGGAAGGCCTTGCCTACAAGGGCCCGGGCTGCAGCGTGGTGCCCACATAGTCCGCCATGAATTTCAGCCAGGAAGTTTCGCCCTTCCTCTTCGGAGATACACCTTTGAAGGACTCCTGTTGTGCTTTTCTTATAGAGCTCTCCCTCATGGACTTTATAGGCTTTGGATCGCCGTACTATGCAGCGAACCTCATTTTGGTCTTCGGGGAGTTCCTGCCTAGTTAGGTAGGCCAGGAATGGTTCCGTCCACGGGGCGATAACCGCCATTATTTCGTGGGCGGAGGATGTTATCTCGCTGGCGAGCCTCCGATTGTGTCGAGTGTTCGGTGTCGAGGCGGCGGCTGGGTCCGGATTGTTATTTCGGACTCCTTCCCATAGTATGGATGGCTTGAACAGCCGTTCCAGGAAGATGTTGGGCGGACGGCATCGCGTTTTTTGCGCCGATGCGTGCTAATACGTCCGCCGCCTTGGTTGTTATCCCGGCTATATAATGAAATTCGAGCCCTTCAAACCGTGGCCGACATTTTTAGGACCGCATTGCGATACGCTGCCATTTTCGGATCTTTGGCATCAAAGTCTCCGTTTATTTGAGATATCGCGAGGTTCGAATCGCGCACCTCTAGGCGTTTAATGCCCATAGAGATCGCCATACGGAGGCCGTGCGTAAGGGCCTCAGTATTCGGCTGCATTGTTGGAGTCCGTGATACATTATCTCAAGGACGATGGACTGCGGTCCCTGTTGGGGACGCCAGACGACGCCAGCCAGTGCCGCCAACATTTTGGAGCCGTCAAAGTGCATGATCCAATTGGAGTATGCGCCGCATTTTTAGGGAGTTCGCTTCGTCCATTCGCCACGAAGTCGGCCAAAACCTGCGACTTAATAGCTCGTCGTGGCTTATAGGTTATGTCGAACGGAAGGAGCTCTATGGCCCATTTAGCAATCCGGCCCGTCGCGTCGTTGTTGTTTATAATGTCGTTGAGAGGTACTTCGGAGGCTACCGTTATCGAACACTCTTGAAAGTAGTGTTGCAGCTTCCGGGATGCCATGAACACCGCGTATGCTATCTTCTGATAATGTGGGTACCGGGACTTGCATGGAGTTAGGACAGTGGACACATAGTAAACCTGTTTTTGAAGAGGGAACCGGTGTCCGTCCGCTTCTCGCTCGACGACGAGCACCGCTACCGACAACTTGATGTGTTGCGCGATATATAATAGCATTGGTTCTCCCACGTTGGGCGCGGCCAGGACCGGATTTGTTGCCAATATGGCTTTTATTTCTTCGAGTCCGGCCGTGGCGCATCCGTCCACTCGAAGTGTTCGGTGCGCCGGAGGAGGCGGTAAAGGGGTAACGCCTTTTCTCCCAAACGGGAAATAAAGCGGCTTAGAGCCGCTACGCATCCAGTCAATTTTTGTATTTGTTTGAGGTCTTTTGGAATATCCAATTGTGACACAATGAAGCCCAGGAGCTTTCCGGCTGGAACGCCGAAGACGCATTTTTCCGGATTGAACTTAATGTCATATTTTCGAAGATTGTCGAATGTGAGCCTCAAGTCGTCTATTAGAGTTTCGACATGCTTGGATTTGACGTCCACGTCATCTACATATGCTTCCTTGCTTTTGCCGATCCGATTTGCGGACATGTCCGAATCATGCGCGATATGTTGCGCCGTCGTTTTTGAGCCCGAAGGGCATTGTGTTGAAGCAGAATGGGCCGTATCGAGTGATGAATGCTGTTGCAACTTGGTCTGGCTCCGCCATCTTGATTTGGTGGTAGCCGGAGTACGCATCAAGGAAGCACAATGAGTCGTGTCCTGCTGTAGCGTCGATAATTTGATCAATTCGAGGGAGGGGGAAGGGATCCTTTGGGCAAGCCTTATTAAGGTCTTTGAAGTCAACACATAGGCGCCATGATTTATCCTTCTTTGGTACCATCACCAGGTTTGCTAGCCAGTCCGGATGTTTTATATCTCTGATGAATTCGGCTTCCAAAAGTTTGGCTAGCTCCTCTCCCATGGCCTGTCTCTTGGGTTCGGAAAAGCAATCAAGAGCCTGTTTGATCGCTTGAATCCTTTTAGGATATTTAGGCTGTCTTTGGGCCAGCCGATGTGGGATTCTGGCATGTCACGAAGGGTGCCAGCAAAAATGTCCCGCTTTTCTCGTAGAAATTCTCGTAGTCTTGGCGTCTACATCAGGGTTTAATTGTGCCCCAATGGAGGCCGTCTTTGCAGGGTCCGTTGGGAGGACTTGGAATTTGACTATTTCATCCGCTGGTTTAAAAGAGGTGGACTTGGATCTTTTATCAAGTATCACATCATCCCTGTTCACCGTGGAGCGCATCGCAGTGAGTTCCTCGGCCGCTAGGGCTTCAGATAGTGCCTCGAGGGCTAGTGCGTCTGTCTTGTTTTTGGCGAGGAGTGCTATGTTCGGATCACTAGCGAGAGTGATGATTCTGTTAGGTTCGGGCATTTTAAGCTTCATTTACCCATAATGGGGTATAGCTTGAAAAATTGTGAATGCCTCTCGCCCCAATAAAGCATGATATCCGCTGCTGAACGGGGCCACTTGAAATGTGACCTCCTCGGACCTGTAATTGTCCGGCGAGCTGAACACTACGCCCAAGCAGTGATTTTTCCTGTGCAGCATGCTTCACGGCTAGGGATTATTCCTCTAAAGGTTGTGCTGCTTCGCTCAATGCGGTTCGATCTATTTCCATTTTCGGAGGGTTTCCTCGTAGATGAGGTTTAGTCATTGCCGCCATCCATGAGTACCTTAGTAAGGCGAAAGCCGCCCACTATCGGACCGAGGACCAATGCGGTGGTGCTCGGGCTGTTCGAATTTAGGTTAAATCGGCATTAAAGGTAATAGCCGTGTTACTCCATGGATTTATTGTTGCTACTTGGTAGACTTCGCAAGGTTATGGAGTGTTCGTTGCGCATGTTATTTGATGCGAAAGTCTCAAAGACCTATTAGCACTGCATGGTGTTGCCGGGCTGGGATTCTCGAGGCTAGAAGCTCTTCGCCACTTTTGGCCACCGCCGTAGTATCCAACATGCTCAAGGCTATGAGTTGGAGTGGCGCCCTACGTGCTATGAATTTTGCAGGGTCCGTTTAGCCAACCCTCTAGTACGGTTCCGTACCCTTTAGGGGGTTTTGGTTTTTTGGTGTTTAACCCAGGTGCTTGGTGATGATGCACCCTTTTATTTTGGACCAGGGATGTATTCGGGGCCGGATTATCCCAAAATTTACTTTCAGCTTTCCAAGCACTCTCCAACGCACAGTACTTTTGTACTATGGTCACTAAGTCAGCAAAGCGTGTAATTTCGCGACGACTTATGGCATTTAGGATTCCCTTGTCCGTGCAATTATTGCAGAAAAGTGGGATTGCGTCCTCCTCTCGGCAGTCCTTTATCCTGTCCATAACCAGGAGGAATCGCCCAAGAATGATGTACTATTTCAGCGGGCTCTTGCGAATTCGGGATAGATCGCTAATGTTTGGGTGGGCGGGTGGAACTAGATCCGGAACCCGTCCAATTTTAAGACTCAGGGCGAGAAGTTTATTTAACTTCGGAAGTTTGGATTTTGAATGCTATCCAATGAATCCAACCCGCCACCGACTTTAAGTTCAGGGCTTGATCGACATCCGTCCCTCTACGGGAATCCGGCATGGAGGGACCGGGAATCCGGACGTAGCTAGTCCTTAAGATAGAAGAAGAATCGCCGTATTGCTCCTCTATCACAGCAACATGATGGGTATCCTGGGGAGAGTTGATCTCTCTCAGATCGATTTTAGGCCCGATCCGGTCCTAGTCTGTGGCGACTCCCAGGGCGGCGATGCGATCCAAGAGCTCGTTTACGGAGGAGAGCTCGATCGGATCTAACTGTTCGGCAAGTTCCGAATTAACGTGAAGATTGGTTTCGATGACTCGAGAAGTCATCGTCGGCGCGACGGCCGAACTGGCGGTCATAAGAAAACCACCTAGCCGAAGAGTCTGACCAGTGGCCAAGGCTCCTTTGGCGATAGTATCGTCTTTAAAGACGGGATGAGGCATCCTTCCTGACGGCGACGACACAGAGGAACTCTCAATGAAAGCACCAATGTCGGTGTCAAAACCGGCGGATCTCGGGTAGGGGGTCCCGAATCGCGTGCGTCTAGGCGGATGGTAACAGGAGACAAGGGACACGATGTTTTACCTGAGTTCGGGCCCTCTCGATGGAGGTAATATCCTACTCCCGCTTGATTAATATTGATGATATGGGTAGTACAAGAGTAGATCTACCACGAGATCGGAGAGGCTAAACCCTAGAAGCTAGCCTATGGTATGATTGTTGTTCGTCCAACGGACTAAAACCCTCCGGTTTATATAGACACCGGATAGGGTTAGGGTTACACAGAGTCGGTTACAATGGTAGGAGATCTACATATCCGTATCGCCAAGCTTGCCTTCCACGCCAAGGAAAGTCCATCCGGACACGGGACGAAGTCTTCAGTCTTGTATCTTCATAGTCCAGGAGTCCGGCCAACGGTGATAGTTCGGCTATCCGGACACCCCCTAATCCCGGACTCCCTCAGGGCCATCGAACCTTTCGTCGACGACACAGTGGAACTCTTAATGAAAGCACAAATATCGGTGTCAAAACCGACGGATCTCGGGTAGGGGGTTCCGAACTGTGCATCTAAGGTCGATGGTTACAGGAGACAGGGGACACGATGTTTACCCCGGTTGGGGCCCTCTCTATGGAGGTAATACCCTACTTCCTGCTTGATTGATCTTGATGAATATGAGTATTACAAGAGTTGATCTACCACGAGATCGTAATGGCTAATGTATGATCTTGATTGCAACAGTCACACGTACACATGGACGCAAAAACGCGCGTGACGCCCTAATGCATGCATGTCCGAGCACACGACGGAAGACACACGGTCACGCTCAAGTGCTCAACCTACACGTGCATGCACACACATACTCAGCCAGGGTGAGCTAGTGACCGTATAAACACCGGAAAATGTATGTATTGAGCGCAATGAGCATATTATGAAGTCCACTGACCGTATTTTTACAAATATACAGTGACAGACAGTGCATTTATCTCGTTTGAAATTAATCCATATTAACCGAAGAGGAGGCAGTATGGACTAGCATTACTTTGTCGTGTCCCGTCAACTTGCCGAACGAGGAGAAGCTTGCAGGACGGGAGAAGCTTGCGCGTGGTGGCTCGCAGGACAAGGAGAAACTTTTGACTAATGCAAGCTGTCCTTCGCTCAGGCGGTGGACGTGCAATAGTTAATTCGGTGTTAGATTGCCAGAAGCATACACTATACTAGTACTATTATTGTTGCACTTCCCGAAGAGGCGAACAGCCAAGCGCAAAGTTTACTAGTACTACTACTATAGTCTATAGAGGTACTATAGTAGTACTAGGAACCGGATGGAGGAGCGTCTGCACTCTTATTATATTTTTAAAATGTGATAAAGCAATCTTCAACACATTTGGTTCTCTTCGAGGGTTCTCGCATGTGATAATGGAAGTTGATTGCATGGAACACTCGCCACAATTCTCGCTTAATTCTGGCTCATATCCTGTTACAAATAGGAGCGCTCGGTAATATTTCCTGTTTTTTTGTTATTCAGCATGTAAACAGGTCAACAAACCTTGCGGCGCATCTTTGTGCGGACCGTGCTTGCTGCACTTTGAATGTGGCCGAGAGCTGGCTTGATGAAACACCTCGCTTCCTACTTCTTTTTTTGCGGGGTACCTCGCTTCCTAGTGACCAGTGTCTTGGCTGATCGTCCTAAGAATGCTTATATATGAATAAAGCTCTCCCATTTACCCACAAAAAAGATTAAGCCATATTAACCGGAAAGGAGGGAGTATGGACTAGCACTACTTGTTGGTGTGTCCTGTCAACTCGCAGAACGAGGAGAAGCTTGCAGGACAAGGTGAAGCTCGCTTACGCCTTTTGACTAATGCAACGTACCCTTGCTCAGGCGGTGGACATGCATCAGTTCATTCGGTGTCAGATTGCCAGAGGCATACACTGTAGTACCAAACATGCGGAGTACCATCATTGTTCGACTTCATGAAGAGGCGAAGAGCCAAGCGCAAGGTTTAGTAGTACGAGTAGTAATACTACTAGAACCGCATGGTGGAGCCTCCGTACTCTTATTTTTCTTAATCTTTGATAAAGTACACATTTATCCCGGAGAAGGGCGGAAAACGGCAGCCCAACATGTAATGATGATATCGATCAACCATGCTCGAATATATCTTGGCCTCCGTGCGAGCCCGTCTGTGTGTTCTCGCTCCTCTTGTCTCTTAAGGAACGGTGGGTTGGCCATTTTGCCGTCAATTGAGATCGGGTTGCTCACACTCGGGTCCCACATGTCAGTGATATGCCAAGAGGAGGTGCGTTGACCGATCGCCATACGCTGCATTTGGTTTTGCACCTTCATACTACTCCTCCCTCCGCCACAGTTCTGGTAGCGCTTCATTATGATGCATTTCTCTCAATGCATTTCCACCACCGAAGAGACTTTAGACGCGTTTGGTTTAATGCTCAATTAATTAGGGCGTGGTAACCGCAATTTTCTCTCGATGTAGTACTACGGAGTGGAGTAAGTGCATGCATGTGTGTACCCGGGGTGGAAGCACTACATGCATGTGTGTATGCATTATTTACTCTAGTAATAGACGACGTGCTATAACTACCAATGCTATTTTTCAGGCCGATCGCTAGTCGCCTTGGTCCCAGAGATTTTCTCTTTTTCTGAAGTGCGCTCCATAAACAGTGACGGATGGAGTAGTATGAGCGGATTCAAAGAAGAGCGTATTGATGGTTGCTTCTTCCGAGCAACTTACAGTGGGAAAGGTGGGGCTTATGATTTGACTACTCATTACTCACTATTAATGCGGCGCAACGACCGGTCTGAGTCTCCCATGCGGCTGTGCACTATGAAGGAAATATGCCCTAGAGGCAATAATAAAGTTATTATTTATTTCCTTATTTCATGATAAATGTTTATTATTCATGCTAGAATTGTATTAACCGGAAACATAATACATGTGTGAATACATAGACAAACAGAGTGTCACTAGTATGCCTCTACTTGATTAGCTCGTTAATCGAAGATGGTTATGTTTCCTAACCATAGACATGAGTTGTCATTTGATTAACGGGATCACATCATTAGGAGAATGATCTGATTGACATGACCCATTCCGTTAGCCTAGCACTTGATCGTTTAGTATGTTGCTATTGCTTTCTTCATGACTTATACATGTTCCTATAACTATGAGATTATGCAACTCCCGTTTACCGGAGGAACACTTTGGGTACTACCAAACGTCACAACGTAACTGGATGATTATAAAGGAGTACTACAGGTGTCTCCAAAGGTACATGTTGGGTTGGCGTATTTCGAGATTAGGTTTTGTCACTCCGATTGTCGGAGAGGTATCTCTGGGCCTTCTCGGTAATACACATCACATAAGCCTTGCAAGCATTGCAACTAATGAGTTAGTTGTGAGATGATGTATTACGGAACGAGTAAAGAGACTTGCTAGTAACGAGATTGAACTAGGTATTGGATACCGACGATCGAATCTCGGGCAAGTAACATACCAATGACAAAAGGAACAACGTATGTTGTTATGCGGTGCGACCGATAAAGATCTTCAGAGAAATGTAGGAACCAATATGGGCATCCAGGTCCCGCTATTGGTTATTGACCGGAGATGTGTCTCGGTCATGTCTACATTGTTCTCGAACCGTAGGGTCCGCACGCTTAAGGTTTCGATGGCGGTTATATTATGAGTTTGTGTATTTTGATGTACGAAGGTTGTTCGAGTCCCGGATATGATCACGGACATGACGAGGAGTCTCGAAATGGTCGAGACATAAAGATTAATATATTGGACGGATATATTTGGACACCGGAAAGGTTAGGAGAAGTTTGGAGCTCCGGAGGTTACCGAACCCCGGGAGGTATATGGGCCTTATTGGGCCCATGTAGGAGGAAGGAGAAGGAACAAGGGAGGCGCGCCTCAAGCCCAATCCGAATTGGGGAGGTCGGCCCCCTTTCCTTTCTCCTTCCCCTCTTCCTATTCCTACTACTAGTACTACTTCCTAATACTAGTACTCCTTCCTTCCCTCCAAATAAGATAAGGAAAGGAGAGGGAAACCTACTTGGAGTAGGTTTCCCTCCCTATGGCGCGCCCCCTTGGGGCCGGCCACCTCCTCCCTCCCTCCTTTCTAGACGGGGGTGGGGGGGCACCCTAGGACACACACGTTGATCCTTGAGATCGTTCCTCAGCCGTGTGCGGTGCCCCCCTCCACCATATTCCACCTCGGTCATATCGTAGCGGTGCTTAGGCGAAGCCCTGCGTCGGTGAAACATCAAGATCGTCACCACGCCGTCGTGCTGACGGAACTCCCTCTCCCGGAGCTTTGCTGGATCGGAGCCCGAGGAGCGTCATCAAGCTGAACGTGTGCCAAGAACTCGGAGGCGCCGGAGTAACGGCGCTGGGATCGGCTCGATCGCGAGGAGAACATACGACTACTTCCTCTACGTCATCATCGACTCGGAGGTGCCGGAGTAACGGCACTAGGATCGGCAGGATCGCGAGGAGAACGTACGACTACTTCCTCTACGTTGTGATCGCTTCCGCTTTGGTCTACGAGGGTACGTAGACAACACTCTCCCTTCTCGTTGCTATGCCATCACCATGGTCCCGTGTGCGAGGAAAATTTTGAAATTACTACGTTCCCCAACAAGTGGCATCCGAGCCTGGTTTTATGCGTTGATATCATATGCACGGTAGAACACAAGTGAGTTGTGGGCGATACAAGTCATACCGCCTACCAGCATGTCATACTTTGGTTCAGCGGTATTGTGAGATGAAGCGGCCGGACCGACATTACGCCAGACGCTTACGCGAGACTGGTTTCACCGTTACGAGCATTCGTGCTTAAAGGTGGCTGGCGGGTGTCTGTCTCTCTCACTTTAGTTGAACCGAGTGCGGCTACGCCCGGTCCTTGTGAAGGTTAAAACGGAGTCTATTTGACGAAGTATCGTTGTGGTTTTGATGCGTAGGTAAGAACGGTTCTTGCTCAGCCCGTAGCAGCCACGTAAAACTTGCAACAACAAAGTAGAGGACGTCTAACTTGTTTTTGCAGGGCATGTTGTGATGTGATATGGTCAAGACGTGATGCTATATTTTATTGTATGAGATGATCATGTTTTGTAACCGAAGTTATCGGCAATCGGCAGGAGCCATATGGTTGTCGCTTTATTGTATGAAATGCAAACGCCATGTAATTGCTTTACTTTATCACTAAGCGGTAGCGATAGTCGTAGAAGCAATAGTTGGCGAGACGACAACGATGCTATGATGGAGATCAAGGTGTCGCGCCGGTGACGATGGTGATCATGACGGTGCTTCGGAGATGGAGATCACAAGCACAAGATGATGATGGCCATATCATATCACTTATATTGATTGCTTGTGATGTTTATCCTTTATGCATCTTATTTTGCTTTGATTGACGGTAGCATTTTAAGATGATCTCTCATTAAAATTATCAAGTAGTGTTCTCCCCGAGTATGCACCGCTGCCAAAGTTCGTCGTGCCGAGACACCACGTGATGATCGGGTGTGATAAGCTCTACGTCCATCTACAACGGGTGCAAGCCAGTTTTGCACACGCAGAATACTCGAGTTATACTTGACGAGCCTAGCATATGCAGATATGGCCTCGGAACACGGAGACCGAAAGATCGAGCGTGAATCATATAGTAGATATGATCAACATAAGATGTTCACCATTGAAAACTACTCCATCTCACGTGATGATCGGTTATGGTTTAGTTGATTTGGATCACGTGATCACTTAGATGACTAGAGAGATGTCTGTCTAAGTGGGAGTTCTTAAGTAATATGATTAATTGAACTTTAATTTATCATGAACTTAGTCCCGTAGTATTTTGCAGATTATGTTGTAGATCAATAGCTCGCGTTGTTGCTTCCCTATGTTTTTATATGTGTTCCTAGAGAAAATTGTATTGAAAAATGTTAGTAGCAATGATGCGGATTGGATCCGTGATCTGAGGTTTATCCTAATTGCTGCACAGAAGAATTATGTCCTTGATGCACCGCTAGGTGACAGACCTATTGCAGGAGCGTATGCGCACGTTATGAACGTTTGGCTAGCTCAATATGATGACTACTTGATAGTTTAGTGCACCATGCTTAGCGACTTAGAATCGGGACTTCAAAGACGTTTTTGAACGTCATGGACCATATGAGATGTTCCAGGAATTGAAGTTAATATTTCAAGCAAATACCCGAGTTGAGAGATATGAAATCTCCAACAAGTTCTATAGCTAAAAGATGGAAGAGAATCGCTCAACTAGTGAGCATGTTCTCGATTGTCCGGGTACTTCAATCGCTTGAATCAAGTGGGAGTTAATCTTCCAGATAAGATAGTGATTGACAGAATTCTCTAGTCACCAACACTAAGTTACTAGAACTTCGTGATGAACTATAGTATGCAAGGGATGACGAAAACGATTCGAGCTCTTCGTGATGTTGAAATCGACGAAGGTAGAAATCAAGAAAGAGCATCAAGTGTTGATGATTGACAAGACCACTAGTCTCAAGGAAAAGGGCAAAGGGAAAAGGGGAACTTCAAGAAGAGCGGCAAGCAAGTTGTTGCTCGAGTGAAGAAGCCCAAGTCTGGACCTAAGCCTCAGACTAAGTGCTTTTGCTGCAATGGAACTGGTCACTAGAAGCGGAACTACCCCAAGTGATTGGTGGATAAGAAGGATGGCAAAGTGAACATAAGTATAATTGATATACATGTTATTGATGTGTACTTTACTAGTGTTCATAGCAACCCCTCAAAGATTTGGTACTAGTTCAGTTGCTAAGATTAGTAACTCGAAAAGGGAATTGCGTAATGAACAGAGACTAGTTAAGGGTGAAGTGACGATGAGAGTTGGAAGTGGTTCCAAGATTGATATGATCATCATCGCACACTCCCTATACTTTCGGGATTAGTGTGGAACCTAAATAAGTGTTATTTGGTGTTGAGCATAAATATGATTTGATCATGTTTATTGCAATACGATTATTCATTTAAGTAAGAGAATAAATTGTTGTTACATTTACATGAATAAAACCTTATATGGTTACACACCCAATGAAAATGGTTCATTGGATCTCGATCATAGTGATACACATATTCATAATATTGAAACCAAAAGATGCAAAGTTAATAATGATAGTGCAACTTATTTGTGGCAATCGCCGTTTAGGTCATATTGGTGTAAAGCGCATGAAGAAAAATCCATGCCGATGGACTTTTGGAATCACTTGATTATGAATCATTTGATGCTTGCGAACCGTGCCTTTTGGGCAAGATGACTAAAACTCCGTTCTCCGGAACAATGGAACAAGCTATCGACTTATTGGAAATAATACATACCAATGTATGCGATTCAATGAGTGTTGATGCTCGTGGTAAGTATCATTATTTTCTGACCTTCACAGATGATTTGAGCAGATATGCGTATATCTTCTTGATGAAACATAAGTCTAAAATAGTTGAAAAGTTCAAAGAATTTCAGAGTGAAGTAGAAAATCATCGTGACAAGAAAATAAAGTTTCGCGATCCGATCGTGGAGATGAATATTTGAGTTACGAAGTTTGGTCTTCAATTAAAACAAAGTGGAATAGTTTCACAGCTCACGCCACCGGAACACCACAACGTTATGGTGTGTCCGAACGTCATAACCGTACTTTATTTTGATATGGTGCGATCAATGATGTCTCTTACCGATTTACCACTATCGCTTTGGGGTCATGCATTAGAGACAGCTGCATTCACGCTTAATAGGGCACCATCTAAATCCGTTGAGGTGACACCGTATGAACTATGGTTTAACAAAGAAACCTAAGTCGTCGTTTCTTAAAATTTGGAGTTGTGATGCTTATGTGAAAAAGGTTTCACCCGATAAGCTCGAACCCAAATCGGAGGAGTGCATCTTCATAGAATACCCAAAGGCAACCATCGGGTACACCTTCTATCACAGATCCGAAGGCAAGTTATTCGTTGTTAAGGTGGATCCTTTCTAGAGAAGAAGTTTCTCTCGAAAGAAGTGAGTGGGAGGAAAGTAAGAGCTTGATAAGGTAATTTGTACCTTCTCCCGAATTGGAAAGTAGTTCATCACGTAAATCAGTTCCAAAGTGATTCCTACACCAATTAGTGAGGAAGCTAATGATGATGATCATGAAACTTCAGATCAAGTTACTACAAAACCTTGTAGGTCTTCCAGTACAGTCCGCACTGCAGTGGTACGGTAATCCTATTCTCGGAAGTCATGTTACTAGACCATGATGAACCTACGAACTATGAGGAAGCGATGATGAGCCCAGATTCCGCGAAATGGTTTGAGACCATGAAATCTGAGATGGGATCCATGTATGAGAACAAAGTGTGGACTTTGATGGAATTGCCCGATGATCGGCAAGCCATATTATATAAATGGATCTTCAAGAGGAAGACAAATGCTGATAGTAGTATTACTATCTACAAAGCTCGACTTGTCGCAGAAAGGTTTTCGACAAGTTCAAGGTGTTGACTACAATGAGATTTTCTCAAGCTGTAGCGATGCTTAAAGTCTGTCCGAATCATGTTAGCAATTGCCACATTTTATGAAATCGGCAAATGGATGTCAAAACTACATTCTTTAATGGTTTTATTAAAGAAGAGTTGTATATGATGCAACCAGAAGGTTTTGTCAATCCTAAAGGAGCTAACAAAATGTGCAAGCTCCAATGATCCATCTATGGACCGGTGCAAGCATCTCGGAGTTGGAATAAACGCTTTGATAGTGTGATCAAAGCATATGGTTTTATGCAGACTTTTGGAAAAGCCTGAATTTACAAGAAAGTGAGTGGGAGCACTACAACATTTCTCGATAAGTATATGTGAATGACATATTGTTGATCGGAAATAATGTAGAATTATTCGCAAAGCATAAAGGAGTATTTGAAAGGAGTTTTTCAAAGAAGGACCTCGGTGAAGCTGCGTACAAATTGAGCATCAAGATCTATTGAGATAGATCAAAAACGCTTGATGAGTTTTTTCAATAAGAACATACCTTGTCAAGATTTTGAAGTAGTTCAAAATGGAACAGTCAAAGAAAAGTTCTTGCCTGTGTTGCAAAGGTGTGAAATTGAGTAAGACTCAAATCCCGACCACGACCAGAAAATAGAAAAGGGAATGAAAGTCATTCCCTATGCCTCGATCATAGGTTCTATAAAGTATGCTATGCTATGTACTGCACCTATTGTATACCTTGCTCTGAATTTTGCAAGGAGTACAATAGTGATCTAGGAGTAGATCATCGGACATTGGTCAAAAACATCCTTAGTGAGGACTAAGGAAATATTTCTCGATTATGGAGGTGATAAAAGAGCCCGGCCATAAAGAGTTACATCGATGCAAGTTTTTACATCGATCCAGATGAATCTAAGTCTCAACTGGATACATATTGTAAGTGGGAGCAATTAGCTAGAGTAGCCCCGCAAGAGCATTGTAGACATAGAATATTTGCAAAATACATACGGCTCAATGTGACAGATCTGCTGACTAAGCTTCTCTCACGAGCAAAACATGATCATCCCTTAGTACTCTTTGGGTGTTAATCACATAGCGATGTGAACTAGATTATTGACTCTATTAAACCCTTTGGGTGTTGGTCACATGACGATGTGAACTATGGGTGTTAATCACATACAGATGTGAATATTAGTGTTGAATCACATGATGATGTGAACTAGATTATTGACTCTAGTGCAAGTGGGAGATCAAGGAAATATGCCCTAGAGGCAATAATAAAGTTATTATTTATTTCCTTATTTCATGATAAATGTTTATTATTCATGCTAGAATTGTATTAACCGGAAACATAATACATGTGTGAATACATAGACAAACAGAGTGTCACTAGTATGCCTCTACTTGATTAGCTCGTTAATCAAGATGGTTATGTTTCCTAACCATAGACATGAGTTGTCATTTGATTAACGGGATCACATCATTAGGAGAATGATCCGATTGACATGACCCATTCCGTTAGCCTAGCACTTGATCGCTTAGTATGTTGCTATTGCTTTCTTCATGACTTATACATGTTCCTATAACTATGAGATTATGCAACTCCTGCCACCGGAGGAACACTTTGGGTACTACCAAACGTCACAACGTAATCGGGTGATTATAAAGGAGTACTACAGGTGTCTCCAAAGGTACATGTTGGGTTGGCGGATTTCGAGATTAGGTTTTGTCACTCCGATTGTCGGAGAGGTATCTCTGGGCCTTCTCGGTAATACACATCACATAAGCCTTGCAAGCATTGCAACTAATGAGTTAGTTGTGAGATGATGTATTACGGAACGAGTAAAGAGACTTGCTAGTAACGAGATTGAACTAGGTATTGGATACCGACGATCGAATCTCGGCAAGTAACATACCAATGACAAAAGGAACAACGTATGTTGTTATGCGGTCTCGACCGATAAAGATCTTCAGAGAAATGTAGGAACCAATATGGGCATCCAGGTCCCGCTTATTGGTTATTGACCGGAGATGTGTCTCGGTCATGTCTACATTGTTCTCGAACCGTAGGGTCCGCACGCTTAAGGTTTCGATGACGGTTATATTATGAGTTTGTGTATTTTGATGTACGAAGGTTGTTCGAGTCCCGGATATGATCACGGACATGACGAGGAGTCTCGAAATGGTCGAGACATAAAGATTAATATATTGGACGGATATATTTGGACACCGGAAAGGTTCCGGAGAAGTTTGGAGCTCGGAGGTTACCGAACCCCCGGGAGGTATATGGGCCTTATTGGGCCCATGTAGGAGGAAGGAGAAGGAACAAGGAGGGGGCGCGCCCAAGCCCAATCCGAATTGGGAGGGGTCGGCCCCCTTTCCTTTCTCCTTCCCCTCTTCCTATTCCTACTACTAGTACTACTTCCTAATACTAGTACTCCTTCCTTCCCTCCAAATAAGATAAGGAAGGAGAGGGAAACCTACTTGGAGTAGGTTTCCTCCCTATGGCGCCGCCCCTTGTGGCCGGCCACCTCCTCCCTCCCTCCTTTATATACGGGGTGGGGGGCACCCTAGGACACACAAGTTGATCCTTGAGATCGTTCTCAGCCGCAGTGCGGTGCCCCCTCCACCATATTCCACCTCGGTCATATCAGAGCGGTGCTTAGGCGAAGCCCCGCGCCGGTGAAACATCAAGATCGCTACCACGCCGTCGTCGACGGAACTCCCTCTCCCCGAGCTTTGCTGGATCGGAGCCCGAGGAGCGCCATCAAGCTGAACGTGTGCCAAGAACCTGAGGCGCCGGAGTAACGGCGCTAGGATCGGCTGGATCGCGAGGAGAACGTACGACTACTTCCTCTACGTCATCATCGACTCGGAGGTGCCGGAGTAACGGCACTAGGATCGGCAGGATCGCGAGGAGAACGTACGACTACTTCCTCTACGTTGTGATCGCTTCCGCTTTGGTCTACGAGGGTACGTAGACAACACTCTCCCTTCTCGTTGCTATGCCATCACCATGGTCCTGTGTGTGCGTAGGAAAATTTTGAAATTACTACGTTCCCCAACACACTACCCCCTCGGTTCTTAAATATACTCCAGAGTATTTGTCTTTCTAGAGATTTCAACGAGTGACTACTCAATTTTTTGTCTTTTTAGAGATTCAAATGGACTACTACATACGTATGTATATAGACATATTTTAGAGTGTAGATTCACTCATTTTGCTCCGTATGTAGTGACTTGTTGAAATCTCTAGAAAGACAAATATTTAGGAACGGAGGGAGTACACATACGAAGCAAAATGAGTGAATCTACACTCTAAAATATGCCCATCTAAAATTTGTAAAAAGACAAATATTGTTGATGACAGCTATGCATTGACAAAAAAGAAGCATATTCCTTGTCCTAAGGGAAGATAACAACACGGTTGTGTTTGTCTAAAACAGTGTGAGGACGAGATTGCAATATGGAAAGTACGGACGAGCTACGCTTTTGTGCAAAGAACTGTGGAAGATCCACATGCAGCGACGTGGGAAGACGGGCAGTGGAGCAAGGCCGGAGGGGATACCTGGAGGTCGTCGGGATGTAATTAGGTGAGCAGCGGCGGGCGGAATCTGCCCATACTGCGGCAGTGAGCAGGTGGCGTAGGCCCTACCACACTGGAGCTTGGTGAGAGAGAACGACGTGTACCGCAGATCGGGACGTGCTTCCTCGGCGCCGTTGAACGGAGAAACGATGCACGTCCTCCCTTTCCACCGACGGACGGGAGGCGGCCGGATCAGTGACCAACGGTGAGAGAGAGAGAGAGAGAGAGAGAGGCCACCACAGCCTTGTGTGAGATACTCTGAAGAGAGACAAACTAGGCAGGGAGGCTCCATTGTATATAGTGGAGCGAACTACCTTTTTCTCCATAAAAATCGTTTTATATTCTGTGTACGTGCCATTGAGCGATATAACTTTATTTAAAAATAACGCGCCAACACATCAAGTCGAACTTTGTTTCGTGCACACGTGGTACACGACCTCCGTAGGTAAACAACCGCTACACGTGTTCAAATTAGCACGTGGGCTGCCATTTCGTACAGAAATGAGCTCCACCGTGTACCCACGCGGGTGTGGCTAGGCACAAAGCATGAGTACGTGCACGGTGCACCTATTCTCTTCTTGTATACGTACACCACCTACGTGGGGTTGTGTGAGAGAGATACAAACGTAGAGAGATATAGTGTGTGGGTTGGTGAGAATTTTTTTAGGGGGGGTCAATCAAAAAATGTAACATATGCAATGTGTGTGAAATAGAGTCCTGGATATATCATATATATAGAGGGGGCGATCCACGAGAAGAGAGTGGAGGTATCATTGACTTGAGGTGTCCATAGAATCGAAGAGAGGGATGATGTGTGTGTGTGTGTGTGCTTGCGCGGTCGATAAAGAGTGCCATCGGATTTGTGTGTGCCCACGTCAAAGATATAGAGTGGTTGGCCTACTAGAACGAGAGAGGGGACATGTGCAGTTTGTCTCTGTGGCATGGATACCTACCTATAGCGCTCGACTATCGGTGTGTGGTGGGGGGGGGGAGGGAGGCCTAATTAACTATAGAGGTACAATGGCTGGTATATGTGTGGAGGAGGAGATAGGCCTACCTCATGTATTTAGGGAGATCGATCTACCTCATGTATTAAGGGAGATCGATCGGCATCCATGCATATGTGTAGGAGAGGACTAAGGTTGGGAGAGAGACAGAGCTAGAGTGTTGGAGGGGGCGGTAGTGGAGTTGCTTCTAACAAATGGTGGGATAGGCTTGCTAGACAACCGGAGGGCACGCCTGCAATATAAATAAGAGAGGGGATGGCTGCCTGTCTGTGCACGCGTGCAGTGAGAGACGGGTCAGGAGGCATGCACGAATGATGAGGGGGGAAAGATATGGCTGTGGTAAGCACACATAACTACATAGGAAGATCAATCGTCCTTTGTCAGAGAAAGGAGAGACATAACTTGTGAGGTGCGTCGATTGGTGGGGGGGGGGGAATAGTTAAAGTCGACCTAGGTATATGTTGGGAGATTGATCGGTATACATGCATGTATGTGTTAGAAGCAAATGAGGCACGGGGAGAAGGATAGAGAAAGAGGGATGCATCTAGGAGGTGGTGCGAGAGTCATACTATATCGAGGGGGAAGGAGTGTGTGAGTACGAGATCGATGAAAAGAGTGGTGGGAGTGAGGCATGGACGGTGATAAGAGAAGAGGGGAAGCTTGTGTTTGTGCTAGGCACACCTGGCTAGAGAGGCATATCGATCGATGTGTGCCGTAAAGAAGGAGCTGGGGGGGCTACACACGCCATGGGTGAACTACCTAAAGTGAAAAGACGAATTTGCGCGATGGAGCTAGAGAATGCTGAGGGAGGGTGAGAGGGATGCGGGTGTCTGCATGCACGAGAGAAAGTTAGCGCTAGCTAGCTACAAAGATAAGAGGATTGTGTGGGTGTAGAAGACGAATAGAGATCATACTTCATTATAAAAAGTGAATTCGGATATTTGAAGAATTTATCATAGTGTTTTAAACCGACGCATGTGTGAATATATATAACGATGATACACATGGTGTGGTTATGAACATGTTATACTACATATAATATATTTTATCTCTACTCTTATAAAAAAACAGAGTTGTTGATGATGGTGCTATCCTGCAATATAGGCCTGATACGTCTCCAACGTATATATAATTTTTGATTGCTCCATGCTATATCTACTGTTTTGGACAATATTGGGCTTTATTATCCACTTTTATATTATTTTTGGGACTAACCTATTAACCAGAGGCCCAGCCCAGAATTGCTGTTTTTTGCCTATTTCAGTGTTTCGAAGAAAAGGAATATCAAACGGAGTCGAAACAGAATGAAACCAACTGGAGAAGTTATTTTTGGAAGGAAAGCTACTGGAAAAACTTGGAGTGCACGTCAAGAAAGAGATGAGGGAGCCACGAGGCAGGGGGCGCGCCCTCCACCCTCGTGGGCCCCTCGTGGCTCCCCAGACGTACTTCTTTCACCCATATATACCCACGTACCCTAAAACTATCGAAGAACAGAATAGATCGGGAGTTCCGCCGCCGCAAGCCTCTATAGCCAAAAAAAACCTCTCGGGAGCCCGTTCCGGCACCCTGCCGGAGGTGGAACCCTCACCGGTGGCCATCTTCATCATCCCGACGCTCTCCATGACGAGGAGGGAGTAGTTCACCCTCGGCTGAGGGTATGTACCAAAGAGCTATGTGTTTGATCTCTCTCTCTCTCGTGTTCTTGATTTGGCACGATCTTGATGTATCGTGAGCTTTGCTATTATAGTTGGATCTTATGTTGCTTCTCCCCTCTACTCTCTTGTAATTGATTGAGTTTTCCTTTGAAGTAATCTTATCGGATTGAGTCTTCAATGATTTTAGAACACTTGATGTATGTCTTGCCGTGCGTATCTGTGGTGACAATGGGATATCACGTGATTCACTTGATGTATGTTTCGGTGATCAACTTGCGGGTTCCGCCCATGAACCTATGCATAGGGGTTGGCACACGTTTTCGTCTTGATTCTCCAAAGAGAAACTTTGGGGCACTCTTTGAGGTTCTATGTGTTGGTTGAATAGATGAATCTGAGATTGTGTGATGCATATCGTATAATCATACCCACGGATACTTGAGGTGACATTGGATTATCTAGGTGACATTAGGGTTTTGGTTGATCTGTGTCTTAAGGTGTTATTCTAGTACGAACTCTAGGGCTGTTTGTGACACTTATAGGAATAGCCCAACGGATTGATTGGAAAGAATAACTTTGAGGTGGTTCCGCATTCCTACCATAATCTCTTCGTTTGTTCTCCGCTATTAGTGACTTTGGAGTGACTCTTTGTTGCATGTTGAGGGATAGTTATATGATCCAATTATGTTATTATTATTAAGAGAACTTGCAGTAGTGAAAGTATGAACCCTAGGCCTTGTTTCCTATCATTGCAATACCTTTACGCTCACTTTTATCATTAGTTACCTTGCTGTTTTTATATTTTCAGATTACAAAAACCTATATCTACCATCCATATTGCACTTGTATCACCATCTCTTCGCCGAACTAGTGCACCTATACAATTTACCATTGTATTGGGTGTGTTGGGGACACAAGAGACTCTTTGTTATTTGGTTGCAGGGTTGCTTGAGAGATACCATCTTCATCCTATGCCTCCCACGGATTGATAAACCTTAGGTCATCCACTTGAGGGAAATTTGCCACTGTCCTACAAACCTCTGCACTTGGAGGCCCAACAATGTCTACAAGAAGAAGGTTGCGTAGTAGACATCAAGCTCTTTTCTAGCGCCGTTGTCGGGCAGGCTAGGTAAGCGGCACTCACACCCCGTCAACTAAGCTCTTTTGTGGCGCCGTTGCCGGGGAGGTTAGGGCTTGAAGGTATATCTTTAGATCTTGCAATCAAATCTTTTAGTTTCTTGTTTTATCACTAGTTTAGTTTATAAAAGAAAACTACAAAAAAATGGAATTAAGGTTGCCTCATATGCTTCATCTTTTTAATGTCTTTCATGAAAATGATGGGAAGGAAAATTGTGCTCAAGTACTAGAAGAAGAATTACATAGAATGCTTGGCATAAATTATGCGAATGATGAGCATTATTGCAATGTTGTTAGTATGAATTCTTTGAATACCCATGATAATGATATGCAAAGCCACAAACTTGGGGATGCTATGTTTGATGAAGATGATATGTTTAGTCCCCCAAGTTTTGATGAGCAAATTTATTATGATGAAAGCATGCCTCCTATTTATGATGATTATTGTGATGACATGTATGCTATAAAGAATAATGATAACCATGAAGCTTGTCATCTTGATCTTAATTTTCAATCACATGATAGTTATTTTGTTGAGTTTGCTCCCACTACTATTCATGAGAAGAAATTTGCTTATGTGGAGAGTAATAAAAATTCTATGCTTGTAGATCATGAAAAGAATGCTTTAGATGCTGGTTATATTGTTGAATTCATTCATGATTCTACTGAAAATTATTATGAGGGAGAAATATATGCTTGTAGGAATTGCAATAATACCAATTTTCCTCTCTATGTGTTTAAAGTTTCGAAGTTATGCTTGTTTTGCCTTCCTATGCTAGTTGATTATTGTTACCTTAAGTTGTTTGCTCACAAAATCCCTATGCATAGGAAGTGGGTTAGACTTAAATGTGCTAGTCATATTCTTCATGATGCTCTCTTTATGTTTCAATTCTTATCTTTTATGTGAGCATCATTGAAATCATCATGCCTAGCTAGGGGCGTTAAACTACAACGCTTGTTGGGAGGCAACCCAATTTTATTTTAGTTTCTTGATTTTTAGTTCTTTTTAGGAATAAATAATCCATCTAGCTTCTGTTTAGATGTTGTTTTGTGTTTAAATTAGTGTTTGTGCCAAGTAGAACCTTTGGGAAGACTTGGGTGAAGTCTTTATAATCATGCTGTAAAAAACAGAAACTTTAGCGCTCACGAGATTAGCTTCAACTTTTTACTGGAGAGTGCTATTTAGTTTATTATTTTTGCAGATGATTACTAGACAAATTCCTCAGGTCCACCAATTTATTTTAGAATTTTTGGAGTTCCAGAAGTATAGGTTTGATACAGATTACTACAGACTGTTCTGTTTTTGACAGATTCTGTTTTTCGTGTGTTGTTTGCTTATTTTGATGAATCTATGGCTAGTAAAATAGTTTATGAACCATATAGAAGTTGGAATACAGTAGGTTTAACACCAATATAAATAAATAATGATTTCATTACAGTACCTTGAAGTGGTGTTTTGTTTTCTTTCGCTAACGGAGCTTACGAGTTTTCTGTTAAGTTTTGTGTTGTGAAGTTTTCAAGTTTTGGGTAAAGATTCGATGGACTATGGAATAAGGAGTGGCAAGAGTCTAATCTTGGGGATGCCGAAGGTACCCCAAGGCAATATTCAAGGACAACCAAGCTTCTAAGCTTGGGGATGCCCCGGAAGGCATCCCCTCTTTCGTCTTCGTTCATCGGTAACTTTACTTGGAGCTATATTTTTATTCACCACATGATATGTGTTTTGCTTGGAGTGTCATTTTATTTTCTTTAGCTTTGCTTGCTGTTTGAATAAAGTATCAAGATATGAAATTCTTAAATGTCAGAGAGTCTTCACATAGTTACATAATTATTAAACTACTCATTGATTTTCACTTATATCTTTCGGAGTAGTTTGTCATTTGCTCTAGTGCTTCACTTATATCTTTTAGAGCATGGTGCTAGTTTTATTTTGAACAAATAGATGAACTCTCATGCTTCACTTATATTATTTTGAGAGTCTTAAATAGCATGGTAATTTGCTTAATAATCCTAATATGCTTGGTATTCAAGATTTGTAAAACTTTCTTTTGAGTGCGTTGAATACTAAGAAAAGATTGATGCTTGATAATTGTTTTGACATATGAAGATGGTGATATTAGAGTCATGCTAGTTGAGTAGTTGTGAATTTGAGGAATACTTGTGTTAAAGTTTGTGATTCCCGTAGCATGCACATATGGTGAACCGTTATGTGATGAAGTCAGAGCATGATTTATTTATTGATTGTCTTCCTTATGAGTGGCGGTCGGGGACGAGCGATGGTATTTTCCTACCAATCTATCCCCCTAGGAGCATGCGCGTAATACTTTGCTTTGATAACTTGTAGATTTTTTCAATAAGTATATGAGTTCTTCAAGAATAATGTTGAGTCCATGGATTATACGCACTTTTCTTCCTTCCACCATTGCTAGCCTCTCTAATACCGCGCACCTTTCGCCGGTATCATACACCCACCATATACCTTCCTCAAAACAGCCACCATACCTACCTATCATGGCATTTCCGTAGCCATTCCGAGTATATTGCCATGCAACTTTCCACCGTTCCGTTTATTATGACACGCTTCATCATTGTCATATTGCTTTGCATGATCATGTAGTTGACATCGTATTTGTGGCAAAGCCACCGTTCATAATTCTTTCATACATGTCGCTCATGAGTCATTGCACATCCCGGTACACCGCCAGAGGCATTCATATAGAGTCATATTTTGTTCTAAGTATCGAGTTTTAATTCTTGAGTTGTAAGTAAATAAAAGTGTGATGATCATCATTATTAGAGCATTGTCCCAGTGAGGAAAGGATGATGGAGACTATGATTCCCCCACAAGTCGGGATGAGACTTCGGACAAAAAATAATAAAAAAAGGAAACAAAGAGGCCATAAAAAAGGAGAAAAGGCCCAAACAAAAAATATATATATATATATAAATGAGAGAAAAAGAGAGAAGGGACAATGCTACTATCCTTTTACCACACTTGTGATTCAAAGTAGCACCATGATCTTCATGATAGAGAGTCTCCTATGTTGTCACTTTCATATACTAGTGGGAATCTTTCATTATAGAACTTGGCTTGTATATTCCAATGATGGGCTTCCTCAAAATGCCCTAGGTCTTCGTGAGCAAGCGAGTTGGATGCACACCCACTTAGTTTCTTTTGTTGAGCTTTCATAAACTTATAGCTCTAGTGCATCCGTTGCATGGCAATCATTACTCAGTCACATTGATATCTATTGATGGGCATCTCCATAGCCCGTTGATACGCCTAGTTGATGTGAGATTATCTTCTCCTTTTTGTCTTCTCCACAACCACCATTCTATTCCACATATAGTGTTATATCCATGGCTCACGCTCATGTATTGCGTGAAGATTGAAAAAGTTTTGAGAATGTCAAAAGTATGAAACAATTTCTTGGCTTGTCATCGGGGTTGTGCATGATTTAAATACTTTGTGTGGTGAAGATAGAACATAGCCAGACTATATGATTTTGTAGGGATAACTTTCTTTGGCCATGTCATTTTGAGAAGACATGATTGCTTTGTTAGTATGCTTGAAGTATTATTATTTTTATGTCAATATGAACTTTTGTCTTGAATCTTTCAGATATAAATATTCATACCACAATTAAGAAGAATTACATTGAAATTATGCCAAATAGCACTCCGCATCAAAAATTTCTTTTTATCATTTACCTACTCGAGGACGAGCAGGAATTAAGCTTGGGGATGCCTGATACGTCTCCAACGTATCTATAATTTTTGATTGCTCCATGCTATATTATCTACTGTTTTGGACAATATTGGGCTTTATTATCCACTTTTATATTATTTTTGGGACTAACCTATTAACCGGAGGCCCAGCCCAGAATTGTTGTTTTTGCCTATTTCAGTGTTTCGAAGAAAAGGAATATCAAACGGAGTCAAAACGGAATGAAACCAACTGGAGAAGTTATTTTTGGAAGGAAAGCTACTGGAAAAACTTGGAATGCATGTCAGGAAAGAGACGAGGGAGCCAGGAGGCAGGGGGCGCGCCCACCCCCCTAGGGCGCGCCCTCCACCCTCGAGGGCCCCTCGTGGCTCCCCTGACGTACTTCTTTCACCCATATATACCCACGTACCCTAAAACTATCGAAGAACAGAATATATCGGGAGTTCCGCCTCCGCAAGCCTCTATAGCCACCAAAAACCTCTCGGGAGCCCGTTCCGGCACCCTGCCGGAGGGGGGAACCCTCACCGGTGGCCATCTTCATCATCCCGACGCTCTCCATGACGAGGAGGGAGTAGTTCACCCTCGGGCTGAGGGTATGTACCAGTAGCTATGTGTTTGATCTCTCTCTCTCTCTCGTGTTCTTGATTTGGCACGATCTTGATGTATCGCGAGCTTTGTTATTATAGTTGGATCTTATGTTGCTTCTCCCCCTCTACTCTCTTGTAATGGATTGAGTTTTCCCTTGAAGTAATCTTATCGGATTGAGTCTTTAATGATTTGAGAACACTTGATGTATGTCTTGCCGTGCGTGTCTGTGGTGACAATGGGATATCACGTGATTCACTTGATGTATGTTTTGGTGATCAACTTGCGGGTTCCGCCCATGAACCTATGCATAGGGGTTGGCACACATTTTCGTCTTGATTCTCCGGTAGAAACTTTGGGGCACTCTTTGAGGTTCTATGTGTTGGTTGAATAGATGAATCTGAGATTGTGTGATGCATATCGTATAATCATACCCACGGATACTTGAGGTGGCATTGGGGTATCTAGGTGACATTAGGGTTTTGGTCGATTTGTGTCTTAAGGTGTTATTCTAGTACGAACTCTAGGGCTGTTTGTGACACTTATATGAATAGCCCAACGGATTGATTGGAAAGAATAACTTTGAGGTGGTTTCGTACCCTACCATAATCTCTTCGTTTGTTCTCCGCTATTAGTGACTTTGGAGTGACTCTTTGTTGCATGTTGAGGGATAGTTATATGATCCAATTATGTTATTATTGTTGAGAGAACTTGCACTAGTGAAAGTATGAACCCTAGGCCTTGTTTCCTATCATTGCAATACCGTTTACGCTCACTTTTATCATTAGTTACCTTGCTGTTTTTATATTTTCAGATTACAAAAACCTATATCTACCATCCATATTGCACTTGTATCACCATCTCTTCGCTGAACTAGTGCACCTATACAATTTACCATTGTATTGGGTGTGTTGGGGACACAAGAGACTCTTTGTTATTTGGTTGCGGTTGCTTGAGAGAGACCATCTTCATCCTACGCCTCCCACGGATTGATAAACCTTAGGTCATCCACTTGAGGGAAATTTGCTACTGTCCTACAAACCTCTGCACTTGGAGGCCCAACAACGTCTACAAGAAGAAGGTTGCGTAGTAGACATCAAGGCCGTCCGATTTATATCTGACGGATGGGAAGGAAACTATGGCAATTGTGAAAAAAGATACCCACACGCCTCTCCATATTTGCAAATTAGGCCTCCCCTTGATCATGTTGATGTTCTGTGGAACGCATGGGCATCTTGCTATTACTACGTCTAACATATAGAATATTGATCATAATTTGGGCTAATGTGTGGCTTTTGTAGCTCAGGTCTAAAGACTTGTCATAATGTAGGGGGCGGGGCACTATACTATGTGTGATAAACATGGTGTGCATGTATGGAACATGGTTTAGATTATGAATATATAGTTAGTACATCAAATGTACTATTATTTGGAATCAACATCAAGTGTATTCCAAAAATAGAATTCGAGTTCATGTAGTACACATAGTTCATATCTATCTCTATAGTAATCATGTGGTGTGTTATTAAGGTAATACATGAATGATGGTTGAAGCTTTAAATAGCATTTTTATAGTAAAACGGGGCAAGACTCTCTCTTTGTGTGGTGTCAATAGTTTTATTTTTTTCGTTTTCTTTTTGGTTGAGGGAAGTGCGAATTGATTTGGTATGTACAAGTACAATATTACACGTTAGGCTTGTCCCTAAAATTCAACCCGCGCCATGTTATATCCCAAAAATTCAGATATCGTGCTCCCAAAACTGGCGCCTTCACAACCCGTGCCTTGCTATCTCGAAATTACAACGCGCGCGAAAACTCCCGCCAGCTGCCAAATCCCGACACGCGAAATCCCCCTTCTAACCCTGAGCCGAAAGGGCCGCTAGTTCAAATCAAAAGGGTACTTTTGTAACACACCCAACATTTTGGACAAGCGCGTCACTAAGTCATGGTTCACACCCTCCCATCGCCTCCTTTTTGCCATTCGAAATCCCAGGCCGCCATAACTTCTCCGCTCCAGCCGCGAAACCCCACCCTCCTCCGTCCGCCACCTCACCGCTGCCCAGCCGGAGCCTCTTCCCCGATGACGTCGTCCACCGCAACAGCTCAACGTCCCTCGTCCAACTCCCCGGATGAGGATCAGTCATCCATCTCGTCGTCCCGCCGGTTCAGCCGCCCCGTCCTCCACCTCCAAGGAGCTGCTCCGACGATCGCCTCGTCTATCGCGGCTGCTCCATCCCCACAGCGCTGCCTTAACCTGCTCCACCGGAACCGCAGCATCCTCACCGACTCCTCGGACGAAGCCGAGGCCTACTCGACGCCACCAAAAAGGTTGTACACTCATCGCATCGCACCTTCTCCTTAGCTCGACCTCCCGACGCCGACGGTACTCCATCCCGCACCCCCATGGAGCGGCTACCTTGAAGCCGGCGCCGTGGGCGACATCTCCATGACGGCTCTCCCCCAGTGCGAGGCCCCTTCGGCGGCGGCGTCCATACCAGCCGGATCTGCTGCTGCTGCTCCGGCTCTCGCTCGTGTTGCTGCTGCTGCTCCGGCTCTCGCTCGATCGCTCGCTCGCCCAGCTGCTGCTACTCCGGCTCTCACTTTCGCTTCGCCGTCTTCTTCTTCTGCTCGCTCTCGCTTGCGCTTCTGCTCTCCCCTCACTTGTGATGCTGCTCTGCTCGATTTAGCTACACTTGACTGTTGAATCGACTTTGGGTCGATCAATTTTTAGGGGTGGGGTGGGGGCTCATGGGAGTTAAGAAAGAACCACCCAGTTGGGACGGGGCTCACGGAGAGGTACCCCACTATCTATCTTAGGGTTCAGGGTGGGGGCGGGGGGCCTATAGGGTTGGCTGGGGCGGCGGCGGACCGGCGGTGGGGAGTTGTTTCAGGGTGGCGAGGCGGCGCTGGGGCTGGCGGTTCGGCCGGTGGTGGCTGGAGGCTCACGAGGGTGCAGGTTGAAGATGAACTGCAGGCCCTCCCTAAACTACATGTCAAGTGCCTCTCTGCTACCATTGTGTTCAGTTTCGACAGTAACATTCAGATTCCACAGTAAATCTTGGGTGGGAAACAAATAGTAAGGCAACCATCATATGTCTTTTTATTAAATTAAAGCAATCATCAGCCTACTATCATTATTTTTGGATCCATCCACTGGTTGTTACCATCACTCTAAATTTCTGCATGCTCTCCTTACATAATCTCACCATATTTTTTTCGTATGCATGTCAGATATTGTACACAGTCATGCCGGACATGTAGAGAAAAATAGAAGAGTTCTGTGCGGCAATACAATGTCATGCAGACATCGCTCCATGGTGGGTTCAATGGCAAACCCTCCCCACCCCTCTCCAGATTGTAATCCAGAGGAAGATATCTGTTCTGAGGCGGATTCGCATCACGACAACTCCTATTTACCTCCCATGGTGTTTGCTCTACCTTGGCATGATGATGTTAGTCATATCATGCATATGTTGCCTTGCAGTGCCTACTTTTGACATCATATATGTCATCTGCTTAGTTTAGACATGTTCTGTAATGCCACCTGTTTAGTTTCTATATAATATATGGGAATTGTGCAGTCTCATGTCTTTTAGCCAGCCATAATATACGTGAAATGTGCAACGCCATCCTGTTTAACCAAACGTCATATATTTGAATGATATCTTGCCCATCCTTTTCTTCATTATGTTTCCATTTGTCGACAATGTTTGTACATTAAACTACTCTTCCTGTGAATCAGCCATTTGGGTGGGAGATTGAAAAATCCGGAGTGAAAACAAGGCCTTCAGAGCAGACAATGCTACCTGTCGAAGCAGATCTCTTGTTGGGTCCCAATAGCTCCTCAAAGATGGATTCAGAGACAAATGACCAGTCCTATTCCCCCACCGAGGTGTATGCTCTAACTTGGCAGGGTTATACTGCTCATATCATGCATATGGTGTCTTGCATTGCATAGATTACACATCATATACACAATATTCAACACCATGTTCTTAGTGCAGACATCATATCTAATGCCCTCTGTTTAGCATATAAATCACATATGTAAATTAAATGATGTGATCCTGATTACTTAGATAACATGTAGGTGAATTATGTCATGCGATCCTGTTTAGTTATTCATCATATCTTTGAATTATGTTATGCTATGCTATCCAGTTTAGATAGACATCATATATGTGAAATTATGTCATGCTATCCGTTTTCCTTAAACAATATACATGTCAACTATTTCATGCCCTCTTTTTTCCACACTATCTATTGCATCTGTCTCTCATACAATGTCTGTACATTCAACTATGTTTCCTGTTTATCAGCCATTTGAATTGGAGCGGGTGATGCCAGCATCTAGCGGACTAAAAACACGATCTTCAAATAAAACAGTGCTACCTCTTGGTGGAGATAGCACCCCGGTTGTACATGCACGAGAACCAGCCCTACCACACATAACCCAAACTCTCGCATGATTGTACCCCTCTGCGATGGATGAGAGAACCAGCTTCACCCAATCTAACCCCAACCCCAGCAGATAGTAACCCAGTTCCTGTTGACACAACACCATCTCCACCACAGAGCTCCCAAACAAGAGCAGTTAGTAAGGCAGCTCCAGTGCCCAAAGGGCCAGTACTACTGTCGGTGTCAAAACCGGCGGATCTCAGGTAGGGGGTCCCGAACTGTGCGTCTAGGCGGATGGTAACAGGAGACAAGGGACACGATGTTTTTACCCAGGTTCGGGCCCTCTCGATGGAGGTAATACCCTACTCCTGCTTGATTAATATTGATGATATGGGTAGTACAAGAGTAGATCTACCACGAGATCAAGGAGGCTAAACCCTAGAAGCTAGCCTATGGTATGATTGTTGTTTGTCCTACTGACTTAAACCCTCCGGTTTATATAGACACCGGATAGGGCTAGGGTTACATAGAGTCGGTTACAATGGTAGGAGATCTACATATCCGCATCGCCAAGCTTGCCTTCCACGCCAAGGAAAGTCCCATCCGGACACGGGACGAAATCTTCAATCTTGTATCTTCATGGTCTAGGAGTCCGGCCAACGGTGATAGTTCGGCTATCCGGACACCCCTAATCCAGGACTCCCTCAGTAGCCCCCGAACCAGGCTTCAAATGGCGATGAGTCCGGCGCGTAGATTGTCTTCGGCATTGCAAGGCGGGTTCTTCTCCAAATTCCATATAATTGTCGAATAGTGTCCGGCTTCTGATAAATGCTACGCTCCTTGGCTTCTACGCCCAATAATGGCCATCTTCCATGTATTTGAATGAATGCGAAAAGCCAGGGTATTTTTACACTTACCCCCCTGGCTGCGCAAATGAGCCGCCTATAAAAGGGACGAGGATCTAGATCTGAGTCACACCATCCCCCTTCGCGAGCTTTCATCGGAGCGCCTCTGACCAAAGCCCATTCCATCATGGACAGTCGACGCGGCTCCTCCTCTCGCGCTCCCAGCCCTCAGCCAGGAAATTGGGAGAGATGCTCAGTCCCGCATAGCGAGCTAGTCATACTCCAAACCAAGGGATTTCTTCCCCCGGCCTTTATGGTTCTGGTTCGAGCCGAACTTGCCACCTACAAGGGCGGAAAGCAAGCGGAGAGTTTCCCTGATCCCTCTAAAGGGGAGCGGGTGTGCTTTATCTCTTATCTAGTAAGAGGACTCGGATTTCCAATTCATCCGTTTCTCCGGGGGCTCTTGGAGTTCTACAGCCTCCAGCTGCACCACTTTACGCCTGCCTCCATTTTGCACATCGAGGGCTTCGTGGCCCTTTGCGAACTGTTCTTGGGCATCGAGGCTCATTTTGCATTGTGTAAGAGATTATTCTGCCTAGTAACCCGTTCTCACGAGGGGTCAATATATCAAGTGGGCGGAGCCGAACTATGGCGCATCGCCGGGACCGGATATCTATCCGGAACCCCGAAGAAGGCGTCCGAAGACTGGCCTTCGGAATGGTTTTACATGGAGGATGTCCCGCTGCCGGATCCTGTTCGGATCGGCCTTCCGGAGTCTAGCAATGCTCCTCTGAAGAAGCGCCTAAGCTGGCGCCCACGGAGCCCCCAGAGGGAAAATGATCGGGACTTTCTTTACTTGATGAGCCGAATAAGATTATTGGCTCATGCCGGATTGACCATGACTGGAGTCATGGCAATCTGCATTATGAGGGGAGTGCAGCCGCTCCAATATAGGGGCCACCCCATGTGGGACTTCGACGGAGAGGACGATGCCACCCGCCATGGCCGCAAATGGCCGGGATCGGTCACCGAACTGGTGAAGACCTTGTCCGCCATGTACAAAGGGGAAGAGGAGGATTTTCTCCGCGTCAATCCACTGAGCGGGTTTTCTTCGAATAATCCTCGAAGTTGGGTAAGAAAATATATTTGAGGCCTGTCCGATCCATGTTCCCGTGGTTAAACATCTCATTTCATGGTTTCTACGCAGGAACTGCGCCGGGCCGTGGAGAAGATACACAGCCCGCCCCCACAACCCGAGGATCCGGAACGGTCCCTCGATCCGGCCTCCAAAGAGGACCCGGATATAAAGGTGGAGCTGATCGACGGGGTGTTCCACCAACTTAGCATCGACAATGCTTTGGTTGCCATTACGGCCGACTACCCGGATTATTTCCGGCCTCCTGTGTAACCGTGACGAAGCACGGATACCATGACCCACCTGCTTTACTTCTAATCACCACGTATTTGATGGTGTTTGAAGGGGTGCCTTCAAGGCAGGAGGCCGAGCTCAAGGGCGGCTAGCCAACAAGGCGTCTGACGCCTGCAGTTAAAAGAAGTGCGGTCCGGATCGAAACTCCGCCGCAATGGTATGGCGTGTCACCATATTCCCAGGATTGATTCCTGGAAGGCGTACTAACGCTGGTGCTCTTTTTAGGAAAAAGAGCGCTCGCCGGACTGAGTCCGGAGAGGTTGCCAATCGAACCTCCGCCAGCCAGGCTCCGAAGCCGGGTCCAGAAGCGGAGGTGAGCACGAGGCGTGTGTCGGATGCTCCTCCAACAGAGGATGCCGACAGATTGTCCGCCACCAACTCCGAGGTGGAGAGCACCATGAATCACAGGCGCCGCCAGACAGTTCTTCGTGACGCATGTTTCTCCCAAGAGGCCTTGAATGCCTTCAATTCGGGAGATGCGCACCTCCGTGCCGCTCAAGATGGTCTAGCCAGAGCCACGAAGCAGTATGTAAAGGACATACGGGTGAGGAAATTTGACAGTTATATATGCCAGTAGCCCCCGAGACTTAAAATAGTTAGAATAACTGATTTAAGGATCATTTGTTATGCAGGATCTTACAAAAAGGAATACCCGACTGTCCCAGGAGCTTGAAGAATGCAAGGCCCAACTCGAGGCCGCACTAGCCGCTACAGGGGGAGCCACACAGACCCCCTCTGGTAATATATGCTTCAAAAGATAAATAGTTTATGAAGTGCGGCGGGTGTGTAAATCTGACAATAGTATTGCAGATGGCGCCGGACTAGATCCGGACAAGCAACAACTCCTGCGCCAGCTAAAGGCTGGCGAGAGCGTGCTTACGAGGGTGCGGCAGGAGAAAAATAACCTCCAAGATGCCAACACCCAACTGGGTGAGGAACTAAAGGGTGTTCGTGCCCAGTTGTCTGACTCCGTAAAGGAGAATCAACGGCTTCGTCGCGGCATTTTCAGTAAGTGCTTGAACGAACTATGAAAGTGTTTGGCGAGCAAGGCGACTAACATAAACATGTATGTAGGTTTGCTCACAGGTCGTCCTGAGGAGGAGATGCCCAGTTCTTCGGGTGATCTTCTTCCCGAACTGCGTCAGCTGCATGAACGAGTTCGGCAGGTGATGAAAGGCGTCGCCCAGGCCTTGTGGCCATCTATCTCCGTGTCCAAAGGCATTGGGGAGCTGGCAGAGCGGCTTCAAGGAGCACGGCGGCGCTTCCGACTATGGAAGATATCGGCCTGCCGTCAAGGCGCCAGGGAGGCCTGGGCCATGGTAAAGACGCGGTACACGGTTGCTGACCCAAACCACATGGCCGAGGTCGGACTGTGGGGCCCGATGGGAAGGAGATCCTGTAAGCTTAGTGTACGGCCAAGTAGAATTGGCCGCCAAGTATTCCCAAAGAAGATTGTAAATTAGATAGCCTATTAGATGGCATTGAGGAGGAATACAATGAGTTGAGTTGACTATGTAATTGAATATGGCATGAAAAATGTCTTCTAGCCGGATTGTAGATCGTTTGTCATAGCGGACCTTTTCGCCCGACCTCGGGACCCAATAGTCCGGAGTGTGTCCGAATACCCTCGCGGTTATGTTAGAACCGGGGCATGCATGGAGACAAGGCGTAGGGGTCATTATTGCAGTATCAGACAAGTGCCCAACTAGTTATGTTATATTACATGGATAGTAAGAAACATCTTCCAGGGAGAATAGTTCCGTTAAGGGTTCCTTTCGCTGGGAGGCATGCCCTAAAGTGCATGTCCAAACTGCTAAGAAAGCAGAAAATCATCTGGGGGCAGATGGATAAATAGTTAAAATCATCTTTCAGTTCACCGACCGAATATTCCCTTAAGAACGCTAGCTTTCGGCTTCACCCGATCGAGGTACACATCCGGTGACCCGGCTGTAATAATCGCAGAGGTGCTCCCTTTACCACCTAGCCGAAAAATCGGGAACGAGGGGTAAGCATAGGAGCCAGCAACCCAGCTTGGCCAAAACTTAAGTCATATCGATGCATATAATGGTGAGTAAAAGGTACATGCGGAAGTTTGACACATGTGTTGGGCATGAAGCCCGTATAAATAAGCTTCTGGTAAAGAAGCCCCCAGGTAAAATGAGCGCGGACAGCGCGTCAAGTATGTGCGAACAAAGCGCAAACGAGCCTCTAAAGGCTTCAAGGAGAAGGAGGAGGAAGGAGAGAAATAAAAGACAACAAAAATAGAAAATGTGGACGGAGGAAAGAGATGAACTTGGAGTCCGGCGCTTAGACGTAGAATCTTCATAGACGGGCTGCGTTCCATGGGTTCGGCTCGAGTCGGTTATCCGATGCGTTTCGCAGACGGTATGCTCCGCCGGTCAGGACCTGGTCGATGATGAAGGGACCTTCCCATTTGGGCTTGAGTTTGTCCTTTTTCTTGTCCGGCAGGCGTAGAACTAGTTCGCCAACGTTGTAAGCTTTGGCACGTACTTCCCTGCTTTGATATCTTTGAGCCTGGTGTTGATAAAATGCGGAACGAGGTTTTGCCACGTCGCGCTCCTCCTCCAATGCGTCCAAACTGTCCTGCCGATCGAGCTCGGCTTCTCTTACTCCATACATGCGCACGCGAGGTGAGTCATGAATTATGTCGCAGGCAAGACCGCCTCGCACTGCATACACAATAAAAATGGTGTGAATCCGGTAGTACGATTCGGCGTGGTCTGTAGCCCCCAGAGTACGGAGTCGAGCTCCTCAACCCAGTGCGTGTTAGATTCCTTTAGGGACCTCACTAGTCTGGGTTTAACGCCGCTCATGATTAGACCGTTTGCTTGCTCTACTTGGCCGTTGGTTTGAGGGTGATAGACTGAGGCGTAATCGAGCTTGATGCCCATGTTTTTGCACCATAATTTGACCTCATCGGCCGTGAAGTTGGTGCCGTTATCAATGATGATCTTGTGGGGACACCGTAACGGTGCACTACCCTGATATGAAGTCTATCACCGGTCCGGATTCGGCCGTTTTAACAGGCTTGGCCTCTATCCATTTGGTGAATTTATCCACCATGACACATAGGTATTTTTGCTTGTGGGTTCCTCCCTTAAGGGGTCCAACCATATCAAGCCCCTGCATCGCATGAACGGCCAGGTGATGGGTATAGGTTTGAGGGCGATGGGTGGCATGTGGCTTTGGTTAGCAAAAAGCTGGCAACCGACGCATCGTTCGACTAAACCCTGCGCATCTGCCCGGGTTGTCGGCCAATAAAATCCTATACGGAAGGCCTTGCCTACAAGGGCCCGGGCTGCGGCGTGGTGCCCACCCAGTCCGACATGAATTTCAGCCAGGAGGTTTCGCCCTTCCTCTTCGGAGATACACCTTTGAAGGACTCTTGTTGTGCTTTTCTTATAGAGCTCTCCCTCATGGACTTTATAGGCTTTGGATCGCCGTACTATGCAGCGAGCCTCATTTTGGTCTTCGGGGAGTTCCTGCCTAGTTAGGTAGGCTAGGAATGGTTCCGTCCACGGGGCGATGACTGCCATTATTTCGTGAGCGGAGGGTGTTATCTCGGTGGCAGAGCCTCTGATTGTGTCAGAGTGTTCGTGTCGCAAGGCGGCCGGGTCCGGATTGTTATTTCCGGACTCCTTCCCATAGTATGCGGATGGCTTGAACAGCCGTTCTGTGAAGATGTTGGGCGGGGCGGCATCACGTTTTGCGCCGATGCGTGCCAATACGTCCGCCGCCTGGTTGTTATCCGGGCTACATGATGAAATTCGAGCCCTTGAACTGCGTCTTGACATTTTTAGAACCGCATTGCGGCACGCTGCCATTTTCGGATCTTTAGCATCAAAGTCTCCGTTTATTTGAGATATCGCGAGGTTCGAATCCCTGCGCACCTCTAGGCGTTTAATGCCCATAGAGACTGCCATCCGGAGGCCGTGCAGAAGGGCCTCGTATTCGGCTGCGTTGTTGGAGTCCGTATACATTATCTGAAGGACGTATTGGACTGTGTCCCGGTTGGGGACGCCAGACGACGCCAAATTTCCCAGTGTCGGCCAACATTTTGGAGCCGTCAAAGTGCATGATCCAATTGGAGTATGCGGCGTACTCTTTAGGGAGTTCGTCTTCGGTCCATTCGGCCACGAAGTCGGCCAAAACCTACGAATTAATAGCTCGTCGTGCCATATAGGTTATGACGAATGGAAGGAGCTCTAAGGCCCATTTAGCAATCCGGCCCGTCGCGTCGCGGTTGTTTATAATGTCGTTAAGAGGTACTTCGGAGGCTACCGTTATCGAACACTCTTGAAAGTAGTGTCGCAGCTTCCGGGATGCCATGAACATCGCGTATGCTATCTTTTGATAATGTGGGTACCGGGACTTGCATGGAGTTAGGACAGTGTACACATAGTAAACCGGTTTTTGAAGAGGGAACCGGTGTCCGTCCGTTCTCGTTCGACGACGAGCACTGTACGACAACTTGATGTGTTGCGGCGATATATAATAGCATTGGTTCACCCACGTTGGGCGCGGCCAGGACGGATTTGTTGCCAATATGGCTTTTATTTCTTCGAAGTCGGCGTGGCGGCATCCGTCCACTCGAAGTGTTCGGTGCCGAGGAGGCGGTAAAGGGTAACGCCTTTTCTCCCAAGCGAAATAAAGCGGCTTAGAGCCGCTCGCATCGATCAATTTTTGTATTTGTTTGAGGTCTTTTGGAATATCCAATTGTGACAGAGCTCGGATCTTGGCTGGGTTTGCTTCAATTCCTCTGGACACAATGAAGCCCAGAGCTTTACGGCCGGAACGCCAAGACCCATTTTTCCGGACTGAGCTTAATGTCATATTTTGGAGATTGTCGAATGTGAGCCTCAAGTCGTCTACTAGAGTTTCGACATGCTTGGATTTGACGACCACGTCATCTACATATGCTTCCTTGTTTTGCCGATCTGGTTTGCGGACATATACGAATCATGCGGCCGATATGTTGCTTGTTGGCGTTTTTGAGCCTGAAGGGCATTGTGTTGAAGCAGAATGGGCCGTATGGAGTGATGAATGCTGTTGCAGCTTGGTCTGGCTCCGCCATCTTGATTTGGTGGTAGCCGGAGTACACGTCGAGGAAGCACAATGAGTCGTGTCCTGTTGTAGCGTCGATAATTTGATCAATGCGAGGGAGGGGGAAGGGATCCTTTGGGCAAGCCTTATTAAGGTCTTTGAAATCAACACATAGGCGCCGTGATTTATCCTTCTTTGGTACCATCACCAGGTTTGCTAGCGATCTGGATGTTTTGTATCTCGATGAATCCGGCTTCCAAGTTTGGCATGCTCTTCTCCCATGGTACATCTCTTGGGTTCGGAAGCGTAGAAGAGCCTGTTTGGTGGCTTGAATCCTTTTAGGATATTTAGGATGTGCTCGGCCGACCGACGTGGGATTCCTGGCATGTCTGAAGGGTGCCAGGCAAAAATGTCCCAGTTTTCTCGTAGAAATTCTCGTAGTGTGGCGTCTACATCAGGGTTTAATTGTGCCCCAATGGAGGCCGTCTTTGCAGGATCCGTTGGGTGGACTTGGAATTTGACTATTTCATCCGCTGGTTTAAAAGAGGTGGACTTGGATCTTTTATCAAGTATCACATCGTCCCTGTTCACCGTGGGCGCATCGCGATGAGTTCCTCGGCCGTTAAGGCTTCGGATAGTGCCTCGAGGGCTAGTGCGGCTGTCTTGTTTTCGGCTGAGTGCTATGTTCGGATCACTAGCGAGAGTGATGATTACATTAGGTCCATTTTAAGCTTCATGTACCCATAATGGGGTATAGCTTGAAAAATTGTGAATGCCTCTCGCCCTAATAAAGCATGATATTCTGCTGAGCAGGGCCACTTGAAATGTGACCTCCTCGGACTGTAATTGTCCGTGAGCGAACACTACGTCGAGTGTGATTTTTCCTGTGCAGCATGCTTCCGGCTAGGGATTATTCCTCTAAAGGTTGTGCTCTTCGCTCAATGCGGTTCGATCTATTTCCATTTTTCGGAGGGTTTCCTCATAGATGAGGTTTAGTCATTGCCGCCATCCAAGAGTACCTTAGTAAGGCGGCAAGCCGCCCACTATTGGACCGAGGACCAATGCGGCTGGTGCTCGGGCTGTTCGAATTTGGGTTAAATCAACGGCATTAAAGGTAATAGCCTTGTCACTCCATGGATTTATTATTGCTACTTGGTAGACTTCGGCAAGGTTACGGAGTGTTCGTTTCCGCATGTTATTTAATGTGAAAGTCTCGAAGACTGTTAACACCGTACTGGTGTTGCTGGCCTGGGATTCTGAAGCTAGAAGCTCTTCGCCACTTTTGGCCACCTGTCGTAGTATCCAACATGCTCGAAGGCTATGAGTTGGAGTGGCGCCCTCTATGCTATGAATTTTGCAGGGTCCGTTTAGCCAACCCTCCGATCTGATTCCATTACCCTTTAGGGGTTTTGGTTTTTGGTGTTTAACCCAGGTGCTTGGTAATGATGCACCCTTTTATTTCGGACTAGGGATGTATTCGGGGCGGATTATCCCAAAATTTACTTTCGGTTTTCGGGCACTCTCCATCGCACGATTACTTTTGTACTATGGTCACCAAGTCGACAAAGCGTATAATTTCACGACGGCTTATGGCGTTTAGGATTCCCTTGTCCGTGCAATTATTGCAGAAAAGTGGGATTGCGTCCTCCTCTCGGCAGTCCTTCATCCTGTCCGTAACCAGGAGGAATCTGGCCCAGTAATGATGTACTATTTCAGCGGGCTCTTGCCGAATTCGGGATAGATCATTAATGTTTGGGTGGGCGGGTGGAACTAGATCCGGAACCCCGTCCAATTTAAGACTCAGGGGCCGGGAAGTTTCCGAACTCGGAAGTTTGGATTTTTGAATGCTATCCAATGAATCCAACCCGCCTGACTTTAAGTTCAGGGCTTGATCGACATCCGTCCCTCTGCGGGAATCCGGCAGGGAGGGATCGGGAATCCGGACGTAGCTAGTCCTTAAGATAGAAGAAGAATTGCCGTATTGCTCCTCTATCACAGCAACATGATGGGTAGCCTGGGGAGAGTTGATCTCTCTCAGATCGGTTTTAGACCCGATCCGGTCGTAGTCTGTGGCGACTCCCAGGGCGGCGATGCGATCCAAGAGCTCGTTTACGGAGGAGAGCTCGATCGGATCCAATTGTTCGGCAATTTCTGAATTAACGTGAAGATTGGTTTCGATGACTCGAGAAGTCATCGTCGGCGCGGTGGCCGAACTGGCGGTCATAAGAAAACCACCTAGCCGAAGAGTCTGACCAGTGGCCAAGGCTCCTTTGGCGATAGTATCGTCTTTAAAGACGGGATGAGGCATCCTTCCTGACGGCGGCGACGGCAGAGGAACTCTCAATGAAATCACCAATGTCGGTGTCAAACCGGCGGATCTCGGGTAGGGGGTCCGAATCGTGCGTCTAGGCGGATGGTAACAGGATACAAGGGACACGATGTTTTTACCCAGGTTCGGGCCCTCTCGATGGAGGTAATACCCTACTCCTGCTTGATTAATATTGATGATATGGGTAGTACAAGAGTAGATCTACCACGAGATCAAGGAGGCTAAACCATAGAAGCTAGCCTATGGTATGATTGTTGTTCGTCCTACGGACTAAAACCCTCCGGTTTATATAGACACCGGATAGGGCTAGGGTTACACAGTCGGTTACAATGGTAGGAGATCTACATATCCGCATCGCCAAGCTTGCCTTCCACGCCAAGGAAAGTCCCATCCGGACACGGGACGAAGTCTTCAATCTTGTATCTTCATGGTCTAGGAGTCCGGCCAACGGTGATAGTTCGGCTATCTGAACACCCCCTAATCCAGGACTCCCTCAACTACCACGGAGAAACCCAACTCCACCAGTTAGTACGCCTATTCCTGTGGAGCAAGCACAACCAGCTAGTCGTTGTTTAGCATCTATCGCATTTGATGTTGTTAAATCATATGTGCGTATCTTCCCATCTTGGAAATATTATACTGAAGATGAAGGAAAATGCCAGTTGGAGGTGTTTGTCCAGGAGTTATGTGTAAGTAATGTTATTCATGGCAATTACTTTGCTTTGTCCCATACATCCTACCTCCATGATGGTTATAATACAACAAATTTTTCCGTTTTTCTCTATAGAGGAGGACCAATTTGGAAACTCAGGATAGGTAACCTGTGCTAATACCTCTGCTATCTTCAAAAATGCTTGGTGGTAGTATCGGAATTACCTGAAGAAAACGTACTTCACCGGCAAAGAAACTCATCAAATTCCCTTACGTTCTCCTGAGAAACATTTACTGGATGATGACTCGGAACGCCTTTGTTACATCTTGGTCCCGAACCAAGAATGTGGTAAGGTCTATGAGCTCATTTTCTATTTTTAAGTACTATATTCTTGCGTCTTACTGTACTCTGTTCATGTAGAACAAGTGCCTAAACCTGAAGAACAACTGTTCTAATTTAAGATTCCATTGCTATCATAGTTCAAAAAAGCGCTACGCGTTAATTGTGCGTTTTGCCATCGCCTTGCGCTTTACTGACCAAAGCACATGCTTATGCGCAGTTATGCATAGATTAAGCGTAGTTATGCACAATGCGTTTCGCCAACACCTAGAGCCTAGGCGCGCTTAAGTGCTCGGTTAGGCGCGCCTTTTTTAACTATGATTGCTATCGTGCATACTGCTTTGCTCTTTTATCACTGTATTTACTCATACAAACTTATTTTTAAAGAAGGATCTAATCGAAACTGCAATGGCACAGCAGGTATGTTCACCCATGTTTCTTTAACAGGCTTGCTCTTATCAATAGCTCTGTTGATTTCAATTTCAATTGTGTATCTGATTGACTTCTCATATCATGCACATTACTAGCATCACAACAGAGCCAATAGTGTTGTTGTACATGTAGACCCATGGCACCCATCTGAAATCTTGTTGTGCCGTGTAGTTTCCCACGCTTTGTATTCTTTCACTACTGCTTTGTCTTGAACTGATATGATTTGAACCGTGTCTATATTTTGATTTGGCAAGACAATGCAGTGACCATAGGACATAGATATATGTTTGTTTGATGCTTTTATTATGTACTAGTACTTGGCAATAGAAGACTTGGTAGTTTAATCCTGTCCACCTTACTAATGAACTGGTTCACCGAAATGAGTTTCATATACTAGTACATGATAAACTGTTATGTGTCCGCTTGTTTCTTCTTTTAGAATGTTGACAGAATATTGGGGAAGAGTGCCTTATTAAGCAATGGTAAAGGAAGTAATGCAGACAAGGTTCAGGATAGTGACACATCCTTGTTGGTCTCCAACAAAGCTGATAAAACAGCTAAGGAATACTATCTCGAAGATAGTGAGACAACCCCAAAGTCCTGTCTTGGTTTAGTGTTGGAGTTACTGGCCACTACCGCTTGCACAAGCTATTCAAACTCTTTATGCGAATCAGTTCGGTTTCTTGAATCTCAACTACAAGCTGAAAGAAATCGATCGGTTGTCTGCGACAAGAAGAAGCGGAAGGACTGCGGAAGTCCCTGGAGCATTCAGATGCATACTTTCTGGTGCAACATCAAGCGTTGGAGGATTTTAGCGCCAAATAGGACAAAGCTAATAAGCTTGCTAAGCTTATTGCCAGCATGGTGGATACCACATTTCTTGAGCTCTTCTGAAGTTGTTTGATTATGCTCTTGTTTCTTTGCCGCGTTTATTTGCCTTTGGTGGCCAATTTTGTGGCCGGTGTATGTAATATCTGCTTTGTTCCCTATATTTGCACTGATGGCGAACTTTGATGCCCAGTGGATGTAATATGTGTAATAGCGGTAATAGGCTAGCGTTAATTGCTTGCTTATTTATTTCCTTATTGTCTTGTTTAGTTGTTTGCTTGTAGTCATTGCAGTTCTTTTTCAGTGTTTTTCTAGTGGCCACAATAACCTTTTTGGAAACTAGGCCAAAATAATCATGGCAACACATGGACTGTTGTAACCATGGGCCTTCTATGGGTCGTATGATCCATGGGCCTTCTACGGGCCGTAGGATCCATTGGCCTTCTATACGGGCCATATGATCCATGGGCCTTCTACGGCCCGTACGATCCATGGGCCTTTTACGGGCCATAGGATCCATGAGCCTTCTACGGGGCGTATCGTCATTTCGCCAATCATGGGCCGTACTATTCGTGGACAATAACGGGCCGTTTATTGGCCGTATTTGATAACTCTATGAAAACAGCCCAACGGGTTTTTTTCGACATGAAAACGGTCCAACGTATTAACGGGCCACAAACGGGCCGACTGTAACCACGGGCTGAATTTGGCCCACAAGCAGAAAATGACAGTAACGGGCCGTAAGTAACCGAATGCTGGAAATGAGCCCAAGAATAAATGGGCCCTGAGAAGGCCAAAAGATATCATGGGCTGGAAACGGCCCAACGGAATAATGGGCCGTTAATGGGTATAAAGTGATACACTGTTCATTACGGGCCAGTTTTACCACGGGTCGTTAAGGGGCCGAGGGTTACTAAGGGCCTCATATGGGCCGAAAGACGTCATGGGCCATACATGGGCCGGAAGTTAAAACGGGCTGGAATTATATTGGACGGCCCAGATGACGCCATCGGGCCTAATTCGGATAGGCCGTAAACGGGCCACGGATAGCGGGCTGTAAATGGGCTATTTGCGAGCGTGCCGTTAACGAAGCTTGCCATGGGCCGGCCCGCCACCTTTTGACCAAGTCAAATGGGCCGGTCTTTTCACAGGAATGGGCCTCTGTTGGTCCGTTCCACGTGTCGGCGTATCATAGGCGCTTTGGGTCCAATGAGTGGATGACATCTGTCCCAAAGGTGAGCCGACACGTGTTTCCTCCAGCCAATGATGATTTTACACGTGGAAAATCCCCATTGGTCGGGGCTGTTAACGGGTTATCGGATCCAAAACCAGACCCGATAGCTTAACGGCGTTCCGTTATGGTGGATGCCACGTGTCGGTCACCCTTGACGAAGCACTTATGTGACGCGCGATTTATCGTCATGGAAGTGGACACTTCCGTGATGATAATTTTGGTAATGTCATGGAACACTTCTACGACAGCACATGTATGACTATCTTGATTCTATCATAAATTTGTCATGGATGTACATGCATGACAGAAAACGTGACCTACTGTGACAAACACGTATCATCACGGAAGTGTATTTTTTTGTAGTGATGATAGGCATCCAAGAGGGATATAATAAAAAAATCATATAAAGTGCATTGAATACTATGAGAAGTTTGATTCCTTATGATTGTTTTGAGATATGAAGATGGTGATATTAGAGTCATGCTAGTGAGTAGTTGTGAATTTGAGAAATACTTGTGTTAAAGTTTGTGATTCCCGTAGCATGCACGTATGGTGAACCGTTATGTGATGAAGTTGGAGCATGATTTATTTATTGATTCTCTTCCTTGTGAGTGGCGGCCGGGGATGAGCGATGGTCTTTTCCTACCAATCTATCCCCCTAGGAGCATGCGCGTAGTACTTCGTTTTGATAACCAATATATTTTTGCAATAAGTATATGAGTTCTTTATGACTAATGTTGAGCCCATGGATTATACAAACTCTCACCCTTCCACCATTGCTAGCCTCTCTTGTGCCTCGCAACTTTCGCCGGTATCATAAACCCACCATATACCATCCTCAAAACAGCCACCATACCTACCTATTATGGCATTTCTATAGCCATTCCGAGATATATTGCCATGCGACTTTCCATCGTTCTGTTTATTATGACACGCTCCATCATTGTCATATTGCTTTGCATGATCATGTAGTTGACATCGTATCTGTGGCAAAGCCACCGTTCATAATTCTTTCATACATGTCACTCTTTATTCATTGCACATCCCGGTACACCGCTGGAGGCATTCACGTAGAGTCATATTTTGTTCTAAGTATCGACTTGTAATTCTTGAGTTGTAAGTAAATAAAAGTGTGATGATATTCATTATTAGAGCATTGTCCCATGTGAGGAAAGGATGATGGAGACTATGATTCCCCCATAAGTCGGGATGAGACTCTGGACTAAAAAAAACAGGCCAAAAAAATGAAAGAAGGCCCAATAAAAAAATGAGAGAAAAGAGAGAAGGGGCAATGCTACTATCCTTGTACCACACTTGTGCTTCAAAGTAGCACCATGATCTTCATGATAGAGAGTCTCATATGTTATCACTTTCATATACTAGTGGGAATTTTTCATTATAGAACTTGGCTTGTATATTCTTATGATGGGCTTCCTCAAATTGCCCTAGGTCTTCGTGAGCAAGCAAGTTTGATGCACACCCACTTAGTTTATTTTTGAGATTTCATAAACTTATAGCTCTAGTGCATCTGTTGCATGGCAATCCATACTCACTCACATTGATATATATTAATGGGAATCTCCATAGCTCGTTGATACGCCTAGTTGATGTGAGGCTATCTCCTTCTTTTTGTCTTCTTCACAACCATCGTCTATTCCACCTATAGTGTTATGTCCATGGCTCACGCTCATGTATTGCGTGAAAGTTGAAAAGCTTTGAGAACATCAAAAGTATGAAAAAATTGCTTACCTTGTCATCGGGGTTGTGCATGATTTAAATATTTTGTGTTATGAAGATGGAGTATAGCCACACTATATGATTTTGTAGGGATAAGCTTTCTTTGGCCATGTTATTTTGAGGAGACATAATTATTTTGTTAGTATGCTTGAAGTATTATTGTTTTTATGTCAATATTAAACTTTTGATTTGAATCATACGGATCTGAACATTCATGCGTGGATAGATATGTTAGGTAGCATTCCACATCAAAAATTCTGTTTTATCATTTACCTACTCGAGGACGAGCAAGAATTAAGCTTGGGGATGCTTGATACGTCTCCAATGTATCTATAATTTTTGATTGTTCCATGCTATTATATTATCTGTTTTGGATGTTTTATTTGCATTAATATGATATTCTATATTATTTTTGGGACTAACCTATTAACCTAGAGCCCGTGCCAGTTTCTGTTTTTTCCTTGTTTTAGAGTTTCGCAGAAAAGGAATACCAAACGGAGTCCAAACAGAATGAAACTTTCGCGATGATTTTTCTTGGACCAGAAGACATCAAGAGGACTTGGAGTACACGCCAGGGAAGCCATGAGGTGGCCACAAGGTCGGGAGGCGCGCCCAGGGGGTAGGGCGCACCCCCACCCTTGTGGGCCCCTCGTGACTCCGTCGACCTATTTCTTCTGCCTATATATTCTCAAATATCCCAAAACCTTCTAGGAGAGCCATGAAAACACTTTTCCACCGCCGCAGCCTTCTGTACCCGTGAGATCCCATCTAGGGGCCTTTTCCGGCGTCGTGTCGGAGGGGGATTCGATCACGGAGGGCTTATACATCAACACCATTGCCTCTCCGATGAAGCGTGAGTAGTTTACCACAGACCTACGGGTCCATATCTTGTAGCTAGATGGTTTCTTCTCTCTCTTTGATTCTCAATACCATGTTCTCCTCGCTGTTCTTGGAGATCTATCCGATGTAATACTCTTTTGCGGTGTGTTTGCCGAGATCTGATGCATTGTGGATTTATGATCAGCTTATCTATGAATATTATTTGAATCTTCACTGAATTCTTATATGCATGATTTGATATCTTTGCAAGTCTCTTCAAACTATCGATTTGGTTTGGCCAACTAGATTGGTTTATCTTGCAATGGGAGAAGTACTTAGCTTTGGGTCAGATCCTGCGGTGCTCGATCCTAGTGACAGAGGGGGAACCGACACGTATTGTATTGTTGCCATCGAGGATAACAAGATGGGGTTTTCATCATATTGCTTGAGTCTATCCCACTAGATCATGTCATCTTACTTAATGCGTTACTCTGTTCTATGAACTTAATACTCTAGATGCAGGCATGAGTCGGTCGATGTGTGGAGTAATAGTAGTAGATGCAGGCAGGAGTCAGTCTACTTGATACGGACGTGATGCCTATATTCATGATCACTGCCTTAGATATCGTCAGAACTTTGCGCTTTTCTATCATTTGCTCGACAGTAATTTGTTCACCCACTGTAATATTTTCTATCTTGAGAGAAGCCTATAGTGAAACCTGTGGCCCCCGGGTCTATTTTCCATCATATAAGTTTCCGATCTACAGTTTTAGTTTCCTATTTACTTCCTTTGCAATCTTTTACTTTCCGTTCCATAAACCAAAAATATCAAAAATATTACTTTACCGTTTATCCATCTCCATCAGATCTCACTTTGCAAATAACCGTGAAGGGATTGACAACCCCTTTGTCGCGTTAGGTGCAAGTTGGTGTTTGTTTGTGCAGGTATTCGGTGACTTGAGCGTTGTCTCCTACTGGATTGATACCTTGGTTCTCAAAAGCTGAGGGAAATACTTACTCTACTTTGCTGCATCACCCTTTCCTCTTCAAGGAAAAAACCAACGCATGCTCAAGAAGTAGCAATCTCTCTATACCGAGGGATTATACGGTCACTATGTCAGCGTATAGCTCCGTATGTTGTTTAGTTGACCGGTCAACCATTCCACATGCTTCCTTGTTAGCTCGTGTTCTCTATATTCATGTGCTGGCCCATGTGGCAGTGGGTGAAAATAAGTAAACTAGAGGCCCATCTGACACGCGGTGAAGTAAACAAAGTTGAAACCACTCGTGGTAGCACCCCGCACGCTAGTAAATTGAGGGCACACATCTTCCGCGTGAAGGACGCACTCGCGCACACTTCACAACTGCGCGGCGGCATGCACACAAGGACGCACTCGCGCACACCCAACACACAATACACACCAAGCACACGTGTACACCGGCGTTGCCGCTGGCTGAGATGGACGGCGAGGCAGCCAACAAGCGGAGGTGGCTCAAGCCAAAACTGCATCCCGCGAGCCTGGACTTCATCAGCAACCTCCCCGATGACATGTTGCTCATCATCATCGGCCTCCTCCCCACCAAATCTGCCATGCGGACCACCCAGTTTTCCCGGCGGTGGCGCCCCCTCTAGCGCCGCGTCCCCCTCAACCTCACCATTGACAGCTGCCTCTGCGACGGGGATTGCAAACGCATGGCCGCAGTCTCTAAGATCCTTTCATCGCACCTGGGCCAGCGAGATGCTTTGACATCCGCATGTTTAGTACCAAATGCAAGGTCCAAGACAAGTTCGACGAGTGGTTCTTATCCCCCGCCCTAGATCAGCTCGAGGAGCTCAGGTTTGAAGCTACGATGTCGCTCTCTACCGCCATCCGCGCTCCGTCGTCAACGCTGCTGCGCGCCAGCTTCAGCTCCTGCTATTTTCCCCAGAATAATGTCAGGCCTGCCTTTCTTCTCCGTCAACTCAAGCAGACCGACCTCTTCGACATTGGCATCTCGAAGAAGGCTATGGAGCACCTGCTATGCAGCTGTACTGCGCTCGAGTACCTTCGTCTTTGGAAGATCCATGGGTTCATTAGCCTCCACACCGCCTCGACGAATCTCTGATGGATTTATGTGTCTTGCTGGCCCCGCAACATGACATCAATTGGGAAGAGATCACTCCAGCTGTTCCATGTTATGGTCATTGAGAATGCGCCTTTCCTTGAGAGATTGGTTGTATCTGATCTGGAAGGTCCAACAAAGATCAGGGTCATTGACGCGCCAAAATTGACAGCGTTGGTGTACTCGTCTGCCAAATTCTCCGAACTCTTTATTGGATCCGTAATCGTTCAGGTATAACACTCATCTTCTTCTCCGTCTTCTTGAAATTCACATTTTTTTAATTTCTTCTTGATGTATTTACGACTGTCATCCAGAAAATGATTCCCGCAAGCTTGACCCAGTCTGTGCACATAGTGAAGATCTTGGCAATAAAACCTATCGACCCCAATGTGGATCAAGTTGTTGGATTCCTTACATGCTTTCCGTGCACGGAGAAGCTGCTCATCAAGGTGAAACTTCTTTCCGATTAGTAAACGGTAATCACAACGTAGCTCAATTCTTTCGCAATTTTCCCAAATTATGATGACAAGTGTAGTGTTCAAAACTGCTTCTACGCACTACACCAAAAGAAATGTTTTTAGTATTTTTCTCACGTGATCACCCGCATCGTTTTTTGTTGTTGTTGTACTACTAGTAGCCTAGGCTAGGCATAGTGGAAAGTAACTTAGAACAGCCATTATTCTCTTCAAGGGTGCCTGACCATAAAATATATTACTCATATAAATAGAACAACCATTATTCTATGATTTAAATGAATAACCGTCTCGCACTAAACAAGATCTAGATATAATGTTCATGCTCAACCCTGGCACAAAATAACAATTATTCAGGTCTAAAACTAATCCCGAAGGTAGATGTAGAGGTAGCGTGCCGACGGCGATCACATCGACCTTGGAACCATTCCCAACGTGCATCATCACCTCGTCCTTAGCCAATCTCTGTTTAATTCGTAGCTCCTGTTTCGAGTTACAAATATGAGAAACCGAACCAATATCAAATACCTAGACGCTACTACGGGCATTAATAAGGTACACATCAATAACATGTATATCAAATATACCTTTGTTCACTTTGCCATCCTTCTTATCCGCCTAATACTTGGGACAGTTCCGCTTCCAGTGACCAGTCCATTTGCAGAAGAAGCACTCAGTTTTAGGCTTGGGTCCAGCTTTGGGCTTCTTCCCGGGAGTGGCAACTTGCTTGCCATTCTTATTGAAGTTCCCTATCTTTCCCTTGCCCTTTTTCTTGAAACTAGTGGTCTTGTTAACCATCAACACTTGATGCTCCTACTTGATTTCTACCTCCGCGGCCTTAAGCATTGCGAAGAGCTCGGGAGTTGTTTTGTTCATTCCATGCATATTATAGTTCATCACAAAGCCTTTGTAGCTTGGTGGCAGTGACCGAAGAACTTTGTCAATAACACAATCAACTGGAAGATCAACTCTCAACTGAGTCAAGTGATTATAATACCCTGACATTTTGAGTATGCGTTCACTGACAGAACTGTTCTCCTCCATCTTGCAGCTATAGAACTTGTTGGATACTTCATATCTCTCAACCCGGGCATTTGCTTGAAATATTAACTTCAACTCTTGGAACATCTCATATGCTCCATGATGTTCGAAACATTTTTGAAGTCTCAGTTCTAAGCCGTAAAGCATGGCACACTGAACTATCGAGTAGTCATCAGATCAAGCTTGCCAAACATTCAAAACATCAGCTCTGGTCCTACAGCAGGCCTTTCACCTAGCGGTGCATCAAGGACATAATTCTTCTGTGCAGCAATGAGGATAATCCTCAAGTTATGGACCTAGTCCGTGTAGCCGCTACCATCATCTTTCAACTTAGCTTTCTCTAGGAACACATTAAAATTCAGGGGAATGGTAGCTCGGGCCATTGATCTAAAACATAGATATGCAAAACTATAAGACTAAGCTCATGATAAATTAAGTTCAATTAATCAAATTACTTAAGAACTCACACTTAAATAGACACCCCTCAAGTCAAGTCATCTAAGTGATACGTGATCCAAATCAACTAACCCATGTCCGATCATCACGTGAGATGGGTGTCGGTGTCAAAACCGGCGGATCTCGGGTAGGGGGTCCCGAACTGTGCGTCTAAGGTCGATGGTAACAGGGTACAGGGAACACAATGTTTACCCAGGTTCGGGCCCTCACTCTGGAGGTAATACCCTACTTCCTGCTTCATTGATCTTGATGAATATGAGTGTTACAAGAGTTGATCTACCATGAGATCATAATGCCTAAAACCCTAGAAGTCTAGCCTGTATGACTATGATTATGGGTATTTTTCTCTACGGACCTAGCCCTCCGGCTTATATAGACACCGGAGGGATCTAGGGTTACATAAAGTCGGTTACAGAGAAAGGAATTTTCATATTTGGTCGCCAAGCTTGCCTTCCATGCCAAGGAGAGTCCCATCCGGACACGGGCAAGATTCTTCGGTCTTCGTATCTTCACAACCCATCAATCCGACCCATAGCTAACATGTCGGATGCCCGAGGACCCCTTAGTCCAGGACTCCCTCAGTAGCCCCTGAACCAGGCTTCAATGACGAGGTGTCTGGCGTGCAGATTGTCTTCGACATTGCAAGGCGGGTTCCCCTTTCCGAATACTCCAATATAGTCTTCGGATGAACGTGTCCAGATCTGCAATACAATTACCACACACAACCGCAGAGAGTATAATATTTCATGAGTCCAATCCACTGACAACTCCTTGCAACGTGATGCCACGTCACCACTCGGTCATTATTTTGAACCGTTTTTTGGCCTTCCGCTCCATGTTTTGGGACGCGGTTTTATTGGCACGTCTTGTCAAAGTAGAGATGGTGTCCCCTTATTACGGGATTCTTATCAACACGGACGTGGGTAATCCAACCGTCTTTTTGGTACGATTCCATGGGAATAGGCAAGTTTCAAGGCCTAGGAGGAGGCGTTTGATATTCACAACCTTTATAGAGGGGTACAGACCCGCCTTTCTCCTCCACGCTTGCTTCTTCCTCAACCTTTCCTACCTCGAGTTCCAACACCCAGGTTTCAATCGCCACGAGCCTCTGTCATGTCCGGATCCAGCCTTCAAGGGTGGTGGGTGGCTTCTTCGGTTACCGAGGAGGATATCACGAAGCTCTGGGCGGCAAGATATCTGACCACGGAGATCCTCCACCGGCTCCCTGCCGAAGGGCAAGTTATCCCTACCCCCAGATCCGGCGAGAGGGTTGTGTTCATATCCCACTTCCTCCGAGGGCTAGGTTTCGCACTCAACCCCTTTGTTCATGGGCTCGTGTTCTATTACGGGCCAGATTTTCATGATCTGGCCCCGAACTCTATTCTTATCATCTCGGCGTTCATCGTCACCTGCGAGGCCTTCCTAAAAGGATCCTTCACAGAATCCTCCAACTTATGGCAGCGGGAGTAGTTCTACATTACCGAGCCCTGTGATACAAAGTGTGCAGCTGCACCTGCGTTCTGATCTAGCCCTCCGATTCAGCTAGCATTATGGACCAATAAGGGGTTGGACTGGGGATCAATTGACGAAGTACGAACTCTGCAGAGCCGCATCCGGAGCCTCCTTGAGAAGGACATCGATCTTATTAACATGATTCAAGTAATGCTAGTCCGTCGGACCCTGCCGTGCCAGTGACGGCCTCTCCGCATGTGGGAGTTTAGTCCGAAGGGACACGGACACTTCAACACTTCTTCGGCACGACGCACAAAGGAATGTGGAAGTTGTTTTTTGGGACACGAAAACAGTGGCCGGACACCACTGAGGACACTGGCCTCGACAGCAACCATCCGGATACCTCGGTAAGCACTCGACTTCCGAACACCTTTTAATCAAGTATCCTGTAATAAGATATTGAGCAAACTATCTTCTTCCAGGGCTGGATAAAGAAAGCGGAGCGAATCAGGTGTCGGTGGGAAACGACACCTATAGGATCACAAGAATCCCTACTGCGGTTGCGGGGCGCGGGGTTGAGAGAAGAGCGGGTCTAACAGAGAGCACGCGGTTTGTTTACCCAGGTTCGGGCCGCGAGGATGCGTCAAACCCTAGTCCTGCTTTGGTGGATGTATTCTGAGTTCTTGAACTAGCTACGGAGTGTAACAAGCTCAAAAAAGCCGAATCCTTTCCCTCGTCGCCTTGGGCCTCCTTTTATAGGAAAAGGGGTTGCCACAGTGGCACACAGGAGGTGGAAAGGCAACAGTGTTGCGAGGTTATCCTGGTATTACAGGACAAAGCGCATTTAATGCGAGGCTTAGGTGTCCCTTCACTTTATCGGGGACGGGGGCGAGGCCCGTCCCGTCCGTCGCCGCTCCTCCAAGCTTCGACACGCGCCCTAGCCAGCGATGCATGCTGTGCCATGTAGGCAGGTAGGCAACTGAGGTGGCGCGGTGGTGGAGCCTCCACGGAGGGCTGCATGTCGCCACGCAGGTGCCTGCCCAGCTGGTTGGGTCGGCAGCTGCATGCGAAAGGCGGTGGAGACTTGGCTGGTGCGGGCCTGACGGTGGCCCTGCTGGTGCGCTGGGCGAGGGCCTTGCCGGGTGGCCTGGCAAGGGTCTTGCCGTGGGTTGTCGTCTTCTAATCCTTGTCTATTCTTGGATATGTCTTCACAAAGATCTGCATGCCACCTTGGAGGTGCCTTCCCGAGCCCTGGCTCCACGCGGATGATGGCGTTGGGGATCGTGGGCTCAAGGGTGGCTCACTCCTGTTGCTGTGGGGCGGGCTGCCCCGGCAAGGGTCTTGCCGGGGCTGCCGAGGCTGCCCCCGGCAAGGGTCTCCTGCCGGGGGAACCTGCTTCGTCCCTTTGCTCTTTGTGGCCTTGGTCTTGGCGTTGTCCTGGCCATCTTGGGCTTCGGTCTTACCTTGGCTCACCTCCCTCGCTCTGCTTGGTGTGGTCGCGGGCGCGGCTCTGACTGCCCATGCACAGGTAAAGGGGTACAAAATTGTGCCCCTAGTTTTGTACACTGACAGGAGCCCCCGGGCCTGGGCCACACATAAGCGCGACACGTTGTTGGGTCAGGCCAAAAATGGTGCGCGGGTAGGCGGGGCGGTTTTTACCGTGGTAAGGTTTTTCGTGCGTTGTGCTTCCCATGACCCGCGCGCATGGCGTGGTGTGGAGGGGCGTGCGTGACGTGGGCGGCATGCGTGGGGCGGTTTTCACACACATGCGTCACATCGTAGTAAAGAGGCGGCTCGCGCCTTCCCCGTAAAGGGAGGGAGGCGTGGCGGCGCGGCTCGGCTCATTTACTAAATGGGGTGCGGTTTTCAAGGCATCCACTCCCCACGGTCACGGGGTGGGGAGAGGTCGCCTCACCTGTCCCCTCGGTTCTGCACGTCTGCCACGCGTCTTTCATGCGCTCGGGGTGGCAACAGTGGAGACGGGAAACCGGGCCGTCGCTGGTTGGGGCAGCGGTCGGTCCTGGTTCCCTGCGCCTCCTGTGTCTTGATTGGCCGAGCGGGGCGGCCGAGCCCCAACCCCGTTCCTTTATAAAGAGTGGGAAGGGGAGACGACATCCCACATTCTTCCATCTTCTACCTCCCTTTGCTTTCGCTCCTTCCTTTCATTCGACATGGAGAAAGGGAATCCCGGTCGTTCGACAATGGTGGCGAGGGTCGCCGCTCGACAACGCGTCCATCCTCCTCCTGCTCCCGTGGTGGTAGAGCTGGCCGCGAGGGGAAGGGGGAGGGGCGAGGCCGGGGCAGAGGTCGCAGTGCTCAGGGAAGAGGAGGGCGGGGCGGCGCGCCAGCTTCGCCCCCGCCCATGGTGCCTTTCCCGATGGAAGGCCATGTCGGAGACCAGCCCTGCGAGTTCTTCATTAGGCTGCGCCGGCCTCTGCGTCGCCATCTTCGTCTTCCCGCCCCGTTTGCTCGGGAGATGGAGCGTGACCGGCCCCAATCCCTCATATTGCACATGAGGGGTTGCGGGAACGGGGGCACGCGGGTCGACGTCGACTTCCCGGCTCCTCGAGTCATGTACCTCCGTCGTGGGTGGAAGACGTTCGCTCGCATCCACAGCCTAACGGCGGGGCGCATCCTCTACTTCAAATTGATGGAGGACGGCCTACTCTCCGTCAAGGTCTTCGGGGTGTTCGGGACTCGCCTGAAGTGTTGCGTGGACAGCTCCTCCGATGGAGATTCTGACGATGGAAGCTCTTCCTCGAGCGAAAGTGACGAGGAGGACAGCGGGGCGGTTAGCGGGGACGAGTCCGACTAGGCGTCGGACGCCCCCGCCTGGGCGGGTGCGGCAGCAACAACATCTGCACCTGGCCTCTCCTCCGGCGGGGGTTTTCCGGGGGCGGGCCAGCTCCTTGAACTTCTCCGGGCCGTCTCCTTGGGCGGCTGGCGTTGGGAGGTTGCGGAAGAGGAAGAGGGCCGGCGGCAAGGCCGTCAACTAGGAGTATGCGGGCACCGACGCCTTCGTCGCGTACCGCCAGTCCTGCCGCCTCGTCTTCCAGCTCTTTTCCCAGCACCGTCATCACCGGCCTGCCCATGGGCGGCCGCCGAGGTTTTCTCTCGGTGTCTTCTGCTGCTCGTAGCTCGCCTAGGCTCCCCTTTTTCCCTTTTCGCCTCCTTGACCTGCCTCCTGAGGAGAGGGACAAGAAAGGGATTACGGGCATCTTATCTCTTTTTAGTCTTGTAAGCCTTCGGGCCTTTGTTAACTTTAGAACTTGTAATCCCCTTGTTCATGTTTTTCATTTCGTATGAACTGTACCTGTACGGGATGTTTTTTAATGAAAAAGGGATGTTTGCCGGGTTTTTCGTTCGCAGGTAAAACCCACGACAAGGAGTAAATCCTTGTTACCTTTAAGATAAACGTTTTCTCGCCCGGCAACAGGCCTTGCCGTCCCCCCACTTCGCTCGACCTTTCTCACGCCCTTGGCGGAGGCAGGGATGAGGTGGGCTTAGGCTCCTCATTTCATTTCCTTGCTGCCGCGACTTCGACCAAACTCGGTCCCAGGAAATGAGTCCTAGGGTCCGGAATAAGGGGAGCATGGTAGCCTAAGGATAAAACGAGGTTTCACATACCTCAATCCATAACGAAACACATGATAAGGGATAGAGAACTTATCTGAATCTGCAGACCCCGGCAACCTTGGATTGCCGCGGGTGGATCTTTGCTCTTGTAGCCCTCGGCAATACTGGCTTGCCGGGGCCTAGACGCCGGTCCGTCCCCTTTCTTCCAAAGCAGCTCGGCAAGGATATTCATGTGTCCTGCAAACCAAAGAAGACAGAGAAGAACAGAGAGATGCGCACTCGACCTCTAAGCTAGGGGTTAGCCGCCGCTAAGCACTATCAACCCTAACCAAGGACGAGACTCGACCTAGCATGCATGCTATAACTTAGGGCGCTAGCGCTTCGTTTATTTATGCTCAGGGTCTGCGCCTGGCTTTGTACAGAGGGTCACATGCCTTGTCGGCAAAGCTCGTACAAAAGGTGGCTTGCCGGGAGGCCGGGCAAGCCGCGCCTTATGGGTAAAACTTGCGAAGATGCTCGATGTTCCAGGAGTTGCTCACTGGCACGGCATCCTCGGTCTCTAGGCGGACTGCACCAGGCCATGTGACTCGTATTACCCAATAAGGGCCTTCCCACTTTGGCGTGAACTTGTTGGAATTCTTGGCCGACTGAACACGCCGAAGAACAAGGTCGCCTTCCTCAAAGCTTCGGGCATGAACCTGACGGCTATGGTAGCGGTGCAAGGCTTGCTGGTAGCGTGCCGCTCTCATAGCCGCCCGAAGATGATCTTCCTCAAGGAGCGTCGCGTCATCTTGGCGCAACGGCTCTTGCTCAAGCTCGTCATAAGTGAGCACTCGAGGTGACCCGTGTATCAGTTCCGTGGGGAGAACTTCTTCCGCCCCGTATACCAGGGCAAAAGGTGTCTGGCCGGTGACTCGATTTGGCGTCGTCCTGATCGACCAAAGAACCGCCGGCAACTCATCAATCCAGCACCTTCCACTCTTGTGCAGCTTGTCAAGGTCTTCGTTCTCAAGCCTCGCAACACTTCAGCATTTTCCCTCTCCGCTTGTCCGTTGCTCCGTGGATGTGCCATAGAAGCAAAACAGACCTTGCTGCCGAGGTATCGGATGTACTGCATGAAGGTGTGGCTTGTGAACTGCGTGGCGTTGTTGGTGATGACTCTGTTTGGCACACCAAAACGGCAGACCCCAGTCCTTTGAAGAATTTGACGGCTGACTGAGCAGTCACCTTCCTCACTGCTTCCACCTCTGGCCACTTTGTGAACTTGTCAATTGCAACGTACAAGTACTCAAAGCCCCCGACAGCGCGGGGGAAAGGGCCCAGTATATCGAGCCCCCAGACCAAGAATGGCCAGGAGAGAGGGATTGTTTGAAGGGCTTGAGCTGGTTGATGAAGCTTCTTTGAATGGAGCTGGCACGCTTCACACTTGGTGACTAGTGCCGTCGCATCCTGGAGGGCGATGGGCCAGAAGAAACCTTGCCGGAACGCCTTGCCGGCAAGGGCCCTTGACCCTATGTGGGAGCCACATATGCCTCCATGTATCTCTGCCAATAGCTCTAGTCCTGCCTCCCGGGGGATGCACTTGAGTTTCACACCGTTCAGCCTTCTCCGGTACAGGACGTCATCGACGAAGTGGTACAGGGCAGACCGACGGGCTACTTTCTCCGCTTCTTCCTGCTCCTCAGGAAGCTCCCTTGTTTGGAGGAATTGGACGGTATGCTGCACCCATGCCGGAGCCTGAGGCTCGATGGCAAGGACCAAAGGCATCTCTTCCGCCATGGGAGCATCTGTCTCTATGGCTAGGGACGCCTTCCCGAGTCGATTGCTCTTAGGCAGGCTCAGCGTCATGGCGGTACCCTTACGGCAGCCCCGGGCTCGGTAGGAAAGTACTTGCCGGGACCTGATTTTCTCTCGCTTGCTCTCCCTGGCGATGGATGGACGGATGGTTGAGTTAACCGAGCAAAAGGTACCGGTTCCGGGTAGCTTGAATGCGGCACGCTTTGACAGGTAATCGGCGATGTCGTTCTCTGCTCGGGGGACGTGCTCCGCCTGGATACCGTCAAAGCGTTCCTCCAGCTTCCTCACCTCATCTACGTATGCTTCCATCAGTGGGCTCTGATAATCTTTGTTGACTTGCCTGACAACGAGCTGCGAGTCACCCCTGATGATGAGCTTCTTAACCCCGAGGTCTGCCGCGATCCTGAGACCGGCAAGCAATCCCTCGTACTCGGTGGTGTTATTGGTCGAATCTCCCCGGGGAAGTGCATCTTGATCACGTACTTGAGGTGCTCTCCGGTGGGTGCGATGAGCAGCACACCAGCACCGACGCCTTGCAACGAGAAGGCTCCATCAAAGTACATGATCTAGTTGCAGTCTGCTTCCTTGCCGGGGAGAGTAGTCTCCTGGATTTCTTCGTCAGGCGTCGAGGTCCATTCCACGATGAACTCCGCCAAGACTCTGCTCTGAATTGTCGAGGTACTCTCAAACTTTAAGCCGAAGCTTGACAACTCCAAGGCCCATTCCACAATCCTTCCGGTTGTGTCCGGGTTGTGCAGTATCCGTTGCAACGGGAGGCGGGTGACGACAGTGATCTCGTGGGCCTAGAAGTAGTGACGCAGCTTCCTCGAGGCTATAAGGAGGCCGAAGAGCAATTTTTGGACACCGGAATACCTTGACCTAGCCCCCTGCAAGAGGGAGCTGACAAAGTAAACCGGGTGTTGCATCATCTTTTTCTTGGGCACCACTTCACTTGACCGCGCGGGCATCGCCTTGGTGGCACCAGACTCTGTCAGGGGCCGCGCCCTATCGGCACCAGGCCCTGCTGGGGGAACCTTCGGCTTGCCATCCGTTGGTCCTGCCGCCATTGCTTCCCCTCGTCAACCTCCCTCTGTGCCACTAGTGCGGCGCTGACCACTTGATTCGTCGCCGCCAGATACAGCAGTAACGGCTCTTGTGGTTTAGGCGCAACTAGTATTGGCATGGAGGAAAGGTATTTCTTCAGGTCCTTGATGCGGCCTCGGCTTCTGGGGTCCACTCCATTGGGCCCACCTTTTTCAAGATCTTGAAAAAGGGAAGGGCGCGCTCGGCGGACTTGGAGATGAACCGGCTCATGGCGGCAACGCAGCCGGTGAGCCGACGCACATCCTTGATCCGCTTGGGCGCCTCGATCTGCTCAATAGCCTTGATCTTGTCTGGGTTTGCCTCGATCCCGCGCTGTGACACGAAGAACCCGAGAAGCTTGCCGGACAGAACGCCGAAGACGCACTTCTCAGGGTTCAACTTGAGGTTGATCTTGCGCAGGTTGGCAAACGTCTCTTCTAGATCTTGCACAAGAGTCAGCCCGTCCGTGGTTTTGACCACTATGTCATCCATGTAGGCTTCCATATTTCTATGGAGCTGAGGTTCAAAACCAATTTGGACTGCTCTTGCAAACGTTGAGCCAACACTCTTCAACCCAAGAGGCATCCATAAAAAGCAATATGTACCACATGGGGAGATGAATGTTGCCTTCTCTTCATCTTCTCTTGTCATGAAGATTTGGTGGTAGCCTGAGTAGGCATCGAGGAATGATAACAGATCACACCCGGCCGTGGAGTCAACAATCTGGTCGATGTGCGGCAATGGGAAGGGGTCCTTAGGACAAGCCTTATTGATATATGTGTAATAAATACACAGCCTCCACTTCCCATTCGCCTTGCGCACCACTACCGGATTGGCCAACCACATCGGATGGAGCACCCCTCTCACCAAACCTGCCGCTTCTAACTTTCTGATCTCCTCTGTGATGAACTCCTGCCTCTCCAGTGCCTGCTCGACCTTCGCTGACGGCCGGGCGCGTAAAGGCATAGCTAGGTTGTGCTCAATCACCTCCTTGGGAACACCGGGGATGTCGGATGCTTGCCATGCAAACACGTCGACATTTGCCCGCAGGAAGGTGACGAGCTCGCCTTCCTATTTGCTGTTGAGGGCGGAGCCTATGATGAAGGCCCCTCCCGTACCGTCCTCTGCAACGAGCACCTTCTTGGTTTGCGGCGGCTCGGCTCTGGATCTCTTGCTCTTGTCGGCAGAGCTCTCTGGCACGTCCTCAACGGTAGCACAACACCCCAAGGAGGTGCGCTTGCAGGAGTGGGTGCGAGAGGTCTTGCCGGGCTCCTTCTTTCCTCCCGGGCCTTCGACGACAGGAGCAGGTGCCTTGACGGCAGCTGCTGCAACTGCTTCCCGGTAGAGTTGATCGGCGCAGATCAGCGCGTCCTTCTTGTCGGAGGGGACGGAGATGATGGTCAACGGCCCGGGCATCTTTAGCATGTTGTAGGCGTAGTGTGATGCCGCCATGAACTTGGCTAGTGCCGAGCGGCCGAGGATCCCATTGTAGGGCAAGGGGATCTCGGCCACGTCGAAGACGATCCTCTCCATCCGGTAGTTCACCTCTCCTCCAAATGTCACGGGCAGTGTGACCTTTCCCTTTGGCTGGCTTCTCCTTGGATTGACCCCCTGAAACGTGCCCGTTTCCTCAAGGTCTCCGTCAGGGATTTGCAACCTTCTGATCACGACAGGCAAGATCAGGTTCAGGCCGGCCCCGCCGTCAACCAACATCTTGTTCACCCTGAGGTTGTGTATTGTTGGCGAAACCAACAACGGCAAACACCCGACCGCGGTAGTGCGATCAGGGTGGTCCTCGGCATCAAAGATGAGGGGCATGCTGGACCACTTTAGTGGCTTCTGAGCGTCGAATGACGGCTCTGTTGCTGTGACCTCTCGCGCCCACTGCTTGAGCTGGCGGTGAGAGGTATGCAACGAGGCGCCGCCATCGACGCACATGTCCTCCGTAGCCTTCTGGAACCCTTGCTCACCGGACTCGCCGTCCTCGTCGTGATCGTCGTCTTCTTGTTTCTTGTCGTGGCCCCGGGCGGGCCTCTCTTGCTGGTTGTCCTTGCCGGGGCGGCCTCCCTGGCCGCCACGCTTCTTGCCGGATCCCTCAGCACCATCCTGGTCCTTCTCCTTATCCCGCCTTTCGTACTCAGCCTTTTGCTTCTCAGCAAGCAGCTCGACTTGTCGGCAGTTACGAGATCGTGGCCCTTGGTGCGGTGGATCTTGCAGTATTGCTTGCCGGAGCTTCCTGGCTTGTCGGTAGCCGCCAAGGCCCGGCAGGCGGCGCACCCGGCAATCTCCTTGCCGGGGGTGTCTGCCTTGACCTTCTTGCTGGCACCGGTATCGTCAGATCCCTCAACGGCAAGCACGGCCTTGCCTTTGCGTTTCCTATTGCGATGCCGGCCCTTCTTCGTCGGGGCGGCGGTGTCCTCATCGGTAGAGTCGGTTTCCGCGCCGGCGTCTTCGCCGGGGTACTTCCTTCCCTCTTCAGCTCGGGCGCACCTGTCGGCCAGAACGTAGAGCTCGGCCACATCCTTAACCTTGGTCATCGCCAGCTCCTCGCGCATCTTGCGATTGCGCATGTTCTGATGGAACGCGCTAATCACAGCGACGGGATGAACGTCGGCGATGTTGTACTGCACCCGGCTGAATCTCTGGATGTACTTGCACATGGTCTCCCCTTCCTTCTAGGGAATGATATGCAGATCACCGGCCTGGCCATGAGCTTGGTGGCCTCCTGTGAAGGCGCCAACGAACTCATGGCACAGATCTGACCAGGAAGAGATGGAGTCCGCCGGAAAGTGCATCAACCAAGACATTACATTGGGTTTGAGCGCCAGCGGGAAGTAGTTGGCAAGCACCTTGTCGTCGCGAGCCCCAGCGGCCTGCATCGCGATGGTGTAGATGCTGAGGAACTCGGACGGATGGGTCTTGCCGGTGTACTTCTCGCTGACGTCGGGCTTGAACGTGCGGTGGGACGGCCACTGGAACTGCCTCAGCTCACGGGTAAAAGTCGGGAAGCCAACCTCGTAAGGTAGGTGAGGGAGTCCCGGATTAGGGGGTATCCGGACAGCCGGACTATATCCTTTGGCCGGACTGTTGGACTATGAAGATACAAGATTGAAGACTCCGTCTCGTGTCCGGATGGGACTCTCCTTGGCGTGGAAGGCAAGCTTGGCGATACGGATGTGTAGATCTCCTCCCTTGTAACCGACTCTGTGTAACCCTAGCCCCCTCCGGTGTCTATATAAACCAGAGGGTTTAGTCCGTAGGACAACAATCATACCATAGGCTAGCTTCTAGGGTTTAGCCTCTATGATCTCGTGGTAGATCAACTCTTGTACTACTCATATCATCAAGATCAATCAAGCAGGAAGTAGGGTATTACCTCCATCGAGAGGGCCCGAACCTGGGTAAACATCGTGTCCCCTGCCTCCTATTACCATCCGCCTTAGAAGCACAGTTCGGGACCCCCTACCCGAGATCCGCCGGTTTTGACACCGACATTGGTGCTTTCATTGAGAGTTCCATTGTGCCGTCGCCGTAAGGTTTGATGGCCCCTTCGATCATCGGTAACGATGCGGTCCAGGGTGAGGTCTTCCTCCCGGGACAAATCTTTGTATTCGGCGGCTTCGCACTGCGGGCCAACTCGTTTGGCCATCTGGAGCAGATCGAGAGCTACGCCCCTGGCCACCAGGTCAGGTTTGGAAACTTGAATTACACTGCCGATGTCCGCGGAGACTTGATCTTCGACGGACTCGGTCCCATGCCAGGTGTGCCGCACAGTCACGACGGGCATGATATAGCTCTGCCGTCGGACAGTGTTCGGGAGATCACGCCGGCAACTACTCCGGCCTTCAATCCGGAACAGATTACGCCATCCGAGGACGGGCGGATAGACCGCGCCTTGGAGGCCGCACCCTCAATGGCGATAGAGCCGGATACTGGCCTTACCCCTCACAAGAGCCGTGACGCCAAACCAATGGACTCGTCTTCGGCCACGGACTCTGAACCGCCCGTGCCCATGCCTATCGAATCCGATTTTTTCACCGATCATGGAGTTCACCTCTGCGGATATCTTTCAGCACTCGCCCTTCGGTGATATAATGAACTCGTTAAGGTCTCTCTCCCTGTCAAGAGAACCTGGGCCGAACTATGTTCGGCTAGATTGGGATGTGGATGACAAAGAAATTCACTCCCTGATACGTCTCCAACGTATCTATAATTTTTGATTGCTCCATGCTATATTATCTACTGTTTTGGACTATATCGGGCTTTATTTTCCACTTTTATATTACTTTTGGGACTAACCTATTAATCGGAGGCCCAGCCCAGATTTGCTGTTTTTTTTTGCCTATTTCAGTGTTTCGAAGAAAAGGAATATCAAACGGAGTCAAAATAGAACGAAATCAACTGGAGAAGTTATTTTTGGAAGGAAAGCTACCGGATGGGCTTGGGCCCTACGCCAGGGGAGTCCCGGGCTGCCCACGAGGGTGGGGGCACGCCCCCTACCTCGTGGCCAGCCCGGAAGTCCACCGACGTCCTCCCTGCACCCATATATACTCTCGTACCCTAAAACTTCCAGAACGGAGATTGGATCAGAAGTTCCGCCGCCGCAAGCCTCTGTAGCCACGAAAAACCAATCGGGGCCCTCTCCGGCACCCTGCCGGAGGGGGCCATCATCACCGGTGGCCATGGAGGAGTATCCCGGAGGGGTCTTCATCACCATGAAGGCCAAGGACCAGAAGGTAGAGGCCATGGAGGAGGAAGCACAAGGGGGAGAACCTCTCCTCCTCTCTTACGGTGGCGCCAGAGTGCCATCGGGAGGGGAATCATCGCCACGGTGATCGTCTTCATCAACATCACCATCATCATCACCATCCTCATCTCTTTTACGCGGTACACTCTCCCGCACACCGCTGTAATCCCCTACTTGAACATGGTGCTTTATGCCACATATTATGATCCAATGATGTGTTGCCATCCTATGATGTTTTGAGTAGATATCTTTTGTCTTTGGGTTGATTGATGATCTAGATTGGTATGAGTTGTATGTTTTACTTAGATGTTGTCCTATGGTGCCCTCCGTGTCGCGCAAGCGTGAGGGGTTCCCGCTGTAGGGTGTTGCAATACGTTCATGATTCACTTATAGTGGGTTGGTGAGTGAACAGAAGCACAAACCCGTAAGAGGGATTGTTGCGTATGGGAATAAAGAGGACTTGATGATTTAATGCTATGGTTGGGTTTTACCTTAATGATCTTTAGTAGTTTCGGATGCTTGCTAGAGTTCCAAACATAAGTGCATATGATCCAAGTAGATAAAGTATGTTAGCTTATGCCTCTCCCTCATATGAAACTGCAATAGTGATTGCCGGTCTTGTTAACAATTGCCTAGGACAACTCCGCACACCGATCCACCATTATTCCACACTCGCTATTTATAATATTTAGTAATATATTCTAACTTTATGATAACAGCACCTACTTTTATGTTTTAGCTCTCCGTTACCATGCAAGTTATCCTCTTCATACCCACAACGTAGTTTTATTTCTCGTTGCTAGTTGGAAGCAAACGTTCGGTGCACGTAGAGTCGTATCGATTGCCGAGATAGGGCTTGAGAGAATAGTGATCTTACCTTTAGCTCCTTGTGGGTTCGACACTCCATACTTATCACTTCCACCTTTGGAAAGTGCTATGATGATTCCTTGCACTTGGGGATTATCAAGCTCTTTTAAAGCGCCGCCGGGGAGCAATAGCGTGGGGTTGATATTCTCGTGTGTGCTTGTTTGCTTTCTTCACTAAGTAGATTTAGTTTTTCCTTTTTTTCTGTTTAGTTGTGGGTGAAACATAAAAAAAATTAAAAATAAAATACAAAAAAAAATTATTACTTGCCTTTCATGCCTAAAAAGTTTTTCAAAAAGAGAAGTGATTGGAAGGTTTTGCATTGAAGAAGTGAGGGTCGACCTTGAACACTTGTGTTCATGCTCACGGAAACAATGTAGAATTTTTCATGGAAGTTTCTCTGTAAATAATTATCCCCTTGTATATATTCCTTGTATTATAAAAATAAATGTGCCAAGCTTGGTTTTAGGATGATTAGATTGCTTGTTTGCTTTGTGCAGAACAAAAACAGAAACTTTGGCTGTAGTGCATGAATTTACATTTTAACTGGAAAGTCAAATGGTTCTGATTCTTTTTGCACATTACTTCTGTAAAAATTGTTCAAATTGTAAAATTTAGTTCATAATTTTAGGAGTTACAGAAGCTTGCCAAACTTCCAGATTACTACAAACTGTTCTGTTTTTAACAGATTCTGTTTTGCATGTGTTGTTTGCTTACTTCGATGAATCTATGGCTAGTATTGGGAGGTATGAACCATAGAGAACTTGGAATACAGTAGGTTTAACACCCATACAAATAAAGAATGAGTTCATGACAGTACCTAAAGGCAGTGACTTGCTTTATTGCACTAACGTATCTCACAAGTTTTTTGTTAAAGTTTTGTGTGGATGAAGTGTCCGAAGGTCGAGGAGCTATCAATATGAGAAGAATAAAGAGAGGTAAGAGTTCAAGCTTGGGGATGCCCAAGGCACCCCAAGTAAATATTCCAAGGATACTCAAGCATCTAAGCTTGGGATGCCCCGGTTGGCATCCCATCTTTCTTCTTCAACGATTATCGGTATACCTTGGTTTTTGTTTTGTTCACATGATTTGTGTCTTTTGTGTTTCTATTTTTCTTCAAGATACATGCTAGCATGAGATATCACTTCAATGATTTATAGAATACTTCATGTGATTCACTTAAATCTTTTGAGTATGGTTTTATAGAATGCTTCGTGTGCTTCACTTATATATTTTGAGCTTGGATATTGGTTAGTCTATGTTAATTGTAGAATGCTCCATGAACTTCACTTATATATTTTGGAGTATGAATAATACTATCATTAAAGTGGGTTGGAAGAGTGTCAACTTTAGGAATTAGTGATCCCACTATTTTGGAGGATGTTGAATCTTAGTGTGATATTTACGAAAGTGGATTTGGAAGAGTGTCAACTTTAGCTAGTAATGATTCCACTATTTCGGAAGAGGTTCCAATTGAGTATGAGAAAAAAATTGCTATCCATGATGCTACTGAAAATTATTATGAGGGAGGAATACATGCTTGTAGTAGTTGCAATAATATTAAGTTTCCTCTCTATGTGCTTAAAGTTTTGAAGTTATAATTGTTTTGCCTTCCTATGCTAGTTGATTCTTATTCCCATAAGTGTGTACTCACAAAATCCCTAGGCATAGGAAGTTTGTTTGATTTAAATGTTCTAGTCATATTCTTCAAGATGCTCTCATTGTGCTTTAATTCCTATCTTTTATGTGAGCATCATTGAAATCATCATGCCTAGCTAAAAGGTATTAAAGAAAAGCGCTTGATGGGAGACAACCCAATATTTATCCTTACTGTTTTTGTGTGTCAACATGATTAGCTACTGTAGTAATCATGTTTTATAGTTTTTGTTTCAATAAAGTGCCAAGGAAGACCTTTGGGAAGACTTGGGTGAAAGTTAATGTGATCTTGCTGTAAAAAACAGAAACTTTGTGCTCACGAGAATATATGTCATTTTTTACAGAAGAGTGCTTTTGAGTTGATTCTTTTTGCAGAAGATTAATAGACAAATTCCTCACGTCCACCAATTTATTTCATAATTTTTGGAGTAGCAGAAGTATGGTTATTGTTCAGATCAATACAGACTGTTCTGTTTCTGACAGATTCTGTTTCCATTGCATAGTTTGCTTGTTTTCTAGTTTCTATGACTTATATTCCTCAATATAAATTGTAGAAATGATATGGTACAGTAGGCATTGTGTGAGAAAAATTACGAACCTTTTCTTTGACAGTACCAAAATGAATGGTTTGCTCTTTATCATACTAACCTATCTCACGAAGTTTGGTTAAGTTTTGTGTGATTGAAGTTTTCAAGTTTTGGGTGAGATATCGATATGAGGAGAATAAGGAGTGGAAAGACCTAAGCTTGGGGATGCCCAAGGCACCCCAAGGTAATATTCAAGGAAGACTCAAGCGCCTAAGCTTGGGGATGCCCCGGAAGGCATCCCCTCTTTCGTCTTCAAAACTATCGGTATACTTTACTCGGAGCTATATTTTTATTCATCACATGATATGTGTTTTTCTTGGAGCGTATTTTAAATTTTACTTGCTGTTTGAATAAAATCATTGGATCTGAAATGCTAAATGAAAAATAATCCTCCCATGGCTAGTTAATTATTTGACTACTCAGTGTTCTTCACTCATATCTTCTGGAGTAGTTTGTCAATTGCTCATGTGCTTCATGTATATCCTATGAGTAAATGGTTGAATAAATTGAATGTCATAAATCTGAATTTTTATAAGTTGTGTATGCTTATAACATGGGGAGTAATGACTACACACATAATAAGTATAGGTAGTAAGCCCATTGAAAGTTAGCAAACGTAGAATTGGTCACTTGAACAATTCATGAAAGAATATTGAAGGAAGAGGGGTTTCACATATAAATACACTATGTTGGACTTCTTTTATGATTGGGAGCACTCATTAAAATATGACATGCTAAAAGAGTTGATGTTGGACAAGGAAGGCAACGTAATGAGTTGTGTTTTCTTATATCTGAGATAAAGTATGTTGTCATGGATCCTCTAACATGTTGAGCTTGCCTTTCCCCCTCATGCTAGCCAAAATTCTCAGCACCAAGTAGAGATACTACTTGTGCTTCCAAAATCCTTAAACCAGTTTTGCCATGAGAGTCCACCATATCTACTTATGGATTGAGTAAGATCCTTCAAGTAAGTTGTCATCGGTGCAAAGCAATAAAAATTGCTCTAAATATGTATGATTGATTGGTGTGGGAGAAATAAACTTTATACAATCTTGTGATGTGGAAGTAATAAAAGTGACGGACTGCATAATAAAGGTTCATATCACAAGGGGCAATATAAAGTGACGTTCTTTCACATTGAGATTTTATGCATCCAACCATAAAAGCGCATGGCAACCTCTGCTTCCCTCTACGAAGGGCCTATCTTTTATTATTATCTTCTACCTTATGCAAGAGTCACGGTGATCTTCACCTTTCCTTTTTGATTTTATCCTTTGGCAAGTCCAACATGTTGGAAAGAACCTGATATATATATCTAATCGGGTGTAGGGGAGCATGAGTTATTATTGTTGACATTACCCTTGAGGTAAAAGGTTGTGGGGCAAAACTGCAAGCCCCTATCTTTCTCTGTGTCCGATTAAAACTCCATAACCACAAGTATTGCGTGAGTGTTAGCAATTGTGAAAGACTACATGGTAGTTGAGTATGTGAAGTTTGCTAAATTAAAGCTCTGACATAGACTCTTCCTGAAAATAGGATGAATTGCAATTGTTTGATGAATGAGGATATTGTTTGTTAGTTTTCAAGAAGTTTATGATCTATGCTTTAAACTTGTGAATTGCTCGTTACTTGATCATGAAAAGTTTTATGAGATGAGCTATTGTTATGATATGTAATAATGCTAGAAAAAGTGATTGGAATTATCATTGATCAAACTTAAGCACTTGCTAGCATTCCGCATCAAAAAATATCTTTTTTATCATTTACCTACTCGAGGACGAGCAGGAATTAAGCTTGGGGATGCCTGATACGTCTCCAACGTATCTATAATTTTTTATTGCTCCATGCTATATTATCTACTGTTTTGGACTATATTGGGCTTTATTTTCCACTTTTATATTACTTTTGGTACTAACCTATTAACCGGAGGCCCAGCCCAGATTTGCTGTTTTTTGCCTATTTCAGTGTTTCGAAGAAAATGAATATCAAACGGAGTCAAAACAGAATGAAATCAACTGGAGAAGTTATTTTTGGAAGGAAAGCTACCGGATGGGCTTGGGCCCTACGCCAGGGGAGTCCCGGGCTGCCCACGAGGGTGGGGGCACGCCCCCTACCTCGTGGCCAGCCCGAAGTCCACCGACGTCCTCCTGCACCCATATATACTCTCGTACCCTAAAACTTCCAGAACGGAGATTGGATCAGAAGTTCCGCTGCCGCAAGCCTCTGTAGCCACAAAAAACCAATCGGGGCCCTCTCCGGCACCCTGCCGGAGGGGGCCATCATCACCGGTGGCCATGGAGGAGTATCTCGGAGGGGTCTTCATCACCATGAAGGCCAAGGACCAGAAGGTGGAGGCCATGGAGGAGGAAGCACAAGGGGGAGAACCTCTCCTCCTCTCTTCCGGTGGCGCCGGAGTGCCATCGGGAGGGGAATCATCACCACGGTGATCATCTTCATCAACATCACCATCATCATCACCATCCTCATCTCTTTTACGCGGTCCACTCTCCCGCACACCGCTATAATCCCCTACTTGAACATGGTGCTTTATGCCACATATTATGATCCAATGATGTGTTGCCATCCTATGATGTTTTGAGTAGATATCTTTTGTCTTTGGGTTGATTGATGATCTAGATTGGTATGAGTTGTATGTTTTACTTAGATGCTGTCCTATGGTGCCCTCCGTGTCGGCATAAGCGTGAGGGGTTCCGTTGTAGGGTGTTGCAACACGCTCATGATTCGCTTATAGTGGGTTGGTGAGTGAACAGAAGCACAAACCCGAGTAAGAGGGATTGTTGCGTATGGGAATAAAGAGGACTTGATGATTTAATGCTATGGTTGGGTTTTACCTTAATGATCTTTAGTAGTTGCAGATGCTTGCTAGAGTTCCAATCATAAGTGCATATGATCCAAGTAGAGAAAGTATGTTAGCTTATGCCTCTCCCTCATATGAAACTGCAATAGTGATTGCCGGTCTTGTTAACAATTGCCTAGGACAATTCCGCACACCGATCCACCATTATTCCACACTCGCTATTTATAATATTTAGTAATATATTCTAACTTTATGATAACATCACCTACTTTTATGTTTTAGCTCTCCGTTAACATGCAAGTTATCCTCTTCATACCCACAACGTAGTTTCATTTCTCGTCGCTAGTTGGAAGCAAACATTCGGTGCACGTAGAGTCGTATCAGTGCCATATAGGGCTTGAGAGAATATTGATCTTACCTTTAGCTCCTTGTGGGTTCTACACTCCATACTTATCACTTCCACCTTTGGAAAGTGCTACGATGATTCCTTGCACTTGGGGATTATCACTCCCCACCCACCACCCACTTAGTAGCCACTGTTGATGATTTAACCGACATGCCAGATTTCAACTCCGAAGACATCGATGGTATGGACAACGATGCAGGAGATGAACAGGAACCACCGCCAACAGGGCGCTGGACCGCCACTTCATCACATGACATATACATGGTGGATACACCCAAAGAAAATGATGACGAGGAACGGAAGGATGCAGCGAAGGATAGCTCCCTCGAGAAGCAATCAAAGCGGCGCCGTAGGTGCCGCTCCAAATCCCGCCTCGCCAAAAACAGCGATAACAGCACACCAAAAAACAATACCCCGATCGACTCCGGAGGAAACGACCACCAAATAGACCCATCGATAGAGCAGGGTGAGCCAGCGGACGACGAACAAAGTACGGAGCCGCTGTCCGAACACGGCGACGCCGAGCGGCAAGTTAATCAACTCGTCCCCGGAGAAGAGAACAGTCCGGATGACGATGAACACATCATCCCGGAAAGGCAGCTGGAGCAAGAGAAACTCCATAAAAGGCTTATCGCCACTGCGAGGAGTCTGAAGAAGCAGAAGCAAAGGCTTAAGGCCGCACAAAATACACTCAACAGTAGATGGAACAAAGTGCTCGATACGGCAGAAAAGTATGGTGGCAGTCGCCACACAAAGAGCTATCCAAAGCGAAAGCTGCTGCCTGAATTCGACGATGAGGCCTTAGAGCCCCCACGGCCAAAAAATAAAACTGCTGACTGGTCGGATCGACGACCTCGTGGCCGCGATAGGGCGGCCAACGAGGCCGCACATAAGTCAGTACATGACACACGTGAGGACTCGCATGAAAGGGCCGACGCAACCAGATCCATCTACGGATCAAGGAAACGCGCTCCAGCACCAGACCAAAACCAAGTATTACAACCGTCTGAACGCCATGGTACAGCTAAATACAGGGGTGCCGCACACTGTCAGGACCCCGATCCTAAGTCACACCGATCTAGCATGTAACACCTCATATCACTTTGTGGCCTCACGCACGGTATTCCCACGGGTGTCGCCTTACCATGGCCCGGGACCGTTTGCGTCTTTTGGCTCACGTATATGATAGTGTCGCTAGCATCCATATGACAAAGAACCCGGGCCGACATGGCTAGTCGTGGAACCCAAAGCGGCACTAACCTATGGGGACAGGCATACATGAATCACATCGAGCATGTCGGTCATCAACGTATATATTCGGGCTGTAGCACTGGGCTAACAGGACTCGTATCCCGGCAGCTTGAGCTAGGCAGGACTCGAATAACACCGCTGACATTTCCCGAGGGGACGTACATAGGAACGAAATGAAACACATGCCGCCAGTCAAGTGTCCAAGCAGTAGTCTTTGGGCTAGCAGGACTCCGGTGAACCGGTCAGCGGACTACTATCGCCGTAAGCACGAGACTACATTTCCCCATATGAGAGGCTGCCAAGGATAAACAACTAGTTTGTCGGATTCCACACATACCAAGCATTTCAAACATACACACATTATGCTCAATATGCGTAGATACAACATGGCATCACAACATAACTCTACGACTCAAATAATATTCATTAGGCTCCGAAGAGCGAGATATTACAAACATGGGTATCATGACCCAACACTCAGAGCATACAAGTCAAAGCACAAGCGGAAGCTAATCATGTCTCGAGTACGCATAACTATAAATGAAAAAGGCCGAGAAGCTCGACTATCTACCGAGATCCGCCGAGGGCACAAGATCGTAGCCGAGGTAACAAGCTAAACGTCAAGTCCAAGCGGAACTACTAGCGAGACCGACGTCTCTGCAAAACATAAAATACGCAAACGTGAGTACAATTGTACTCAGCAAGACTTACATCAGAACTAACTACATATGCATCATTATCAAAGGGGGTGGTGGAGTTTGACTGCAGCAAGCCAGCTTTGACTCGGTGGCTATCCTGAACTACGACTGCAAGTAACTCTTTGAGGTGGCGCACACGAGTCCACATATTCACCATGTCAATACACCACTATGGACCCGCCTCCCGCCTCCCTACGAGAACGCCATCCATAGCACTCACGCTTATCTTGCGCATTTTAGAGTATCCACTTTCACTTGTCTATGAACCGATATAGGCAACCCAGAAGTCCTTCTCCGTGGACACGGCTATTCAATAGATTATATTAAACCCTGCAGGGGTGTACTTCTTCACACACGCTCTCACCACTTACCGCCGTTTACACGACATGTACTCGGCAACCTTCAAGCGGAAGCCCAACGTGGGTGTCGGCCACGGCCTAACTAAACACAAAATACCCAAGTCCATGTTTATCGCCAATTCGGGTTCCAACCGCAGGAGTCCGCCGAGGTTTCCCATACAGCCCCGAACGATGTGTGCAGGGTTCCCGAGACACCAAACGGGCGAATCAAGACACCGGCCACGGTGCCTACCAACACAACCCACCCCTACGGCCAGCTGCTATGCGTGCCCCCAAAGATACTACAAACACCGTAAACTACTTGCAACTCCGGACCAGGGAACAAGGGTGGTTAAGAAGCCGAGAGGGTCAATTAAGGATCCCAATGCGTGGTAGTAACTGCTTCATGGATCACAAATACAGAACTCAGTTCCTGAGGACGGTTTCAATGAGACAACCCACCATGTACTCCTACATGGCCTCTCACCGCTACCTTTACCAAATCGTGTTCACACACTTAGCTCACACACAATAGGACATGTTCACACAACCATTCCAATTCATTCCCTATGAATCAGACCTGACTCAACTCTAAGCAAGAGCAGGCATGACAACAAGCATAAATGAGTAGGCACAACATGGCTCAAACAATTCCTACTCATGCTAGTGGGTTTCATCTAATTCTTGTGGAATGACAGGTCATGCAAAGGATCAAGGGGTTCAGCTACCGCAGCAAGTAACACATGATTATTTGTTGTCCTAATGCAGTAAAATAGAGCAGGAGCGAGAGAGTGGGATTGTATCGGAATGAACAAGGGGTTTTGCTTGCTCGGCACTTGAAGATAATAGTTCTTCATCGGTGTCATCGAATAATCATCGTCGGTACATCGTCCACCGGGAGGGAACAATTACCGGCAAACAAGAGAGAGCACAATCAATGCAATGCACATATATGATGCATGATCATGTTAAGGTACTGAATTCACCTAATGCAATAATAATCCAAGTTAGTTGAAGTGGAATTCAAACAAGGTTGAATTCCAACTCCAAATGCTATTTCATAAATTACCCTAATCATGATTCATCCTATTCAGTGATGTTAACTTGTTCAAACATGCATGATCATGGAATAAACAGATTCTTCATATTTTTCTGATCATTTTTCATATATAAATTATTTCCATCCGAGTTACGGTTGAATTTATATGATTTTTAGAAGTTTAGAGTATTTTCGGAATTTCCTGAATTAAAATAATTCGAGAAAAGGTTAATTGCGTCGAGGATGACATCGGGTGACGTCAGCAGGTCAAAGGCGCCAGGTCCAGGTCAAACTCGACGCGTGGGACCCGCGTCGTTGTAACGGGCAGACAGAGGTGACTAGTGGGACCGGGTCAACGAGGACGTGGCAAAGTCAATGCTGAGAGGCGGGCCCCCTGAGATTAGTACTAATCTAAGTGAGAATTAAAATTAATTAATCCCGGCACTGGGGCCCCCATGTCAAAGAGAGGGGTTAATTAGTGCTAATAATATGGCCACGTCGGCACTTGCCGGAATTTGGCCGGGCGATTAACCGAAGCGGCGGTGGCCCGCCGGAGTTGCGCTTAGGGCAGCGGGCCGGGCGCTACCGAGGGTACCAGGAGGGAGCCCGTGATCCCGCCGCATCTAGGGGACCAACGGGAGGTGCGGGGCGGCCGGAATCGACGCCGGCGGGCGACCTATGCGCCGCCGGAGTTCGCCGAGGTCGAACACAAGGTTAGGGAGCACGGCGAGGCGCGCTGGAGTGGCGTGTTGCGCCCGGTGAGTGCGGTGAGGGTGGTGGTGAGCTCGAGAGCGAGCATGCGCGGTTGTGGCCACGGCTACGCCATGGCCGGGCGCGAGGTGTTTCGTCGGTTGGGGATCGGGCTAGAGAACGGGCGTCAGTCGACGGGAAAGGGGTGAGGGGCGCAGGAGCTCACCGCGGCGACGATGGGACGCTCGGCGAGGTCGGGGACGGCCCGGAGCCGACGAATTCGTCGACGGTGACCGGCGGGTCCGAAGAGGGGAAGAACGACGGGGCGGCGCCTCGGGGCCCTTCCGGTCACGTGGATCGGTGAGGAGGTAGGGAACGAGGTGGCGGAGCTCTAGGATGGCTCGGGGCGGCTCGGGGATGGCCGTGGCCGCGGCGAACGACGACGGCGCCGGCGAGCTTGTTCGGGTTCGGGAAAGAGAGCGAGACGGAGGAGGGAACGAGGGAGAAGAAGAGAGCGAGGGGGTCCAGGGTCGCGTGGCGCTCGGGGAGGCGCCCAGGCGTCGGGTGAAGCGGGCAGGTGGAGGTGGTCAGCGGCATCGCTGGCCTTCGCCACGCCGCCTCGCCTTTCCTGGCAGAGGAAGACGGTGAGCGGTGGGGGTAGGTGGGCTGGGCCACCTGGGCCAGCGAGGGGGGGGGGGAAACTGGGCCGGTTCGGGCGCCAGGTAAGCCAGGTAGGTTGGGCTTCTCTCTCTCTCTTTTTTATTATCTCTGTTTTCTGTTTGTTTTAGTTTAGTAAAATACTAAACTATTTAAATAAATCCTGAAAATAATTGTGGGCATTAACTAAATTATTACAGAGGCCCTTAACTATTTTCAGAATTGTTGGAGCATTTAAAAATAATATTAATAGTATTTAAATGCCCCAATTCAAATACAATATGGTTTATTCAAAATCCAAAATGTCTTGGAAAAATATCCATCACCTCTGGGTATGGTTTTCACCTTTTTCCATTAATCATGAACATTTTTGCAAACCACTTTGGGTTCTTGAAGATATTTTTGAAGTTGAACCTAATTGAATTGTTTTAGTGCTAGGGCTTGATCATCCCCATTTCAATTTTCATGGAAGTTAAACATGATGCATGGATGAGATGCTACTAGCTACAAACAAGCTCTAGGGTTGATCTGGGGCTGTGACAGCTCACCCCCACTAAACAAGAATCTCGCCCCGAGATTCAAGACGTGGGGTAAGAGGAAAAGGGAAGTCACAAACTATCACAATCTTCATGAACCATTTGCCTTCTCGAAGATGGTGATTTACTCTATCATCTTAGTCTTGATGTCCTGGCTTTCGAGGTCTTCACTTGACACGACAACAGAAAGAAGGGGAAACCCTTACGTGATTCGATCTTCACGAAGATCAAGTAAACATGATCGACTCACGGACTGAGACGGTGACACATCTTGAGTTGAGACATAAAATGCATCGGGAGGGATGGAAGAACAACAACGGGGTTTGATTAGTGGCAACAATTCCACGCTTTAGGAAGATGGTGGATGGTGTCAAGGTGGCGAGGAAATATTTATCATGATCCCGTAACGGGACACCTTGAGAAAGGTGGCGCAAAGAACTATTCCCTTAAGTGGCAAAAGAAATTACTTTTGATCCATAGATCATTGGAACTCTTTATACCAGCCTAAGGCAATTCATAACGATCGTTTGACGGAGTGCAAGGAATGGTACACCGGACTAGAGTGGATGATGTGGACTACCTTGTTGAAGACAACGCATTGGATGATTTTTGCTTATCGTCGGAGGTGGAGGGGACCTAGGGTAAGTCCACTTTTGGAAATGAACCTGGACAAGAATTGCTAAGAAGACAGTCCATAGTGAAATGGCATAAGGACGGTGCAAGCTGGGAACGAAATGCAATTGTTGGAATGTTCCAATCATCATATCTGCCTGAGATTCAGATCCGATTGGTGATGGGATACTTCAGACTCAGCATGTCTGAAAAGGAAAGGTTGCAACACAAATCGACGAAAAGACGTTGCGAGATTCTCAGGAAATGAACCAAGGTAGTAAGCTCTAAGCATGAGCGGGTTCTGCTACAAACAGGTGAACACGTTGTCCCAGACAAACATGGCCACGGAGTAGTCTTATAATAAAACACTACCGAGTTCAAGTGGGGAAACCATCATCGAGGATATTGAAATCACTTCATAACTCCGGATTAGCTCTTATGAAGGAACTTCTTCTCCTTGAACAAATCAGTCAGTGGCTTGGGGGTGCTAGGAATACATACGGAATGAAGATGATCAGTCTATCAAACCATAGAATATCGCACATGCATGACTGACTTGGAATGATTCCAGAGGAAACAAAACAAACCTTTCTCAAATTCATGGCGGCAACTTACACCTAAAACACATAAATTCGAGGAAGTCTCTTCAACCATCCAAGCATAAGCTTCATGAACGGCACACGAAGGAATGCTTACACAATTTTCCAACACTAGGTTGATGTTCAACACGACTCATGGGGAGACGAAATGCTACCGATGGGCTCAACAAAGCAACTCATCGGAATTTCCATATCACTGGACTTCCACCATCATGTGCACACGGTGATAGCATTGGCCAGACCAAAAGACATAATGGTGTATGCTCGAGGGATCAACCACGAGTAAGACAACATTACGAATATCGTTGGTTCTGATTTGACTTGACAATGGCCCATACTCAAATCAAAGAATTGGTAGGACAATAGATCCAACAACTGATCACGAGGAACGATCGATGAAGATATCATCTTTCTTCAACACACACTACACAAGAATATCCCTTTGGATCGAATCTAAGTTAGGCAAGCTTTTATCTTCCAACTCTCCAAGTTATTGTCTAGCTTAACCAACTAGCTCAGGGATATTCAACACAGATTCTTGGAGAAGGGTGGTTTACAGAAAACCAACTTGATCACGAGCCCAACATAACGATCGAGGAACAACCCGGTAACACTTCCAAGAAGATATTTGGAAAGTCACGAACCACCGGTATGTTACTAAGCTCGAGAACAATCTTGCTTTTGAGGGCAAGACGATATGATCAAATGAGTGAGGACTTGACAAGATCCTAACTCGTCAATCGAAGAGTGCACCGAAAATAAGGACTAGGTAGCACAAGCTATCTTAGGATGATGATTTAATATCCAACATGCTAAGAATGAGGATAATGTCCATTACCACCAAGCAACGAGTGGCTCGGAGTATTGATTTCGCACATCACAATTCACTTGCCGGCATTCCGGTTGCAACAACACGGAACCGAGGAATGAATAATGATAGCGAGAGTATCACTGCGTCAAGAATTTCTAAGAGGTTGTGCAATTCCCATGACAATCTTGACATAAGATGGCAATACTTGGTAGAACAGATTCAAAAGCTGAATTGGCGTTTTGATCTGCGGGATACAACTACTTTGACCCAATCTCGGTATGGATGAGGTATCGAGTTTGTTTCTCCTAGTCATTCCGCAATGTAATGGCTTGACGGACCACAAGGATAATAGGCATTGATGACGGATGCACGACTATTCCTCGACTATCAATTGATAGACGAAGGTCGGAATACAATCAAGAGAGCAACTCAGAGGAACATATAATTTTACGAGTTGTGGATGCACAGATTAGTATGTCGAACGAAGCTCAACATTTCTTCCGGATAACCCATGCAGGAAGGTAGAATTGGCAGAGTCACAATATGAATGGAGTACTCCTCAAGAGCACTCCGGTTGTGATCTTTTGGTTCAAAAGAACTTCTGCCATAATTAGTTCATGGTATTTGGAAGAAGGAGAATACCACGGACTTCGAGGACTATCGCAAGGTTACTAATATCCTGAAGGCACTAGCAAACACTATCAACATGAAGTAAGACGAATCTCGGGTTCAGCAACCCAGGAGTAGAATACCTACTACTAAATGGCATCACGGGATGCTTTCAAGAATGACGCTTAATCATCACACCGGGATACAAAAGCATTGCTAAATTGCTAGGTGACTTCCTAAACACTTAGGGTCATAATAATAGTCCCAACATATGTGTCGAGGCAACAGAGTACCTCAACTTACCGATTGGTGTGCTTATTCTGGCCAAAAGGTCATCGGAACGGAAGGAAAGGATTTGCAAATGCATTAGACTATTTAGAGACCTGGGATGACTCGGACAGCATAACGGCTGTAAATGCTCAAAATGATTTGAGACATCCTGCAAGAATGGTGGCATAACCACTCAACAACATCATAACAAGATCCTGAGATCAACTTGATTATCATACGGGAATAATAGTAATCGAATCGGGATTAAAACCAACAATCCTATAAGTCTATGGATTAGTAACACGTCATCCTAATGGATAGATGAGAAGCCTAGTTCTTAAACCCGTAGAAGAAAAGAGGATGACTCAGATCAGAAGGCCATGAGGTATAAGGAGTAAAAAGAGCCTTACGTTCCCTTCCACAATCAATTCCCTTATATAGCTAAAGCATTTCTAGACACAACTTCGACCAGTTTGGCTTGGTAATCCTACAGGCAGTCAGGCTCTGATACCAACGCTGTAAGGACCCTGATCATAATACACATCGATCTAGCATTTAACACAACATATCACTTTGTGGCCTCACGCACGGTATTCTACGGGTGTCGCCTTACCATGGCCCGGACCGTTTGCGTCTTTTGGCTCACGATATGATAGTGTCGCTAGCATCCATATGACATAGAACGCGTGCCGACTTGGCTAGTCGTGTACCCAAAGCTGCTCTATCGTATGGTGACAGGCTTAGATTAATCACATCTAGCATGTCTGTCATCAACGTATATATTCTGGCTGTAGCACTGGGCTAACAGGACTCCGGTATCCCGGTGTAGCAGAGCTAGGCAGGACTCGAATAACACCGCGTGACATTTCCCCGAGGGGATGGACATAGGAACGAAATGAAACACATGCCGGCCAAATCAAGTGTCCAAGCGGTAGTCTTTGGGCTAGCAGGACTCCGTGAACCGGGTCAGCGGACTACTATCGCTCGTAAGCACGAGACTACATTTCCCCATATGAGAGGCTGCCAAGGATAAACAACTAGTTTGTCGGATCCCACACATACCAAGCATTTCAAACATACACACATTATGCTCAATATGCGTAGATACAACATGGCATCACAACATAACTCTACGACTCAAATATTATTCATTAGGCTCAAGAGCGAGATATTACAAACATGGGTCTCATGACCCAACACTCGAAACATACAAGTCAAAGCACAAGCGGAAGCTAATCATGTCTCGAGTACAGACAACTATAAATGAAAAAGGCTGAGAAGCTCGACTATCTACCAGATCCGCCGAGGGCACAAGATCGTAGCTGAGGTAACAAGCTAAACGTCAAGTCCAAGCGGAACTACTAGCGACCGACGCGTCTCTCGCAAAACATAAAATAAGCAAACGTGAGTACAATTGTACTCAGCAAGACTTACATCGTAACTAACTACATATGCATCAAGATCAAAGGGGGTGGTGGAGTTTGACCGCAGCAAGCCGACTTTGACTCGGTGGCTATCCCGAACTAATCGCAAGTAACTCTTTGAGGTGGCACACGCAGTCCACATATTCACCATGTCAATACACCACTATGGACCCGCTCCCGCCTCCCTACGAGAACGCCATCCATAGCACTCACGCTTATCTTGCGCATTTTAGAGTATCCACTTTCACTTGTCTATGAACTGATATAGGCAACCCAGAAGTCCTTCTCCGTGGACACGGCTATTCGAATAGATTATATTAAACCCTGCAGGGGTGTACTTCTTCACACACGCTCTCACCACTTACCGCCGTTTACACGACATGTACTCGGCAACCTTCAAGCGGAAGCCCAACGTGGGTGTCGGCCACGGCCTACCTAAACACACAAGCCCCAAGTCCAGGTTTATCGCCTATTCGGGTTCCATCCATGGGAGTCCGCCGAGGTTTCCCATACAGCCTTAACGATGTGTGCAGGGTTCCCGAGACACCAAACGGGCGAATCGCACATCAACATTGATGCCTACCGCAACACAACCCACCCCTACGGTCAGCGTGCTATGCGCCCCAAAGATACTACAAACACCAGAAACTACTTGCAACTCCCGGACCAGGAACAAGGGTGGTTAAGAAGCCGAGAGGGTCAATTAAGGATCCCAATGCGTGGTAGTAACTGTTTCATGGATCACAAATACGGAACTCAGTTCCTGAGGACGGTTTCAATGAGACAACCCACCATGTACTCCTACATGGCCTCTCACCGCTACCTTTACCAAATCGTGTTCACACACTTAGCTCACACACAATAGGACATGTTCACACAACCATTCCAATTCATTCCCTATGAATCGACCTGACTCAACTCTAAGCAAAGAGTGCATGACAACAAGCATAAATGAGTAGGCACAACATGGCTCAAACAATTCCTACTCATGCTAGTGGGTTTCATCTAATTATCGTGGAATGACAGGTCATGCAAAGGATCAAGGGTTCAGCTACCGCAGCAAGTAACACATGATTCGCTGTTGTCCTAATGCAGTAAAATAGAGCAGGAGCGAGAGTGGGATTGTATCGGAATGAACAAGGGGTTTTGCTTGCCCGGCACTTCGAAGATAATAGTTCTTCATCGGTGTCATCGAATAATCATCGCCGGTACATCGCTCTACGGGAGGGACAATTACCGGCAAACAAGAGAGAGCACAATCAATGCAATGCACATATATGATGCATGATCATGTTAAGGTACTGAATTCACCTAATGCAATAATAATCCAAGTTAGTTGAAGTGGAATTCAAACAAGGTTGAATTCCAACTCCAAATGCTATTTCATAAATTACCCTAATCATGATTCATCCTATTCAGTGATGTTAACTTGTTCAAACATGCATGATCATGGCATAAACAGATTCTTCATATTTTTCTGATCATTTTTCATATATAAATTATTTCCATCCGAGTTACGGTTGAATTTATATGATTTTTAGAAGTTTAGAGTATTTTCTGGAATTTCCTGAATTAAAATAATTCCAGAAAAGGTTAATTGCGTCAGGATGACATCGGGTGACGTCAGCAGGTCAAAGGCGCCAGGTCCAGGTCAAACTCGACGCGTGGGACCCGCACGTCGATGTAACGGGCAGGATGAGGTCGACTAGTGGGTCCGGTCAACGATGACGTGGCAAAGTCAATGCTGAGAGGCGGGCCCCCTGAGATTAGTACTAATCTAACAGAGAATTTAAATTAATTAATCCAGGCACTGGGGCCCACATGTCAAAGAGAGGGGGGGTTAATTAGTGCTAATAATATGGCCACGCCGGCACTTGCCGGAATTTGGCCGGCGATAACCGAGCGGCGGTGGCCACGGAGTTGCGCTTAGGGCAGCCGGGCGCTACCGAGGGTACCAGAGGGAGCCCGTGATCCCGCCGCATCTAGGGGACCAACGGGAGGTGCGGGCGGCCGGAATCGACGCCGGCGGGCGACCTATGCGGCCGCCGGAGTTCGCCGAGGTCGAACACAAAGGTTAGGGAGCACGCGAGGCGCGCTGAGTGGCGTGTTGCGCCCGGTGAGTGCGGTGAGGGTGGTGGTGAGCTCGAGAGCGAGCATGCGCGGTTGTGGCCACGGCTACGCCATGGCCGGCGGCGAGGTGTTTCGGTCGAAGTTGGGGATCGGGCTAGAGAACGGGCGCGTCGACGGGGAAAGGGGTGAGGGGCGCAGGAGCTCACCGCGCGGCGATGGGACGCCGGCGAGGTCGGGACGCCCGGAGCCAACGAATCTGCCGACGGCAACCGCGGGTCGAAGAGGGGAAGAACGACGGCGGCGCCTCGGGGCCCTTCCGTCACGTGGATCGGTGAGGAGGTAGGGAACGAGGTGGCGGAGCTCTAGGATGGCTCGGGCGGCTCGGGGATGGCTGTGGTCATGCGAACGGGCGACGGCGCCCGGGCGAGCCTGCTCGGGTTCGGGAAAGAGAGCGAGACGGAGGAGGGAACGAGGGAGAAGAAGAGAGCGAGGGGTCCAGGGTCGCGTGGCGCTCGGGAGGCGCCCAGAGCGTCGGGTGAAGCGGCAGGTGGAGGTGGTCAGCGGCATCGCTGGCCGCCACGCCTCGCCTCTGCCTACAGCAGAAGGAAGACGGTGAGCGGTGGGGTAGGTGGGCTGGGCCACTGGGCCAGCCGAGGGGGGAACTGGGCGGTTCGGGCGCCTGTAAGCTGTAGGTTGGGCTTCTCTCTCTCTTTTATTATCTCTGTTTCATTTGTTTTAGTTTAGTAAAATACTAAACTATTTAAATAAATCCTGAAAATAATTGTGGGCATTAACTAAATTATTACAGAGGCCCTTAACTATTTTCAGAATTGTTGGAGCATTTAAAAATAATATTAATAGTATTTAAATGCCCCAATTCAAATACAATATGGTTTATTCAAAAATCCAAAATGTCTTGGAAAAATATCCATCACCTCCGGGTATGGTTTTCACCTTTTTCCATTAATCATGAACATTTTGCAAAACCACTTTGGGTTCTTGAAGATATTTTTGAAGTTGAACCTAATTGAATTGTTTTAGTGCTAGGGCTTGATCATCCCCATTTCAATTTTCATGGAAGTTAAACATGATGCATGGATGAGATGCTACTAGCTACAAACAAGCTCTAGGGTTGATCTGGGGCTGTGACACACACCCCCTATGTTTCACCGACGAAGTACTGGACCATGAATTTCCATAAGGATTCAAACCAGTGAACATAGAGGCGTACGACGGGACTACAGACCCAGGGGTCTGGATTGAGGACTTTATCCTCCACATTCATATGGCTCGCGGAGACGATCTCCATGCCATCAAATACTTGCCCCTAAAGCTCAAAGGACCAGCTCGGCACTGGCTAAAAAGCCTCCCCGAAAATTCCATTGGAAGTTGGGAAGAGCTCGAGGATGCTTTTCGGGCTAATTTTCAAGGGACTTATGTCCAACCTCCAGACGCAGACGATTTGAGTCATATAATTCAACAGCCCGGAGAGTCAGCCCGAAAGCTTTGGAACAGGTTTCTCACTAAGAAGAACAAAAATTGTCGACTGTCCGGACGTCGAAGCCTTAGCAGCTTTCAAGCACAGCGTCCGAGACGAATGGCTTGCCAGACACCTTGGCCAAGAAAAACCAAGAACAATGGCAGCCCTTACAAGCCTCATGACCCGCTTTTGCGCGGGCGAGGACAGCTGGTTAGCCTGAAGCAGCAACAGCGACCCAAGCACATCCGAAGTCAGGGATGGCAATGGAAAACCATGACGCAGTAAAAACTAGCGCTGGAACAAAGAAGACAGCCCAGATAACACGGCGGTAAACGCCGGATTCAGGGGCTCTCGACCGGGTCAGCGGAAAAAGCCCTTTAAAGGCAACAGAGATGGACCGACCAGCCTAAACAAGATTCTAGACAAACTATGCCAGATCCACGACACCCCTGATAAACCTGCAAATCATACCCACAGAGAATGCTGGGTCTTCAAGCAGGCCGGCAAACTAAACGCCGAACACAAGGGGGAGGACACACTGAGCGAAGACGAGGATGAGCCTCGCCAGCAAGGCACTGGGGGACAGAAAAAATTCCCACCAGAAGTCAAAACAGTAAACGTGATCCACGTGACAAAGAGGAGAAGCAAATATGCACTCCAAAATACACGAGCCGTAGAGCATGTTACCCCTGAGTTCAACCCCTGGTCGGCCTGCCCGGTCACTTTTGATCGCAGGGATCACCTAACAAGCATCCGACATGAAGGATCAGCGGCCTTGGTGCTGGACCCAATAATAAACGGATACCATCTCACACGAGTCCTTATGGACGGCGGCAGTAGTCTAAATCTGATATATCAGGACACCATCCGCAAAATGGGGATAAACCCAACAAAAATCAGCCACAGTAATACTACCTTCAAGGGAGTAATACCAGGCACAGAGGCCCGCTGCACGGGCTCTCTAGTACTAGAGGTTGTGTTCTGCTCGCCCGACAACTCCCGAAGCGAAAAGTTAAGTTACGACATTGCTTCATTCCGAAGTGGCTATCAAGCACTACTCGGACGAGCAGCTTTCGCTCGTTTTAATTCAATACCACATTACGCTTTTCTCAAGCTTAGAATGCCTGGTCCGCGTGGCATCATCACAGTACATGGAAATGTTGAGCGCTCCTTACGAGCAGAAGAACGTATGGCTGCTTTAACAGCCGAACACTAGACGACCTCACCACCAGAACAGATAACCGGTCGTTAAGACCACGGACATGGTTAGACGAGTCCGGCTAATCATTGGATAGCGATTGGTTTGATGGTTATACCCTTATAAACGATACCAGGGGCTTCTTAGCGATAATTCGGCTCAACTTTACCCATCTTGACTTTTAATGGTTTATTTATATTAGCCAATCTTTTTTTTGCACGACAACTTTCAATTAAGTTTCTCTCTTTTACAAATGACAATCGTGCTACACCGGTCCAGGATACGGCACAACGGAGACACATGCGCAGACGTGCAGAAGGGACCCGTTCAAAGGTTTCTCTTTAGATTAAGACCCTGCGTCAACCTTTTTTACTGTCTTTTGTTGTTCACATCCTCCGAATTCTCCATACAACCGAGAAGGATGCTGGCGTTCTTGGCATGTGGCCACGTCATAATATTGCTCGTACCCGGACACTAGGGGCTCATTATCCAAGGGCATAATTTAGCCCGGTATATATTTCAAAGACCGAATACCTTAGGGAGTGTTCGGCGTCGCGAGTTAGGCCTTATATGCATCATCTCCGAATCATGTCTTTGGTCAAATGTGGGGTTTGCCCGGCTCCTATGTTTTGCTACCTTACGTTCCGCTCTATCGGCTAAGGCGGCACCAGGAGAACTACTGCGATTGTGCCCTGGTTCGGCCGGACGAGCACCTCAGTAGAGAAAGCCGAAAACTGACTGTCATGATAAAGCGCGAGACTGGTCAACCACTCGATGACCTAGCGGAATCTTCGGGATTCCTCCGCATTAATGAAGGGCCGTTTCCCGGCCAGGCATGTACACGCCCCGTATTCGGACGAGCGCGGAGCCACCAGGGGCTATATAGTAGCCCCACTGTCAAACTCCTATGGCTAAGTGAAAGTGTTAAAGCAATATCGAGCTTGCTTGCTGCGCCGCCCTCGTAAGTGCAGGAAGGTCTTGCCAATCTCCCACCAGCAACCAAGTTGATCGTGCAAACAGGCACTGGATGATGAGATGTAGCGCCGATTCCTCAGACTGATCACATAGGGCGCACTTGGGGCCGTGGGGAATTCCCCGCTTGGCCAGGTTGTCATTGGTGAGTATCTTGCCTTTGAGAAAGAGCCAGAAGAAGAACCTACATTTGGCCTCGACCTTGGACTTCCAGAGCTTGTCGTAGTTGGCGACGGCAAAGGAGCCAAGGAATTGGCAGCGGTAGGCCGAGCTTGGGGTGTAGGCTGCAGCAGCGTTGCAGTTCCACGTGATCTCATCATGTGTCGCTGGATCAAGAACAATGCTGCGCAGCCTTGCCCAGAGATTGGTGAACTGCCTCATCTCAGACTCAGAGGAAATACGGTGCAGACCTGAAAGCCAATGCTGCCCATCTTTGGATAATTCCTTAATAGCACCTTGGTCAACACATAAACTCCTTGAAACCAACACATGGACTTCAAGAAATTCCTATTGAAAAATCCTTCAAATATAACTCAATGCAACCATTAGTCCATATAGAGAATGTCATCAATTACCAAAACCACACATGGGGGCACCGCATGTCCTTTCAATCTCCCCCATTTTGGTAATTGATGACAATCACTTTCAAGAGAGTTTATATAAGGAATTATGCATCACCATGCAATGCAACAACCAATGATGCATGCTTAGGAACAAAACCAAAGAAAGAAGAAATAACTCTCTAAACTTCTCCACAAAACTCTCTGAAACTTCTCCCCCATTGGCATCGATTGCCAAAATGGGTGAATAGCTTAGAAGGCCAATATAATATGTGGTCCTCCATAAATAGTGTATTTCTCAACAAGAGAGTGGAATGCAATACACAAATCCAAAGGTAAATACTTGGAGGAGGATAAACTATATTTAGGCCCAAAGATTGCAAAAGAATGATATGCCACAAAGACATAACTAAGAGAGAAACCAGCAGTCAAAAGATACCAATTGAACCAAGCTATCAAAAGATACCAATTGAACCAACTAGACCAATGATCCTACATGCCACATGAATAAAATATATTATGATATGAGCAAAGGAGGGTTCTAGAGAAACTGGAGAAGCTCCCCATGATTTGTGCACAATTTCGTTTTGTAATTGGATACAACGAGCACAAAATAGGATCGTCACTCCCCCGAGATCAATAGAACCTCACGACAAGTACAAGAGAGCAACGGAGTGTTCTAAAGACACTAGCGAAGCCCCCCATGATTTGTGCACTCCTTACAATATTTGCATTAGGATACCAAGTGCACAAAATAGGATCATCACTCCCCAAAAATCAATAGAAACTCACAACAAGTGCAAGTGAGCATGTAGGAAACAGAGCCTAGCACTTGCAACAAACAAATGGTTGAGCAACATATAAAATAGGCAACTTAAGAGTAGGCTCAACCAAAATGATGTGTGTGAGTCATGGAAAAGTACTTGAGAAGACTAATGTAAGGATGAGCATTAAGCATCAACATAGTCTTGGATAAATGAGATACAAGGTGCAAGACATGACCTTCCCCACACACACAACAAGAAAATGGATACACAAGCTTACTAAAAAGAGAAATAACAACCAAGCTTGTGACAACCCATGGTGAAGATAGAAAGTGAAAGCCTCATCAAGATGAGGGATACCAATTAAGATGGCAAAAAGCCTTGTCAAGACAAGAATGAGGAAAAAGATCTTCACCACACAAGAGTGCATCAAGATGCAACGAGATATGACCCGCACTCAAGGCACACACTTTCACGGAGCCACCAAAGAAATAACATGAGAAAGAAACGGTGGACGTGAAAGAAAGGGATATCAACTAGATATGCAACTTCTCTCAAGTGTATAAGATTCTAGGTAGATGATGATCATGATGATACCAATCCACAAAGAAGGATGTGCACACAAAATAGTTACAAAAAGGAAAGAACAAGATATCCACAAGGAAGTCATAAATATACCAATAAGATATTTGCTTGAAAGCATAGCACTTGGCTAGATATGGTCTTATTGTATATAAATGAAGTCCAATCACACATCCATCAAAGACATCACAACTAGCAACAAGAGATCATCGTTGGGATGCTTTGAGAAAGGAAACAAGTATCACAAGATATGAAATGAATATCATGCCAAGATGCAACCTACACAAGGTTGAATGCAAGAGAGGAAAGCATAAATAGATACTTGTTACCGAGATAGCATTGGAAGGAGTAGAGATGCCAATTGAAGGTAGTAGTTCATTGATCATCCTAACTTGACTCCAATAAGCACATGGTGACACCACCTTCCTTGTGAGTGAGCCGAGCATCCAACGCATCTCCAATTGTTCCTAGAACAACAACACAAACAAAATGGTACCCAAACTCATTGGGACCAAAGAGTTAGAGAACCAACAATACATAGGACAAACTCCACATAAATATGTGCATATAGATATGAAAATGAATTTCATGCACATCTCATCCAATTTGAGACTTGGTGGAGTTTCCCCTATGTATTGGGTCAAAGAAAGAAAGCATGCCAAAGAGACTACATGAAGTTAATATGCATGCTCAAGACTTTCAAGAACCGATACCAATTGACAAAGAAATACCAAGTGAAGAAAAGATACCAAAAGAGAAAATCCTCACTTGGAGGATATCCATAACAGATACAACGAGGACCGAGATATCCATTGATACACAATAAATAAAAGATATCAAACTACCAAAAGAAAGGATGGTTCCAAACAAACCAAGCTCTCTACAAAGTTTCATGATGGCACAAAGTACCAAAAAGACAACGGCTTGCCTTCCACCAACACACACTTGATAAGGATCACAAGATGAGTGTTTTATAGAAAATAAGATAGCTCCCCCAAGACTAGTGCATTATAGAGAATTTGCATTTGAATACAAAATGCACAAGGTGGGATCGCCACTTTCACTGTATCTAGAAAACACTAGACAAGGTCAAGAAATTAACAAGATCCACAAGTGGTATGGAAGACAAAGGGAGTTGATACATTCCTTGGCAAGAGAAAAGGAAATAAGAAGCAAACACCAACGTGGAGATGATCAATAATTTCTAACACACATAAGTGAGTACCAATTGTCAAAAGACAAGAAGTATTTGGAAATAATTCCCGGTGGTAGATAGCAAGGATATCCGACATCATCTTCACACCAAACAAAATGCAAATTGCAACTTGTAGAGCTAACATGCCACCTAGGAACAAGATAACTTACAATATCAATTCTAGGTGACAATATCTCAAATGTACACATTTTCTAGGCCTGTAATATGCACATAGCATATTACTCCCCCATAATGTGATACCAATAAAAACTTAACAAGAGGCAATAAGAGGATCCAACAAGAGATAATCAATGAACTATTTAGAATTTGAATTTCTCATGAGAAAACATACCACATAGCGACTAGATAATCTTGTAATATCAATACTAGATGGTATTTCTCATGTACACACATTTATAGGATTGTGAGGTGCACAAAGCACGTCACTCCCCCACAATGGGGTATTCCATTAATGTCTCAGAAGAGACAACTAAGATACAAACAAGATGCACAAAGGCTCAACGTACGACACACATGTACATGAAGTGCAAACCAACATACACATACTTGATTACTCAAGATAGGCAATTTGGAGACACAACATATACAAACACATGCAAGGAACAAAACCAAAACATGCAAAGGGTCAAGTAACTTTCAATGTAAACAATTTAAGTACAAGTTACCAGAAGGAAGCACATTGGATATAGTATAGAAACTTGATAACCCAATTGACTTGGCTTGAGACAATAAGAATGATGAAGTCCCCTTAATTCTTCATAATGTAGCCAAGTATCCAATGCCCTCCATCAAGACCTATTGATCAAGTTTGAGCTTGTTGGTCCCCAACCAAGTTGGGTCCTAAGAGGTTAGTCACAATAGGCTTGGCAACCCAAATGGTTCTTTGCTTGAAACCACTTTGAGTACCAAGAAACTTGGCAAACACATTGTCAACCTTATCCTTCCCAAGAGAATAGATATCATTAATAATAATTGGGTTAGATAAGTTACCACTGGTGCATGAGGAAGCAAGGTGACCTTTCTCACGACATAGGTAGCAACGTCTACTCTTCACTTTCTTCTCACTTGATTTCTCAACTTGAGAAGCATTAGCTTGAGTTTTCTTGGGAAGAGGCATTTCTTCAACTTGAGGTTGAGCATGAGAATGAACTTGTGGCCGCTTCCCTTGTTGCTTGTCACTAATGGCCTTCTTCTTCAAAGGGCAAGATCTAACATGATGCCCTTCAATTTTGCACTTGAAGAAAATAATCTTGGTCGAATTATTGACTTGTTCCTGGCCGTTCTTGTTTCTCTTGGACTTCCTCTTCTTATTGGAGTTCAATCCAAGTCCACCTTTGTCATTGGGGGATTTTTGCACACTCAAGATATTATTGAGTGTGGACTTCTCTTCATGAAACTTTTCCAAGCCTTTCTTCAAAGAAGTGACTTGAGCCTTGAGCTCTTTAACTTTAATTTCCTCTACATGGTCAGTATCGACACAAGTACTAGAGGAAGTATAAGCTTCATCATTAGAGAAACAAGGCAAGGAAAGCAATTCATCACAAGAAGTAGCAACATTATGAGTGGATGAATTACGAGGACTAGCACATGGCAATATAGCATTTAGACTTGAAATAGTGCTAGTGTCCACATGAGGCTCACTAGATGTTACCTTAGTCATCATCGCCTCATGAGCTATCATTAGCACATTATGGGATACTAGAAGATCATCATTAGAGCTTGAGAGCTTTTCATGACTTTCTTCGAATTTCCCATAGTTGCTAGATAGCAACGCAAGTTGAGCCCTTAGCTCAACATTTTCCTTCAACAAGGATGCTTCACAAGAAATAGAGTTAGTAGCACTAGCATCATTATTAATAACAAGAGGAGAAGGCAACTTTGCAAGCTCTTTTGAATATGAAGCTTTAAGTTGAGCATGAGACTCGGTGAGTTTGATGAGCTCACTCTTAATGACCCTTGATCCATTTTCGAGGTGCTCAAAATCCTCAAGGAGTTTGGCATGCGCAAAATCAAGCTTATCATTTTTAGTTTTGAAAACATTGGCCACCTCAAGGGCTCTATCAAGATATTCATTTATTCTAGATAATTCTAGGGAAAATGTCTCCTCAAGAGATTCCTTGGTGGTTTGTTCAAGTTCAAGAGCTTGTGAGAGGTCGGCGACCTCATTAGCGTAACCACGCTCATGGCCTTCCATTTTCTCAATGGTGACCTCATGCTCCTCGAGATGAGATTCCAACTCCTCGATGTATTTCTTGCTCTCAATGGTAATGGACATAATTTCCATGAAGTTGGAATGAGCAATTTTATTTTTATGAAGAGCTTTAAAAATCATTTCCCCTTAATTTTTAAGGAGGCAACATTATCATTCTCTTCATCATTATCATCATTATCATTATCAACATCATCATCAAGAGACATATTGGGGTTCAAATTAGGAGATACCTTTGAAGCCTTAGCCATAAGGCAAAAAGCAATCGATGATGATGTAGGATCCCTTGAAGCACCGTTCAAGACCACATCTTGTTCCATGGAGTGTTGGGTTTCCTCTACATTGTTAGCACAACAACTCGAGCAAATACATGCATTTTTATCATGGAAACAAGATATAGCAAGCATATCATCATGAGATTAGTCAAGCAATTTCTACATGATATGCACGGACTATCAACACAAGCATGTGAAACATGTAATGTGCACGAAGTGTTAAAGTCCAAATATGGAGCATTGCAACAAGATAGTGATGAAGAGTCATCAACAATAAGCACACTATCATCATTGCAATGAACAACACTACTCACCATAGCATTACCTTGTGGCAATCCACATGTAGGTGAAGTAGAAGAAGTTGAGAAGGCAACACGGTCGGAGGTGGAGGGAGAACAATCATCCCCACAAATCTTGGACACGCCATATTTATCTTGAAACTTTGTCCACAACTCATGAGCATCCCGAGATGGCATGAGTTGAAATATAACTACATTGCTCAAAGCATCAAAGTGCACATTAGAAGCTTGAGCATTGAGATAAGAATTTTTCTCATCCTCTAAAGATAATCGTTGAGGATCCTTTGGAGGAGAAAAACCCATATCTACAATTCGCTCTAAATTTGGGTCCATGACCCTAAAGAGATTAAGCATGCGAATTACCCAAACATCAAAATTTGTGCCATCAAAACTAAGAGTGTCAGAGAATCCTAAACTCCTAGTCGGCATCCGTACTCTCTAGGCGGTTACTCCCTCCGTCCATGAAAGAGTGTACTTCCAACTTTATTGGAAAGTCAAACTTTTTTATGTTTGACCGTATTTATACAATAATATACTAACATTTATACCATAAAATTAGTAGCATTAGATTTATAATACAATATATTTTCATCATACACCTATTTGGTTTCACAAATATTGATATATTTTTGCACAAACTCGATCAAATTTGAAATAGTTTGACCCTCCAACAAAATTGGAAGTGCACTCTTTGAAGGACGGAGGGAGTAAGCCTTATAAAGATAGACGAGGCTCTGATACCAATTGAAAGATCGAGGATGTCGCCTAGAGGGGGGTGAATAGGCGATTTAAAATAATTACGGTTTAGGCTTGAACAAATGCGGAATAAACCTAGCGGTTAATTTGTCAAGCACAAAACCTACAACAACTAGGATCACCTATGTGCACCAACAACTTACGCTAAGCAAGATAAACTACTAGGTGATAGTAAGATATATGACAAGAAACAATATGGCTATCACAAAGTAAAGTGCACAAGTAAAGGGCTCGGGTAATATATAACCGAGGCACGCGGAGACGATGATGTATCCCGAAGTTCACACCCTTGCGGATGCTAATCTCCGTTTGAAGCAGTGTGGAGGCACAATGCTTCCCAAGAAGCCACTAGGGTCACCGTAATCTCCTCACGCCCTCGCACAATGCAAGATGTCATGATTCCACTAAGGGACCCTTGAGGGCGGTCACCGAACCCGTACAAATGGCAACCCTTTGGGGGCGGTCACCAGACCCATACACTTTGACAATCCTTGGGGGCGGTCACCGGAACCCGTCAAATTGCTCGGGGCGATCTCCAACCCCTAATTAGGGACCCCGACGCTTGCCTGGAGCTTTACACCACAATGATTGAGCTCCGAACACCACCAACCGTCTAGGGCGCCCAAGCACCCAAGAGGAACAAGCTCAAGGGTACCAAGCATCCAAGAGTAATAAGCTTCTCAACTTGTAACTTCCACGTATCACTGTGGAGAACTCAAACCTATGCACCAAATGCAATGGCAAGGGAACACGGAGTGCCCAAGTCCTTCTCTCCCAAATCCCATCAAAACAACTAATGCTAGGGAGGGAAATGAGATGAAGAACAAGAAGGAGAACACCAAAAACTCCAAGATCTAGATCCAAGGGGTTCCCCTCACATAGAGGAGAAAGTGATTGGTGGAAATGTGGATCTAGATCTCCTCTCTCTTTTCCCCAAAAACTAGCAAGAATCCATGGAGGGGTTGAGAGATAGCAAGCTCGAAGAAGGTCAACAATGGGGGAAGAACACGAGCTCAAAGGATAAGGTTCATTGGGGAAGAAGACCCCCTTTTATAGGTGGGAAAATCCAACCGTTATGCTCACATCCCGCACAGAGCGGTACTAACGCTCGACCACACGGTACTACCGCTAGGGGTAGCGGTACTACCTCAAAGGGTAGCGGTACTAAAAAAATACATCTGTGCCTACCACCGCTAGACTTATGACGAGTTTTTGGTCTGGAGCGGAAGTAGCCACGGAAGTAGCCGCGGTAGTACCGCTCCTAAGAGCGGTAGTAAAAAATTTACATCCTCCAAGCAAGAGTATCATTCCCATGAGCGGTAGTACCGCAAATTTTTCGAGGACACCAAAACTGACACAACTTCTTCAAACGGACTCCGAATTCAACGAAACCAAGTTTGTTGGAAAGCTAGCGACAAGGGCTAACACAATCTTGATAGAAATAACAATAATAAGGAAATTATAAAGAGCTCATAAAAAAATGGTGAGAACCCTTCCTCGAAAAAGACGGGTAAAACCTCCAACACCAAAAATGCAACAGAAGAAGCATGTGAACTCCGTTTTCAATGAGCTCGAGCTTGTCAATAAGATGACCATAAGATCCAAATCTCACAAGGAGAAAACCAAACAAGAACCAAGAAAGATGATGCAAGCATGCAATGGTTTGAGCTCTCTACGAACGATACGATCAAGCTACTCACTTGAGAGCCCCCTTAACAGTACGGCAATCGATCCTATAACCCGGTCTTCAAACTACCACCATGAGACCGGTAAAATAGAGAACCTACTAAGGGCAAACCTTTGCCTTGCACAAAGTCCACTTGAGCTAGATGATGATGATCTTGACTCCCTCAAGTTGGACCACTTTTCGTGATTGCGTTGGCTCGATGAAGGCTAGTTGATTGTTCCCCCATACTCCACTATGGATGAGTCACTCTTCGGCACACCTTCACAAGTCCATTGTCACCATAATGGACGGCAAGCTACAAGCATGATTTCTTCGTGATGCTCCACTTGAACTTGCACAACACAACCTTGATTTGATGTCATCCTCCATGGGTTGTATGTGATCTTTCTCTTGACGCAAGCCCATGGAAGCAAACCTAACCCCACAAAGAACTCTCACAAAGACCATGGGTTAGTACACAAAGCGCAATGGAAAATGTTACCAAACCGTGAGATCACTTGATCCCACTCGGTGTATCTTCTACGCTTTGTGTGATGATCAACTTGAATCACTCTCTGTACTTAGTCTTGGTCAACCTTGACTCTTTTCAACTCTCTTCATTTGGATGCTGTCTTGAAGGTAAACATGAATGACCACGCAATCTTCTTCTTCAATAAATGCTTGCTATAAACTCAACTCTCACATGACCAATCATTGAATAATTCCTTAATAGCACCTTGGTCAACACATAAACTCTTTGAAACCAACACATGGACTTCAAAAAATTCCTATGGACAAATTTTTCAAATATAACTCAATGCAACCATTAGTCCATGGCGCCTGCTACAAATCAGGCGGCTGATTTTGTCCAAGTTTAAGCCGCCTAGCCTACCGTCCGATTCGCTTAACTAGGATGAATTAGAGCCGCCAGATTCCTCGTCAATCATGGCTTCCATCTATGGGTCACGCATCATAGCTTTTGTTGCTGCCAAGCAGCACCAGGGATGGGGTCAACGCTCTAGCGCTACTACAGAGTAGGAGAACCACCCGTGGCCGGCGACGACTGGCTTAATTTCAGCGCCGGTGATCGGTGGCTGGCGACGGAGACTTCATTGCAGCATTGGTGCCCGGCGACGAGGCTTCATTGCATCACCGGCCGCCTCGACATCGTAGCACCGGTGACCCGACGACCTCATACTCATACCTCATCCGGCATGCCGCACCGGCGAAGCTCCATTGCAGCCCCGGCAGCGCGGCAACAACTCCGGTGTAGCACCAGCGACGCCCGACAAAGCTCCATTGCAGCGTCGGCGGCGCGGCAACAGCACCGGCGACGCCCGACGAAGCTCCATTGCAGCGTCGGCGGCGCGGCAACAGCACCGGCGACGCCCGACGAAGCTCCATTGCAGCGTCGGCGGCGCGGCAACAACACCAGCGACGCCCGACGAAGCTCCATTGCAGCGCCGGCGGCGCTTCATTGCAGCCCTTACGGAACTCCATTGCATCTTATCGCAGCACCTTGCAACACCGACGGCGAGCTGCCCAACCTGCCCCTGCGTGCTACATTGCAGCATCGGCGGCGAGCGGCGCACGTCTCCGGTCTTCATGTTGCGTTGCAACACCAGCGGCCTCGCTGCGCTGGTGGACGGCATCGCCCCTTCCTGCTGAGCAACAATGGTGGTCGCCCATGGCGAGGAGCACACAGCTCGTGGTGGCGTCTCCCTCGCGGCAACAACCCCCCACCCACACACACACAATTTGAGCGGGATGCTGCTGTTGGTTGTCGCCGTGGTCCCCTCCCTGTTCGCAGCAATGGGGGCTGAGCTTCGGCGTCGCCATGGGCGCCCTCTCCCATCTCGAATGCAAACGAAAGAGAGACGGGGGAGGAAAAATACGAGTCAAACGAGTGGAGGAGAGAGATCGTGGATAAGGCTGGAGGGGGAAGCTGTGGACTGGCCCACAAAGGGCACGTGTCGTCTGGACAAGACGGCTTACACGTCGCTGTTTTCATCCGGCTTAATTCAAACGTTTTCCTTAGTCCATATAGAGAATGTCATCAATTACCAAAACCACACATGGGGCACCGCATGTCCTTTCAAGTATATTAGTCAATAGCTATGTGACATGAAATAATCACCTTGTGACATACAACAAGTCAATGATAAATAGGTTTATGAATAAATACTATTATAATGCATAATAATTTTTAAGTTTAATCATAAAAAGAGTAAAAGTTGGCCACTTATTTGGCTTTTATGTTGGATAATTAAAATATTGGGGCTAGAATTTTGAAAATTACCTTCATAATTTTATTCGGATACAGATATATCCACTTTCATATCCATATTTGTGTCAAAATCTCATACCATTTTTTATTTTCTATTTGTTAAATAAATTCGGATACGGATAATATCCATTTCCATTTTGGTTCGTATGCGGATGTTTCGGATATGAACAAGCATTTTCTTGAATACGAATATCAGATATTTTGGATTATCCGCTACCACTTTCCACCCCTAGCTGTGGTCATGCCAACACACTTGTCGGCATACAAAAAAGGATGGCGCTCGCTGCCATTGGTCACTCGTCGTCGAACTTGAGCATGCCGGCCTGCATCTTCTCAGACCACGGCCTCTTCCTTGGCGACACGGTGTTGAGATCCACCTTCATGATCTCCACCCCGGTCATTATGCTCACGAGAGCCACTTCTTTCGCCTTGGTCTTGGCATTGGCGGCCTCGATCTCTAGCATCTTGGCTTGCTTCTCCGCCTCCGTCTCAAGCATCTTGGCTTGCTTCTCCGCGTCCATCTCAAGCCTCCTCCTTTGGATCTCCATGAAGGCGTTCATTTGTTCCTCTTTGTATCGTCAGTGCTCCTCCTCCCTTGAGTCCTTCTTGCTCATCATGCCCTCCACGTCGGCTGGCATGTGCCGCGCGCGTTTCCTCACGCCTCCGAATGACGAGCCACCGTCCATCGGTGTGGCGCTGAGGTTGATGGGCGCGGGCGCGAGCGTGGAAGACGCCACCACGCTCACCTCGGGCGAGCACTCCCCGGAGAGGCGGGAAGCCTGCGGATAGACGTGGAAGCCGGGTATCGGCTGCGTCGCCGACATGCGAGGCGAGTCGGGGAAGCACCATCCAAGGGAACGTGGATGAGCCTTTAACCCTAGTATATATAGCGCCTCCCTCGTTGCCACTGCGACGCGGGCGTTTGACCTCCTGCTGCGCGGCGACGGCGGCTGCCGCGGTGGCTTCGTCCCTCGCGTCCGCCGCATGCCCCCGGCCCTTCCTCTTCACCGACTTCCTTGCCCGCCGTTTGGGCATCAGCGTCTTCTTCGGCTTGGGCACGGCGGCAGTCTTACGAGGGGCGCGAGACTTGTCTTTGTTGAAGGGGGCGGTCGTCATGTCGGACGAGGCGAGGCCGACGGCGGCGTTGAGGTCGCCGTCCATGGCGGGCGGCGAGAGCGCGCACGGGCAGGAGGGTTTTTGGGGGAAAATGGTGAAGGCTGCCACCGACCAGCAAATGGGTCCCCCGTTAGAGACTTGAGTTGCTCTTACCGACGACACTTTCCGGTGTGGTGCACTTTATATGATGTATGGCGTGTGCATAGCAGCGTGTCTCACTTTTATTAACTTCGCCAGTGCAGTGCAAGTTCCCATTCACCAATACTGGCATAATCGTCACAACCCTTTAACGTACTATGGACGGCCAGATCTGTATGTGTTTCTGCATAATCGTCACAGCATTGTCTAGCAACCAAAAGATTGCATCTATATTGGTATATAAACAATAGTTATATTAGGCTGTTTCAAAATAGCACACATTAACATTATACGTTGGTTCCGTTGACAGCATGCTTTTAGAAGTGAATCGTGACAGTTTTTTACATCCCAATAAGGATATAATAGATGTGGGTGGATGTGCAATAACCATAAGTCAAACTGTCCGAGTTTGACTGAACTGAAAGCAGCGATTACACTCACTCAGATCAGACAACACGAATATCACAGTAGATTGACGCTAAACAGAACCAGACAGAATTGCAAAACCAAAAATGGTTTATGGGATTCTCAAGTAAACATAGAAAAATTGGTCTCTTGTTCATCTAAATCGCTCCAAACTCAAAAGCGTTACATGAAATTGATAATATGTAGAACAAGACCATCCTGAAGCCGGTAAGAGCACACCAGATGAAGAGCCCTCCTAAGCCACCAGAGTGCTGGCAGTGGTAGACTCGCTGCAGACAATCAAGGATAAATTGTCAGATTACACTCTAGTAACAACTGCAGGTATGAAAAGGCACACAACCCATCCAGAGCGCAAAGCGACTTAGCAAAAATGCAAGCACAGATGAATGAATTACTTAAACAGGTTTTAAAGTTCAACAAAGCCGATGCTAGAGATTGCTAAACTAAAACAGGCCCATTCTCCACTTCTGCTACTATCTAGAGTATTGAAGTATCACACCAAAGATGAAATGTATTTGTTGGAATGCTTGAAAATTACAGCAAAAACTCCATTAATGAAATAACAGAAAAAAGTTGCACATACCAGCCTATCATACCTAACAGAACAACTAATACCACAACCAAGTAAAACTTAAATCCTACGATACATTTTATCAAAATAAAACAATTCTTTTCAAGTTGCACTCTTGTTTGGACCAACCAAACAAGAGGCACATGGTTTCAAGTCTATACACATACTATTGGCACTAGTCAATTTCACCTAAACTTGAAGCAAACAGATGTCATCCTTGATTTAATAAGCTACTGAGTGGCATGCGTTTACAACCCCAAACCCACAAAAACCAAGATAGCATACAGATATACATACAGCAGCTCAGAACACAGCATCCACATGCTTGGCAAGTTCTCACGTTCAGTTTAAGCATACGTAGTTACTTTAACAGATAACAGGACAGGCAGCTTTCCACATAAAATGACATTTGAGTAGCACAGCTGATCAACCTGAGGCTTTCTACATAGTAATTTGTAAACATGTAGGACTGAATCAACTGGTGTAACGCAAAATAGGTACTAATATAACCGATTAGCACTGGCAAGTGCTCACGTTCAGTTTAAGCATACGTAGTTACTTTAATAGATAACAGGACAGGCAGCTTTCCACATAAAATGACATTTGAGTAGCACAGCTGATCAACCTGAAGCTTTCTACATAGTAATTTGTAAACATGTAGGACTGAATCAACTGGTGAAACGCAAAACAGGTACAAATATAACCGATTAGCACTGGCAAGTTCTCACGTCCAGTTTAGGTAAAAGGTAAAGGAGCAGAGAAACTTACTACTTCCAGGTGGGCGGGAGCTTCTTGGTGCGCTTGTAGTAACGGGCAAGACGGTGGATCCTGCTCTCAACAAGAATGAGCCTGAATTTGGAGTCCTTGTCCTTCCTGTTCCTCTCAAGATGCTTCCTAATGGCCACAGCCTTCTTAATCAAGAAGTACAGATCCTCTGGGATTTCCGGCGCCAGGCCTACACACAAAATCCTCAAACTTAACACACTTGCACAAGCATAAACAACGCAAGAAAAATGGGAATGGTGTTTAACAGGGGACGGATCTGACCATGAGCCTTGAGGATGCGGAGGATCTTGCTTCCGGTAACGCTCTTCACAAGGGGGATACCGTGCTGGTCACGGAGCAGAACACCGATCTGCGAGGGCATCTGACCCTTCTTCGCAGCCTTCGTGATCAACTCGTCGACCTGCGCAAGACCCAACAGCATCAGAACAACTCCAATCGGAAAAAATCCGCTAGGTCGGAGAGCAACCGAAGGGGGCTCACATCAGCGACGGCGGTCTTGACCCAGCTCGGGGGAGTCCTCTTGTACGGCAGCGCCGACGACGAGATACCCTTCCTGCGCCACACATTCAGGAGCCGCCATTAGACCAGATAAACAACTGAAGCGAGCAAGGATGATACGGGAGACCAGGTGCGAGGGGTTACCCGCGGCTGTGCATGCGCCCCATGGCGTCAGGCGAGGGATTTAGCTCCGGCGACGACGGCGGCGGTTGCCTGCAGTAGCGGCGGCGCGAAGGGCGAGAGGGGCTCGAGCGGCGGCGCGATTGGGGCGTGCGGGTTAGGGTTTTGGGGTGCTACTTATAATGAGCGGCGGCGCAGGGAGTGTAGTGCTAGGGCTGCGTCGCTTTGGGCCAGGCCGTCAGTACGTGTTAGCCCAGTTGGGATGGTTTTATGGCCCATTGGACGCCTTAGCTTGGAGTTTCTTCTTCTTTGTCTAAAATAAACTACCAAGTTTCTAAGACCCCTTAAAAAAACAAATTTCTAAGAAACATATATTTGCTCTGAATCCGTAACAATAGGTTATCTTTTCAGGCTTCATTAAGCTCATTTGCACAGTTTTTCCATGGTATATTGTCGCGTGTGAGTGTGAGCATTGCGCTGTTATTATTTTTATTTTATTTGCAAATCTTTTGCGCTGTTATTTGTGGCTCGGAAGATGGGAAGACAAAATTGTTGCAAGTTTAGAAATACTGACTCATTTCATTTCCTTATCAGTCCTTTTATCTCTTAGTCCTACAGAATTAGAATGGTCATAAACTGTGATCTAAAAAGTCTTATATTAGTTTACACTTTACAGAGAGAGTACATGGAAAACACAGAACATCAGCTATGCAGGAGTTTGTTAGAGTTCGCATGGAGTATGAATGGTCGTAATCTTTCATCTGAGATCCCAATCTCCACGCAGATCCAGTCGTTCTGTTCGCTCAGGTGTGTAGGTTTCAGTCAGGAAACCCTGGTGAGGGCATTGGCATCTTTTTGATAACATAGCCATCTTAACATAGAAAACACCAACTGGATTTTCCAGTATATTAACTACAAACTTGAGCATGCCCGACGTCACCAAAGCATTTCAGCAAAAAACATGTCGCGTCACAATGTCACCCTTCACCGTACACTCAAAAGAAAAATACAACCAGCCAGACAACAAAATGGAATGTGATACACAGGTTTAGGTTGTCACCCAGCCCAGCTCGTCCTCCATCGAAGTGGAAAATCTAGTATAGCTTCATTGTGGTTCAGAGAAGGGTTCTGTCTGGTCCTCTCACAAGTTGCTATCAGAGAAATGTGATAGAATATGAAGAAAAATAAGGGACACACATTATGCCGCTGACAAGACATGCAGATAGTTCATAATTGCAGAGAAGATGAACAATTAAACAGCAAACACAGCCAATTGATGTGATTCCACAGCGAATATTCTGAATGCAGATCGTCTATATACCAAACATATCAGAGGCCTTGAACAGAAGCTAGGGCAAACAAGCAGCTTATCTATTCCAAGATGTATGGCTAGCTGTGACCTGCGAGGAGCAGGTGATTTAACAAGATCTACCAGAGATTCAGCAAGATAATTTACAAATGAAGAACAGAGGTGATTGGCGCAGCAAGAATCACATGTTGGATAAATGAACAGTCATTTTTACTTCCTTTGAACTCTGTTGAACACAGGGGAACACAACCAATCATAAATTTTCATGTCTAAATAAAGCATGGAGAAAAACCTGAACTGCGCAGAAAGGTTCCCAACAAAAGGATTCATGCATTGCATCTGATGTATATTATACATTCAACAGAGTCAGATTTTGGTCCCTTCAACAGTTGAAGCCTACACCTAATGCTATCTACATGAAGAACATTAGCGGCTGCCCTTTGTGTAAACTAACAACAAAAGGTAGTATGCATCGAGAAAAAGTAGTACGCCAACATAAATGCATATAGGTCTCGTTACCACGGATAAACAACACAAACTTAAACAAATCAAGCCATATGCACAGAATATTTTGGTTAGAAGCTAGAGAGGTGGTTCATGGATCATGGCAATATTGATGAGCATGGACAAGCTCCGAGAGAACATATACCAAACTGGTAGTATAATTCCTTATATGCCACTGGAAATTTACACGATTCCAACACGTGTCAATGACATTACTCAATGACATTACGGCAATGCACGTGCCACTCATAATATGTTGTCCAGAAACTTCCAGTGACAAATAAGGAATATGTATAAACAGATGGTAAGTTTCTGAGTAGACTGAACTATTCTAAGCATAAAAGATATATTGGTTACCTAAACAACTAAGCCTATTGAAGTGACGTCATTGCCATCTGATTAGAAAATAAGGTTGATCCAGTGAAACCATAACAAATTCATAATATTGCAGGTAAACTGAAAATACTGGCTTGTGAAATGTTTTTTTGCAGATATTATTAGATTATAGTTCTGCTGCTCTACATATGCCTAAATTTGATCCAGAACCTTACCATCCCAAGTAAGATTTAAAGCAGGCATGATGACCGTATATATTGAACTAATAGGGTAACTATAGTACTTACTGTGAAAAGGGGGGCACTGGGATGTGAGTGTAGCAAAACAAAGATAAATCAATGACCCAGCAAAACTAGACAGAGTTCCTAATATTGTAGGTGAACTGAACCATCGATTGGATTGCGTCGTTGATTTCAACATGTATAGGTATATCATAGAACAACCTTATTTGTTGTTGCAATAAATTCAAGAGAGGCCTGTCAACAGCCCCATAATATTAACCGATCAACTGAAACAAGAATGACCCTCCCGGCGAAAACAAATTATGCCAACGGCAGAGGTCCTACAACTCCATAATAAATCCAGCTCTCCTGTGCTAGCATCAGAAATTATAGGATGCGATCAATTACAAGAAACACATTATAAGCTGTATTAACATCAAATCATAAACTGGCGCATTTCACTGGTTTCTGATTAAGCAATCAATCAATCATAGAAAGTAACAGGATCCATGCTTTACATTGCAATACCATCCGACAGATCCATTAATCCATAATCACACCATTTTTATCCAAACCCTAGGGCAGTTGGGGAACCACACCGAAACCAAAGCACAAAACAGAAGCGCAGCAGATCAGATCAGATGATACGAAATAAAATCACGCGAAGAAGGAGTTATTAAATACGAAGAAGTCTGAGCGGGCTGGGAGACGGATGAATCCACTACTTGGCGACGATGCGGCGGATGAAGTCGTCGTAGCGGATGGTGCCGTCCGCGGCGACGTCGACCTCGCGGATCCACTCGTCGAACTCGTGCGGCTCGAGCTTCTCGCCGATGGAGGTGAGGACGTGGCGGAGGTCCGCGACGGAGACGGTGCCCGACGCGTCCTTGTCGAGGACGCGGAAGGCGTCGCGGAGCGGGCGGTCGAAGGGCTCCGGGCGGAGGTGGGCGCGCATGAGTTCGAGGAATCGCTTGAAGTCGAAGGGCGCCGTGAGCTTCTCCTGGGCGGTGATGTCGCGGAGCTGCGCCTGCGTCGGGTTCCCACCCAGGGAGCGCATGAGAACGCCGAGCTCCGAGGGGGCGATGCGGCCGTCGCCGTCAGTGTCGAAGAGGGAGAAGGCCTCCCGCATCGACGCAATCTGCTCCTCGCTCAGCTCCTTGCCGGCCATCGCCGCCGGTGGGGTCGGATCGGGGATTTGAGATCTCGCGACGCGGGGCGCTGAGGTGCGGTGCGGTGCGTGCGTCTCAGGGAGGAAGTCCGCGTTTGATTGATTTGGTGGTGAGGGGCATGTGGGAGGGGAGAAATGAAACGTGGGGTAGTGGCCGTGGTGCCGTGATCGACTTTTTTTTTTTTTTTGAGAAATGTGATCGATTATTTTCATCGGCCGTGCGGCTGGACCTGCAGGGAGGTGGGCTTTCGGGCTATTTCTCGGGGGAACGCCGTGTCCTACCAGACCATTTTATGATCCGTCACGGATAGCGGGGATACGGCCTCGGCCGGGCGCCCCATTCCTCGCGTTACGCGAGAGGACGGAATGCGCTCGCGTCGGGGGGGAGAGCTCCAGACGGGCCGGCCCAGTAGCGCGGGAGCCACAACCTGTTTTGTTTTTGTTTTTTTTTCTATTTTCTGTTCTCATTTTTATTATTTTTTACTTTTGAATATACTTTAAATTATTCTACATATATATATATGTATATGTATACATTACAAAAAATACTCTTCCAAAACAGATTCGAAGAAAATTTGAATAAATATTAAAAAAATGTTGAACAAGAATTTGAAAAATATTGAAAAGTATTTGAAAAAATATTGAACAAGTATTTAAAATATTGAAGAAGTATTTGAAAAATGTTGAACGTGTATATAAAAAATGTTGAACAAGTATTTAAAATGTTGAACGAGAATTAAAAAATTGTTCTTACCACGGCTCGAGTAGCCTCAAGTAGGTGGTGCCCCTTGTTCTCACCACAAAAGTATGTCGGGCGGAATGGCTGGCGCGTCGCATCTTCTACCTGAAGACTAGGGATAAATCTTTTGGTACAGAGAATGGCAAGTCCAAAAAATCTTAATGCAATTATCGGAGTTCCTGTGAAAAATATATATCTTTTCGTAGGAAACAAATTGAAGTCAGTTATGTCACACAACTACTATTTAGCACTTAAGGCGCTACTTATAGTGTTATGGTTAGATTCCACAAAACGTAGGAACTATATCTATACTATCTATACTCCTATATAGTATACGAGTAGCAACACATATAAACCGTTGGATCATCCGGATCATCCTTATTAGACGGCTCACGTTTGGTGCCTTCAATTGTTGAGCTGCGTGACCACATGACCGGCATTGGATAGAGCCATCCAACGGCTCATGCAAGGATTCGCAGTTGGCCCTACCACCGCGTTTGCCACATCAGATTAGTAGTCACGGGTGATTCATTTATGCTCTAGAATTTTTGTGAGTTTGTGACTGGTCAAACCGTACAGCGGTACAGGCCACAGGAAAAGAAGCACACACAACACTGTTTACACTTGGTTCACACCGCAATGCAAAAGTGTCCAGCTAATATAAAAAGAGCGCATGCAACTCGGCAAGACGAGAAACGAATCATGGACCTAACTTAATTTTCCCACTACCAGAAATCAACCCTTATTTATGTTAGATTAATCCTTATTAGAAGTAAATTATTGTAATAAATAAATAAATAAAATTTAATGTAGTACAATGTTTGCTTTGGATATTAAATTGTGTAAAAGAATTATGGGCCGCTGCAAAATGTAAAATGTTGGCGTCTCTATTGGTTGTGTTAGACCATGATTATGCAACGGTGTTGCTCATCCAAAGTAAACTATGGAATGTTTATTTGTGCGTGATTGCTATACGTAAATTGCCTAAATTTTGAATACAGGTTGGTCGATCCGGCAGATAAGAGAAAGTGTAGTTCTGAAGCCAGACCGGGATGAACCAAATACGAAATGGAGGGTTGACAGGTGTGGACGAAAAGGCGGTCCTTTATGCATTCTTGCCCGGATTATACAGAACCCTCATTGGAGGTGGAGACGGCGCTGCAAGTGCCATGCCGTCAAAACTGGAGCAGATTTATTACCATTTCATGTATATACACGTTTATGGATCTTACTTGAAGAAGCTAATTTAAGGAACATTTATAATCTAATTATATGGTATTCCATCAATCTCATAATATAAGATGTTATTGGATTGGGACGGAGGAAGTACTAAATAAAATTGACATATTTCCCTCTCAAAGATATGACATTTCACAACACGTGCATGACACGTGCCATTTACTAGTCCATATGTATCACTTTTGAAATGGATCTAGAGCATCAATCATAACCATTGGCCTCCAAAAACCAAGGCCGAGATCAACCGGATTCGCCATGAACAGTAGACATATGTTGCCTCTACTGTGTTCTACAATATTCGTGTGGCCCTTCTAGGAAAAAAGGCCCATATGTGATGCCTCATGTGCCATATTATCGTTTGAGCACTGCTACTTATTGAGATTGCGTTGATTTCTCCCTTGAAGAGGAAAAAGGGTGATGTAGCAAAGTAGAGATAAGTATTTTCCTCAGTTAAGAACCAAGGTATTAATCCAGTAGGAGGCACAAACAAGTCTCCAATATATGCACCTGCACAAGCTAATAAACACTTGCACACAACGCAAAAAAGGGATTGTCAATCCCTTCACGGTCACGAACAAAAATGAGATTTAATAAAGATAGGTATAGAAGACAAATAAAAAAGCAAACTAAAGTAAATATAAATAAATTGCAGCAATGTATTTTGAAAGAAGTCCACCTACCCCCTGAGCTTTCACCAAGAGACTACTTAACCCCCTCAACTGTAAAACCGGATATCTAGCCCCCTAAACTTTACAAAACCGGATAGATCACCCCCCCGAGTCTATTTTAGGTGGTTTCTCTAAGTGGTATTGCTTTGCTTGTGGTCAAAGAAAAACCAGTCAATAGCCACAATTGATCGGGAGACATCATAATCTGTCAAGAACATATTTGCCTCAAATGTGGCGACCCACAATCTGCTGCCAACAACTAATTCAGCGCAACCCATCATGCAGCTTCGATCAATGCAGCCACTGTTCATGTCGTTGCTGACTGCTGAGCACTCCGTCGCCGTTCTTGCAATTTGGCGGCGCTACACCTGAACCCGCTACCTCATCTTTGCAGCTCCCGATCGACGAGCGATGGGCTTACTCACAAAGCTATATCAGGGCAGCGAGCACCTCTGGGTTTTAGGCAAGACACAAGTACACGGTTGATCTATCCTAGATGGAGCACGTACGAATTTGCTGGCTACCTAAGCTAAGCATATTGATGAACTACTACGTACTAGCTGATGGATTTTCTCCTTGGGAAACACATACACGCCTATGCGGCAAGGGACACTAATTTGATTGCCCAGCTTGCACGGAGAGTCCTCCAACGTTATGCGTCCGTCGTTGTTCCAATTGAACAACTTGCTGGTTCGATGACACTGACACAGAAGACGATGGCGACAACTGCAAGGAAGGAGCGGCCTCATGGTCACTGCGTCCCTGACGACCAACTAGATGTCGAGCCGGGTCAGTGGAGATGCCCTTATAGGTAAATTTGAGACTGACCATCTGTTTCACCTTAGCATTTTGTGTTCCGCTGACTCGTGTGGTCATGTCACGTTAGCAAAACCGGTTGTTCAAACTGCTTATATAAGGGTGGGGGATGATTTGTCTGGTTTTCTAAACCACAGGGGGTTCAATACCTGGTTTTATTGTTGAGGGGGTTAAGTAACCGATTCGTGAAACTTCTGGGGGTGATGTGGACTTCTTTCATGTATTTTTGGGTTTTTTGGTTTATAGATCTGAAGATATATTATGAAAAATAGACCCGGGGCCATACACTATTAGGGAAAACCTTATACACAGAAATTTAGCAACAGTGCGGGTAAAAAGAGGGCGCTAGTGCTACATAGCAGTAGCGACCGTAAAAAAACCGCGCTACAGATACAACTTTAGCAAAGCGGCGTGTAGTGGCAAAAGCGCTACTACTAATATTTCCATTGCTAGAATGATAGGCTACGCATAGCAGTAGCGGGCTTGTAGTAAACGCGCTACTGCTAGGAAATAAGTAGCAGCGCGTTTCGTAGGAAGAGCGCTACTACTAACGGAAATAAAATAAGATGTAAAACAAATAGAAAAGTAAATGAAAATGAAAGAAATAGAAAAGGGAGAAAAGAAAAAATAAAATGTAAAGCAAAATAAATGAAAAAGCGAAAAAACGGAGGAAGGCATAGCAGCAGCGTGTGTTTGTAAGAGGCGCTATAGCTAACATAGCTGCAGCGCGTCGTGAACCCCGCTATAGAAACAGAAAAGGAAATTAAAAATGGAAGAAAATTACATAGCTATAGCAGCAGCTGCGTTTGTAAAAAGCGCTATAGTTATTTTAGCTATAGCTGCGTTTTACCAAACACGCCACCGCTAAGTTTGACTTAACCAAAAACCGCTTTCCCCGGCCACCACTTCTCCCCAAATCCTCAACCCACCTGCCATTGCCTCCCCGATTCGCCGCCCCACTTCGCCATTGCCTCGCCGACTTCGACGCCACCAGAGCTGCATACTGCCGACGCCATCGGAGCCGCCTCTAACGCCACGGAGTCGCTGCCTCGCTAACGCCACCGAGCCGCCCGACGCCACCGGATCCTTCTCGCCACAAGCGCCTCCTCGCCGTCACGGAGGCGCCTGCCTCCCTCGCCACCACTGCCTCCGTCGCCACCACCGGAGCCATCCTCTGTAAGCCCCCACCCCTCCTCTCTCTCTCTCATGCATAGGTTAGCTAGTTTAATTAGGTTAATTATCTAGGTTAGGGCAAAAATTTAGGTTAATTAGGTTCGTTGGATTAACAAGCTAGGTTAAGTAGGTTGGCTAGGTTAGAGGAAAATTTTATTTTAGAGCATTAGGTCAGAAGGGTTAGAGAAATGGAGTTCCTTTGCAATTTAATTGGGTTCTGTCCTAGGCAGAGAAGGGTTAGTGATAATAATGTGTGTTTGTGTGAGAGAGGAATAGCTAGATCAACATAATTTGGGTTCTGTCCTATGCAGAGAAGTGTTTAGTGAGGTCATTTTGAAAGGTTTTTGATTTTTGAAAAGACCACTATTTTTCAAGGAAAATAATTTAGGCAAATTTTATTTTTCATTGAAGTGGTCATGTTATATCTTTTCATTGAAGTTGTTCGATTGTGCCCAAGTGGCTTTGTTGTTTCCAGGGAATGATGCTGAGTGGCCTATGTTTTGCCGGAATGTTGATTCATTTATGTTCCGGCAAATTTTAGGTTCTCGATTTGTCCACTTTTTAGCAAAGGTCATGCCGAAATTTTTCGTAAATTTCGGCATGACTTGTGCTACAAACTAGGACATATCGAGTGCCCAGGATTTGCCGCACCAGGAAGGAGTCAACATTCCTGCAAAACAATAGTCCTTTTTTATGTCATTATTCATTTTATTAGGTCTAGAATTTATTGACTAGATTTAATCATAGGAAACATGGCTAGCAACGATGAAGGACAGAGTTGTGGTGATTATGACGACGTACACCGGGCGGCGCATTTAATATTTTAGCCAGATCGACGATCACCCGATGTTGTTGTTGGGCCCACCGGTGGCATCGGGGACTGAGACCGACACGCAGACCGGTGCTGAGACTGAGACCGGCGCTGAGATTTAGACCGGCATCGAGACCGGCGCTGAGACCGGTGCTGCCTCGGGGAGCGGAGCCGGTGTAGAACCGAAAGCAAAGAGGCAACGACTTCCTAACAAACTCAGGACTACTAGGCTGGTGGTCACGGAGGTGGACAACGGCAATTTTGAGCCAAAGGCGCCGAGGAAGCGCGCGCATGCTACGGCAATCAAATTGGCTGCATCGTACGGACAACCGCCACCATCAATGATGAGAAACTACAGAAGATAGAAAATATGAGGAGCTCCTTCCTAAAGAAGTTTCACCAGATATTCTTGTTCCCGGGCCGGAATGAGAAGGATTATGAAGATCCAGACGAGGACCCGGCAATGAAGAAGATAAACAAACACGCCATGACCAAGTTTAGCGACGCGTTGGCCGCCTGGAAAAATCGAGTGAAAGCAAAGATCAACGACAGGGAACCCTACTCCGAGATTGTAAAGGATAATCCGACAATCACGGAAGAGCAGTTTCAAATATTCAAGGAGGCTTGCGAGGCCGAAGCTGCCAAAAAAAAGTCTAAGTACATGAAGGGGCTTCAAAAGAGGAACATTGGGAGCCACCACCTCGGAAGCAGTGGTTACGGCGGAAAGAGGTCCAAATGAGGATGACGATGGCGCTGAACGGTATGTCTATACTGGCGCCTCCTCAGGGTTTGAGCGTCATGAGTCGGTGCCTGAATTACCGTCTCAACGTATTATTGACGACCTTCCGGTAGTAAAGAAGTCTAGGAAGAGAGCGAGGAAAGGCAAAAAGCTGATTCTATGATCCGGCCGCCTCGGCAGCCTCGGCTTCAGGACCGTATAGATATCCCCGATGCGGATAAATGGCATATCCCGGTCAACCAATCCTACCTGCAACAGCGCCACGGGCCAGATTCGGCGATCTAAGGAGACTTCATGACGATGTGCTGCGGGTAGAGAAATGCCTCATCGCCTCGAAAGATCCGGGATACCCATCAGACGTGGTTAACGTTCGCGGCAAATGTCGACGTCGACAGCTTCCTGCGGATAAGTTCTTCCTCCGATTCGATTACATATTCGACATGTTTCACGTGAAGAAGCTGGATTTTACGTTTGTCCGCCTTTATGCCTTGCACATGAACTACATCATTGGGGTTGAGCAGAATCGTCATATACGTGTCGCTGACCTGCACTACATGCACGAGAGCTTCTTGGGAGTCTCATGCGAGCAGCGTGAATACGCGAGGGATTACATCGTCGGTTTCATGCTCGCCAATAAGGACAAGGAGGCGATTCTCATGCCTTATCATCCCGTGTAAGTCATCCGCTGCTATCCTTCCTTCGATTTCAATAATTCATTTGCACGGTGGAGGCTCATTAATTTGAGGTGTACTTATTTTATGCAGTCAAGGGCGCGCCGTCCTCATCATCCTCTACCCCGATTCTCCCACGCTCTTTACTTGGACTCGTCGAAGAACATTCACAAAAGGATTACACCCACATCAAAGATGTTCTCGATGATGCTATGTTTTACTACCAAGCAAGGGGTGGAGAGGTTAGGGACAAGAAGAGAAGAGGCGGCGGGCCGCCTTCGCCATAAGACCGACTTCTGCGCATCCAAAGAACCGAACGATTCTCTTAATGATGGATTCTATGTCCTACACCACATGCCGGAGTACAGACGGGATCACCGTAACCTTCAAATGTCACCTACATCTGGCGATGCCCATATTCTCGCAATGGGCAAAGGACATAGGAGATATCGAGGATCATCGACTTCGAGCTGAGTTCTATAACATCCAGCGAACTTGCCCAAATCATCATGAAAGAGGTCGTCGGAAAAACAGGGATGTTCTACGGAGAAGGACAAATGTCGCGGGAAGACGTCCGAACATGGATAGCCTCTCGGCGTCTCGACATGAAGCCTTTCACTAAGCTCGGGGACTATCTCCACGACCTCGATGGATGGCACGGCATGTTGGAGTGATTGTCGATATATGACAATGTGTCTGCTTAGTCCATACTTTCCGTATGACAAAACTTTGAGTTATCTTGTGGTGAAACTTTATTTGTGATGTAATTAAACCGTCCTCCTCCTCGACTAGCAAAGATCACTCTAGTTAGGGCATTTTGGAGTACGATGAACTTTGTTATTTATGCTTATGATATGTTGTTTCTATTTTTGTCAAGTCTGTCTCTTTCGTTGCTCAACTATATATGTTGCATATCATCGACTCATGTGACGATGCAGGTGCATAGATCATCGATGGCGAAGAAGTGCTACGCCAGAGTATATATACGATGAGTGGCCGGAGTGTCGAGCCCAGGTGTTGCCGGTTTTCGGTTTCCGAGCGGCATGCAGAGTTAGTTTAGGTTCACGCTAATGCAGTGAGGGATACAAACTCATGTACTCAAAGTGATAGCTCTTCTCGCGTATACCATTGTTTAGATGGATGACGATGTATTTGCAAGTAATCAAGGACTTGTATCGCTATTTTCGAGATGATGACGAGAGACCACTTTGTGTTGGATGATGATTATGATGAGACTATTTGTATGTATATGCTATGATTATATTCGTGGTCTCGCAGGCATTTGTATGTGTATCATGATGACATTTCTATGTGCCAAAGATTCTTCTATAAAGCCTGTTCAAATACAAAACAAATATGCCCAAAAAAAACAAAAAATCTGTTAAATTAGCAGTAGCAAGTGTATAGAAGTTAGCAGCAGCGCCGCTATAGCGATGGCAGCGTTCTTTGCAAAGGGCGCCTGACTACTAGCAGCAGCGTGCTCCTAGAATCGCGTTGTTGCTACACTTGTGTAGCGATGGCGCCGGTGACCACGATACATCTTGCTATATGTTAGTCATGGCGCCTTATTAGTAGCGCCCCACCCCGCGCTACTGATACACCTAAAACCCGCGCTGCTGCTAGCCTTTTCCCTACTAGTGATAGGTTTCACTAGAGACTTCTGAATAAAACATATGGTGGGTAAAAAAATTACTCTTGAGCAATTGATAGAAAAGCGCATAATTATGATGATATCTAAGGCAATGATCATGAATATAGGCATCACGTTCGTGACAAGTAGACCGACTCCTGCCTGCATCTACTACTATTACTCCACACATCGACCGCTATCCAGCATGCATCTAGAGTATTAAGTTCATAAGAACGGAGTAACGCCTTAAGCAAGATGACATGATGTAGAGGGATAAACTCAAGCAATATGATATAAATCCCATCTTTTTATCCTTGATGGCAACAATACAATACGTGCCTCGCTACCCCTAGGGCTTGTGGGCGCCTCGTAGGTCTTCTGGCCTCCTCAACAAGTCTTCTGGGTTTCTTCTGATCCAAGAAAAATCACCGTAAAGTTTTATTCCGTTTGGACTCTGTTTGATATTCCTTTTCTGTAAAAGTCAAAAACAAGGAAAAAATATAAACTGGCACTGGGCTCTAGGTTAATAGGTTAGTCCCAAAAATATAAAACAACATGTTAATGCATATAAAACATCCAAAACAGATAATATAATAGCATAGAATAATAAAAAATTATAGATATGTTGGAGACACACTGGTGCGCGTCGGTCCTAAACAAACGGTTTTTAACCCCTTTCCGCGACATCATTCGGAACCGTCGCCAAGTGAGTGTGGGCAATAGGGGGTCCTTCCCACACGACCCAGAAATCGTTGGGGATATGCCCTCCTCGCACACACGCTCGGCAAAATGAGGTCGTGTGCGACCGGCGAGCACTCAAATACAGAAATACATACATTAGTGCTAAAAAATACAATTATATAGGCGAAATCATTTCCGGTCGTAATTACATCCCACACAGTCAGTCACCACTAAACGGTCCGTTCGTATATATATCCCACACAGTCACTACAAGGAAACCGTTTGCGCAAGGTGGCGTAACGCAAACAGTTTTAAAGAGAATGTCGTGTGTGATTGTTCATTGATCCAACACGGTTTATTCCTAGAAACTGTGTTCGTTTCCTGAGGTCATCACCCACGGTGGTTTCTCATTAACCGTTTGCAATAGGAAAACCCAATTAGCAAGCTAATTGGCCAATTAGCAGGCTAATTGCCCTAAGTGGCTTTATATTAAGCACATAAGCACATAATATATTCCATTTGCGCAAGCTAATTATTAATCTAAGTGACATTATATTAAGCACATAATATATTCCATTTCCATATTAAGGAAGCATGATTTCATAATTGAAATACATCAGAGTACAACATGATATAGCTTCAGCACTCAGCTACCCATTACCACAACTGCACCAGTAGCAAGTTTCACATGCAACATCTAGAACCTTTCGAAATTAACATCATAGATGGTACATAGAGAGATGCATCTCATCTGGAAAACTGCTGAAGCGGAAGGCGAATATTGAGCCTTCATTCATGTTGAAGGTCTTTGCAACTTTATGCTAGTGCCTGTGGATGATTGACCGTCCATCTTTCGACCTCTCCAGGAACACTTCAATATTGAACTGTGGGTGTTGTATGAAAACTTTCCTCGCCTCCTGACCACAGATGCGGTTTGAGAGGTAATCATCAGTGAAGCCTGAAAACAAGGATGTGCATAAATATCTTCTCTATATTGAAAATGGGGCAAAGGAATACAAAAAGGCAAGGTATAATAGTTAGTACCATCTTGTAAACCTCATTGCTTCCCATTATTTCCCTGCAACACATATAAGGTAGTTAGTCATCAGGTTAAGTAAGGTTTCGCATGCTATTAGTAAAATATGTTGATGATAAATAAGCACATTGCAGATTCATAAGATTAATTCAAGCCACATGAAAAACCCATTTATCCAAACCAAGCATGATTAAGAACTAGGAAATATAGCACTTGTATATGTTTCTCATGTATTAAGTGCAGCCAAATTCGATTTATTCCTCACATGGTATACAATAACAGAATGCAGCCACAACAATTGAACATTACATTGCAGAATTGAACCAAGCAGTTAACTAAACACCACAACAAATGAACCAAACGTTAACTGAGCACCACATTGCACAATATAACATACTCCTAATAGAAGATCAGATAGTTAACCAAACCAAGCATGCTTAACAACTTGGAAATATTACACCCTGAAGAATTGAACATCACATTTGCATAATTGAGCCAAGAAGTTAATTGAACACAACATTGCATGACATATAGAATATATACACTATAGCAGAAGATTGCATGGTAAAAGTAGATAGCACAATTCACTAGAATTTGTTAAGGAAAGGCAATAGCTAGCAAACTGAACATGGGTCCTTATAGTGAGCTAATAAGACAAGCTACTCCTCATTGTCGGAGATATCGATGACGATTGGCTCCTTGGACATGGGAGAGGGTGAGGCCTCTGCATCGTGGGTGCCCTTGTTGTAGTGGTGAGTTGCCTGAGCTGCTCCGGGCACCAACCTTCAGGCTCTCGAGATGAGGTAAGCACGTGCACGCTGAGAAAACACCTCGTAGTCTTCGTCAAAGGCACCGATGGTGGCCTTGAGAAAACGCCACGAATTGTCGTTTAAAGCAGCCAACCGCGTCGTGGCGTCGGCGCGCGAGGCGTCAACGGTGGCCTCGACGGCGAGGTGCTCCTCCAAGATCTGGGGTCAGCGCGAATGGCAGCCATCGCGACCTCATCCGCCAGCGTCTTGACGCGATTTGCTTCTCCGCCAAATGCTCCTTGAGGTCCACAGCTATCTTTGCATGCACCATGGCTTAGGCCTGCGCTTATTTGGTGGAGGGGTCGATGATTTGGGTGGAAGGTGTCACGCTCGCGCCGGTGGTCGAGGCATGTGTGATGTGGAAGGAGGAGGAGGATGGGGGTCGGGTGTGGATTACCTGCCTAGATAGGCGAGGCCGAGCAGCGTGAAGGAGGGTCACCGGCGAGGAGGCGGCGGCGCTGCAAGCAAGGAGTGAAGGTTTCAACTTGGAAAGGAAGGCGGAAAGAGGGGAAATGTGGCTTTTGGTAAGGGGGAGGGGGCGGGGAGGTAGATATTTCCGCAGAAGCCGAAAATTTTGGAATCGTGTCAGACAAAAAAATGGCGTGCAAAGTGTCATCAGACATGGTCCCTTATTCAGACACGGTCCGAAGATATTTTGTGCTGCATCTCACACGGTTGGTTATAATAAACTGTGTGGGATCTACTTGATTTTTCGTCTTGATTTGAATTACATAATGGGGTCACAACGGCCATGGACGGTGTTTGAATTGCTAGACCATTTATCTGCAGTGATCATAAAAGAATTGGAATTATTCAGGGTTCGTTTGGATATTTTTATGCATTAAGTGAGTTTTGAATGCATTTATGTGCATAATTCAAATTTGAACTACATGCACATGCTCCAATGCATGTAAATTCGTTGAAAAATCAAATCTTTGTCCTTGGGTGCATGCTTAGGTCCCATGCAAGAAATGGGAATGAATTTCAAACACCATGGCCTTTGTTGATTCTTTGGCAAAACAGTGAGATGCCTGGTTTTAAATTCTAGTAAATCCAAAACTCGTCTAAAATTCATGAAACTTGGCATGCTATCATGGAGCGGCATCAACATGCTGTGGTACAAATTTTGTCCCATTTGGGGCAGGTTTGGGTATATGCTTCTCACAAACCGGAGCTTCTCACAACAAGCATGATGATTTTCGGTAGGGAACGTCCCACCTTTGGGAACGAAACGATGTCCATTGCCTCTTATTGCTTTCAAGTTTTTTTTCACGTGTCAACATAGAACAACATGAGTGTTGTGTGAATTTTTGTGATTTTTCGGGGTTCGTTTTGACATTTTTATGCATTAACTGAGTTTTTAATGCATTTATGTGCATAATTCAAATTTGAACTACATGCGCATGCTCCAATGCATATAAATTCATTGAAAAAACAAATATTTGTCCTTGGGTGCATCCTTAAGTCCCATGCAAGAAATGGGAATGAATTTCAAACACCATGGCATCGTTGATTGCTGGTAAAACATTGAGATGCCTAGTTTTTAAATTCTAGTAAATCCAAAACTCGTCTGAAATTCATGAAACTTGACATGCTATCATGGAGCGGCATCATCATGCTGTGGTACAAATTTTGTCCCATTTGGGGCAGGTTTGGGTATATGCTTCTCACAAATCAGAGCTTCTCACAACAAGCATGATGGTTTTCGGTAGGGAACGTCCCACCTCTGGGGATGAAACGATATCCATTGCCTCTTATTGCTTTCAAGTTTTTTTCTCATGTCAACATAGAATAACTGGAGTGTTGTGTGAATTTTTGTGATTTTCGGCGTTCGTTTGGACATTTTTATGCATTAACTGAGTTTTCAATAAATTTATGTGCATAATTCAAATTTGAACTACATGCGCATGCTCCAGTGCATATAAATTCGTTGAAAAATCAAATCATTGTCCTTGGGTGCATGCTTAGGTCCCATGCAAGAAATGGGAATGAATTTCAAACACCATGGCACTGTTGATTGCCGGCAAAACATTGAGATGTCTGGTTTTTAAATTCTAGTAAATCCAAAACTCGTCTGAAATTCATGAAACTTGGCATGCTATAATGGAGCGACATAAACATGCCGTGGTACAAATTTTGTCCCATTTGGGGCAGGTTTGGGTATATGCTTCTCGCAAACCGGAGCTTCTCACAATAAGCATGATGGTTTTCGGAAGGGAACGTCCCACCTTTGGGGACGAAACGATATCCATTGCCTCTTATTGCTTTCAAGTTTTTTTTCTCGTGTCAACATAGAACAACAGTAGTGTTGTGTGAATTTTTGTGATTTTTCGGGGTTGGTTTGGACTTTTTATGCATTAATTGAGTTTTTAATGCATTTATGTGCATAATTCAAATTTGAACTACATGTGCATGCTCTAGTGCATATAAATTGGTTGGAAAATCAAATCTGTGTCCTTGGGTGCATGCTTAGGTCCCATGCAAGAAATGGGAATGAATTTCAAACACTGTGGCACCGTTGATTGCCTAAGAAAACATTGAGATGCCCGGTTTTTAAATTCTAGTAAATCCAAAACTCGTCTGAAATTCATGAAACTTGGCATGCTATCATGGAGCGGCATCAACATGCCGTGGTACAAATTTTGTCCCATTTGGGGCAGGTTTGGGTATATGCTTCTCACAAATCGAAGCTTCTCACAACAAGCGTGATGGTTTTCGGTAGGGAACGTCCCACCTTTGGGGACGAAACGATATCCATTGCCTCTTATTGCTTTCAAGTTTTTTCTCGTGTCAACATAGAACAACAGGAGTGTTGTGTGAATTTTTGTGATTTTTCAGGGTTCGTTTGGACATTTTTATGCATTAACTGAGTTTTCAATGCATTTATGTGCATAATTCAAATTTGAAGTACATGTGCATGCTCTAGTGCATATAAATTGGCTGAAAAATCAAATATGTGTCCTTGGGTGCATGCTTAGGTCCCATGCAAGAAATGGGAATGAATTTCAAACACCAGCGCACCGTTGATTGCCGGCAAAATATTGAGATGCCTGGTTTTTAAATTCTAGTAAATCCAAAACTCGTGTGAAATTCATGAAACTTGGCATGCTATCATGGAAGGGCACCCGACATGCTGAGGTATTTTTCCTGAACATTTTGAGAGAAGGCGCACTCGAATAATGACAGCCAACAAAGGCATTTTGAAAAAAAAAGTGCCACTTTAATATCTCAAACGTTTGTATAATTCAAACCGTGTGCGTTCGGTTAACCATTCACGTGATGCCACGTGTCTTGGTTTTAATGGCTATAGGAGGTGCCGTGTGGACAGCTGCTTGACTGAACGGGAGGCGTGCGAGCGCAGTCCAGTGCGCAGGCTCACCGGGAAGCGTACAAGCTGTACAATGCAGGATATGTGCATCTCTTCAATGCAAACGGTTCAGATTACGGTATGCAAATTAAAGCCAGACTTCGGCGCTAAGCCAAGAGACACTGTGATTTGTCAAAATATGCAGCTAAAAATCAATATCACTATCTATTTTTTGCAACTAAATTCAGTAATTAAGCATAGATTTCATTCATACTAGAGATTAAACAGTCGTTCTCATCGGGAAGCGAGACAGCCTTGGACCGCCGCCCGCTTCGCTCCCACTGGTCTATATTAATGGCGCTGCCGAGGGGCCACACCCCCCATCCTCGCCACACACACAATTCCTCTCTCTCCGCCCGCATCCTCGACACCGCTCTGATTCCTCAAAGCCGTCAGTGTATGAGGATGCCGCCGAAGCGCCCCATCGGAGGGAGTGGCGACGCCGGGGCTGCTGAAGCACCGGAGCACAGCGTGAATATGGAGACAGAGGTTCTCGTCCCCGCCGACGAGGTGGAGAACAAGGCTGCCAACAAGTGGAGGCGGGTCGAGAAAGAACCGCAAGCGACTCCAGCAGGCCTAGACTTCATCAACAACCTCCCCGATGATATGTTGATAGTCATCATATCCCTCCTCCCAATCAGAAATCGGGCGAGGACAGCCGCCGTTTCCCGGCGGTGGTGCACCCTATGGCTCCGCACCCCTGTCAACCTCCTCCACGCCCACAAGCTCTGCCATGGCTATCGCTAAACCTTAGATGCGTTCTCCCAGATCATCGGCAGTCACCATAGCCCAATCAAAGGCCTTATCGCGGGCAAGTTCTGTTCCAATGGCATGGAGCGAGCCAAGCTTGACGAGTGGTTACGATCCCGCGCCATAGATCAGCTTGAGAAGCCAAGTTATAATGATGGGCATATGAGCTTGCTGCCAACATCCGCGCTCCACTTCGCGCCCACGCTGCGCCTCACCAAGTTCATGAACTGCCATTCCCCCCTCCCCCTTAATGATGCGCCCGCTCTTTTTCTACCATGACTGAAGCACCTCGAGCTCGTCGCCGTCCGCATCCCAAAGGATGACATGGAGTGCCTGCTCCGCCGCTGTACTGCACTCGAGTTCCTTCGTCTTCAGGCGATGAATTGATCAAGTACCTTGCACATCACTTCCAGGACTCTCCACACTATTTATGTGTGTTGCTGGTGATGCAACGAGAGATCACAAAAGGTGGACCGCAATATGGTCATCCATGACACACCTTCACTTGAGAGATTACTTGTAGTTGATCAACAAGGTCCAACAAGAATGAATGTCATTTTCACGCCGAAATTGAAAGTGGTAGGCTACTCGTCTGTCAAATACTACAACTTTCAGGTACAACAGTCGCCTTATATACCTCTCCTTCTTGATATCAATGTTATTTCTAGTTTTGAAGATGTATGTTCCTCTCATCATCCAACGAAGCTTCACCTGCACTGGGCACGGTGAAGGTCTTGGCACTAGAATCTGTCGTCCCCAACCTCGGACCAAGTTTTCAAATGCTCGAGATGCTTTTCAGGTACTGAAGAAGCTGTATATCAAGGTGATGTTCCTTTCCTGTTAAATGTTAACCATAAGGGAGTTCAATTTTTTGCACCTTTTCCCAAGTTTACAATGATTATGTACTATGATTTCTGAAGGAATTTTGGAGGATTTTAGGACATACAGCCCCACCCCATATTGGTTGCTTCATTCATATAGTTACAATCGTACATAAGCATTTCTCCTTTGGATTCATCAATACTAGTTTTCTTAGGGAATTTTTCATCCAACCCAACCTCTTGTGAAGAAGGCTACATGTTTCTAGATTGTAATCAAATTAATGCCCATGTTAATCATGACAGATCGAAGATGGCACGTTGGTGCATTTTACAAATCCTACAAACCAAATGGGCGTGTAGCAGTGTTCAAAACTGCATGTAGGCACTAACATGTTCTCTTCTTTTGCGGTGCATATTAGGCCCGGTGGAAGATGTTGATAACGACAATCACATCGAATGCCTGGTTTTGCATCTCTCAAATATTACTTTGAACTCCTACCGAGGGACCCCACCGGAGATTACACTCGCCATGTTCTTTCTTGCCAGAGCAAAGGTGCTGAGGGTACTGAGGTTGAACATGCATTTAATTAGGAAAGATCAATGGTATGATTATCAGAGGCGGTTGGTACTACGGAATGGAAGTGCCTCCAAAATGACAAACTTCGTATTGGAAGAGCATATGGCAAAGCAATTGGAAGTTATTGTGTCAAACTCAGACATGACTTGTCGTGGTGATCCTTTTCAAAAATGATGCAGCTTGCAATGCTTGAATTTGGGCGTTGTAATCTTTAAACTTGAACCTTGTAATATTTATGGTATTTGTTATATTGAACCATTTTTGTTCTCTTGTCTCAACACAAATAGTTCATCCGGGTGAACCGCATGTCATACATCGCACACACATTGATCTGGCTAACCGTTTCTTTTGTGTTGCCTAATCACAAACAGTTCATCCGAGTGAACTGTATGTTGTACATCGCACACACCTTGATCTGTCTGACAGTTTCTTTTGTGTTGCCTAATCACAAACAGTTCATCTGAGTGAACCATATGCTGTACATCGCACACGCCTTCATCAGGCTGCCCGTTTCTTTTGTTCCCCTCATCGCAAACGGTACATTGGACTGAACCGTATGCCCTGGATCGCACACGCAACTAAAATCTGAAACGTGTTTGATGCATCCTCCATTACAAACGTTTTGCACCTTTTTTGACGGGTTTTTTACATCCCCGTTTGTGATTAATGCATCGCACACAGTTTCGTGAAAGGGTCTCTGATCGTAATGTCGCGTTAGCAGCATCCTGCAGTAGTGACATATCAAGCATCTCCAAGCTTAAGTCCTGCTCGTCCTCAAGTAGGTAAATGATAAAAACAGAAATTTTGATGTGGAATGCTACCTAACATATTTATCAATGCAATTTATTTATTGTGGCATGAATATTCAGATCCATATGATTCAAAACAAAAGTTTAATATTGACATAAAAAAATACTTCAAGTGTACTAATAAAGTAATCATGTCTTCTCAAAATAACATGGCCAAGGAAAGTTATCCCTACAAAAGCATATAGTCTGGCTATGCTCCATCTTCATCACACAAAGTATTTCATCATCCACAACCCGATGACAAGCCAAGCAATTGTTTCATACTTTTAGTGTTCTCAAAGTTTTTCAACTTTCATGTACATGAGCGTGAGCCATGGATATAGCACTATAGGTGGAATGGAATATGGTGGTTGTGGAGATGACAAAGCGAAGGAGAAAGTCTCACATAAACTAGGCAAATTAATGGGCTATGGAGATGCCCATCAGTTGATATCGATGCAAGTGAGTAGGGATTGCCATGCAACGGATGCACTAGAGCTATAAGTGTATGAAAGCTCAAAAAGAAACTAAGTGGGTGTGCATCCAACTTGCTTGCTCATGAAGACCTAGGACAAATTGAGGAAGCCCATAACTGGAATATACAAGCCAAGTTCTATAATGAAAAATTCCCACTAGTACATGAAAGTGATAAAATAAGAGACTATCTATCATGAAGAACATGGTGCTATTTCAAAGCACAAGTTTTTTTAGACAACCTCGCGAAGTTTTTATTAATTCGTCACAGTGTTTACAGGGACGAAAGTAAGGTCTCTAGGCAGTCCTAACCAAACATGGCGTCCACCTTGGAGAGATAAAGCATACTTCGCTAAGTTGCGAGCTTCGAAATTCGATCCCCTAAATTCATGGCTAAATTTACCAAAATCAAAATCCGAGGAGTGTCATATTATCTCCTGTATAATCGCTCCATAAAGGATGAATTCCCCTTCCTCAAGTCTTCCACCACTACCTTGCAGTCTGAGGCCACATTTATCCTCCTTTCATAGAGATCATCTGAGAGACCTAGTGCTTCTCTGAGTGCAATCGCCTCCAAAGTCTATGGTTCTGCGATAAAATTGAGGACCAATACAGAAGCTCCCAAGAATGTCCCATCTGCACTATGGCATACAGCCCCCACAGCACCACACTTAGCTTGTCTCGACACCGCAGCATCAACATTAACCTTAACACATCCCGCTACCGGTGCTTGCCACTGGTTCGGTCTTGGGATGGCCACATGACTCGTTTTTGGCAACTTTGCATTGATTGCACTAACTTCAGCCGGATAGCTTGTGATGAAACCATTTGTGGCATGCGGTGATTGATATATATCTTCATAAATCTCTTTTCTCCTCGCTGCCCAAATTGCCATGTTTCCATGTATCTGATACGTCTCCAACGTATCTATAATTTTCGATTGTTCCATGCTATATTATCTACTGTTTTGGACATTATTGGGCTTTATTATTCACTTTTATATTATTTTTCGGACTAACCTATTAACCGGAGGCCCAGCCCAGAATTGTTGTTTTTTGCCTATTTCAGAGTTTCGCAGAAAAGGAATATCAAACGGAATCCAAACGGAATGAAACCTTTGGGAACGTGATTTTCAGAACGAACAAGATCCAGGAGACTTGGACCCTACGTCAAGAAATAAAGGAGGAGGCCACGAGGTAGGGGGCCGCGCCTACCCCCCCCCCCCCTCCCAGGGCACGCCCTCCACCCTCGTGGGCCCCCTGTTGCTCCACCGGCGTACTCCTTCCTCCTATATATACCTACGTACCCCCAAACGATCAGATACGGAGCCAAAAACCTAATTCCACCGCCGCAACCTTCATGCACTCCATGAGATCCCATCTTCGGCCTGTTAGGAGCTCACGGAGGGGGCATCGATCACGGAAGGCTTCTACATCATCACCATAGCCCCTCCGATGAAGTGTGAGTAGTTTACTTCGGACCTTCGGGTCCATAGTTATTAGCTAGATGGCTTCTTCTCTCTTTTTGGATCTCAATACAATGTTCTCCCCCTCTCTCATGGAGATCTATTCGATGTAATCTTCTTTATGCGGTGTGTTTGTTGAGACCGATGAATTGTGGGTTTATGATCAAGTTTATCTATGAACACTATTTGAATCTTCTCTGAATTCTTATATGTATGATTGGTTATCTTTGCAAGTCTCTTTGAATTATCAGTTTGATTTGGCCTACTAGATTGATCTTTCTTGCAATGGGAGAAGTGCTTAGCTTTGGGTTCAATCTTGCGGTGTCCTTTCCGGTGTGATGAGGGGCAGCAATGCACGTATTGTATTGTTGCCATCGAGGATAACAAGATGGGGTTTTCATCATATTGCATGAATTTATCCCTCTACATCATGTCATCTTGCTTAAGGCGTTACTCTGCTTTTATGAACTTAATACTCTAGATGCATGCTGGATAGCGGTCGACGAGTGGAGTAATAGTAGTAGATGCAGGCCGGAGTCAGTCTACTTGTCTCGGACGTGATGCATATATACATGATCATAACTAGATATTCTCATAACTATGCTCAATTCTGTCAATTGCTCAACAGTAATTTTTTCACCCACCGTAAAATACTTATGCTCTCGAGAGAAGCCACTAGTGAAACCTATGGCTCCCGGGTCTATCTTCATCATATTAATCTTCCAATAATTAGTTATTTCCTTTGCTTTTATTTTACTTTGCATCTTTATCACAAAAATACCAAAAATATTATCCTATCATATCTATCACATCTCACTCTCGTAAGTGGCCGTGTAGGGATTGACAACCCCTTATTGCGTTGGTTGCGAGGATTTATTTGTTTTGTGTAGGTGCGAGGGACTCGCGCGTAGCCTCCTACTGGATTGATACCTTGGTTCTCAAAAACTAAGGGAAATACTTACGCTACTTTGCTGCATCACCCTTTCGTCTTCAAGGGAAAACCAACGCAGTGCTCAAGAGGTAGCAGTATCCGTCGCTCCACACAAGTGACAACTGTCCTTAGTCGACATGTTGCGTTGTTTTAACCACTCTCCCATTGGCATGGATCGTCTGGCAAGTCGCCACACAAACATCTTTAGCTTCGAGGGAACCTCAATGTGCCAAATTTTACTCCAGTGATCACTCTCATCCTGCGCACTTGATGACCCCCCTGTTCATTAAGCCAAGCTTCCCGGCCATGTTTTGTATGCAGGATCATACGATAAGTAGAACGTACACTGAATCCACCTCTAGTTTCCTCATGCCATGCCCAGAAGTCGTCTATCCTCCGCGTACATAGGTGTATCTTCAAATTTTCTGCTGCGTCAAACTGAGTGAAAAGTCGCGCTTACAAGATCCACGTTCCAAGATGAGCTTGTAGCATCAATTAGTTGGGCCACCATCTGAGGTGGATTTGGGACCAAAGATGTAATGGTCTCTTAAAACTTTCCTGGGGAATCCAGTTTTGGCTCCAAATATTTGTGGTTTCACCGTCCCCGATTCTTCTGATTATTCCTTGCGCAAGGATGTCGCGCCCATTAAGGATCAGCCGCCAAATCTAGGAAGGATGTGCCCCCAGCTCCGCCTCTAATAATGAGCAGTTTGGGTAGTAGACCGCTTTCAGAATCCTTCCACTCAATGATGACTCATCCGTCAACAGTCTCCAAGCCTGGCGAGCAAGCAGGGTGAGGTTGAAAATTCCAAATCACGAAAACCTAGACCTCCAAGCTGTTTTGGTCGAGTCAATATATCCCATGCCACCCAGCTAGGCTTCCGCTTCCCCTGCTTACTTCCCCACCAAAATTGCCGTATGATGGAAGTGATACTTTCACAAAGTCCTCTTGGCAACCTGAAGCATGACATAGAAAAGACCAGAATTGCTTGGCCCACTGATTTGATCAACACTTCTTTACCTGCCGATGACAAGACCTTCTCCATCCAGCCTTTTATCTTCTCCCAAACATGATCGCGCAAATATCTGAACGTACCATTCTTCGAGTGACCCACATCTGTAGGCATACCTAGATATCGTTCATTCAGTGATTCATTGTGTACCTGAGGAGTGTTTTTGACCGCCTCTCTCACAGCCTCTGGACACCCCTTACTGAAAAATATCGATGACTTTTCATCATTTATCCGCTGCCCAGATGCACCACAATAAGTATCATGTAGGTTTGACACCACACCAGATCCCTCTACATTCGCCTCGAAAAGCAACAGGCTGTCATCTGCGAACAGAAGGTGGTTAACTGGCACCGTTGAGGCCACCTGGATACCCGCAAACGATGACCGAGTACTAGATTTGAGGAGGCACGAAAGGCCCTCTACTACAATCAAGAATAAGTAGGGGGAGATTGGGTCTCCTTGCCGAATACCTCTAGTTGGTCTAAATGGACCAAGTTTCTCACCATTGAAGAGCACCGAGAAATATACTGATGACACCATGCCCATCACAATATTTATCCACTGTTCTACAAAGCCAAGTTTTTGCCATGATAGCTCTCAAATATGGCCACTCCAATCGATCATAGGCCTTCATCATGTCCAGCTTCAGGGCACAAAATGAGTTGGCCTTTGACCTGGACCTTTTCATGAAGTGTAGGCACTCATATGCACATATGATATTATCCGTTATCAACCTCCCTGGAACAAATGCTGACTGCTCCGCAGAAATTATGTCGGGCAATGTAAGTTTTAATCTGTTTAATATTACCTTTGATGCTATCTTGTATAATACGTTACAAAGACTGATGGGTCAGAACTGGGCTAAAACTGTAGGATTTGTTACCTTGGGGATAAGTACTAACACCGTGTCATTGATACAATCCAGACTTTCTTCTCCCAGTACTATCCTCAGGACAATCCTTGTGACTTCGTCTCCACAAATGTCCCAGTGACGCTGATAAAAATGTGCAGGATAACCATCTGGGCCCGGCGCCTTTGTTGGGAACATCTGAAACTATGCAACTTTCACCTCCTCATCAGTGTATGGGGCACAAAGTGATGCGTTCATATCATTTGTTACCTTCCCGGGAACATGCTTTAAAACATCCTCCATGTTATGCACCCCCTCCGAAGCATACAAATTTTGATAGAACTCATTGGCCATAGCTTTCAGCTCTGCCAGGTCTACTACAACCTCTCCAAGGGAGTTTTGTAGAGCCTTTATCATGTTTTTATTTCTTCTTAGACTTGCCCGAAGATGAAAAAACTTGGTGTTCCTATCTCCTGCAGAAAGCCATTCTATTCGAGCCCTTTGTCACCACATAATTTCCTCTCTATGATTGAAAGTGCAACTATCCCTGGGTGGTTTTGGTAATTACTAACAACATATAGCTCATTGAGCTAATGCTATTTTAAGATAAATATTTCAGGAAAGTTCAATGATTGGCATGGCATGGATCAGGTATGTGGACCCCTCAAAATGCTAAGGACAAAAGATTGGCTCAAGCTCTAAAGCTCAAGACTCTACATTTTACATTCAGTGATCCAAGATCACATTGAGTCCATAGGAAAAATCAATACTATTAAAAGGGGATGAGGTGTTGCTTAATGGGTTGCTTGCTCAAAATGCTTAGTGATATGCTCCAAACACCCTCAGCTAGTTTCTCATATCCACATATGTCCCAAACAAAAAGTCAAACTCGACCCCACCGAAACTTTCTATCCGGCGCCACCGAGTTCTCTTGACATAGCCACTGCCACAAACCCTAGTCACTTCAGTCTCACCGATAGGGATCTCGGTCTCACCAAGATGGGATTGCAAACTCTCTGTTTCCCTTCGTAACATTTCGGTCCAACCGAGATGAGCGATCAGTCCCACCGAGTTCGCAATGCAAACTCTCTGTTTCCCCTTCGTAACGTTTCGGTCTCACCGAGATGAGCGAATCGGTCCCATCGAGTTTGCCTGACCAACTGTCTGGTTAGCTTATTACCAAAATCGGTCCCACCGAGTTTGTGTAATCGGTCTCACCGAGATTACGTTATGCCCTAACCCTAATGAAATCGGTCCCACCGAGTTGACATGTCGGTCCCACCGAATATCCTAATGTTCACATTTTGAACTAAATCGGTCTGACAGAGTTTCATGATTCTGTCCCACCGAGTTTGGTGATATGTGTGTAACGGTTAGATTTTGTGTGGAGGCTATATATGCCCCTCCACCCACTCTTCATTCATGGAGAGAGCCATCAGAACATGCCTACACTTCCAAAGATACATTTTCTCGAGAGAGAACCACCTACTCATGTGTTGAGGTCAAGATATTCCATTCCAACCACATAAATCTTGATCTCTAGCCTTCTCCAAGTTGCTTTCCACTCAAATCATCTTTCCACCAAATCCAAATGTGTGTGAGAGAGAGTTGAGTGTTGGGGAGACTATCATTTGAAGCACAAGAGCAAGGAGTTCATCATCAACACACCATCTATTACCTTTTGGTGAGTGGTGTCTCCTATATTGGTTAGGTGTCACTTGGGAGCCCCCGTCAAGATTGTGGAGTTGAACCAAGGAGTTTGTACGGGCAAGGAGATCGCCTACTTCGTGAAGATCTACCCTAGTGAGGCAAGTCCTTCGTGGGCGATGGCCATGGTGGGATAGACAAGATTGCTTCTTTGTGGACCCTTCGTGGGTGGAGCCCTCCATGGACTCGCGCAACCATTATCCTTCATGGGTTGAAGTCTCCATCAATGTGGATGTACGATAGCACCACCTATCGGAACCACGCCAAAAATCTCCATGTCTACATTGCGTTTGCTCCCTCCAAACTCCTCCCTTTACCTTCATGTGCAATGTTTTACATTCCGCTGCTATACTCTTAGACTTGCATGTGTAGGTTGTCTGCTTGACTAGTGCTAAGTTGCTAAAATCTACCAAGACTTAAAATTGGGAAAAGGCTAGATTTTTATTTGGTCAAGTAGTCTAATCACCCCCCTATAGACATACTTTCGATCCTACAAGTGGTATCAGAGCTACGGTCTCCATTTGCCTTGATTTACATAGCTTTTGGTGGTCATAGCCTTAGTTTCACAACCTAGGAGAGTATGGCATCTAGCGAGGGAAATTACCACCGTAGAGGTCCTTACTCTGATGGTACTAATTTTGCGAGTTGGAAGCACAAGATGAAAAATGCATATTCTTGGACATAACCCTGCCGTTTGGGCTATTGTGTGTATTGGCTTACAAGGTGAATTCTTTGATGGGAGAGAACCAAACCATGAAGCTACCGCGGAAGAGTTGAAGATGCTGCAATACAATGCTCAAGCTTGTGATATTCTCTTCAACGGATTGTGCCCCGAAGAATTCAAAAAAATCAGCCATCTTGAGAATGCAAAGGAAATTTGGGATACTTTGACTGATATGCATGAGGGTACCGACTCCGTCAAGGAATCCAAATTGGACGTGCTTCAAAGTCAACTTGACAAGTTCAAAATGAAGGATGGTGAAGGTGTCGCTGAAATGTACTCTAGGCTTGCTCTCATCACAAATGAGATTGCTGGCTTAGGAAGTGAAAAGATGACCGATAGATTCATCATCAAGAAGATCCTAAGAGCCTTGGAGGGAAAATACGATACTGCAGCACATTGATCCAAATGATGCCCAATTACAAAGATCTCAAGCCAACGGAAGTCATTGGAAGAATTGTTGCTCATGAGATGTCACTTAAGGATAAGGAAGAGCTTCACAACAAGTCAAGAGGTGCTTACAAAGCCTCATGTGATGCTCCTACATCATCAAGTGAGAAACAAACCTTCAATGAAGAATTGAGCCTAATGGTGAAGAATTTCAACAAGTTCTACAAGAGTAGAAGCAAGGAAAGAAGTTCCAAGTCAAGGTCCTACAATGAAAAAAGTTCTTCTAGTCGTGAGCGTAATTGCTACAATTGTGGAAGACCCAGACACTACTCAAATGAGTGTATGGCTCCCTACAAAAGAAGACAAGATTCTTCCAAAAGAAGAAGTAGAAGAGAAGAATCACCACCAAGAGAGAGAAGGAGTAGAGATGATCGTTATGAACAAAGAACCTCTCGGAGGAGCAAGGATTCGGAAAGGAAGGACAAATCATCAAAGAGCTACACAAAACAAAGACATCAAGCTCACGTTGGTGAATGGGTATCCGGCTCCGACTCCGACCATCACTCCGAAAGAAGTTATCACTCGACGGAATATACTCAAGATGAAGGAGTTGCCGGTCTAGCACTTGTGTCAACCAACTCCTACGACATATTTGACTCACCAAATGAAGGAATTGGAAGATGCTTCATGGCTAAAGGCCCAAGGGTATCACACCCCGAGTATGTTGATTTCAATAGTGATGAAGATGATTTGGTAGGTGATGATGATTTACTCATTGACAACTCTAGTTATGAAAACTATGATGAACTTGCTATTAATCATGATAATCAAGATAAAACGAATGATGATGATAAGAAGGAGATTGAGCGTCTAACTAAAGAACTAAACGCTCTTAAGTTGGCTCATGAAACTACCTTGGGAGATCATCGAGAACTTTTAAAGACTCATGAGAAGTTACGCTTTGAAAAGCTCAACCTTGAGCAAGAGCATGAGTTCTTAAAAGCAATCAATGATGATCTTCGCAAGAAAAGTTCTTCTTACATTGCCAAGCATTTACTCTTGTCTACTTACATACCACAATTTAAATCTAGCAACAAGAGTAAGAAAGATTCTTCTTCTAGTAGTAACAATAATCATGTTAAATCCAATATTGTTGCCTCTAGTAGTTCTCTTGATTACACTAATGATTCTCTTAGCCAAGTTACACTTGAGGAAGAAAATAGCTTATTGAAGGGAATCATAGAGAAATGTGTTTACAAGAGTCTTGTCGGGTGAGGGAGTCCTGGATTAGGGGGTGTCCGGATAGCCGGACTATGACCTTTTGCCGGACTCTTGGACTATGAAGATACAAGATTGAAGACTTCGTCCCGTGTCCGGATGGGACCTTCCTTGGCGTGGAAGGCAAGCTTGGCGATACGGATATGTAGATATCCTCCCATTGTATCCGACTCTGTGTAACCCTAGCCCTCTCCGGTGTCTATATAAACCGGAGGGTTTTAGTCCGTAGGACGAACAACAATCATACCATAGGCTAGCTTCTAGGGTTTAGCCTCTCCGATCTCGTGGTAGATCTACTCTTGTACTACCCATATCATCAATATTAATCAAGCAGGAGTAGGGTTTTACCTCCATCGAGAGGGCCCGAACCTGGTAAAAACATCGTGTCCCTTGTCTCCTGTTACCATCCGCCTAGACACACAGTTCGGGACCCCCTACTCGAGATCCGCCGGTTTTGACACCGACATTGGTGCTTTCATTGAGAGTTCCTTTGTGTCGTCGCCATCAGGAAGGATGCCTCATCCCGTCTTTAAAGACGACACCGTTGCTAAAGGAGCTTTGGCTATCGGCCAAACTCTTCGGCTAGGTGGTTTTCTTATGACCGCTTGTTCGGCCGCTGCGCCGACGATGACTTCTCGGGTCATCGAAAGCAATCTTCACGTCAACTCAGAACTCACCGAGCAGTTAGATCCGATGGAGCTCTCTTCCCTAAACGAGCTCTTGGATCGCATCACCGCCCTGGGAGTCGCTATAGACTACGATCAGATTGGGCCTAAACCCGATCTGAGAGAAATTAACTCTCGCCAGGTCACCCATCATGTCGCAGTGGTGGAGGAACAATGCGGCGACCCTTCATCTATCTTAAGGACTAGTTATGTCCGGATTCCCGATCCCTCCAAGCCAGATACCCGCGGAGGGGAGGACATCACTCAAGCCCTGACCCTAGAGTCAGGCAGCGGGCTAGATTCATTGGACAAACTTCCGAGTCCAGAAACTCCCTGGCCCCTGAATCTCAGATTGGGTGAGGTCTCAGATTCAATTCCACCCACCCACCCAAACACAAGCGATCTATCCCATATTAGGAAAGAGCCCGAAGAAACAGTACACAATTACTGGGCCAGATTCCTCCTGGTAATGAACAGGATCAAGGACTGCTGCGAGGAAGACGCAATCTCATTCTTCTGCAATAATTGCACGGACAAGGGGATCCTCAACGCCATAAGTCGCCGTGAAATTACACGCCACGACTTGGCGCCCATAGTACGAAAGTATCGTATGGCGGAAAGCGCCTGGAAAACCGAAATAAAATTTTGGGACAATCCGGCCCTGAATGCAAACCCAGTCCGAAATAAAAGGGTGCATTATCGCCACACACCCGGGTTAAATACCAAAAAGCAAAAACCCTCCATAGGGCATGGAACCATATTTGAGGGATGGCTCAATGGACCCTGTAAAATTCACAGTACAGAGGGCGCCACACCAACTCATAGCCTTAGAGCATGTTGGATACTCCGGCAGGTGGCCAGAAGTGGCGAAGATCTTCTAACCCCAGAAGCCACAGAGCACCAGCCCAAGGATACCAGTACGGTATTAACAGTCTTCGAGACTTTCGCATCAAATAATATGCGGAAACGAACACTCCGCAGCCTTGCCGAAGTCTACCACGTAGCAACAATAAACCCATGGAGTGACACGGCTATTACTTTTAATGCCAGTGATGAACCTAAATTCCGAACAGCCCGAGCACCAGCCGCATTGGTCCTCAAATTCAATAGTGGACGACTTTCGCCTTACCAAGGTACTCATGGACGGTGGCAGCGGATTGAACCTCATTTATGAGGAAACCCTTCAAAAAATGGAAATAGACTGGAACCGCATTGAGCGAAGCAGCACAACCTTCAGAGGAATAATCCCCAGTCGGGAAGCGCGCTGTACAGGAAAAATCACACTAGATGTGGTGTTCGGCACGCCGGACAATTACAGCTCCGAAGAGATCACATTCCAAGTGGCCCCGTTCAGTAGCGGATACCACGCTCTGTTAGGGCGGGTGGCGTTTACAATCTTCCAAGCCATACCCCATTACGGGTACATGAAGCTCAAAATGAACGGGCCCAACGGAATCATCACTCTTGCTAGTGATCCGGACATAGCACTCCGTGCCGAAAACAAGACAGCCGCACTGGCCCTCGAGGCACTATCTGAAGCCCTAGCGGCTGAGGAACTGACTGCGCTGCGCTCCATGGTGAATAGGGACGATGTGATACTCGACAAAAGATCCAAGTCCACCTCCTTTAAACCGGCGGATGAAATAGTCAAATTCCAAGTCCATCCAACGGACCCTACGAAAACAGCTTCCATCGGGGCACAATTAAACCCTGATGTAGACGCCGCACTGTGAGAGTTCCTACGAGAGAACTGGGACATCTTTGCCTAGCACCCTTCAGACATGCCAGGAATCCCACGTAGGCTGGCCGAGCACAGCTTAAATATCCTAAAAGGATTCAAGCTACCAAGGTGCTCTTGGCGTTTCTCGAACCTAAGAGACAAGCCACGGGAGAGGAACTAGCCAAGCTATTGGAGGCCGGATTCATCAGAGACATAAAACATCTGGACTGGCTAGCAAACCTGGTGATGGTACCAAAGAAGGACAAATCCTGGCGCTTGTGCGTCGATTTTAAGGACCTCAACAAGGCTTGCCCAAAGGATCCCTTCCCCCTCCCTCGCATCGATCAAATTATCGACGCTACCGTAGGACACGATTCATTGTGTTTCCTCAATGCATACTCCGGCTACCATCAAATTAAGATGGCAGAGCCAGACCAAGCCGCAACGGCATTCATCACATCATATGACCCATTCTGCTTCAACACAATGCCCTTCGGGCTCAAAAACGCCGGCGCAACATATCAGCGCATGATTCAGACATGTCTGGCAAACCAGATCGGCAAAATAGTGGAGGCATACGTAGATGACATGGTCGTCAAAACCAAGCATGTCGAATCTCTAGTAGACGACTTGAGGCTCACATTCGATAACCTCCGAACATACGACATCAAGCTCAACCCAGAAAAATGCGTTTTCGGCGTACCAGCCGGAAAGCTCTTGGGCATCATTGTATCTGGTAGAGGAATTGAAGCAAATCCAGCCAAGATCCGAGCTCTATCACAATTGGATATCCCAAAGGACCTTAAACAAATACAAAAACTGACTGGATGCATGGCGGCTCTAAGCCGCTTTATCTCCCGCTTGGGAGAAAAGGCATTACCCCTTTATCGCCTCCTCCGGCGGACCGAACACTTTGAGTGGACGGACGCCCCACGGCCGGACTCGACGAAATAAAAGCCATATTGGCAACCAACCCAGTCCTGGCCGCGCCAAACATTGGCGAACCAATGCTATTATACATTGCGGCTACTCACCAAGTTGTGAGCGCAGTGCTCGTTGTCGAACGAGAAACGGACGGACATAAATTCCCCCTTCAAAAGCCGGTCTACTATGTGTCCACTGTCCTTACTCCATGCAAGTCACGGTACCCACATTATCAAAAGATAGCGTACGCGGTATTCATGGCATCCCAGAAACTACGACACTACTTTCAAGAGTGTCCGATAATGGTATCCTCGGAAGTACCACTTAATGATATCATAAACAACCGCGACGCAACGGGCCGGATTGCCAAATGGGCCATCGAGCTCCTCCCATTCGACATAATCTACAAGCCACGGCGAGCTATTAAGTCACAAGTATTGGCCGATTTCGTCGCCGAATGGACGGAAGCCGAACTCCCTAAAGAGTACGGCACATATTCCAATTGGATCATGCACTTCGACGGCTCCAAAATGTTGGCTGGTCTGGGGGCTGGCGTCGTTTTGACGTCCCCAACAGGAGATACAGTTCAATACGTACTCCAGATAATGTATACGGACTCCAACAATGCAGCCGAATACGAGGCCCTCCTACATGGTCTCCGGATGGCAGTATCCATGGGCATTCAACGCCTAGAGGTGCGCGGGGATTCGAACCTTGTGATATCCCAAATAAATGGAGACTTTGATTCCAAGGATCCGAAAATGGCAGCTAACCGCAACGCCGTCCTAAAAATGTCAGCTCGGTTCGAGGGGCTGGAATTTCACCATATAGCCCGGGAAAATAACCAGGCGGCAGACGTCTTGGCACGCATTGGCGCAAAACGCGATGCAGTCCCCCCCCCCAACATCTTCTTAGAGAGGCTGTTCAAGCCATCCGTAATATGGGAAGGGGAACCCGGCAATAACAGCCCGGACCCAACCGCACTGCCCGATACCGAACACTCTGATATAATTGGAGGCTCTGCCAATGAAACAACATCTTCAGCCCACGTAATAATGGCCGTCATCGCCTGCGGATGTAACCATTCCTAGCCTACCTTACTAGGCAGGAACTCCCCGAGGACCAAAACGGGGCATGCTGCATAGTGCGGTGATCTAAAGCCTATAAAGTCCATGAGGGAGAGATTTATAAGAAAAGCACCACCGGAGTCCTTCAAAGGTGCATCTCCGAAGAGGAAGGGTGGAATCTTCTGGCTGAAATTCATGCCGGACTCGGCGGTCACCACGCTGCAGCTCGGGCCCTTGTAAGCAAGGCCTTCCGTACAGGATTTTATTGGCCGACGGCCCGGGCAGATGCTCAGGACTTAGTCCAACGCTGTGTTGGTTGCGAGCTTTTTGCAAACCAAAGCCACATGCCACCCACCGCCCTCCAAACTATCCCCATCACCTGGCCCTTCGCGGTTTGGGGGCTTGACATGGTTGGACCCCTTAAAGGAGGAACCCACAAGAAAAAATACTTGCTGGTCATGGTGGACAAATTCACCAAATGGATAGAGGCCAAGCCTGTTAAGACGGCCGAATCCGGACCGGTGATAGACTTCATATCTGGGGTCGTACACCTTTACGGCGTCCCCCACAGCATCATCACTGACAACGGCATGAACTTTACGGCCGACGAGGTAAAACTCTGGTGCAAAAACATGGGCATCAAGCTCGATTATGCTTCAGTCCATCACCCACAAACTAACGGTCAAGTCGAGCGAGCAAATGGTCATATCATGAGCGGCATCAAACCCAGATTAGTGCGGCCCCTCAAGGAATCTAACAGGCACTGGGTAGAGGAGCTCGACCAGACTGGGGCTGCGGACCACGCCAATCGCACTAATCGGATACACACCATTGTTTATGGTATACGGCTACAGAGGCAGTTACGCCTGCGACATAATTCATGACTCACCTCGAAAAGCGCATGTACGAGGAAAGAGAAGCCGAGCTCGATCGGCAGGGACAGTTTGGACGCCTTTGGAGGAGGAGCGTGATCGGCAAAAGCCTGCTCCGCATTCTATCAACGAAAGCAGCTCAAAGATACCAAAGCAGGGAAGTACGGGCCAAAACTTACAATGTTGACGAGTTAGTTCTACGCCTGCCGGATAAGAAAAAGGACAAACTGAAGCCCAAATGGGAAGGTCCCTTCATTATTGACCAAGTCCTGACCGGTGGAGCGTACCGTCTGCGAGATGCATCGGATAATCGACTCGAGCCGAACCATGGAACGCAGCCCGGCTCCGAAGATTTTACGCCTAGCGCCAAACTCTGTGTTCGTCTCCTTCCTCTGTCCATTTTTTATACATTATCTGTCCCAGATTTTTCTTCTTTTCTTTTTTCTCACAACCCTTAGGGGGCCATTTGTGTCTTGTTTGCACACAACGGACGCGCCATCCGCGTTCATCATACCTGGGGGCTTCTTCAACAGAAGCTTATTTATACGGGCTTCATGCCCAACACATGTGTCATACTTCCGCATGTACCTTTTATTCGCCATTATATGCATCGATATGACTTAAGTTTTGGCCAACCTGGGTTGCCTGGCTCTTGTATTTATGTCCTACGTTCCCGTTAATTCGGCTAGGGCATAAGGGGAGCACCTCTGCGATTGTTACTGCCGGGTCAACCGGATGTGTACCTCAGACTGCGTGAAGCCGAAAGCTAGCGTTCTTAAGGGAATATTCGGTCGGTGAACTAAAGATGATTCTCACTTATTTACTTATGCGCCCCCAGATGTTTTTTCTGCGTCTCTTTTCGCAGTCCGGACATGCACTTTAGGGCATGCCTCCCAGGGAAAGGAACCCCTAACGGAACTATTCTCCCTGGAAGACGTTTCTTACTAACCATGTAATATAACATAACTAGTTGGGCATTTGTATGTTCAAGCACTAATGACCCCTACGCCTGATATCCATGCATGCCCCGGTTCTTACATAACTGAGAGGGTATTCGGACACACTCCGGACTGTCGGGTCCTGAGGTTGAAGCGAATAGGTCCGCCATGACAAACGATCTACAATCCGGCTAGAAGGCATTATACATGTCACTTTAAAATTACATAAGTCATTTGACTGATTGTATTCCTCTTCAATACCATCCAATAGGCTTAGTTTACAGTCCTGTTGGGAATACTTTGCAGCGAATTCTACTTGGCCGTACACTAAGCTCACAGGGATCTCCTTCCCATCGGGCCCCACAGGTTCGACCTCAGCCATGTGGTTTGGGTCAGCCTTGGTGTACCGCGTCTTCACCATGGCCCAGGCCTCCCTGGCGCTTTGACGGCAGGCCGATATCTTCCATAATCGAAGGCCGCTGCCCCTTCAAATTTTCTCCGCAAGCTCTCCAAGGCCTTCGGCATGGAGACGGATAGCCACAAGGCACAGGTGGCATGACGCATCACTGCCGAACTTCGTTCAGATGCGATTGTGAGAGCTCGGGAAGAAGGTCACCCGTAGAACCGGGCATTTCCTCTGCAGGACGACCTGTTAGCATACCTACAGACATAACTCTGTTAGTCAACTTCCTCGCCGAACTCTTTTCAAAAGTTTGCTCAAGTACTTACTAAATATGCCGCGACGTAGCCGCCGATTCTCCTTAACGGAGTCCGACAGTTGGGCACGAACATCCTTTAGTTCCACGCCCAGCTGGGTGTTGGCATCTTGGAGATTATTCTTCTCCTGCCTCACCTTCGTAAGCACGCTCTCGCCGGCCTTTAACCGGCGCAGGAGTTGTTGCTTATCCGGATCTACTCCGGCGCCATCTGCAATGTTATTGTCAGATTTGCACACACACCCACTTCACATAATACTTGTCATTTGAAGCATATAGTACCAGAGGGGGTCTCCTTGGGCTCCCCTGTTGCGGCCAGTGCGACCTCAGGTTGGGCTCTGCACTCTTCCAGCTCCTGGGACAGTTGGGTATTCTTTTCTGTAAGAACCTGCATAACAAATGATCCTTAAATCAGTTATTCTAACTGTCTCAAGTCTCGGGGGCTACTGGTATATATATAATCACCAATTTTTCTTACCCGTATGTCCTTTACATACTGCTCCGTGGCTCTGGTTAGACCATTTTGAGCAGCACGGAGATACGCATCTCCCAAGTTAAAGGCCTCCAACGCCTCCTGGGAAAAACAAGCGTCACGAAGAACTATCCGGCGACGCTTGTGGTTCATGGCACTCTCCACCTCGGAATTGGTGGCAGACAGCCTGTCCGCATCCACTGTCGGAGGAGCGTCCGGTGCGCGCCTTGCGTTCGCCTCCGCTTCCGGACCCGGCCTTGGAGCCTGGCTGGTGGAGGTGCGATTGGCAGCCTCTCCGGATATAGTCCGGCGAGCACTCTTTTTCCTAAAGAGGGCACGGGCGTTAGTATGCCTATGAGAATAATATCTTCGAATAAGATGGCACGCCATACCATTGTGCCGACGTCTCAATCCGGACCGCACTTCTTTTCAGCCTGCGGGGCCTCGCGGCCCCTTGTTGGCTAGTCGCCGCAGGCTCGGCCTTCCGCCTCAAGGACTTCCCCTGCAAAACACGGTTATTATACGGTAATCAAAAACACGCGAGGACGGATCCCTTTTCAAAGTCCTGGGACTTTGGTCTCAGTTACCCGTGAGGCTGGAAGTAGCCCTGGGTAATCGGCCGTAATGGCCACCAAGGTGTTGTCACTGCTCAATTGGTAAAATACCCCATCAATCAGCTCCACAGATATGTCCGGATCCTCTTGGGAAGCCGGGTCGAGGGACCGTTCCGGATCCTCGGGTTGTGGAGGAGGGTTGTTTATCTCCTTTACGGCCTGGCACAGTTCCTGCATCGAAATCGCAAGATAGGATACTTAACTATGGGAAGATGGAACAGATGGGCAAGAAGAAGTGTCCGCTTACCCAGCTTGGAGGATTGTACATAGAAAATCTGCCCAGTGGATTGACGCGGAGAAATTCCTCCTCTTCTCCCTTGTACAAAGCGGACAAGATCTTCATTAGAGCGGCAACCGATTCCGGCCCCTTACGGCCGCAGCGGGTGGCATCATCCTCCCCGTTGAAATCCCACATGGGGTGGCCTCTATACTGAAGCGGCTGCACCCCCCGCATAATGCATGTGGCCATGACCTCGATCATGGTCAGTCCGGAATGAGCTAACAACCTTATCCGGCTCGTCAGGTAAAGAACGTCCTTGTCATTTTCCTTCTAAGGGCTCCGTGGACACCAGCTTAGGTGTTTCTTCAAGGGAGCATTGTTGAACTCAGGGAGGCCGATCCGAATAGGATCCGGCAGGGGGACGTCTTCTATATAAAACCATTCTGAAGGCCAGTCTTCGGACGCCTTCTTTGGGGTTCTGGATAGATACCCAGTCCCGACGATGCACCACACTTCGGCTCCGCCCCACTTGATATACTGACCCCTTCTGAGAACGGGGAACAAGGCAGAACAACTTCTTCCACAGCACGAAATGAGCTTCGCAGCCCAAAAACAGCTCGCAAAGGGCTACGAAGCCCGCGATATGCAATATGGAGGCAGGTGTAAGGTTGTGCAACTGGAGGCCGTAGAACTCCAGGAGCCCCCCTGAGAAACGGATGAATTGGAAATCCAAGCCCTCTTATCAAATAAGGGACAAGGCATACCCGCTCTCCTTTGGAGGGATTGGGGACACTCTCCGCTTGCTCTCCGCCATTATAGGTGGCGAGCCCGGCTCGAACCGGGACCATGTAGGCTCGGGGGAGTAATCCCTTGGTTTGGAGCGTCACTAGCTCGCTGTGCGGGATGGAACATCTCTCCCAATCTCCAGGCTGAGGGCTGGGAGGGCGAGAGGAGGAGCTGTGATGACCGGCCATGATGGAATGGATCTCTGTCGGATGCGCTCTGATGAATGCTCGCAGAGGGAAGATGGTGTAATTTGGATCTAAATCCCCGTCTCTTTAATAGGCAGCTCATTTATGCAGCTAGGGGGTAAATGTAAAAACACCCTGGCTTTTCGCATTCGTTTGACACGTGGAAGATGGCCATTATTGGACGTGGAAGCCAAGGAGCGCAATATCCATGAGAACCCGGGCACTATTCAACAGGTACACGGAATTTGGAGAAGAACCCGCCTTGCAATGCCGAAGACAATCTGTGCGCCGGACTCGTCGTAAATTGAAGCCTGGTTCGGGGGCTATTGAGGGAGTCCTGGATTAGGGGGTGTCCGGATAGCCGGACTATGACCTTTGGCCGGACTCTTGGACTATGAAGATACAAGATTGAAGACTTCGTCCCGTGTCCGGATGGGACCTTCCTTGGCGTGGAAGGCAAGCTTGGCGATACGGATATGTAGATCTCCTCCCATTGTAACCGACTCTGTGTAACCCTAGCCCTCTCCGGTGTCTATATAAACCAGAGGGTTTTAGTCCAGAGGACGAACAACAATCATACCATAGGCTAGCTTCTAGGGTTTAGCCTCTCGATCACGTGGTAGATCTACTCTTGTACTACCCATATCATCAATATTAATCAAGCAGGAGTAGGGTTTTACCTCCATCGAGAGGGCCCGAACCTGGGTAAAAACATCGTGTCCCTTGTCTCCTGTTACCATCCGCCTAGACACACAGTTCGGGACCCCCTACCCGAGATCCGCCGGTTTTGACACCGACACCGGGAGTAAACAATTTGAGGAAATTGTATGCAAGCAAGGAAGACACCGGAAGAATCAAGGTGTTGGTTTTGAATGAAAGTTCAATGCCAATGGAGTTGAGTGGGAAGAAGATCAATACCCCAAGATGAAGTTTGTTCCTCAACAAGAGAAGTATGATCCTACTTCTTTCCAAGGGACACAAGCTCAAGATGATCTTCCACCACAAGACCATAAGCAAAAAGGCAAGGACAAGCTTCAAGAGGATATTAATGCATTTGAAGAAGCTCCTAAGGCATTGGTCAAGTGGGTTCCCGAGACTACATAAAGTTCTACTTCATCAAGTACGACTACAACTCCAAGGATTCCCATCAAGATGATGTGGATCCCGAAGAAGAAGAACTAGAGAGTTCTTGAGGGTGTCTCCGCCAAAATACTTCATTCATATTATCTTGGCGAGGACAAGTGCAAACAACTTCCACATCTTGCACTAGTTCAAGGAGTCACAAACCCTCTTGTTGGTAAGACAAGGGACAAGGTAACCTAATGCTTTCATGGACATCATCTATGTGTACATCACTCTATGTCTATGGATATCCTTGTTTGTTCCTTGTGGGACTAACCCGTGTAGGTATTGAAAGTGCAACTCACTCCAATGGATTGCTCTGAATGATCTGCATCAACATTGAGCGTCCACATCTTCAACATTGATGACCCACAAGTATAGGGGATCTATCGTAGTCCTTTCGATAAGTAAGAGTGTTGAACCCAACGAGGAGCAGAAGGAAATGGCAAGCGGTTTTCAGTAAGGTATTCTCTGCAAGCACTAAAATTATCGGTAATAAATAGTTTTGTGGTAAGGTAATTTGTAATGGGTAACAAGTAATAAAAGTAAATAAGGCGCAGCAAGGTGGCCCAATCCTTTTCGTAGCAAAGGTCAAGCATGGACAAACTCTTATATAGAGGAAAACACTCCCGAGGACACATGGGAATTATCGTCAAGCTAGTTTTCATCATGCTCATATGATTCGCGTTTGTTACTTTGATAATTTGATATGTGGGTGGACCGGTGCTTGGGTACTGCCCTTCCTTGGACAAGCATCCCACTTATGATTAATCCCTATTGCAAGCATCCACAACTACAAAAGAAGTATTAAGGTAAACCTAACCATAGCATGAAACATATGGATCCAAATCAGCCCCTTACGAAGCAATGCATAAACTAGGGTTTAAGCTTCACACTCTAGCAACCCATCATCTACTTATTACTTCCCAATGCCTTCCTCTAGGCCCAAACAATGGTGAAGTGTCATGTAGTCGACGTTCATATAATACCACTAGAGGAAAGACAACATATATCTCATCAAAAATATCGAACGAATACCAAATTCACATGACTACTTATAGCAAGACTTCTCCCATGTCCTCAGGAACAAACGTAACTACTCACAAATCATATTCATCTTCATAATCATGTTGGGGAATGTAGTAATTTCAAAAAAATTCCTACGCACACGCAATATCATGGTGATGCATAGCAACGAGAGGGGAGAGTGTTGTCCACGTACCCTCGTAGACCGAAAGCGGAAGCGTTATCACAACGCGGTTGATGTAGTCGTACGTCTTCACGATCCGACCGATCCGAGTACCGAACGTATGGCACCTCCGAGTTCAGTACATGTTCAGCTCGATGACGATCCCCGGACTCCGATCCAGCTGGGTGTCGGGGATGAGTTTCGTCAGCACGATGGCGTGGTGAAGATGATGATGTTCTACCGATGCATGGCTTCGCCTAAACTCCGCGACGATATGACCGAGGTGGAATATGGTGGAGGGGGGAACCGCACACGGCTAAGGAACGATCACGAAGATCAACTTGTGTGTCTCACGGGTGCCCCTGCCCCGTGATATAAAGGAGTGGAGGAGGGAGGGCCGCCTCTCTATGGCGCTGCCTTTAGGGGAGTCCTACTCCCACCGGGAGTAGGATTCCCTTTCCTAGTAGAACTAGGACCCTTCCAAGTAGTAGGAGTAGGAGGGAAGGAAAGGGAAGGGAAAAGGAGAAGGAAGGAAGAGGCGCCCTTCCCTAGTCCAATTCGGACCAGACCAAGGGAGGGGTGCGGCCATCCTTGAGGCCCTTTTCCTTCTTTCCCGTATGGCCCAACAAGGCCCAATACGTATTCCCGTAACTCTCCCAGATTCAAAAATACCGAATCATTCGAACCTTTCCGATGTCCGAATATAGTCGTCCAATATATCGATCTTTACGCCTCGACCATTTCGAGACTCCTCGTCATGTCTCCGATCTCATCCGGGACTCGAACTCCTTCGGTACATCAAAACTCATAAACTCATGATATAAGCACATCGAAACCTTAAGCATGCGGACCCTACAGGTTCAAGAACAATGTAGACATGACCGAGACACGCCTCCGGGTCAATAACCAATAGCGGAACCTGGATGCTCATATTGGCTCCTACATATTCTACGAAGATCTTTATTCGTCAGACCGCATAACAACATACGTTGTTCCCTTTGTCATCGGTATGTTACTTGCCCGAGATTTGATCGTCGGTATCTCAATACCTAGTTCAATCTCGTTACCGGCAAGTCTCTTTACTCATTTCGTAATACATCATCTCGCAACTAACTCATTGGTTGCATTGCTTGCAAGGCTTAAGTGATGTGCATTACCGAGAGGGCCCAGAGATACCTCTCCAACAATCGGAGTGACAAATCCTAATCTCGAAATACACCAACCCAACATGTACCTTTGGAGACACCTGTAGAGCTCCTTTATAATCACCCGATTACGTTGTGGACGTTTGGTAGCACACAAAGTGTTCCTCTGGTAAACGGGAGTTGCATAATCTCATAGTCATAGGAACATGTATAAGTCATGAAGAAAGCACTAGCAGAATACTAAACGATCATGTGCTAAGCTAACGAAATGGGTCATGTCAATCACATCATTCTCCTAATGATGTGATCCCGTTAATCAAATGACAACTCATGTCTATGGCTAGGAAACATAACCATATTTGATCAACAGGCTAGTCAAGTAGAGGCATACTAGTGACACTGCTTGTCTATGTATTCACACATGTATTATGTTTCCGGTTAATACAATTCTAGCATGAATAATAAACATTTATCATGATATAAGAAAATAAATAATAACTTTATTATTGCCTCTAGGGCATATTTCCTTCAGTCTCCCACTTGCACTAGAGTCAATAATCTAGTTCACATCGCCATGTGATTTAACACCAATATTCACATCTGTATGTGATTAATACCCATAGTTCACATCATCATGTGATCAAAACCCAAAGGGTTTACTAGAGTCAATAATCTAGTTCACATCGCTATGTGATTAACACCCAAAGAGTACTAAGGTATGATCATGTTTTGCTCGTGAGAGAAGTTTAGTCAACGGGTCTGTCACATTCAGAGCCCTATATGTTTTGCAAATATTCTATGTCTACAATGCTCTGCACGGAGCTACTCTAGCTAATTGCTCCCACTTTCAATATGTATCCAGATTAAGACTTAGAGTCATCTAGATCAGTGCTAAGACTTATATCGACGTAACCATTTACGACGAACCTTTTGTCACCTCCATAATCGAGAAACATATCCTTATTCCACTAAGGATAATTTTGACCAATGTCCAGTGATCTACTCCTAGATCACTATTGTACTCCTCACAAAACAAAGGTAGGGTATACAATAGATCTGGTACACATCATGGCATACTTTATAGAACCTATGGCCAAGGCATAGGGAATGACTTTCATTCTCTTTCTATCTTCTCGCCGTGGTCGGGCTTTGAGTCTTACTCAATTTCACACCTTGTAACACAGTGCAAAAACTCTTTCTTTGACTGCTCCATTTTGAACTACTTCAAAATCTTGTCAAGGTATGTACTCATTGAAAAACTTATCAAGCCGCCTCGATCTATATCTATAGATCTTGATGCTCAATATGTAAGCAGCTTCACCGAGGTCTTTCTTTGAAAAACTCCTTTCAAACACTCCTTTATGCTTTGCGTAATAATTCTACATTATTTCCGATCAACAATATGTCATTCACATATACTTATCGTAAATGTTGTAGTGCTCCCACTCACTTTCTTGTAAATACAGGCTTCACCGCTAGTCTCATAAAACTATATGCTTTGATCAACTTATCAAAGCGTATATTCCAACTCCGAGATGCTTGCACCACCCATAGATGGATCATTGGAGCTTGCATATTTTGTTAGCACCTTTAGGATTGACAAAACCTTCTCGTTGCATCATATACAACTCTTCTTTAATAAATTCATTAAGGAATGCAGTTTTGTTTATCCATTTGCCGATTACATATAAAATGCGGCAACTGCTAACATGATTCGAGACAGACTTAAGCATAGATACGAGTGAGAAACTCTCATCGTAGTCAACACCTTGAACTTGTCGAAAACCTTTATGCGACAATTCTAGCTTTGTAGATAGTAACACTACTATCGCTGTCCGTCTTCCTCTTGAAGATCCATTTAACCTCAATGGCTTGCCGATCATTGGGCAAGTCAATCAAAGTCCATACTTTGTTCTCATACATTGATCCTATCTCAGATTTCATGGCCTCAAACCATTTCACGGAATCTGGGCTCATCATCGCTTCCTCATAGTTTGTAGGTTTGTCATGGTCAAGTAACATGACCTCCAGAATAGTATTACCATACCACTCTGGTGCGGATCTCACTCTGGTTTACCTACGAGGTTTGGTAGTAACTTGATCTGAAGTTATATGATCATTATCATTAGCTTGCTCACTAATTGGTGTAGTAGTCACACGAACAGATTTCTGTGATGAACTACTTTCCAAATAAGGTGCAGGTACATTTACCTCATCAAGTTCTACTTTCCTCCCACTCACTTCTTTCGAGAGAAACTCCTTCTCTAGAAAGGATCCATTCTTGGCAACGGATGTCTTGCCTTTCGGATCTGTGATAGAAGGTGTACCCAACATTTTGGGTATCCTATGAAGACGCACTTTTCCGATTTGGGTTCAAGCTTATCATGTTGAAACTTTTTCACATAAGCATCGCAACCCAAACTTTAAGAAATGACAACTTTGGTTTCTTGCTAAACCATAATTCATATGGTGTCATCTCAACGGATTTTATATGGTGCCCTTTTTAACGTGAATGCATTGTCTCTAATGCATAACCCCAAAAGCGATAGTGGTAGATCGGTAAGAGACATCATAGATTGCACCATATCTAATAAAGTACGGTTACGATGTTCGTACACACCATTACACCGTGGTGTTCTGTATGGCGTGAGTAGTGAAACTATTTCACATTGTTTTAACTGAAGGCCAAACTCATAACTCAAATATTTTACCTCTGCGATCATATCGTAGAAACTTTTATTTTCTTGTTACGATGATTCTCCACTTCACTCTGAAATTCTTTGAACTTTTCAAACGTTTTAGACTTATGTTTCATCAAGTAGATATACCCATATCTGCTCAAATCATCTGTGAAGGTCAGAAAATAATGATACTTGTCGCGAGCCTTAATATTCATCGGACCACATACATCAGTATGTATGATTTCCAACAAATCTGTTGCTCGCTCCATTGTTCCGAGAACGGGGTCTTAGTCATCTTGCCCATGAGGCATGGTTCGCAAGCATCAAGTGATTCATAATCAAGTGATTCGAAAAGTCCATTAGCATGGAGTTTCTTCATGCGCTTTACACCAATATGACCTAAACGGCAGTGCCACAAATAAGTTGCACTATCATTATTAACTTTGCATCTTTTGGCTTCAATATTATGAATATGTGTATCACACGATCGAGATCCAACAAACCATTTTCATTGGGTGTATGACCATAGAAGGTTTTATTCATGTAAACAGAACAACAATTATTCTCTAACTTACATGAATAACCGTATTGCAATAAACATGATCAAATCATATTCATGCTCAACGCAAACACCAAATGACACTTATTTAGGTTCAACACTAATCCCGAAAGTATAGGGACTGTGCGATGATGATCATATCAATCTTGTAATTACTTCCAACACACATCGTCACCTCACCTTCAACTAGTCTTTGTTTATTCTTCAACTCCCGTTTTGAGTTACTACTCTTAGCAACTGAACCAGTATCAAAAGCCGAGGGGTTGCTATAAACACTAGTAAAGTACACATCAATAACATGTATATCCAATATACCTTTGTTCACTTTGCCATCCTTCTTATCCGCCAAATACTTGGGGTGGTTCCGCTTCTAGTGACCAGTCCCTTTGCAAAGATAAGCACTTAGTCTCGTGCTTGGGTCCAGACTTGGGCTTCTTCACTTTGAGCAGCAACTTGCTTGCCGTTCTTCTTGAAGTTCCCTTCTATCCCTTTGCCCTTTTCTTGAAACTAGTGGTCTTGTTAACCATCAACACTTGATGTTTTCTTGATTTCTACCTTCATTGATTTCAGCATCACGAAGAGCTTGGGAATCACTTTCGTCATCCCTTGCATATTATAGTTCATCACGAAGTTCTACTAACTTGGTGATGGTGACTAGAGAATTCTGTCAATCACTATTTTATCTCGGAAGATTAACTCCCACTTGATTCAAGCGATTGTAGTACCTGCATAATCTGAGCACATGCTCACTAGTTGAGTGATTCTCCTCCATCTTTTAGCTATAGAACTTGTTGGAGACTTCATATCTCTCAACTCGGGTATTTGCTTGAAATATTAACTTCAATTCTGGATCATCTCATATGGTCCATGACGCTCAAAACGCCTTTGAAGTCCCGATTCTAAGCCATTAAGCATGGTGCACTAAACTATCAAGTAGTCATCATATTGAGCTAGCCAAACGCTCATAACGCCCGCATCCGCTCCTCGCAATAGGTCCATCACCTAGCGGTGCATCAAGGACATAATTCTTCTGTGCAGCAATGAGGATAAACCTCAGATCACGGATCCAATCCGCATCATTGCTACTAACATCTTTCAACACAGCTTTCTCTAGGAACATATCAAAATAAACATATGAAAGCAACAACGCGAGCTATTGATCTACAACATAATTTGCAAAATACTACCAAGACTAAGTTCATGATAAATTTAAGTTCAAGTAATCATATTACTTAAGAACTCCCACTTAGAAAAACATCCCTCTAATCCTCTAAGTGATCACGTGATCCAAATCAACTAAACCATAACCGATCATCACGTGAAATGGAGTAGCTTTCAATGGTGAACATCACTATGTTGATCATATCTACTATATGATTCACGCTTGACCTTTCGATCTTAGTGTTCCGAGGCCATATCTGCATATGCTAGGCTCGTCAAGTTTAACCTGAGTATTCTGTGTGTGCAAAAACTGGCTTGCACCCGTTGTATATGGACGTAGAGCTTATCACACCCGATCATCACGTGGTGTCTGGGCATGACGAACTTTGGCAACGGTGCATACTTAGGGAGAACACTTTTAACTTGAAATTTAGTGAGAGATCATCTTATAATGCTACCGTCAATCGAAGCAAGATAAGATGCATAAAAGATAAACATCACATGCAATCAATATAAGTGATATGATATGGCCATCATCATCTTGTGCTTGTGATCTCCATCTCAAGCACCTCCATGATCACCATCGTCACCGGCGCGACACCTTGATCTTCACCGTAGCATCATTGTCGTCTCGCCAATCTTATGCTTCCACGACTATCGCTACCGCTTAGTGATAAAGTAAAGCATTACAGGGCGATTGCATTGCATACAATAAAGCGACAACCATATGGCTTTCGCCGATTGCCGATAACTTCGGTTACAAAACATGATCATCTCATATAATAAAATTTAGCATCACGTCTTGACCATATCACATCACAGCATGCCCTGCAAAAACAAGTTAGACGTCCTCTAGTTTGTTGTTGCAAGTTTTACGTGGCTGCTACGGGCTAAGCAAGAACCGTTCTTACCTACGCATCAAAACCACAACGATAGTTTGTCAAGTTGGTGTTGTCTTAACCTTCGCAAGGACCGGGCGTAGCCACACTCGGTTCAACTAAAGTTGGAGAAACTGACACCCGCCAGCCACCTATGTGCAAAGCACGTCGGTAGAACCAGTCTCGCGTAAGCGTCTGGCGTAATGTCGGTCCGGCCGCTTCATCCAACAATACCGCCGAACCAAAGTATGACATGCCGATAAGCAAGATGACTTATATCGCCCACAACTCACTTGTGTTCTACTCGTGCATATAACATCAACGCATAAAACCTAGGCTCGGATGCCACTGTTGGGGAAACGTAGTAATTTCAAAAAATTCCTACGCACACGCAAGATCATGGTGATGCATAGCAACGAGGGGAGAGTGTTGTCCACGTAACCTCGTGAGACCGAAAGCGGAAGCGTTAGCACAACGCGGTTGATGTAGTCAGACGCCTTCACGATCCGACCGATCCGAAAACCGAACGTGCGACACCTCCGAGTTCAGACACGCTCATTTCGATGATGATCCCGGACTCCGATCCAGCAGGGTGTCGGGATGAGTTCCACAAGACGACGGAGTGGTGACAATGATGATGTTCTACCAACGCAGGGCTTCGCCTAAACTCCGCGACGATATAACCGAGGTGGAATATGGTGGAGGGGGGCACCGCACACGGCTAAGGAACGATCATGAAGATCAACTTGTGTGTCTATGGGGTGCCCCCTGCCCACGTATATAAAGGAGTGGAGGAGGGGGAGGGCCGGCCCTCTCTATGGCGCCCTTAGGGGAGTCCTACTCCCACCGGGAGTAGGATTCCCCTTCCTAGTAGAACTAGGACCCTTCCAAGTAGTAGGAGTAGGAGGGAAGGAAAGGGAAAAGGAGAAGGAAGGAAGGGGGCGCCCCCCTTCCCTAGTCCAATTCGGACCAGACCAAGGGGAGGGGTGCGGCCACCCTTGAGGCCCTTTTCCTTCTTTCCCGTATGGCCCAACAAGGCCCAATACGTATTCCCGTAACTCTTTGGTACTCCGAAAAATACCCGAATCACTCGGAACCTTTCCGATGTCCGAATATAGTCGTCCAATATATCGATCTTTACGTCTCGACCATTTCGAGACTCCTTGTCATGTCCCCGATCTCATCCGGGACTCCGAACTCCTTTGGTACATCAAAACTCATAAACTCATAATCTAACTGTCATCGAAACCTTAAGCGTGCGGACCCTACGGGTTCGAGAACAATGTAGACATGACCGAGACACGTCTCCGGTCAATAACCAATAGCGGAACCTGGATGCTCATATTGGCTCCTACATATTCTACGAAGATCTTTATTGGTCAGACCGCATAACAACATACGTTGTTCCCTTTGTCATCGGTATGTTACTTGCCCGAGATTCGATCGCGGTATCTCAATACCTAGTTCAATCTGCTATCACAAGTCTCTTTACTCGTTCCGTAATACATCATCTCGCAACTAACTCATTAGTTGCATTGCTTGCAAGGCTTAAGTGATGTGCATTACCGAGAGGGCCCAGAGATACCTCTCCGACGATCGGAGTGACAAATCCTAATCTCAAAATACGCCAACCCAACATGTACCTTTGGAGACACCTTTAGGGCTCCTTTATAATCACCCAGTTACGTTGTGACGTTTGGTAGCACACAAAGTGTTCCTCTGGTAAACGGGAGTTGCATAATCTCATAGTCACAGGAACATGTATAAGTCATGAAGAAAACAATAGCAGAATACTAAACGATCGTGTGCTAAGCTAACGGAATGGGTCATGTCAATCACATCATTCTCCTAATGATGTGATCCCATTAATCAAATGACAACTCATGTCTATGGCTAGGAAACATAACCATCTTTGATCAACAAGCTAGTCAAGTAGAGGCATACTAGTGACTCTGTTTGTCTATGTATTCACACATGTATTATGTTTCCGGTTAATACAATTCTAGCATGAATAATAAACATTTATCATGATATAAGGAAATAAATAATAACTTTATTATTGCCTCTAGGACATATTTCCTTCAAATTAGAGGGGTATTAATATGCATAAAAGATCTGAACATATGATCTTCCACCAAATAAACCAACTAGCATCAACTACAAGGAGTAATCAACACTACTAGCAACCCACAGGTACCAATCTGAGGTTTTGGGACAAAGATTGGATACAAGAGATGAACTAGGGTTTGAGATGGTGTTGGTGAAGATGTTGACGGAGATTGACCCCCTCCCGATGAGAGGATCGATGGAGATGAAGATGGTGATGATTTCCCCCTCCCGGAGGGATGTTTCTCCAGCAGAACAGCTCCGCCAGAACCCTAAATTGGTTTTGCTAGGTTCCGCCTCGTGGCGGCGGCGCTTCGTCCCAAAAGCTTGCATATTATTTTTTTCCAGGGCAAAAGACTTCATATAGCCAAAGGTGGGCACCGAAGGCCTGCCAGGGGGCCCATGAGGCAGGGGGCGCCCCCAGGGGGGTAGGGCGCGCCCCCACCCTCGTGGATGGTGGGTGGCCCCCCTCCGCTGATTTCTTCACCCAATATTTTTTATATATATTCTAAAACTGACTTCCGCGGAGTTTCAGGACTTTTGGAGTTGTGCGGAATAGGTCTCTAATATTTGCTCCTTTTCGAGCCCGTAATTCCAAATTCTTAGGCATTCTCCCTCTTCATGTAAACCTTGTAAAATAAGAGAGAATAGGCATAAGTATTATTACATAATGTGTAATAACAGCCCATAATGCAATAAATATCGATATAAAAGCATGATGCAAAATGGACGTATCAACTCCCCCAAGCTTAGACCTCGCTTGTCCTCAAGCGGAAGCCGATATCGAAAAATATGTCCACATGTTTAGAGATAGAGGTGTCGATAAAATAAAATATGGACATGAGGGCATCATGATCATTCTTATAACAGCAACACATATATATTGTCATATGATTTCTTATGCTAAAGTAACAATCTATTCACAATGTCAAGTATGAATCAGAAACTTCATTGAGAACTAACAAACTATGATCTCGGTCACTGAAGCAATTGAAACTTATCTAACATCGGAAAGAGTCAATATAAGAGCTTTTCAGCAAGTCCACATACTCAACTATCATTTAGTCTTTCACAATTGCTATCATTTAGTCTTTCACAATTGCTATCACTCACGCAATACTTATGGGTATGGAGTTTTAATCGGACACAGAGAAAGATACACTACAAAAAAGACACATCCGTGACATTTTGGGCCGAACGAAAGAAAAATTCTGTCATACTTATGAAACTTCTATGACAATAATTATGACAAAACATGGTATCATCATAGATGTGGTGGGGTCCTACTTCTATGACAAAAAATCATGACAGAAAATGGGCTTTTCGTCCTAGGCGGGTCGGAGACGCAGCTGCATGACATTCTTTGGGCCGTCCATGACGGAAAAAACCATGGTAGAAGCAAGGGCGAGGAAAATATCGGGGTGTTCCCGGTTAGGGTGGGTGGTCGGGGCCGAGCGATGCACGTTTCTCAGACACGCACGCTGCAGGGGTGCGAGGCGTTGGGCTCTAATCAACCCGAAGCGAGGTGTTGGGCTCTAATCGAACCCGAGCGATTGCAGACCGCAGCTATGCATTATCGAACCCGAGCGATCGATCGATGGTCGTTAATCAACCCGATCGAGCAATTCCTTCGCCATCGCCGCTAATCAAGCCGATCGATGCTGCCTCTGGATGAACAAAGGAGCGTTGTTGGGGGTTGGATGAACAGGTTCGGTGGGGTGGATGAACAGGACCCCGTGGTGTTGCCTCTGGATGAACAGGACCCCGATCAATCGAGCCGGTTGGGGCTGGATGAACAGGACCCCGTGGAGGGCAGGATGAACAGGACCACCCCGTGGAGGGCAGGATGAATAGTAGACGGTGGAGGGCTAGATGAACAGTAGCCCGTGGAGGGGTGGTTGAACAGGAGCCCATGGAGAGGGCTGGTTGAACAGTAGCCGGTGGAGTAGCGCGCGGTGGAGGCTGGATGAACAAGAGCTCGTGGATGAACAAACAGGTGGAGGCCGGAGGAGGTCGACGGTGGATGAACAGAGTCGTGGAGGCCGGAGGGGTCGATGGTGGAGATGAACATTATCTCGTGGAGTCCTGCTTTTGCGGCACGCCACACCCCTCCCGGCGAACAGGACCCTGTTTCGACCAGAAGCGCCCAACACAAGTCCGCTTCTCGCTTTTGCGGTACGCCACACCCTGCCGATCAACAAGACCTCGTTTTGACCGTAGGAGGTCCGCTTCCTCCGCTTTTGGCAGACGCCGCACCCTCCCGGCGAACAGGATCCTGCTTTAACGTGGTCGGTCGAACACAAGGCCGTTTCCTCCGTCCTGCGGTACGCCATGCCTTGTTTCCATTGGCTGTTCCTTCCAAGCCGGTTGGCTCCCACGCATTCCGTTGCCTCCCGATGAACACGGCGCATTCTGTTGCCTCCCCATGAACACGACGACGACGTTGTTTCTCCGTTCCGACCCAGCCATGTGCACGAGCCCTGGCCGTACGTACGCGCGAGTAGGCGTTCGAGACCCCTCCCGTATGTACGTACGTGGCCGTATTTACTTTCTTGCACCCTGGTCGCTGTACGTACGTGTACATGCTACGTGCGCGCCTCTACATCGACCAGTATGTACATACACGTTTGCGACTAGAATGACAACGCTACGTACGCTTCGACCAGGTGGGTTCCGACTGTCAGGCACTTGCCTGCGAAGATGTAGCTGGTGGGTCTCGGCAGTCAGGGGGCGAATCGTTTTTTTGCCCGGACGCACTTCCTTGCGTGCGAAGATGTAGCTAGTGGGTCCCAGTAGTCAGGGGAATTTTTTTTCATGAAATACGGTGGCCCGTTCGGTGGGTCCCCGCTGTCAGGTGGAGGAATAATTGTTTTGTGCGTAATAAGGAGGCACTTCCTTGCTGCGGCCGTGGACCCAGCTGTCAGCCTCTCCACGTACAGTACTCTTCCGATGGAAGTCGTTCCTTGACCACGTTGACCACGCTTCCCGAGAGCACCAGGGCGGTGGACGACGGCGAGGCCTAGGAAGGGGACGACGCGGAGCCGGGGAAGACGCGGCAGTGGAAGCCCGCGCGGAGAGGAGTACGAGGGTTCACTGGTTCGGCTGCGGTGTGAGGCTGCCGTCGCCGCAGGGCCTGGCCAGCGGTGGGAATAGTAGGGGGCGGTGAGGCCTCCGCGGCACGACCGACGCTGCTTTGGGCGGCTGGAGCAAGAAGACCAGAGGTGGAAGAAGCACTACGGCCGTTGGATTGACATCGTACGGTCACTGGAGCTAGAATCGTTCATATTGACTAAGTTGACAAAGCACTCCGTCCCCGTCAACTTAGTAGGCCCACAAGTCAGCATCCCACCAAGGTGGGTCCCAACTAGCAGGGGGAGTATTCATTTTTTTCTGCGTAATAAGGAGGCACTTTCGATGGGTCCGAGCTCACAGCGGGCGGAATGTTTTTTTCGTGAAATGCGGTGGCCCGTCCGGTGGGTCCCAGCAGTCAGGGGGAAAACTTTTTTTCGCCAAATACGATGGCCCGTCCGGTGGGTCCCTGCTGTCAGGTGGAGGAATAATTATTTTCCGCGTAATAAGGAGGCACTTCCTTGCGGCTGCCGTGGACCCAGCTGTCAACCTCTCCACGACAGTACTCTTCTGATGGAAGTCGTTTCTTGACCACATTGACCACACCGTGCCGAGAGCACAAGAGCGGTGGACGATGGCGAGGCCTAGGAAGGGGATGACGCGGAGCCGGGGAAGACGCGGCAGTGGATGCCCACGCGGAGAGGAGTACGAGGGTTCACTGGTTCGGCTGTGGTGTGAGGCTGCCGTCGCCGCAGAATAACAAGGGGTGTGGGTGAGTAGAGGTATGCCCTGGCCAGCGGTGGGAGTAGTAGGGGGCGGTGAGGCCTGCACGGGAGGTGGGAGCAGGCGGTCCTGCCGGCGCAGGATTTGGCGGCTGGAGCAAGAAGATCAGAGATTGAAGAAACACGACGGCCATTGGATTGACATCCAACGGTTACGTCTGCTAGAATCGTTTGTTGACGTATATAATAACTAAAAAATCTTGCATACGCGTCAACTTAATAGGCCCATAAGTCAGACCATTCCCTCTTTTTTTAATAATTTATATATAGCTCACTGCGACTTCTTATGCAATTTGTTGCAGTCCGTTTTTTTGTTGCCCAGGGCCAATTTCGCATATTTCTATGGGTTCCAAACTATTTTTAATACCGAAATGTCGAGCCAGATTTGAAGTACTTTGAAGATATATTTAAATTAGGTTAATGCCCAGTGAAATAGGAATCTGAAAATGTGAAAAAATTCGGAAATTATAAAGTAATTGCCAATTTGTCATATGTTTTTATATTTACAACCCATTTCATATTACTTTCAAGACTTGCAGGCGTCTTGAAAGAGTTGCAGCCCATCAGGGCGTAGAAAAATAAGCAGGCCTGGATTGGGTATTCTTCAGAAAAAATAAACTGGGCTCATTTTCACAAAGAAAAAATAGCTGGGCTGGTCACATGGTGAAACATAAAATATAAACCTGGGCTAGATGGGCCACAGCCCAGTTCAAACCCTGCTCCGTCTCAACAATAACAAAAAAAATACTGCTCGAGCTGCTACGTCCCACGTGTCAGCCGATCTTGTGTTGTTGTCTTGTCTATTGACTATATACGCTCACAATGTCGTGGGTCCCAGATGTCAGGAAAACACTAGGAGGAAGCATTTTATTTTTCCATACGCTGACATGGTGGGCCCTAATGTCATCCTCTCCAAGTACTTCTGCCGATTCCTGTTGTTTGTTGACCATGTTGACAACGCGAGAGGGCGGCGCCATGCAGCGCATTCAAAGACGCGGAGGACGCACGACGCAGGCCTCGGACGTCGGTGTGTTAACTATTTAGGAGATGGTGGGCGGCGATCGCGCCGAGGCATAGCCACCGTGGGAGGCGATGGCAGGCGGCCCGCGCTTGGTTTGGTTTTGGCGGCTGGAGGAAGACAGATCGAAGAAACATGAGCATAATAATCGTAAAAGCAGCAGGAGTACTTAACAACCTTAACGGAAACCAGCAGGGGCACTTAACAACCATAGCTGAAAGCAATAGAGTACTTATACAGGTTCAACCGTAGAAAGCACGCGAACAGTGGTACTTTGCCTACAGTTAACCAAGGGTGAGGCCGCCAAGCCCCAGGACAAGGCCCAGGCGCCACCCCGCGCATCCACAACCTTCTGAAAGCGGCTTCATCTCGCAATGTGGTCAATAAACAGGATATTCGCTTTAGATCCATGGAAAAGCAGGAACATAATCTTCTGTCCTATTCTCCAAGATGGACGGGCCTTCATTATTTGAGACCACCCATCAAGAAGTATCTTTTCACCTCCAAGGGGAATGGAGTAGGTCGACATAAACATCATGTTGTGACCAAGCAAGAAGTCGACCCGACCATGGTCAGCATTCAGATAGGAACAATAGAACTGGGCAGTTTCTATTTCAAGAAGATCATAGCTGTAAAACTGTGTATAAGCAATAGTTTATGAACAACATATATAATGTAAAATAGCTCGTACTATAAGTTTCTCGACACGCTTGGACCTGTTCAACGAGTGCAGTGATGGCACACATATCCCACGTGGCCTTCCACCATTGAAACGCCCCACAAGGACCTCAAGACGATCAATAAAGTGTAGGAACTTGTGGATGTCGTCCGATCAACTTCAATGCCATCAAGAATAGCCGAGTTGTTACAGAATAACAAATGAGCAGCCCGCTTAACTCTGAAAAACCTACACATGCCACCAATTATAAGAAAATATTAGTTAGAAGTAGCATCTTTGTGAGAGATTCGTTGCTACTTCTAAAGTTAAATTGTGATCAGTTAGACAGAATAGGTGGATTAAGAAGTAATCGAGGCAACAAGCAAGAACCAGATACAAAACTAACATGGATGAACAATTGGAACGACGTCGGGGTGGAAGATCGCAGTGAAGATGAGACCAGGTTCTGCTATTTCCATCAACATTCAAGCGCCAACTTTCATCTGTAACACTTGAGAAAGTTTATCCAAGTTCGCCATAAAAAGCAGCGATCTTCTTGGTTGATGAACCCAACTCAAAACTTATATCCATGGCTTGTCTTCACTGTTACCATTAAACTGGTGTATTCGGTTATGGCAAGGCCGAGCATCTTGAGTACATGTGTTCTGGCAGAGCAAGGAATGCACTGCAGGAAAAATAATATGAGAACACAATGTATTCCCTATATCCAAATCTAGAAATACTTTCCTCCTTCACGTCAGTGTTGACCATGGTACTAGTACCTTTTATCAAAATATAACAATCCAAATTTCCAAATTAGTCGACATCATGTTCAAAAAAACCCACCCTCCCGGATAGAAAAGAGGATTCTAGGAACATACTGGGCGTGTTAGGATGAGAAGGAACAAGTGTGGCGTCTCGCCGAGGGCGCAGAACCTCAGAGGGTCCTCGCACTTTGGGCAATCGCAAATGAAACACACTAGATTCAAGAGGAAGAAAATGCATCAACGGCAATGTCATCCTAGGAGTACCCGCGACCAAGGGACTTGGATTTATCGGGGATGGATGAAGAATTGCATTAGTTCTCCATGAGAAAACCCTATGCAATCGATTTGTGCCGGGGTTTTCTCACGAACAAGCGTGCAAGGGAGAAGGGATTCAGGCCAAGTGAAATATTGCCGTCCGTCATTCAAATTTTATCGCTAAAGTCGGGAAAGGTGGGGGTTTTGTGATTTGACGGCTCATTCGCATTAATGCGGCGCTACGACCGGGGTGTGTCTACCGTGCAGTTGTGCACTCTAATTTGGTGCATATGGCATGTGGACCCCGTTGCCGGATGCCCCACATATCAGCGCAAGGAAGTAGAAAGACATGAGTAACTAGTTATTACACATAAATATATTTTTGACAGAGAGATATTCCCTTTGTAAAGAAATATAAAGATCTTTTATATCACAACTTTATACATAAGAAAATCAAGGGGAATATATATAACATATATAATTATAAAAAATAGAGTTTTTTTAACACGGTATAGACGAGTTGGTGATGATGGTGTGCCTGTCATCCTGCAATATAGGCCGTCCAATTTATATCTGACGGATAGGAAGGAAACTATGGCAATTTTGCAAAAAGGTACCCACACACCTCTCCGCATTTGCAAATAAGGCCTTCCCTCGTTCATCCTTTTCTCTCACAAGATAAAATACTCATACAAATGCATCTTGATGTTACGTGCAACGCACGGGCATTATGGGGGTTCAAATTGAGAAATACTCGCATTGTGCTCACGGTTCTGGACTTTGGGCCATAGGCCGGTGGGCCTGCATGTTTGGGGGCCCATGTGTTCTACCTCAGCGCTTTTCATATTGCAAGCCATCGGTACGGTGCTGGTTTTAGATGCTGACGCAAGGCGAATACACAAAATTGAATAAATCACAACAGCTGTTGGAATGAAATCAAACGACAGTTCCTAACCAGCAATCAGAGTTGCAATTCTATCAATGATACTGCCGTACTACTTATACACACAGGACACTTGTTTCACCATGCCAGAGTATTACATCAAAATATCTCGGCAGATAGATCAGTTCGGTAGTACTGAAGAATTTCAAAGTTGATTTGGACCAGCTCTCCTTGCTGAGAAAGTTCGATTTTGACATCATCCCCTACCGCAAGATATGATTTAGATTTGAACCTTGACCATCCTTTAGCATCAATCATCATGCGACCATCGTTTGTACTTACGGTATATTGAGCAGGTTCATTCACACCAAGGCTGCGCATGGTAAGAGAAACTTGGCCGCTGTCGCCCGGATTGTTGAACGACTCCCTCGTTGCTCTAGGAATTCTCTGTTTGCAAACAAGAATTCTCTGTTCCAAACAGTTAGATCAACACAGTGAATCATGCGAAACAACATGGAAATAAAAAAGAACGAAACACTTGGGCGGCCAATGCTTACCAAGAAGGTGGACATGTTGGTTTTTGTAAGGACTTTGGTATATGAAGTGCGAATCGCAGCGGCCAGTCTGTTGCGGTGCAATCGCTCGTTCGATTGCCGCACGGGCGGAGCAGATGCAAGTGCAAGTGTTGGTGCAGGTGCCAAAGCCGCTGCTGCTGCCGGAGATGGTGCTCCTTGTAGAGCTGGTGCCGGTGTCGGAGCAGGTGCCGGTGTCGATGCCCGATCCTCCGGTAGATCAGCCTGATCCGCTGATGCGGTCGGTGCCCAATCCTCACCGGATCGTACCGAAGTCAGCCGCCATTAGTGCTAGAGCAACTACCGTGCTCGATCCATTGTCAAGGTGGTACCGATGTGCGAGACAAGGCGATTGTGTCCGGTCCGCTATGATCAGCTTTCTAACTTGACTAGGCTTCGTGGACCGTGATCCGCTTTTTTCTTCATTTCTTTTAAACGCGAGAAGGACTAATTGTGGCGTTTTTGTTAAACCAAACTGCAGTTCATCATAGGGATTCAACTTGTACTCAGACAATAGACTGATCCAATTTTTTCCAGTAATATAAGTGATGGACAGTGCCTTCGTTACTAACACGACATAAGAAGTGAAACCTACAAAAATAGCCATCGTAGAGCAAACCAAACGGTTTATTCTGTGATGAATGTCACATGGCAAAACCTGCATCGTAAAATTGTAGGAAAATAAAGAAATCATGACATTAAATTAATAAGATTTAGACAGTATATCAATAAGATTTACTTGATGTGACACGAGTGAATCCTTGCCAGGAAATCACTATGTTGAAGTACTAAACAGAAGATTGATCGTCCAACTACGGGTGGCATGCAGGGGCCCCGCCTACTCCCACAAGCAGGATAGTCCAAAGGTCGTGACAAATCGTATGGACCGAACATCCATGGGACTTGAAATCCTGGTGGGTGCGATAAACCCTGCAATGCATACAGATATTGGAGTGTAACCATAATTGATAAACCATCCTCACAAAAAAGATGATCTAGATACTTCAAAATATACAGACTGAATTGAGTGGACAAACATTAACATAGACCGTTCTCAGGACTGACCACACACCAAAAGCGGCAGTACTAATAAACAATACATGGTTCACAAACAGAAATCAAGTACTGGACAATAGTACTTACTACAAACAAGCAAAGTTGCACTAATTAAACTCTGCAGACTATTTCTTGCCACCGACCTACGGGATGAACCCCGCATAACTGACTAGGCCATGGGCTTCGTGAGAGATGTCTACATGCACCATCACCATCTTGTCAACCTTGGAGAACCTAACAGAATGGTCTTTCCACTCATAAACATGATCATGAAGACAGGCCGCATCAGATTTGGTGGGAAGCTTTAGAAGAACCACACCCTTCATAGTCGAAGGCACAACCAGGAAATTGTTGTGGTCAAGTACAGCCTCGAGAACATGCCTGACAACAATGCTACAGGAAAACATTAGTTCAGGACACGTGGCGACAAGGACACAACAACTGGATAGTTTAGCAGTAGAACTCATCCTTAGGTCTTCCAGTTCACACGACCTTACTTTGAGAACTTCATCTCCACCGCAGACCTGGTTCTAATTCAAACAAAAACCATATTTTTTTACTACCTCCGTTCAGAAATATAAGATGATTTTCGATATTATACTCCATATATGACTACATATACGCACAGAAATGGGTGAACAAAGACACTAGAACATGTCTTCAAAGGCATGAGAGCAGAGGGATTACTTGCGATATCCATAACACAAGTTCTTGAGGCAAATATACCCTCTTCAAAGGTAGCATTGATGTTCATAAAGTACTCCCTCCGTCCCAAAATTCTTGTCTTAGATTTGTCTAGATACGGATGTATCAAGTCACATTTTAGTATTAGATACATCCGTATGTAGACAAATCTAAGACAAGAAATTTGGGACAGAGGGAGTAGTTGAAAGTAATCTATAAGAAATCAGTGTCAACCTCTCTCATGTTTTGGTCAAAAGAGGAATTTCGAACCGTCATTTGGCACACAAAAATCACATGCAAGATCACCCAGAAAGTTGTACTACTAGTACTAGTACTACATATTAGATGAAAAAACACGATCAAGATCGAGAAAAAGATCGTCAAGAAGAGATATTGCCTGGACTTGCTTAATGAGGGATTCCGGAGAGGGGGGCTTGGACAGGGCAATGGCTTTGAGCTTGTCTGCGGTAGTCTAGGCGGGGTGCTTGTGCTTCTTCGTACCATGAGCCTCGACGGTTTTGGCCAGAGCCATAGACATCACTTCGGCCGGTGCTCCAGCGTCCATCAAGAAACTGTAAAATAGAAATAAAAGAAAAGAAACCATAATCATAAACCTAAAAGAAGAAAAGAGAGGGAGTTATAGGATCAGTCTCGGGGTTACAAGACCGGGCCTTGGCCAGAATCATCACCATTGATGCGCTCACCTTTCCTTCTTTGGGAGAGAAGAACAATGGCGTAAGGTGTCGGGGTTTTCTTAAAGAAACGAGGAACAAGATGAGGGAGAAGCGAGGGTTGGGTAGAGAGGAAGTCGAGAGAGAAGAGTGAAGTGATGGTTGCTTCGTCAGTCCAACTTATCACTGGAAAGGAGGGGTTTTGTGATTTGACGGCTCATTGGGCATTATCATGTGCTTCGATCGGGGTAGTCTACCGTCACTCTACTACGGAGTAATTTAGTGCATGGCTGGTGGACCACGATCTTGGCTGTCCCACACGTCCGCTAAAGTGAGTAATTTAGTGCATGGTGGAGGAGGATCCACATGGTAGAGCGTGTCCACTGCTTTTACGAAGAAAGAAATGATTACAAAGAAGCGCTTTCCACTATTACGACGGAGGAGTGCGAAACACGGCAGCCACTTGAACATACACAGTGCTCCTACTACTAGGCATGTGCAGTGGTTCATACGCCAGTACTACATAATCTTGTTGCTAGTGTAGTAAGATATGACAACAACAAATGATGTTGTGCGCATGTCAACTATATGAACAATAATGTAGTAACATAGTACCACTTTCTCGACTGTCCGGTCGAGAATGAACGGGGGATCAATGTTAACAGAACTAGGTCTACAACGCACGGAGAGTACGGTGCTACAGTACTCCATGAAACATGAACCATATGGGAGCAAAAGTTCCCTTCTCGAACCACTTTTGGGTGTTTGGCAGAGTGCATGAAGGGTGCATGAGTTCACCACTAGTAGGTTAACACAAATACACGAAGAGGAAACAACTACTCTGTCTAGGTGTGTAAGTCATCTTACGTTGTGCACTGCAACCAAGGCGGAGAGGAAAACGAGAAAACTTAATGTCTTTTTGCTAATTAATAGCATTGCATGCAATGAACTAACCACTACATGTCATGTTTATTAGTCTCAAGTCATTGAAAGCATGCACGGCCCACATCTCTTATTGGTTGATATGTCACAAAACAAGAAACGGGGAGGGAGTTAATGTACCGTGCCTAAGTGTTTTGGGATTATTTGGTTTTCGTAAGGTGACTTACACACTATATTGAGATGAGAATGCAACCAAACACACCGACATGCTTTGTGCTACAGTGACTGATATGCATCGTCTGAGTTTGATCCAACGGTCATGTTGCACCGAGACATGGACATGCCCATGCAGAGGGCACCTAAACACCACCGAAGTCCCTCTGCTTCTCGAGGCGCACGACGTTGGTGATGCAGGGGGCGAAACGGCGGAAAGGCAATGCAATCTACGGGAAGGCGGAGGGAGCCAGCCGAGGAGCGGGGAATCTTTTGGTTTTCACCATGGTAAAACACCAGTAGACGACTTCTCACATTAGGGAGCAGTGGGTTTTACATGCGGAGTCATCGTGACTAATTGTCAGCGCTACCGCTCCTGCCAATCAAAAATTAAGAATCCTGCCGCTACCGCCTCAATCAATCAAAAATTAAAAATCCTGCCGCACTCAAACACCAGAGCAACGCCGCGGTGGATGTTTAAATTTACCTGCCGACAAGTAGATAAAAAAGGGGTGACAAAACAAATGTGGCGGCGGCCTAGCTAATCGGTCGAACTAGCCCAACTAGCTAGCCACCGTGCTTCACTGATGTACTCGGCGGGAAAAGTGGTCTTTTGTGATTTGACGACTCATTTATTTACTTGCTTCGGTGAAAACGCGCGGTAGGGCGTCCCACGTCAGGAAGAATATATGCGTGCACCACCCGGGAGGACCCCGAAACCGCGTGGTAGGGTGTGCCATGTCTCGGCACGGAGGAAAAATGTGTGTGTAAAAATTTACTGTATCAGACGTAGTACCTATGGTTCGACCTCCCCCAGCCAGTTGATCGAAAACACCCCACTAGCCACACAACTTCATCATGCTAACATGGCACGGAGGATAGGTGTGGTTAGCTCCGTCTCGACCAGCCACAACGTCTCTTGTTCTAGGCGATTCTTCTATTTTCCAAGCTTTATTTAGTTGTAATAACACCACGGCAAGCTAGCTCCGCTCTTCGCGTGTGCCCGTGCAAAGGTTAGACGATGGAGAGAAGAGAGAGATTGCAGACCTGGGACACCCCAGTAAGTGAGTCAACAGTCATGCACGTGTAGACGAGGCACTCCCTCTACTCTACTCAACGTAATACTGTATAAAATCAAGTTATGGGACAAAGCCAACAACCGTTGTTGTTCTCCGTGCTATCGACTTACGCTTTATAGTCCAGGTTGCCGTTCGAATCTCGCCTTTCAGATTTGTTAGTTTTAGGTCCAGATTTGATTAATGACAAGTGGGACCCCGTGTGTTGTTCCGATATTTCGGTTGTAGGATGGTTTTTTTGAACAAACACTTTGTGCGGTTAGACAAGTAACGGCACAAGTTACACGTATTTTGCAAGTTTACGAACAAAAATGACAGCGGCATAGAATATCACATCCACCCTGCAGCTTAGATGTTATGGTGATACGAGTTTTTACACCGTTGGAAGTGAGATCCAATGGCTTGGGAGTAGTCTTTGTAATTATGCACAATTTCCAAACTCTCCAAAGGTTTTTTTGCAAATAAAACATTTAGGCCTCGTGTGTGCCGCTGCATCTTGGATCCAACGGCTCCCCGTTGCTCATATTAGGTGCTCCCCGTAGCTTAATTACCCGCTATGGTGACATGAGCATCTAGGTCGTATGATCAGTGATCAGATGGCACATGCGTAGTACTTGTACTTTCTGCACAATTCCCAAACTCTCTCAGCCGTATATTGCAAAAACACTCAAACCTCCCATCGTGGGCCGTTAGATCTCAGTGAACTCGTATCACCATAGAATCTACGGTGCAAGGGAGCACCTCATATTCTCCCGCGAGAAAACATAAGGTGCTCTCGCAGCTTGGATGCTATGGTCATACGAGCTTCGAGGTCGTTTGATCTGAGATCCAATGGCATCTGAGCAGTCTTTGTGCTTGTAAGCAGTGGCCGAACTCTTTGGGGGCTTTTCTGCAAAAAACCATTCAAACCACTGAGGAGGCGTTGGGTCACAAATCCAACGGCTCTGAAGAGCTTGTATCACCAAAGCATCTAAGGTGTGGTAGCACATGATATTCTTACACACAGGAGAATGTGATGTTCTCCTTCATCTTAGATGCTACGGTGATACGAGCTTCGAGGTCGTTGGATATGGGATCCAAGGGAATATGAGTAGTTTTTGTACAAATTGTGTGCAATTCTCAAACTCATCAAGGTTTCCTGTAAAAATATTAAGACATCATGTGAGCTGCTATATCTCAGATCTACAAGCTCCAAGCAACTCAGACAAGATATAGCATCTAAGGTATGGGGGCACATGATATTCTCCCGGGGAGGAGGGGTGGGGGTGCACAACCAATCAGTGGTTGAGAGGGTGGGGACAAATATAATCTAAACAACCCTAAACAGAGCTTCACAATCTTATCTAAGGTCGAGGGGGTGACCCCCGACAATCATAGCTCCGGCTAATTAAACACAACATTTGCATGTACTGTAGTACTAGACTTAATATTCATGTTTCAGTTTCATGTCGTTTTAAATATTGAATTGAGGACCATGCATGTCTTACATTTTACTCCTTCGTTTTAAATATTAGTCTTTTAGATATTTCAAGTGGACTGCACATACAGATGTATATAGACATATTTTAGAGTGTAGATTCACTCATTTTGCTCTGTATGTAGTCGCTTGTTGAAATCTCTAAAAGACTAATATTTAGGAAACGTATGAGTATTTTTGAATTCGTGTCATACATGCAGGGTTTGGAAAAATAGATGCACTATACTTATTGGATTGTTGTTGTGTTCGTGTGTGGGTGTCTTTGTGTGTGTGTGTGTGTGTGTGGTCATATGCTTGATACATACAAAGTTTTCTCACCTCCATATTGTTCATCTTTTAAATTTGAATTTGCATTGAAAAACTTAGCAGGGATACCATGAAATGTGAAATCCACGTTGAGATCACTTTATCACAAACTCACTCTAATTTAACAACTTGTCATAAATCAGTTACCACGTTGAGATTAGTATTTACAAGGAAAATACGGGCATTGTAATACACATAGACGTTCGGCAACTTAAAAGGTTCCTTTCGTAATCTCGAATGGTAGGACCAACAGCATACCAGCCAGACCTTGGCTTGTGTTGATCCTAAAAAAATAAAAAATAAAAAACCCGGGCTCGTGTCCTTCTGGTGGCATGCGTGGTACGCACATTAGGCAACCCCAACCAGTCGAGCCTCCGCGTTTCGAGTCGAAATATCTAGCGGCTATCCAGCCTTAGGAAATTCCCCTTCATGTCCCCGGTCCATAATGACTACCGATGAACAACGGAGGGATGCTTTAGTAACTAGACAACGTTGTGTTCAAAAAAAGTAACTAGACAACGTTACCAACCGTGCCGAGCACGGTTCAATTCCCTCGGTCGCTGCTCACCAAGGTCACCCGTCAACTGCATTGCCCAGTACTACTACTACTACACCAGGATGAGCACAGAATTGAGCCTGTTTGTTCGTGCCTAGTACTTGAGTTAATATATCAGGCAATGCACTGGTACGAAGGGATTATCTTTTTGCTCTGCATATATAACTTGTCTGAAGTCTAACTAAGCAAAATGTTTGACCAAATCCTTTCTTAAGAAATACAACAGAAGATGTATGGCTTGAAAATTTATTGCATGATGCAGGTTATGATATTGTTTCGAATCCTGGATCTTAAATTTCAGAAAATCCAAAAGTGACCATAAATTCTTGAAACTAAGCATGGTCACGGGATATGGCACAAATATTACTTCGTAATTTTTTTCTTCAATTTGAGACAAGCTGCTTATGACAAGTTGCACAAATGAAGAGCCAAGGTATTTTGGAACAAAGACACATCACGTTAAAGCGAATGCTTTCACTATTGAAACCGTGGGCGTTCACGTGCCGCCACGAGTCCCGCTTCTCACCGGCAGGTGCCGTCCGAACAAGCGTGTGAGTCGTGGAGGCGGTAAAGCAGACCATCTTGGCCCGGTGATAGGGAGGCGTGCGAGCAGCATCATTTGTCTTGAGCTCACCGAGGCGAGCCCTTTGACCAAGCTCCGCCGCCCACCTTCGTCCCAACTGCTCCCACTTTTAATGTCGCGGGCGCCGCAGTTTAAAATCAACCCCGCACTACCCGATATCGCTACAATCTTCTCTCTTCCTCTCCGATTCTCTTGTCGTGTACCTCCAACCAGCCTGACCTAAACGTACGCCATGCCGCATCACGATGCTCTGCCCTTAGTCTTCCAGTTTCCTGAGAAAGAAACCCAGCCGGAGTTTGAAGAACATAAGGCGCTTTGGGACGAGCCTGAACTGGCCTTGCGGGAAGACGCGGCCGTCTCCTCGCCCTGCTCCAGCCCCGCCGCCTCGATCGCATTCGCCGCCTACCATCCCCGTGGCATTGATGGGTTGGGAGCCGCACATGGTCGCCGAGCTTGATGCCACGGGGTTCCACGAGGTCCCTCGCCGATTTCACGCTACGCCTGCACTCGCTAATGCATGCGCCACAAGATGCAATCGATGTGCACGCCTGCGTTAAAGCGTTCGCACTGCCACAGATGCGCTCGCACGCAGAATCGACGCGGCGTGCGCATGCGGTTCGCACACGAATTTCTCCGCCACGCCGTTGACATCGCATGTCCCCGCGCGGGTGCCAGTGCCCCCCTGTCGGTGTCAAAACCGGCGGATCTCGAGTAGGGGGTCCCGAACTGTGCGTCTAGGCGGATGGTAACAGGAGACAAGGGACACGATGTTTTTACCTGTGTTCGGGCCCTCTCGATGGAGGTAATACCCTACTCCGCTTGATTAATATTGATGATATGGGTAGTACAAGAGTAGATCTACCACGAGATTAGAGAGGCTAAACCCTAGAAGCTAGCCTATGGTATGATTGTTGTTCGTCCTCACGGACTAAAACCCTTCGGTTTATATAGACACCGAATAGGGTTAGGGTTACACAGTCGGTTACAATGGTAGGAGACCTATATATCTCAGACGCTAAGCTTGCCTTCCATGCCAAGGAAAGTCCCATCCGGACACGGGACGAAGTCTTCAATCTTGTATCTTCATAGTCTAGGAGTCCGGCCAACGGTGATAGTTCGGCTATCCGGACACCCCCTAATCCAGGACTCCCTCAGTAGCCCCTGAACCAGGCTTCAATGACGATGAGTCCGGCGTGTAGTTTGTCTTCGGCATTGCGAGGCGGGTTCCTCCTCCGAATACTTCATAGAAGGTTTTGAACACAAGGATAGTGTTTGGCTCTGCAAAACAAGTTCCACATACCACCGTAGAGAGAATAATTTTTGCACAGATCTGCTGACGTATTCCGCGGCGTGACATCACACCACTGCCAAGCCTTTATACGAATCGGTTTTTACTGTCCCACCTCAGCGCGTTTAGCGAGGCGGTTTCCTTGGCACGTCTTATCAAAGCGGAGATCGTGCCCCCTTATTCCGGGATTCCCATCAATACGGACGTGGGTAACCCATCCGCGATATTGATTACGGCGCTTGGGAGATAAGCGAGTTTTACCAGGCTGGCGGGGGACGCATAACTTCGTCCATCCATATAAGGGGATACGGATCCACCTTTTCACCTACGCCTTCTTCCTCCTTTGCTCATCCATTTCACACTTTTCGAGCTCCAGCGCCCAAGTCCGCACATCCCACCTCAACCTTCTCCAACTATGTCGAGCGGGAGGCATGTGGATGGCCTCCTCCGTCACGGGAGGGGCACAATCAAAGCTGCGGGAGGCCGGATACTTGTCCAGCAACATCGCGCACCGGCTACCCGACGAGGGGCAGCTCATTCCAACCCCCAGGCCCCATGAGAGGGTGGTGTTTCTCCCCCACTTCCTCCGCGGACTAGGTTTTCCACTTCACCCATTTGTCCGGGGGCTCATGTTCTACTACGGCCTGGACTTCCACGATCTGGCCCTAAATTTCATCCTCAACATCTCGGCGTTCATCTCGTGTGCGAGGCCTTCCTCTGCATCCAGCCCCACTTCGGCTTTTGGCTGAAGATCTTCAATGTAGGCCGAAGGTAGTGGGCGGCCGCCAAGCGGAGTGCGGAGGCGCCATGGTTGGCAAGATGGCCAAAGTACTATGGCTCGAGGGCTCCTTTGTGGAGACCATAAAGGGGTGGCAATCGGGGTGGTTCTACATCACCGAGCCGCGTGACTCTCGATGGGCGGCGGCTCCCGAATTCCGATCTGGCTTCCCCACCCGGATCACATCATGGAAAGAGACGGGCCTGACGTGGGGGGATTCGGACGAGCTGTTCGGACTCCAAACCTGCGTCCGAAACCTGGTGGACAAGAATCTCAGGCTCGTCAACGTTATCCAGGTTATGCTCATCCGCCGGATTCTCCCATGCCAACAACGGGCCTTCAAATTGTGGGAGTTCGATCCGGCACAACACCCAACTCTGAAAAGGCTCTTCGACACTACGTACGAAGATGCCTGGAAGGTGCTGTTCAAGGCGCCGAGGCTCCCACATCCGCTACCAAAGATCGCAGATTCAGCTCGCAGCGTCAAGCCAGCGAGGTAAGTTATTTTACCCTTTATGGGACTCTTGTTTTTCATAGATTGACTCTATGTGGGATCTAAAACTCCCTAACCTTTGACAGATCGGCTGAAGACGTCCGGACAGATTAACTGTCCGGCCCCTTTGCCAGAAGACCCAGCGGACGCCCGATTGACGGGGCTGCTGGCTCTGGCACCTCACGTGGTGTCGGAGAAGAAGGCCAAGAAGGAGGCCATGGGAACTTGAAAGAGCTCCCGGCGCCAGGTGCTGTCGGACTCATCGCCCAACAACCCTGAGGCGGAATCCTCCTCTGAGGAAGAGAGGAGGAAAAAGAAGCCTCTCCCCCAGCGGGGGGAGAGAAGAAAAGGAAGGCCGCCCCAACTGGGCAGGCCGGAGGGTCCAAGAAGGGAAGGACCCTTCCTCCGGACTTCTCCACCAACGCCGACAACGACGAGGAGGGGTGGCCAACAAGGGCCAAGCCCCTGGCGAGATCGTAAGTGTCCGGGTACCCATGGCTTTTTTTCATTGCATAGTGTTCTCTAATGCCGAACAATCATGCAGCCCGCCCAAGGACGAGTTCGCCGCTTCGTCGAGCGGGTCCCTGAATTCGTCGGAAATGGAGAGTACTTCACTTCCGGCCGCCTCCTCACCTCACGCTGCAGATGACGCCGAGGTGGGGCCCCAAGGGGGGCCTGGTCAAGAGGAGGTGGCGCAGGAGGCGCCGCAAGGCAACCTCCCGAACTCCAGGCGCGTGGGGAGCGAGACCCCCAGGGACTGTAAGCCCGACCCTCGTCCGGACTCCATAACGGAACCTTCAGCGGTTTCGAAGTCCGGCAAGCGGCCCCTTCGTAGGAAGGGTAAGACACCGGTGTCCTCCGTCCAACCGGAGGCACCGGATAACTTACTGGAGGCGCTTAACGGCGCCTCCATCGACGAGGAGCACCGCACTGTTATGAGTGTGGTGATCCAGAAAGTTCAGTCCGCCAAGAGCGGGCTGACTGAAGCCTGCAACAGCCTTCTAACAGGCTTTGAGGTAAGTTTAGAATATGTAGAAATATTACCGCATTGACAGTAGCCTCGATGCTTAGTTCGGTGTTCGAGAAGAAAAGCCGGACTAAGGATCTAAAAAGATATCTGGGATTCTAACATAAGTATGTCAATATGGGAATGCAGGTTCGCTGCTGACCTCTGCCAAGACCGGGACTGCGGAGGTCAATGCATTGAAGTAGAGCCTCGAGCGGTCCGAGAACGAGCTCGGCCTTGCCAAGAAGCAGCTCGAGGACAAGGAAAGTTAGTAATACCTTATTAAAGAAATACCTTATAGAAAGGATTTGGTTGCAAAAGATAACAGGAATAACATGGGTACTGCAGGGGCCACGAGCGAGGTGGCGGCCCTGAAGGAGGCGGTGTCCGCGGCCGAAAACAAAGCGGCTGCGGAGCGCACCGAGCGAGAGAAGGGGGAGGCGGAGGTACGGCAAGAGCTCCAGGATCTCATGGAAAACACGAGGGTTTGGAGCGTGACTCGAAGACCCGAGAGTCCGAGCTTGCCTCGGCTCTTTAGAGTGCCAAAGCTGCTAAGGCCGAGGCCCAAAAAGCCCTTCAGGAGATTGAGGCAATAAAGAAGATCGCGGCGGGTAAGGAATTCTTTATGCAGAGCAAGAATGTAAAAGTCAATTATCTAGTACTTACCCGAATCCGGAGCTTTCCAGGAGCGTTCGCAGATCTGCCCGTGGTGTGTACGATCTTTGCGCATTCTACAGCGCCAAGGAGGGAGCTCGACGGAGAAGGTGTTCTGGTCTCGATATCTGAGGCCGACCGTCTGGTGCCTCTGAGCGACCAAATGAAGCAATGGTCGAGCTCACAAGGTCGCCGAACAGGCCATGAAGGGCCTCATAGTTGGTATGTGGCCATTGGAAGCCATGCACAGGAGCTACTTCGGGTTAGTGCCGGTGGTGGGCCTTTGTCCATGGATTGAAGTCATCAAGCGCTCTGCGCATTGAAGGTGCCCGTCGGGCCTTGCCCGTGCTAAAGTGCACTTTGGGGCAAGCTGGATGCGGAGAAGCTTGTGACAGACGGGCCACCGAAGGGCAAGGATCATCGCAAGCCCGAGATGTACTATGAGGCGTCTGAAGGGTGCCCGCCGTATAAGCGGATGAGTGCTCCAAAGATGTAATTTTTAATAGACTCGCATTTGTTATCATGTACGCTGAAAACTTATTCATATCGCTAAGCAACGCTTATTAATTTAAAATATTACCTACATGCGGCCGTTTATCAAATTTGAGAGATGGCAAGTCGTTGGCTTCAGCCCCCATGCCACGAAAGTCTTTGGGGTGTTCGGGATAAACTTGAGTGCTCTTGTTCCCATTCTTGGGTCCGTCGAGGGAGGTGCTCAACGCGACGAACAAGGCAACCGGACTTATAGTGCTTGAACACTCTCACTTAGCCATATAATTCTATAATTTTATATTTCGGCGAAGCCCCTAGTATTCGGAAGACCGAGTTCGGGGCGCTATCCACGCCTTGGCCGGACAATGCCGGTTCCTCGCTCTAAGCGGCATACGTCTTTAGGGACCCGAAAAAACCTCTCGAACAGCGACCGGCTCTCGCCCTATCATGACGGTCAGTTTTAGCTTTCTCCACTGAGGTGCTCAACCCAGCTCAATCGGGGCACAATCACAGTGGTTCTCCCAGTGCTGCCTTAGCCGATATAACGGAGCGTAAGGTACCAAAACATGGGAGCCGGGCAAACCCAACTATTGACCCAAGACATGATTCGGAGCCGATGCATATAATGCTATAAGTTCGGGGTGCCTCACTTGTGAAAGTGTTCGGACTTGTCACACCATGTTTTTGGGGTACATAAGCCCCTGGTGTATTGGTCGTACCAAATTATGCAGTTCTTGCGATGTCATAAATGAACATATGTAATGGGAAAGAATGCAATAATAGGCAAGAGCTATATATTGGTTATTAAAAAGAAGCGCAAATAAAAAGCGAGCGATACAAATTGTGCGATAAGCAAGGGATGGGACTATTTAACATGTCCCCTCCGAGGGTAAGCTGCGGGATGGTATGTAAAATAGGTATAATGCTCGTAGTAGAGACCACACGGACACTCGACATAGCTTTACATTTCTCTGGCTGTTGCCTTTGTGAGTTCGGTAGCGAATGCGGACAGGGCTTCGGAGAACGAGTCACGAAAGTAAGAAAAAGGAAAAAGAAAAGAATGACACAATCGGAGCCCACAGTGCGGTTGAGCCGCGTGCAGGCGTCAAGTGGTCGTGCCCCTCCCCTTATGCCCATGGTATCTCCAGAGCGTAGTTATGTACGCGTAGTACTGGCTTCGCAATTTCGCGAGGGCTGGGGTTGGCACCGGATTGCTACGCGTGCTCAGATCGTGCCAGGCGGTCTTGTTGTAGGTTACTCCGGGCGCGCTTGACGGTGGTCGGACGTTTAATAGCCGGACTCGATAATTGCTGTGAGAGGCTGCTTTGCACCTCCGCCGCGAGGGCCGCCTTGTGCTCCTCCGTTCGGAGAGAGCGTTCGGTGTTTCCATTGACCGTGATTACTCCTCGAGGGCCTGGCAGCTTGAGCTTGAGGTATGCGTAGTGCGGCACCGCATTGAACTTTGCAAATGCGGTTCGTCCAAGCAGTGCGTGACAGCCACTGCGAAACGGGACTATGTCGAAGATTAACTCTTCGGTTCGGAAGTTATCCAGGGATCCGAAGACCACTTCGAGTGTAACTGAGCCTGTACAATTGGCCTCTACACCCGGCATGACGCCTTTAAAGGTCGTCTTTGTAGGTTTAATCCTTGAGGGGTCTATGCCCATTTTGCGCACTATATCCTCATAAAGCAGGTTCAGGCTGCTACCGCCGTCCATCAGGACTCTAGTGAGGTGAAATCCGTCGATGATTGGGTCAAGAACCAATGCAGCGAATCCGCCGTGACGGATGCTAGTGGGGTGGTCCCTTCGATCAAATGTGATCGGGCAGGAGGACCATGGGTTGAACTTCGGGGCGACTTGCTCCATAGCGTATATGTCCCTTAGTGCACGCTTCTGCTCCCTTTTGGGTATGTGGGTTGCGTATATCATGTTCACCGTCCGCACTTGTGTGGGAAAGACCTTCTGTCCTCTATTGTTCGGCGGACGGGGCTCTTCCTCGTCATCGCTATGCAGCCCCTTGTCATTGAGTTACGCACTTAACTTGCCTGCTTGCTTGAACACCCAACAATCCTGTTGGTGTGGTTGGCTGGTTTTCGAGGGTGCCATGTATCCGCACGAGCAATCGAGTATTCGGTCCAAGTTGGACGGGCCACAGGTATTTCTTTTGAATGGCTTTTTTCACGACCGGTTTAGAGCCTCACGAATCCGGCATTGGCTACCGTATCTTCAGCATTATCGCCGTTAACGCGGCGCTTGTTCTTGTTATGACGCGACCTGCCATTGCTGTCCTTGGTATCCGAACTACCGGTGTTTGGCCAAGTTGTTGCTTGAGCTAGCCAGCTGTCCTCTCCGCGCAAAAAGCGGGTCATGAGTGTGGTGAGGGCCGCCATGGATTTCGGCTTTTTCCTGTCCTAGGTGCCGGGCTAGCCACTCGTCATGGATGTTGTGTTTGAAGGCTGCTAGCGCCTCTGCATCCGAGACGATCGGCGATCCGATTTTTCTTTGTTAGGAACCGCGTCCGTAATTGTCTCGCCGATTCTTACGCCGCTAAATTATATGGCTAAGGTCATCGGCGTCTGGTGGTCGCACATGTGTGCCCTGGAAGTTATCAAGGAATGCGGCTTCCAGGTCCTCCCAACAACTGATTGACTCTACTGGCAAGCTGTTGAGCCAATGCCGAGCTGGTCCATTAAGATTGAGTGGGAGGTATTTGATGGCATGTAGATCATCACCGCGGGCCATGTGGATATGGAGGAGATAGTCCTCGATCCAGACCACAGGATCTGTGGTACCATCGTATGATTCAATGTTTACGGGTTTGAAGCCCTCAGGGATTTGATGACCCATTACTTCATCTGTGAAGCATAGTGGGTGTGCGGCGCCTCTGTATTGGGCTATATCACGACGTAGCTCATATGAGCTTTGTCTACTGTGTTCGGCCCGGCCAGAGTTGCTGTATCCGGCGTGACGGTTATCATCACGTGTCGTGGGGCGCCCACGCGATCCGTAGATCGATCTTGTTTGCCTTGCCTTGTCCTCCAATATGTCTCGCAGGTCTGGCGCGTTTCCCCGTGCCTTGGTCGAGCGGCGCCGGCGGCTTGAATGGAGGGTCTAGAGGCCTCTGTCGCCACGCGTGGTGGCGGTCGGCCGCATCATGCGCTTGTGATGTAGGTTTTGGTGCTGCTTCCTCTAATTGGGGTAGCAGCCTGCGTTTTGGGTATCTCTTGGAGGGGCGTTCGAGTTCATACTCTTCGGCTGCAAGGACTTGATCCATTTGTCGCCTAGCAAATCTTGGTCAGCTCTAAGCTGCTGCTTTTTCTTGAGGCTGCTTGCCGTGGCCATAAGCCTGCGTTTGAAACGCCTCTGTTCGGCTGGGTCCTTAGGCACGACAAATTAAATCGTAAATCGAGGCTTGCCTCATCTTGGAGGAGGCATATAATTATCGTCCTCTACCTCTCTTTTACGCACTTTGTCGGCGGTCTTGCTTCTCCTCCTCCTCTGCCGAGTCCTGCTTTGGAGGGGGTCGCGTCTTCGGCATTGTCCGGGGTATTATTGTCTCCCGTGCCGGAATCACCGTTTTTACTGTGGCGGGATTTAGAACGGCGTCGCTGACGTCGGCGCTTGGGTTGTTTCTTGGAGGGGTCATCCTCCGCCGTTCCATCGCCATTCCCATCTTTTGGGATGTCCACCATGTATATGTCATATGACGAGGTGGCCTTCCGATTGCTCTGAGGCGCTGGGTCTTGGTAAATCTCCGGCATCTTCGTCCATACCGTCGATGTCTTCGGAGTTGAAGTCGAGCATGTCGGTTAAATTATCGACAGTGGCTACAAAGTGGGTGGTGGGTGGGCGTTGAATTTCTTTGTCGTCCGCATCCCAACCTTCCTGACCGTAGTACGGCCAGGGCTCTCCTGATAAAGAGAGAGACTTTAGTGAATTCAAGATGTCGCCAAAGGGGGAGTGCTGAAAAATGTCCGCGGCAGTGAACTCCATGACCGGCGCCCAATCGGATTCGGTTGGTAGGGGCGCGGAGGGTTCGGAGTTCGGATAGGAGTTCGGCACCCTGGAGTCAATGTCTTCGCAAAGGACAGGGATGGAGTTCGGCTCAATCGCCGTTGAGATCGTAGCCCCCGAGGCGGTGTCCAACCAACCGTCCTCGGTCGGCAAAACCGGCTCCGGATTAAGGGTCGGAGCGGGCGATCGGCGCGGCCTCCGTGGCCTTTCGCGGTAGAGCTAGATCGTACCCATCGAGGAGCGGTGTGGCGGCGCTTGGCTGTGGCTCGAATCCGTCGAAGATCAAGTCTCCGCGGACATCGGCCGTATAGTTCAAACTTCCAAATCTGACCCGATGGCCAGGGGCGTAGCTTTCGATCTGCTCCAGATGGCCAAGTGAATTGGCCCGCAGTGCAAAGCCGCCGAATACGAAGATCTGTCCGGGGAGAAAAGTCTCACCCTCGACCGCGTCATTGTTGATGATCGACGGAGCCATCGGGCCTATAGGTGACGACACAGAGGAACTCTCAATGAAAGCACCAATGTCGGTGTCAAAACTGGCGGATCTCGGGTAGGGGGTCCCGAACTGTGCGTCTAGGCGGATGGTAACAGGAGACAAGGGACACGATGTTTTTACCCAGGTTCGGGCCCTCTCGATGGAGGTAATACCCTACTCGCTTGATTAATATTGATGATATGGGTAGTACAAGAGTAGATCTACCACGAGATCAGAGAGGCTAAACCCTAGAAGCTAGCCTATGGTATGATTGTTGTTCGTCCTATGGACTAAAACCCTTCGGTTTATATAGACACCGAATAGGGTTAGGGTTATACAGAGTCGGTTACAATGGTAGGAGACCTATATATCCGTATCGCCAAGCTTGCCTTCCACGCCAAGGAAAGACCCATCCGGACACGGGACGCAGTCTTCAATCTTGTATCTTCATAGTCTAGGAGTCCGGCCAACGGTGATAGTTCGGCTATCCGGACACCCCCTAATCCAGGACTCCCTCACCCCCTTAGCGGCATGGATGGCCGCCGTCGACCGCTTCCTTGCAGCAACGCCAGTCGCCTCCTTCCACCAGTTGACTCGCTCCTGGAGACCGAAGTCCAGAACATTGTGGCCTTTCTTGAAGCTAGGGCCAACGTCCAGGAGTACGCCAACAACGGCGCAAGACACCGCCGTTGCCGTCGGTCAGTGGCCTGACGACACACAGAGCACGACAGAGGAGCCACTTCCCACCGCAAGACGCCCCCACCTCGTAATCTAAATTTGCCATGAAAAACGATTGGATTGCCATGCTTAAAATCTGAACGTTTATCATTTCTGTTTATTTTAGATCAATCGTCGTATAATTTAAAGTTGGAGTCAGACTGAATGAAATCTATGGTTTGATCGATTGAATGTTCTGCTAGAGCCGTATCAAATTAAATATAAAACATCATCAAGCCACATGTATTCCTTGTCATCCAACGACCTAGATTGCTTCAATGTCGAGCGCTCAACACGTTTAGCGTGCAGTTAATTTCATACCAAAAATAGTGCTAATCACATAATAACACGCAAATAATATCCAACTTAATATCTGCATGCACTTAATATACTTCCAAATTAAAGTGCATTGCACGTACACACTGACTAGTGCTGCTAGCACATGAAACTGGTGCCTTAACTTATGAATGCGTCCAGATATGGTCAACGGCAACATCGCCCGCGAGTTCTTCGTGTTTGCCCGTGCGTCTAAACGCAGAAGGGGAGGAGAGAGAGAGAGCACACATGGAACCCACCAGTAAGTGAAGGCGAATAGTACTACATGTTATCAATTAAATAGGTTGTGGTAATATAAAAAACATTATGTGAACAAAGGGAGGTACAACAAACATTGTTGTTCTACGTATGTTGCCTATTGACGTGCGGCTTGAAGGCCCTGGTCTCATGTTCGATCCTCGTCCTTTATTTTTTAATCTGTATATGGGTCCAAATTTGTTTCATGACATGTGGGCCCCTCGGTGTGTAGTTTGTAGCACTTTAATTTGTGGGTCCAAATTTGTTCCATTCCAAGTGGACTATCGGTGTGTAGTTTTGTAGCTTATTTATAAGAATTAAAGAGAACAACAGAGTTTTTTGCAATAATACCATGGTGCGATGTTGAAGGCGAGAAAGGACGTGCGAGAGAGCGATGACCGAGCAGGAGGAAATCAACTAGGGGAGTTCTTGGGGGTTGCAGCGGTGTTTCGAGTAGTTGTGGGCGAGTGCTCTGAAAATATAATCTAAACCGACCGGAATAAATGCCTACACAAATTAATCCAAGGTTGGAGTGCCCCTCGCAATGTAAATAGCTCCTCCTTTGCGAGGGATGGAGAGGTAGCTTCAATGTGTGGAAGATACGGCGTGAGAAAGCGAGGTCAATCGAGAGACATATAGATAGAGAGACAAAGTGAGTGTGGTCCGACATTCATGGAACAAATATATATATGCTCTGGAGAGATATTGTCCGATTGAGCCTTTGGAAAGGTGAGGGCTGTAAGATAGAGCTTGATAGATGATCTAGTCACAGACGTGTAGATATATTTTGTGCGTGGGAGGAAGCAAGGTCGATCAATCACATAGGGTCATCATGCGATCGAAAGAGTGAGACAGGTTGGAGAGAGTGACCTAGATAGACAATGTGCGTGAGAGAGTATACAATGTGAATAAGTCGAATTGGGCTCAAACATGGTGATATATCATTTTTGTCCGAGAAAGAGCGAGGTAAATCGAGACATACAAAGAGAGAGAGAGAGAGAGGGAGAGAGAGAGAGAGAGAGAGCATGGCTCGCCATGAGGTCGAAAGAGTGGGGGCGGCTTCGATGGATTGACCTAGATAGACAATCTGTGTGAGAGAGTATAGAGTGTGTCGATCGAGGCCCGGACAGGGAGATATATCATTTGTATGTGAAAGAAAACGAGGTTAAACGAGACTCAGATAAAGAGAGCGAGATTGAGCGAGTGTGGCCCACCGTGCGGAAGAAAGAGTGAGATAGTCTCGAGGGAGTGACCTAGATAGACAACGTGCGTGCGTGCGCACAAGAGGTTGGGGGGCTAGATAGGCAATGCATGTATTTAGCGCGAGAGGGTGAGAGGGAGAGAGAGAGAGATCGGCATGGGGTGCAATGGCGGGTGCGTGAGGTAAATACATTTCGCAACAGAGTGGAAAAAGGGGGTTGTGTAGTTGAGAGAGTTAGAGATCGAAACATGGAGAGAAAGAATGGATGTGTGTTGGAAACCGATAGCTTCCTAAGGTGGTTAGGAGAGGAATATTGACCGATACAGGAAATATGTAGCGTGTGTGCGTGTGTGCGGGGGGGGGGGGGCTAAAAACAACATTTGAATGTAGATAGTACGCGACTTAATATCGATGTTCCAATTCGGTGTACATTGTAAGATTTGAACTAAGGACCATGCATATGGGTAATTATTTCGAATTCATGCCATACTAGGTTTCAAAAAGTTGACATTGAGTCGATTTGTTGTGCTATTTTGTAGGTCATATGTTTGAATCCATCCAAAAGTTTTCTCACTACCATGGTGTTCATCATATACATATGAATTTGTATTAAAAAGTAGCGTGGATATAGTGAAATGCGAAATCCACGTTAGAATTGGAGATCGCTATGTGACACACACTCTAATTCAAATAACTAATTATGTGACGCACACTCTAATCCACGTTAGGGTGGATACCGTTTCGATTTTTTTTCAAATAACTCCTCATTAATTAATTTATAGTATCTCGTTTCGAATGACTAATTATTGCAAGGAAAACACGGGCATGGTAATACATACAGATTCATTTGCAAATGAAAGAAGATTCATTTGCATTCTCAAATGTAGCCGCACTAGGGTCATGTCGTGGTGGTCGCATGTGTCGGACGGACGCGTAGCACCCAGCCACCCACCCTCCTCCCTCACTCCCCCCTCCCCCCCAAAAAAGGACGACAACAAAATAAGTTCACGCTTCCACGTTTCGGATTGAAATATCTGGTGGCCCCAATTCCAGCCCTGCAAAATCTCCCTTCTCCACCGTCCCCTTCCGCGCCCAGATTGCTCAAATCCCTAATTCGCCGCCAACCCAAGAAAAGTTTGAATCGCCCCTCGTCTCGTCTCTTTCCCCACCTCTGTGCCGAACGATGACGACGAAGACGACGGTCGCGCTTCACCACCGCACCGGAGCTACCTCATCTACGCCCTCGTCCACCGCACCGGGTGGTTCACCGACAACGACTTCCACCGCATCAGGTGCGCTTCACCGACGCCGTCTCCCAGCTCACCGGGGCTACTTCACCGAGCACACCGTCACGCCTCCGCTCCCCGAGGCCGCTGGGGCTTCACCAACGGTCTCGTCCACCGCATCATAGCGCTCCGCTACCACTCAAGATCTGCATCTGTGCGCGGCCAGCCAACGCCAGCGCATCACCCTCAACGGCTCTGAAGTGACCCGCACTCTAGCTAGGCGAGTATGCCCAAACGCCGACCCGAACTAGGTATCCACACATCACTCCCTTGTGCACTGTTCCGACGATGTTTGGATATCCTTTCACTGCTCTCTTAGCTTACATGCCTATCCAACTCTGACTTTAACTCTTATTTCTTCTGGAGATATCATCTGAAACAAGCAAATCCATTTTTTAGCGAAGCATGATGGCGCTACGGGATCTGGTACACATCCTGCACACCCGTATAACCTTGCAAGTATCTGTCCTCCGGTACAATAGCAAGGTCGATTCCTCTGATTTGATCAGCCATTCGCCGTGTCAAAAATGCAGAGGGGGATGCAAGGAGCACAAGGCCTACACATCCAAGCAAGTGGTAACATGGACTTGTACATGGAACATCCCAAGCGCAAGCAGAGCTGCAGTGAGCTTTGTACAACGAGCTAAGCGTAAGTCCCTTCATTTCATTTCATTAAATCGGCATTCGTGTATGATTTGTGTGCGATGGCGGATCCACAATTCAAGTTACCAGGCGAACATTTAACTTAAAAAATACGAAGGCACTTGCACTGGGAAATCAACATAACTTGAGAAATGTGAAGCTACATGCACTTTGAAAACCAGCTAATGATCCAAAGTAGTTCAGATTATAAACACTAAATGACGCAAGCACCAAAAAACACAAAATGCAACATGGTGTACAAGGACTACAAACATAGTGCTGCACTGCTTGAATTATTCGTTCTCGGCTGAAAATATCGAAGTGTAATTGCACCTATAACCCGGCGCAAAACTGCATATCAATATATCTATCCTGCACAAGTATGCCAATAGTTTCAAACAACAGATTAGAAAAGTCTTTATGCTACGTTGTCATGATACGGGGACTTTCTGGTAGATGGCCTCGATGTTTCCTCAAGCCATGAAAATGCACTATAATTTGCTTGTCATCAATGCTGCAAATCTCTATGTCTCTCTCAACATAGCAGATCATCATTAGACACTAAATCCTTCAATGGGAGCTTGCAAAATGCTTGCATTAGATGCCTCATTAGACACTATATGTTCATCACCGGGAGCATGTAAAATGTTTGCATAAAATCCTTCATTAGCGATGCATTCATTAAACACTTGAGGCTCAAGAACAACATGAGCTTGTATGTTTGCACGGAAACTTGATTAGATACATCAGATTGATCGATTCGGTATTGATTGGGGGAGTTATAAAATAAGTAGAAATTGGTTTCATTTTCTCATAGATTCCCTACATACAAGCAGTTTTACAACACCGTCGAGTTTAACTATTGGCGAGAAATTGAAGAGTTGAATTAGATATAATCAGGGATGTGATGTACCTGCTTGTTGCGCATGCTACTCTTGCAAGCTGCGACTGTCTGTTTGCGCAAGCTCGATGCCATGCCCGTGCTGCCGCCGCTGCCTCCCATGCAGACTACACCCAGGGTTGGATCTTCATCTTCTTGTCCTTCCGTTCGCTTGAAGCCCGGCGACCACCCTCCAATGAGGGAGGAAGTGTTGTGTTGGTCTGTCCAGTGGCGGCTAGGTTAGGAGCAAACCGGACTAGAGGCTAGAGCAGATGAATTGGGATTTTTCCTACTGTCGATCGATATGGGAGGCGCTCGTTTGGGCCGCGAGCCTTCTATAGGGCCTGCCTTGCACTTATGTTATTGGCCTATCCAAATTGAAACATTTTTCTTCATTTTTTACATTGCCTGCTCTAGCGTTGGGACGAACAAAACTAGCCTGGGCCAACCTGGATGACTCAAACTAGGTGCACACTTTCGAGCCACCCGAGGCGGCCGCCCATACCAGCCCCTATGGTGGCGTCACCCCTTTTTGCGTGTATGATAGAGGTAGTGAAAAATATTCCAGTGGCGCTTTTGATTTACCCACATAATGGTTGAATTGCTTGTTTCTATGAACTGAGTTCACCAATAATGTGAAGGATGCCCGTCTTTTCATCCTATTGTAGATTGCTTAGATCTCGATATGACAAAATTAATCACATGAAATATATAGTAAAAGCCAGTGTGATGTGTGTGGCTACAACTAGTCTGACTACACGTCCTCATATAACATATCAAGGACGCACCCTCTTACCAGATTAACTATTCGACTTACCAATGCAGTGTGGGAAGAAAGAAGTATTGGGACTGCGTATCCAAGCAATTGATGCCATGAACTCCTTTGTACAACCTTGTAAGCGAAAAAGAAGTTGCAGTGTAATGCATACAAAGAACTAAGCGTAAGTTCGATTACTGCTTCTCAGAATTTTAGTTAGCCACTTATTGCAAAATTGTTCAATTACGTTGCTTGGCTTAATTTAGTTTACTATCGATTACATAATGCCACAGCCTGTTAATCCTATTATAGACTGCACCTATCTATGTGTTTGATACTTATTGTTAAGAATTACTGTTTGCACGAACTTAAATAGCTACTTGTTTGTTTAAGCGCTTTCTTTGCTGCAACAACGGGTTACAATGATGTTAATAACTACTTTTCAGCATCGAATTGAAACTCTTTAATTCCTTGTTTGTTTAATTGGTTTGCTGTTATAACTCCCAGTTGAGATGTTTTGCTAACTTCAAATTTTCTAAATCCAATCAGAACTTTAATGGCAAAACAGGTTAGCCCAAGATCAAAGAACGAGGTCCCCATGAACGTTGTATCATCCCACAGCAGTGGCACCGACCCAATCGTGCATTATGCATTGCCAACTGCTGATGCTCTAGAGGCTAAACTAGTGGTAGAAAGAGATTCTGCTTTTGCACTTACAGATGAAGTTGACATGTTGAGGAAGAAAACAACACAATCAGTAGCAGTACTCAAGACAACCATTAAATATTTGGTGGATTTCAAAATGAAGCAAGCTGAGACTGACCACATTGTTAAGGTCCTAAAGGAAAAAAGGAAATTAAATTCCCACTTGGTAAATCATAGGTGAAATGTTCTTTCCATCGTTGAATAACCTTTGTGTTGTTTGTTCATGTAATCAATCAAACCATTTGTTTTAGAGATCATGTAATAATTGTTTTTTGTTTTTTGTTTTTTGGTTTGTAATTTTATTTGAGCACAAGTCTGTATTAATTGATAAGACTCGGAGACATTTCATTTTGATTGCCGTGCCAGACCTACAAATATGCCAATCGGGCTGAATGTGCATTCAGCAATAATAGTAGTATAGATGGACCATAAGTGGCACGCATCGGAAAGGGCCAATATGCTGCAGTAGCTTGGCTAAAAAAAGGATGTTGTTGTAGCAAAGAAAAGTACAGCGGCCTGGCTTATGTATGTTAGTTGATATTATTGATCCATATACTCTATAAGTGTTTATATGTCTATTAGTTCTGTACATTCTTGGTTGATTCACTCGGTATTTGAATCTTGATACATCGCTTGTGTACATATCTAAATGGGAGTACACATTATGTTGCGTGTGACATTTGAGTTGGACATGAAGTGTTCCAAATATTCAATTCACCTTAAAGCTGGATTATAGCTTACGAATTTGAGTATCGGCATTTGTAAACCATATTCATATATGAGATGGAATACATCTTTGTCGTACTTTTGAATATATATAAAAACACATAGAATGATTTATAAAGATTCGTATAGGAATACAAAATGGATTCGAATTTAGTTGCCAGGGTAAACATGGATGCTTATTGTCTCGAAATTTGAAAGAAGCGGAAAAATGTCCACTCCCACGTCGACTGCCCGAAGCCAAGTGTTTGGGAGATGGAATTACTGTCTACCCATTATACGGACAATCCATTGGCCCGATTTCCACTGGTCTAAATAGGGGTAGGATAGTAACTTCAATAAGACGTGACACGACCACCTCAGAGCCCATTCCGACACGGTGGGCGCCAAACATGGGCAGCAAAACACATTTGATTCAAGCTCGTCCGAAAGACCTCTGTTTCTCCCTCCATTTCCCCATTCATACACGGTGGGCGGCAAAACAAACTCGACTCGGCCAAAATCGATGTAGGCAAATATTTTCAATAGGGGCAGGTTTGTAACTTCACTCAGACGTGACACAACCGCCCTACCTGTCAGCCCTGTTCATACACCGTGGGCGCCAACCACCCTCTCCTCGCCCGAAATCGCTCTGGGCAAATATTGGCGAGATGCGAGATTACCGTCGTATCCCCAACCGACGAGACGTCCAAATTTTAAACGGGGGCTAAGTTCGTAACTTTCCCATATTTCAGACAGGCGCGTCCCAAAAACATGGTTCCCCGTACCTCTCCCTCCATTTTCCCATTCATACACCGTCCGCGCTAGAACACCATCCCCACACCAGCCTCCGTCCGCCACCCCATCCATCGCCGCCGTCCTCCACCACATCCATCGCTATTGTCCTCCATCACATCCATCGCCACCGTCCTCCACCATGCCGGAGCGCCTACCAAGACCGCGTTGTCCACTGCTAGAGATGGATGTTTCTCATCCACGGTGACAGACCAAGGGCCTTGCATCATGTCGTCTCGCTTCATCGGCGCCGTCGTCCTCTTTGTCAGGGCCGCTCACACGACCTTCTCTTCCACATAGCAGGACTTATCCCCGATGCACCCTGCTCACCGTCGCAGATCTGCTTCAACGCCACCGACAGCCATCGCACCCCAATGCCTACACGGGCGCCGCAAGAGAGGTGGTACTTCATATCTCCTCAACTTTTGATCTCAACGGAAAATAGATCTTAACTTGGTTACTCTACTTTCTTTTCAGCTCTTAGAATTTAGTTCTTAGTTCAAGCAAACAATGGCTGCTAAATATCATTTCTCCGGTTTCCCCTTTATGATCACTATCTGATCGAGAATCGTTATACATCATAATAGCACTGCTCGACCCATCAAGCTAAACAAGCTTAGTTGTTCAAATACGAATCTGATATTATTAAAACAGACTCGTTTAATTGGTCAGCTAAATATTCCTAAATTAGTTTCAAAAATGTATGTTCGCCGCTCGGGTGTGTATCTCTACAGGGTGCCCACTGTGGGCCGGCCCACCCTGGGATTTTGGGTCATCCCAGGCCCCGATTCCCCTATGTTCTGCTGCGTGCTTCCGGTCTCTACTCGCCCCCAGCCGCCTGCCTCACCGGCGACTTGCCGTCCCCGGACGTCATGACTCTAGGAGGAGACGCCAGACTAACAGGAGGTTAGGAGCCACTCGCCCAACAGCGTCACCGCTGCCCGGGCGCACCGCCGTGCGTACCTTCCCAGTCCGTTCAGGGCTCAGGCCTGCAGCACCCACTAAGCCAACCCGATTTATCCTGAGATAATTCCTCAACACTCATCAGCCACTCCTCATCACCCATTTTCTAATTGATTCATTACTCATTAGGCAGGATTGTCATTAGGGTTTGTTGTGTGCTCAGTGCTACCTACACTTAATGGTTCAGATGTATTTCGGTAATCTTTAGTACCTGTAAAGTTTCACAGGGTTTTCAAAATTCCGGCCCTAGGAACAGACACTAGTCATTTTGGATTGTTGGTCGTAGTGACATTGACCCAGATTACTACTGCAAGCCAGGTTTGTTGAAAATTTTACTTGTCTTTCTTACTCATTCGATATAATATCCAATTATTCACGTCGATTAGTTGCAAACAATAAGTGCTAGACAAACTTCTTGATTCAGATTTTGGACAGTCTCTTACTGCAGTTACAATTCTGCATACTTGTCCTAGTGAGCTCACAAGTAAATGATTGATTCACTACATCTATGCTTGCCTTGTAATATTTGTTGTCAATATTCTTTTAGGTGGACCACCCTGTTTCTAAATACTGCAACCGTAGACATGGGTGAATAGTATTTATCTATGTGATCTCTTCCATCATGTGTGGGCAACGAACACTGCATTGTATAGAAAGAAAGTGTCATTTCCAGCTTTTACATAGGCTTCGATCTTTTACATGGAATACAATCTGCCTACTTGCTTTGTGTCACACTACCAACACTCCACCCTTGAAGCTAAACATTATGCCACTCATAATTCCTTAGTTTATTTGTTCAAATACGAATTTCATATAATTCTAATGTTCCTACTTCAGTTTTGAAATGTGTATACTTTGTTATAGAGACATAAGGGGTTTGTATTTTTGTGTGTGGTGCAGTCACAGGGTTGGGGTGAACTTTGCATATGCAGGGGTTTATAGGGAGAAACCCTTCGAGTTGAATCCATAATGCATTCCATAGATAATCTGACTACTTTTTATGTTTTCATGAATCTCGGATTACGAACAGCATCATAATGATTATGAGCTTGCGCATGAAAAGAATAAAGCGTAACAATGCCATGGCTGTCAAACTTGGCATTAAGGGACTGAAATCAAGTGCGGATGCAATGCAATGCAAACGATCTCCACCTCTGATTCATGCTCGTAATATGATCCTAATAGTGATTACGAGCTAGAGGGAGACATAAGTCAATGTAGCTCCCTAGTGGAGGAGTCGAGGAAGATGCCCTATCTTATTCACCCATCAAGGTGCTTGCTCTAACTTTCCAAGGTTATATTTGTCGCACATATCTTGCAACTGATGCTTTGCATTGCTTCTACTTTGTTGAACTGCCACTAGCTTAGTTTACACATCGTGTATGTGAATACGGCCTGCCTATCCATTTTCAGTACATATTCCATCTGTCATCGTACCATATTTATCCATTCAAATGCTGTTCTTGTGTATCAGACGTTCAAAAGGAAGAGGGCGATTGCTGACCGTGGAGGAGCACAAGAAAAGTATTTGGAGAAGGTAGTGGCACCTGATAAATCAAATAGCCCATTAGGTGTAGTTGCAATATCACCTGACCCACAAAACACCCCAACTCTAGCAGACTCTATCCCTACTACACTGGTCATTTCTGATGCCCCAACTCAGCAGACCCCAACTGGAGCAAACATTATGATTATGCCAGTTGACATAGCACCAGCTCTACGATGCAAAACCCCCATTACAGCAAAGAGTACACCAAATCCAGTTGACAAATCCCTTTTCAAACCAGAGAGAGCCCCAATTGCAGCAAATAGGACCCCTGTTCTATTTCTTCCCAGTTTAGAAGACAAAGCTTATATTGTTGTCAGGAACTTTGTGCGCATCTTTCCTTCATGGAAAGATTATACATGCATACGTAACAATTCCCGATCTTCCTCCGCAACTTACGCGTAAGTAATGTACTAATGTTATTCATGGTTATTCTGCATATGTTTACTGACGAGAAGACACAAGATTTCATTCTTTTAAATAGGCGAGGACCAAACTGGATTGTGAAGATGAGCAAGGGTTGGTTGCGCTTTTCAAGCACTCGTTGATGAAGTATCGTTCCTACCTGAGGCAAGCGCACTTCGATGGCAAGCCTCTAAACGAAATTTCTGTTAAGTCTCCGGTGCTACATTTATCCGACAGTGACTAGAACAATCTTGTTACACATTGGTCTCGGCTACAGCGTAAGGTACTATCTATGATATCACATCACACTTTGAACTACATTTTTGCATTTGCCTTAACGTCTCACTTGTACGAAAACTGTTAGCAGAAGAACATTCATTCTCAAGGGACCACAGAATCTCGCAACTATACTGCTTTAATCGCATTGCTCTTGTGAGTACCCTTTCCCTGTATGACCATACTTACTTTCATAGCTGTTTGATTATGTAGCATCACTGCACATGTTAGCCTCGTTATCGTCCATTTGGTGGACATTATAAGATCTGTATGGACTCTTACATAAATTTAGAATCAACCCAATGCTTTTGAAGAGGTTTAGCTCTGCAGTCCTCTTGCAAGGACTGAACGTCGTCTATCACTGTACTTACATTAACAGCTACTCCCTCCGTCCCATAATATAAGAACGTTTTGTATGACACGGTGTTCAAAACACTCTTGTATTATGGGAAGAGGGATTGGTTCATTGTGTAGCATTCTCGCATCTTATCTCCCTCGCCCACCATTTACTAAAAAGATCAGGATCTATATTTAATCTTACCAAAAAGTAGAATACATGACGATGCTGCCGGTCTTGAAGTGTAGCCCATTGCTCTTGTCGATACATTTTGTCTGTAATGCTTGTACTTCGAGGATTGGTAGTTGATTATGTAGCATCAATCGCATCTTATCTTCATTATCCTCTATCCCTTCCAGTATTATCATATCTATAATTACTCTCTACAAAATGCGAGTACAGGCAATGCTTATGAAGAAGATTTTGTCTTTGAAATTCTTGAGTTATCCTTCCCTTGACATGGAGAAGGGCATTATAAAGCCAATGTTAACTGTTAATGTAAGTCAGTCCTTCTAAAGCCTTTATCCTCAACTGTTGTTTAATTTGCTCATACTCCCTATCGTTTACTGCTGTTAAGTTTGCTGTTTCTACCAAAATGCATGTTCGCAAGAACCGTAAGTTCTAAGTTTTATTTGTAAAACCAAATTCCTTATTCATACCATGCACATTACTCAATACTCCCTATATGTATGCTTGTTTTTGTGGATCTATAATCCAAAGTGTGTGGTGAAGCAGCCCACGTTTGCACCTTGTCATCTCTGTTTTATCTTCTTGATGTGGTGATGATATGAACAACATGCCATGCACATTAACCAAAATAGATACAATCATTTTCTTTGCCCTTCATCTATGCTTGTTATGTTGACATGGTAATCCAGTAGTGTGGTGAAGCTCCCCGCATTATGAACAATGCCAAATTATGCTATTGATATTTTGAACTTACTCTTTATTTTCTAATTTGAAATTGGATGGAATTGATGGAGACAGTTATCATCTTTGTTTATACACGTGCAAAACCTGTCATCTCTACGCTTTGTTTCAGGGTGATATGCACGATGGCATGCACAAGTCTCTTTGAAGGCTGTGCGACAAACCCAACATATATTGCAGCAAAGAAGGCAAAACATCTTGAAGATAGCGAGACAACCCCAAAGTCTTGTCTTGATGCAGTGTTCAAGTTACTTGGGACTAGCAGTCAGACAAGCTCACAGAATTCGTTGTCTGAATCAGTTCGACTTCTTTAGTCCAAAGTTCTAGCAGAAAGGCATTCTGCAACTCAACTTCGAGTTGAAGTCCTATCTCTAAGAAAGATTGCGAATAACACCAATGAGAACCTCATCGCTAAACAGCTACACCTGGAAGCTATGACCGACATGCTAGGCCGGTCTCACAGCCTTGCTTTCGTGACTTCTTGGCGCAGTTCCCAGCAAGGCTAACCTTTCCTGAACTGTCTTGGAAGTGGTCTCGGTTCAGTATTATTTTGTTACGCTGCAATGGTGCCCAATTTTTGTAATCCGCTTCTTCGTTGCGCTTTATGATCACTGGTGGCGAACTTCGATGCCTAGTGGATGTCATATACCATAAATCCTTTATTGTATAGTGTAGGTTTATTCTTAGTTACTATGCCGTAATTTCTTTATTGTATAGAGTAGGTTTGTTCTTAATTCCTACTAGTTACTGCCATCATTCGCTATCTGAAAAAAAAATCACATGTAGTCGACCGGGCCGAAACATTCTCCTCTAACGGGCCTGGTGTTTACCGGGCCACAATTGGGCCATCCTGCATCTTTCTTGGGCCTGAATGATTGGGGCCTTCACACTTTGCGCGAGGCCCACAACTTACACCGGCCTATATTTTAGTTGGGCCTTTTGTGGACCCAACGCTTAGTTTGGCCCAGGTAGCGTTGGGCCATTAACATCTTGAATATTGTCTTGGCTTTACGGCCCAGATGAAACCACGGGCCTTTAGCGACTGAAATGCATATTGGGCCTCAATTTTCACTAGTCGTCGACGGGCCTTCAAAGGCTGAAATGTAGACCGGCCTTTTGGGCCCGATTATATCACGCAGGCGATTACAGTGATGAAACATATCTCGGGCCTTAGTTGTCCCATCGATATGATGGGCCTTTAAGAGGCCGAAAGCTTAATCTGAACATCAATGGGCCGAATTATGCGACAGGCCTTTAACAGGCCCAAAGTCACGTTGGGCTTAACTGTTGCCACCTTTATCACGTGCCGTTAGTGGGCCCGACGTCCCGTCGGACCATATATGGCCCATGGGCAGCACGGGCCATTCCCAGGCCGAAAGTCACACCGGGCTGAAATGGGCCCATGTCTACATCGGGCCTCTAACATGCCGAAAGTCACTGGGTTGTAATTGGGCCCAAATATTCGGCGAACAATTAACGGGCCAGATCTGACTTCGGGCCGTAAATGGGCCCAAATATTCGGCGAACAATTAACGGGCCAGATCTGGCTTTGGGCCATAAATGGGCCTTTATTAAGCAGATCGTCATTGGGCTGGCCCACTAGTACCCGAGTAAGTACTACGGGTCTTTGACTGGGTCGTCCTTTTTAACCTATATGGGCCTCTGTTGGGTCGTGCCATGTGTCGACGTATCATAGGCGCTTTGGGTCCAATGAGTGGATGACATCTGTCCCAACAGTGAGCCGACACGTGTTTCCTCCAACCAATGATGATTTTTCACGTGGAAAATCCCCATTGGTCGGGGCTGTTAACGGGTTATCGGATCCAAAACCGGACCCGGTAGCTTAACGGCGTTCGTTACGGTGGATGCCACGTGTCGGTCACCCTTGACGAAAAGCACTTACGTGACGCGATTTATCGTCATGGAAGTGGACACTTCCGTGATGATAATTTTGGTAATGTCATGGAACACTTCTACGACAGCACAGGTATGACTATCTTGATTCTGTCATAAATTTGTCATGGATGTACATGCATGACAGAGAATGTGACCTACTGTGGCAAACACGTATCATCACAGAAGTTTATTTTTTTTGTAGTGATAGGGGCTTATACTGTTTCCTCCCAACCTTTTACCTCAAGATAATGTCAACAATAGTAGTTTATGATAACTTACATCTAGTTGGATATATATCAGGATCTTTCCAACACAATTTGCTTGCCAACGGATAAAATGTAAAAAGGAAAGGTGAAGATCACCATGACTCTTGTATAAGGTATAAGACAAGAATAAAAGATAGGCCCTTCGCAGAGAGCGAGCAGAGGTTTCCATGTGCTTTTATGGTTGGATGCACGAAATCTTAATGCAAAAGAACGTCACTTTATATTGCCACTTGTGATATGGACCTTTATTATGCAGTCCATCGCTTTTATTGCTTCCATATCACAAGATCGTATAAAGCTTATTTTCTCCACACTAATAAATCATACATATTTAGAGAGCATTTTTTATTGCATGCAACAATGACAACTTACTTGAAGGATCTTACTCAATCCATAGGTAGATATGGCGGACTCCCATGGCAAAACCAGTTTTAAGGATATTTGGAAGCACAAGTAGTATCTCTACTTGGTGCAAAGAATTTGTCTAGCATGAGAGGGAAAGGCAAACTCAACATGTTGGATGAGCCATGACAATATACTTTATTTCGGATATAAGAAAACATAACCCATTACATTGTCTTCCTTGTCCAACATCAACTTTTTAGCATGTCATATTTTAATGAGTGCTCACAATCATAAAAGATGTCCAAGATAGTGTATTTATATGTGAAAACCTCTCTTTATTTATTACTTCCTATTAATTGCAACGATGACCAAAACTATGTTTGTCAACTCTCAACAACTTTATTCATCATACTCTTTTATATGTGAAGTCATTACTCTCCATAAGATCAATATGATCTCTTTAATTCTTTTTATTCTTTCTTTTATTCCCTCAAGATCATAGCAAGATAACCAATCCCTCGACTCAAGACTAATATTTATTATATATAGCTCACGGACTCGATTTCATAGAAGGATCATAAAGCAAGGCTCAAAACTAGATCATACTAAACCTTTATTCTACTAGATCAAAATATTACAAAAAGGATCGAACTAAGAAAAATGATAAAGATAGGAGTGTGATGGTGATACGGTACCGGGGCATCCCCCCCCAAGCTTGGCAGTTGCCAAGGGGAGTGCCCATACCCGATACTCAGTTCTCTTTCCTCGGAGGTGGTGATGATGGAGTTGATGGAGTTGATGGTGTAGGCTTGTCGTCCTTCTTCCAAGGCAAGGCTCACCATCATAGAAAGATGATCGAGTCTCCGGGATCCTCAAATCTGCAGTCAAACTCCTCCTCTTGAATCTATATTCATACTCACAGTTTTGGTTTTGCAGGTCATAGATCTGGGCTTGGAGGTGCTCGATTTTCTCGTGAAGCTTGAAGATGGCCTCCCCAATGTTCTTGGCATCCAGCTTGTGGTTGTTGGTGAACTCCGCGATCATCATGTGGTTGGCGTCGAGTCCGTGTTCCACCATCCCTTGGCACTTGAAAACTTTCTGCTCCATTGCTTAGAGTCTTGTCTCCATGCTTCCGGTTCTCCTTGGTCCCTCAACATCGCGGATGTGCAGCACCCCCTCATGCATATCAATGGTTTGAGGGTGTTGCAGCACCTCCGCGAGGTAGGGGTTGATGACCTTCTCGAAAAACTTGTCCTTGGGTGCGCTCGAAGATGTCATGGTGATCTAGATCTGTCAGAAAAACAGCTCGAAACAAAAACAGGAGATATTTGTGTGGTATGGTGGTCAAAACCTTCTGGAGATTATATAATGAATTTTTACCAACCAAAAGAAGTATCGTGCAAGAAAACAGAGTCCGGAGGGCACACGAGGTGTCTACGAGGAAGGGGGCGCGCCCTCCACCCTCGTGGATGCCTCGTGTCCCTCCCGGACTACTTCTTATTTTTTTTATTTTCTAAAATATTCCAAAACGGAGAAAATTTGCTATTAGAACTATTTTGGAGCCTATTTACCTACCGTACCACATACCTATTCCTTTTCGAAGTCTGAAATGTTCTGGAAAGTGTCCCTTATGTATTCCTCCGGGGTTACGGTTTCAATAACATTAGTTTCAACATTTATTGGATTACCTGAGATATAATGTTTGATTCTTTGACCATTCCCCACCTTTGGATTTGTGCCTTCGAAGTTGTTGATTTTTATGACACCGGAACGATAGACCTCCTCGATAACGTAAGGACCTTCCCATCTAGAGAGAAGTTTTCCTGCAAAAAACCTTAAACGAGTGTTGTATAGCAGAACATAATCACCTACATTCAACTCATGCTTTTGTATTCTTTTGTCATGCCATCTTTTAACTTTTTCTTTAAATAGTTTGGCATTCTCATAGGCTTGGATTCTCCATTCATCAAGTGAGCTAATGTCAAATAGCCTCTTCTTACCGGCAAGTTTGAAAGCATAATTGAGCTCTTTAATGGCCCAATATGCCTTGTGTTCTAGTTCGAGAGGTAAGTGACATGCTTTTCCATAAACCATTTTATACGGATACATACCCATAGGATTTTTATACGCAGTTCTATAGGCCCATAATGCATCATGCATCAAGTTTTTTGGACCAATTCTTTCTAGATATATTAGTAGTCTTTTGCAAAATTAATTTAATCTCTCTATTACTCAATTCTACTTGACCACTAGATTTTGGATGATATGGAGATGCAATTCTATGATTAACATGATACTTAGCAAGCATTTTACGAAAGGTACCATGAATAAAATGTGAACCACCATCAGTCATTAAATATCTAGGGACTCCAAACCTCGGAAAAATAACTTCTTTGAGCATCTTAATAGAGGTGTTATGATCAGCACTACTAGTTGGAATAGCTTCTACCCACTTAGTAACGTAATCAACAACAACTAAAATATGTGTATACCCATTAGAGGAAGGAAACGGTCCCATGTAATCAAAGCCCCAAACATCAAATGGTTCAATAACAAGTGAATAGTTCATAGGCATTTCTTGACATCTACTAATATTACTAATTCTTTGACATTCATCACAAGACAAGACAAACTTACGGGCATCTTTAAAAAGAGTAGGCCAATAAAAACCGGATTGCAATACCTTATGCGCAGTTCTATCTCCAGCATGGTGTCCTCCATAAGCCTCGGAGTGACACTTGCGTAGGATCTGTTCCTGTTCATGCTCAGGTACACAACGTCTAATAACACCATCTACTCCTTCTTTATAAAGGTGTGGGTCATCCAATAAGTAGTGTCTTAAATCATAGAAAAACTTTTTCTTTTGCTGGTATGTGAAACTAGGTGGTATAAATTTAGCAACAATGTAATTAGCATAATCAGCATACCATGGAGCAGTACGAGAAGCATTTATGACAGCTAATTGTTCATCAGGAAAACTATCATCAATAGGTAGTGGGTCATCAAGAACATTCTCTAACCTAGACAAGTTGTCTGCAACGGGGTTCTCAGCTCCCTTTCTATCAATAATATGCAAATCAAATTCTTGTAGCAAGAGAACCCATCTAATAAGTCTAGGTTTAGCATCTTTCTTCTCCATAAGATATTGGGCCAATTCTAGTTCTGCCCCTAACTCGAACCCACTACTCAGTTTTGCCCCTAATTTTCAGGTATGCTCAGTTTTGCCCCTCCGCCGTTAGTGTCACTTATAGAAATGCCCTTTTGCGCCGTTAACGTCTGGTCAAAGTACTTTGACCATCCAGAAAAAAATATCAAAAAAATCAAAAAAATATGAAATTTGGTGGGATCGAAGATAGTCATGTCCGCAAGGCGCGTGCCACATTTTTGTGTTGGTTGGACACTCCGGGAGCTCGTGGCAAAGGAAAACAAAAATAATTTTTGCCTATGAACAGTAAATTCGAAAAAATAGCAAAAAAGTTAAAAAAATTGAATTTATTTGGCGTCAAAGAGGCTTGAGTGCACAAGGTGCTTGCAAGTTTTGGTGATCAAATGACGTACGAGGCGCTCTAGAGAAAAAAACAAAATAGTGCATTTTTTCAAAGTTTTTGAGCTAAAATTTGTTTTTTTTTCCATGAGCTCCTACGATGTCCAAACACAACAAAAACGTGCACACATCTTGCGCACCTGAATATCTTCAGTCCCACGAAATTTCATATTTTTTGATTCTTTTTCTATTTTTTTGAATTTACTGTTCGCATGCGTACAAAATTTATGTTTTCCTTTGCCACGAGCTCCCAGGTTATCTGAACGGCATGAAAATTTGTACACGCCTTGCGGACATGAGTATCTTCGATCCCACAAAGTTTCAATTTTTTTTGATTTTTTTGCTATTTTTTTAGGATGGTCAAAGACCTTTGACCGGACGGTAACGACAGAGAAGGGCATTTCTATAAGTGAAACTAACGGTGGAGGGGAAAAACTGAGCATACCTAAAAATTAGGGGCAAAACTGAGTAGTGGGTTCAAGTTAAGGGCATAGATGTAAATGTCCCTAAGATATTTAATAGCAGCATGATCAGTGTGAACAGTTACTTTAGAATCAATGATATATGGTCTGAACTTATCACAAGCAAATACAACTTCTAAAAATTCTTTTTCAGTAGTAGCATAATTTCTCTGGGCACTGTCTAGAATTTTACTAGCATATTGGATAACATTTAATTTCTTATCAACTCTTTGTCCTAGAACAGCACCTCTGACATAATCACTAGCATCGCACATAATTTCAAAGGGTAAATTCCAATCAGGTGGCTGAACTATAGGTGCAGAAATGAAGGCTTTCTTAAGTATTTCAAATGCTTCTACACAATCATCATCAAAGACAAAAGGAACATCTTTTTGTAAGAGATTAGTCAGAGGCCTAGAAATATTTGAGAAGTCCTTAATGAACCTCCTATAAAAACCGGCAGGACCAAGGAAACTTCTTATACCTTTAATGTCCTTAGGACACGACATCTTTTCAATAGCATTAACTTTAGCTTTATCAACTTCAATACCTCTTTCAGAAATTTTATGCCCAAGACAATACCTTCATTAACCATAAAGTGGCACTTCTCCCAATCCAAGACAAGATTAGTTTCTTCACATCTCTACAAAACTCGGTTAAGGTTGCTTAAGCAATCATAAAAAGAAGTTCCATACATGGAGAAATCATCCATGAAAAGCTCAACAATCTTTTCACAAAAGTCAGAGAATATAGTAGTCATACATCTTTGAAAGGTAGCAGGTGCATTACATAAACCAAAAGGCATACATCTATAAGCAAAGGTACCGAAAGGGCAAGTAAAAGTAGTCTTTTCCTGATCCTCTTTTGACACAGGTATTTGAGAGAAACCAGAATAACCGTCTAGAAAGCAGAAATGTGTATGTTTGGATAATCTTTCTAGCATTTGATCAATAAAAGGTAAAGGGTAATGATCCTTTATAGTAGATTTATTTAATTTGCATTAGTCAATTACCATTCTATAACCTGTAACAATTCTTTGTGGGATCAAATCATCTTTATCATTAGGAACAACAGTAATACCTCCCTTCTTAGGGACTCAATGGATAGGACTTACCCACTGACTATCAGCAACGGGATAAATTATACCTGCCTCCAGAAGCTTTAGTATTTCTTTTCTTACCACTTCTTTCATCTTTGGATCTAACCATCGTTAGTGATCAACAACCGGTTTAGCGTCTTTCTCCAATTTTATTTTGTGTTGGCATAGAGTGGGACTAATGCCCTTAATATCATCAAGAGTATATCCAATAGCAGCACGGTGCTTCTTCAGAGTTTTCAATAATTTATCTTCTTCCTGCTCTGAAAGGTTAGCACTAATAATAACATGATATATCTTCTTTTCATCAAGATAAGCATATTTAAGAGTATCAGGTAATGGTTTAAGCTCAAACACGGGATCACCCTTGGGTGGAGGAGGATCCCCTAGAATTTCAACAGGCAAGTTGTGTTTCAAAATAGGTCCCTGTTTAAAGAATACTTCATATATTTCCCTTCTTTAATTCATAAACATATCATTTTCATGGTCTAACAAATATTGCTCTAAAGGATCATTATGAGGCACGGCAATAGAAGCAAGACCAATAATTTCATCTTTACTAGGCAATTCTTTATCATGGGGTTGTCTACAAAATTTAGAAAAATTAAAATCATGAGACATATCCCCTAATCCAATAGTAACAACATCCTTTTCGCAGTCTATCCTAGCATTAACAGTATTCAAGAAGGGTCTACCGAATATAATGGGACAAAAGTTATCTTGTGGGGAAGCAAGAACAAGAAAATCAGTAGGATATTTAATTTTCCCACACAAGACATCAACATCTCTAACAATCCCAACCGGTGAGATAGTATCTCTATTGGCAAGCTTAATAGTAACATCAATATCTTCTATCTCAGCAGGTGCAATATCATGCATAATTTCTTCGTATAAATAATAAGGTATTGCACTGACACTAGCACCCATATCACATAAACCATGATAGCAATGATCTCCTATTTTAACAGAAATAACAGACATCCAACAACAGGTCTATGTTTATCTTTAGTATTGGGTTTAGCAATTCTAGCAGCTTCATCACAGAAGTAAATAACATGATCATCAATATTATCAACCAAGAGATCTTTAACCATAGCAATACTAGGTTCAACTTTAATTTGCTCAGAGGGTTTGGGTGTTCTTATATTACTTTTGTTGACCACAGTTGAAGCTTTAGCATGATCCTTTATTCTAACAGGGAAAGGTGGTTTCTCAATATGAGCAGTAGGAACAATAGGATCAACATTATAAGTGATAGTCTTTTCTTCAACTTTAATAGGTTCAACTACTTTTACTTTAATGGGAGGATGATATTTAAACCACCTATCCTTAGGGAGATCAACATGAGTAGCAAATGATTCACAGAAAGAAACTACTATCTCAGAGTCAAGTCCATATTTAGTGCTAAATTCACGGAAAACATCAGTATCCATAAAAGATTTAACACAATCAAACTTAGGTGTTATACCTGACTCCTTACCTTCATCGAGTTCCCAATCTTCAGAGTTGCATTTAATTCTTTCCAATAAATCCCATCTGAATTCAATAGTCTTCATCATAAAAGAACCAGTACAAGAAGTATCAAGCATGGAGCGATTATTGAGAGAAAGCCGAGCATAAATTTTTTGAATAATAATTTCTCTTGAGAGCTCATGATTGGGGCATGAATATAGCATTGAATTAAGCCTCCCCCAAGCTTGCGCGATGCTTTCTCCTTCGCGAGGCCAAAAATTATATATATAATTACGATCACGATGAACCAGATGCATAGGATAAAACTTCTGATGAAATTCCAATTTCAATCGGCTGTAGTTCCATGATCCAATATCATCACATAGCCTAAACCATGTCAATGCCTTTCCCTTCAAAGATAAAGGGAAGACCTTATTCTTGATAACATCCTCGGGCATACCTGCAAGCTTAAATAATCCACAAACTTCATCCACATAGATTAGGTGCAAATTGCGATGCAATCTTCCATCTCCTGTAAAAGGATTAGCTAGTAGTTTCTCTATCATACCCGAAGGAATTTCAAAGTAAACATTTTCAATAGGTTGAGGAGCAACTCTTTTCTCTACTATTCGGGGTGAAGATACCCCGAACAAGCCCCTCAAAGGATTATGTTCCATAGTAACAAGTGACGGTAAATTTCAGCACACTATATAAATTCTTCCTTACCAATTTCCACCTACCAAAGGCACTTCACTCCCCGACAACGGCACCAGAAAAGAGTCTTGATGACCCACAAGTATAGGGGATCTAGCGTAGTCCTTTCGATAAGTAAGAGTGTCAAACCCAACGAGGAGCAGAAGGAAATGACAAGCGGTTTTCAGTAAGGTATTCTCTGCAAGCACTGAAATTATCGGTAACAGATAGTTTTGTGGTAAGGTAATTTGTAATGGGTAACAAGTAATAAAAGTAAATAAGGTGCAGAAAGGTGGCCCAATCCTTTTTGTAGGAAAGGACAAGCCTGGACAAACTCTTATATAGAGGAAAACGCTCCCGAGGACACAGGGGAATTATCGTCAAGCTAGTTTTCATCACGCTCATATGATTCGCGTTCATTACTTTGATAATTTGGTATGTGGGTAGACTGGTGCTTGGGTACCGCCCTTCCTTGGACAAGCATCCCATTTATGATTAACCCCTATTGCAAGCATCCGCAACTACAAAAGAAGTATTAAGGTAAACCTAACCATAGCATGAAACATATGGATCCAAATCAGTAGGGTTTAAGCTTCTATAACTCTAGCAACCCATCATCTACTTATTACTTCCCAATGCCTTCCTCTAGGCCCAAACAATGGTGAAGTGTCATGTAGTCGACGTTCACATAACACCACTAGAGGAAAGACAACATACATCTAATCAAAATATCGAACGAATACCAAATTCACATGACTACTTATAGCAAGACTTATCCCATGTCCTCAGGAACAAACGTAACTACTCACAAATCATATTCATGTTCATAATCAGAGGGGTATTAATATGCATAAAGGATCTGAACATTTGATCTTCCACCAAATAAACCAACTAGCACCTACTTCAAGGAGTTATAATCACTACTAGCAACCCACGGTACCAATCGACGCTTTGGGACAAAGATTGGATACAAGAGACGAACTAGGGTTTGAGAGGAGATGGTGCTGGTGAAGATGTTGATGGAGATTGACCCTCTCCCGATGAGAGGATCAATGGTGATGACGATGGTGATGATTTCCCCCTCCCGGAGGGATGTTTCCACGGCAGAACAGCTCCACAGGAGCACTAGATTGGTTTCGCCAGGTTCCGCCTCGTGGCGGCGGTGCTTCATCCCGAAAGCTTGCTTATTATTTTTTCCAGGGCAAAAGACTTCATATAGCCAAAGATGGGCACCGAAGGCCTGCCAGGGGGCCCACGAGGCAGGGGCGCGCACCCAGGGGGGTAGGGCGCGCCCCCCACCCTCGTGGATGGTGGGTGGCCCCCCTCTGGTACTTTCTTCGCCCAATATTTTTTTATATATATTCTAAAACTGACTTCCGTGGAGTTTCAGGACTTTTGGAGTTGTGCAGAATAGGTCTCTAATATTTGCTCCTTTTCCAAATTGAATTCCAAATTCCAAGGCATTCTCCCTCTTCATGTAAACCTTGTAAAATAAAAGAGAATAGGCATAAGTATTGTGACATAATGTGTAATAACAGCCCATGATGCAATACATATCGATATAAAAGCATGATGCAAAATGGACGTATCAAACACCTACATGAAGTCATCATCGACAAAACCCAAGGTTAGTTCGTCCCTCTTAGGGGGGATATCACATCTAGGGGGAGCTTTACTCTAATCAATTGAGCTAAAGTAACTCTAATGGTGTGAACACAACAATGCTTTATGTAAAAGTGGTAACCCCACTTGTGCTTAAACGATGAGTATGACCTATGATCAAATGTTCTCATTTGACTCCTAAGTCAATATACTCATATATAGATGACCTAGTCATCGCCAATTGCTTGATAGATGCTAGAGTGTTTGTGCATGTCTTGTCACATATTTCATTTGCCATTTTATGTGTGAGCATGTTGATTGCATATTTTACTCATTCAAGGACATCCATTTGTTCCTTTGATTGTTTGGCTTTTTCTCTTTTGCCAAATGGATGGACAAGAATGCCTAAGAGCACCATCTAGCTATCTATGCTTTTCTCGTCTCAAACTCTATTCATGCTACATCACAAAGTTTGATCAAGTCATATTCGACCACTATGTGTGAGGAGCACTCGGAGTCCCCGATTCATCATAGACTTAAACTTCCAAAACCTCTTTGTGCACTTCGGTATGACCGATTCATCCATTTCGGTCACACCAAGTTCACTAAGTTGATCTAGGTTTTCAATCTCGGTGCAACCGACTTGAATTCTTCGGTCACACCGAGTTGCAGTAACCGCTTGCGATTCTGCATCTCGGTGCCACCGAGTTGTTCCACTCGGTCACAACGACAGAGTCGGGATATATAAACCCACGGGTTAGATTTTGGAAAATTCTTCAAAACCTCTCAGCCCGCACGTGTCCTGCTCTGCCTCCTCGGGTCTCTGGATCGTCTCCTTGTCGCCAGCGACCTCCCGCCGCTGGTTTCCACCGCCGTCAACGGAATTCTGCTCCGCCATTGCCGCTGTAGCAAACTCCTGCCGTACTAGGGTATGGGTTCGACTCTTTATGCTATTTCCTTACTCCGATTCGTAGCACATTGCTTTTCCATGATCTTTACCAAGTACGAAAACAATCTATCCAGAGAAAACATCCTTAAGATTAGGTTTGATTCAAAAATTTAGGGTTAGGTCTCCGCCGAACTCATATCTGACCGACCGAGTTGTAGAAATCGGTCTCACCGATTTGGCCTAGGCCATTGCACATGCGTTTTCGGTCTGACCGAAAATTGCAAATCGGTGTGACCGAGTTCGACTCTCTGTGAAACCCTAGAAATCTTGGTGCCACCGAACTGTGACTCTGTCTGACCGAGTTCACTAGTTTAGGTTCCAAAAGTTGCTTCGGTATCACCGAGTTAAACAAATCGGTAGCTACGAAATGCTTTCTATGGAGAACTAAAACTAAGTTTTTGACTCATCAGTCTTGCAAAAACTCTGCACTTTGTGATGCTCATCTATTCTACCTCATCTATATCCATTCAAAGGGTTTGCTGTCAGTTTGCCTGCCAAGATGTCTGATCAAAGTGATAGCCAAAACAGATCTGAAGAGCAAGTGCACATGAGTGAGGGTACTAGTCCCTACGGCAACTATGATGAGGGCAGCAGGAGCACACCAAATAACTTGCCCAAAGCAGCCACCAGGTCAAGAAAGAAGAGAACCTTAGATTCTGAGGATGAGGATTATGTGGCTGCAGAAGAAGAAGTGAGCTCAAAGAAGAAAGTCTTGAAGAAGGAGTATGTCACAGCAGCTGCAACCAAGCCAGGGTTGAACAAAGAAGGCACCAGCAAAGAGAGTCTCAATGTCAAAGCCAAGGAAAGTTCCAACAGGATAAACCATCAAATTCACAATAGAATCAGATGATGGTGAGGCAGTTGGAGATGGCAAGAAGAAGAGGGCAAGAACCACTTCTGCAAAAGTTCTTGGAAAATCAACTATGGTAAGAGATTCGGAAGAGGAAGAGGATGCTGCACCAGCTCCCAAGTCTCAAAAGCTTATGGGAGATGCAATCAAGTCAGGGGCTGCTCCATCAAAGCCCAAAACTGCTCCCGAAGCAACAACTCAAGCTCAGAAGCCTTCTAAGCCAAAGAGAAGCACAAAAAACATTCCTGCAGAAGAGAAGAACAAGGCCCCAATGCCTGAGGTTGAAAAGAGGATGATGAAGCTCATGTATTAAGGAAACTGAAGCCCAAGATTCCAGACCACAATGACACTCATCCAGTGGCTGAGGACATGCACATCAGGAAGGATGCAGGACTGAGATTGTGGAGACAGTCTGATCCCTATGCTATGAGGAGGAGAGCTGCAGTTGACTATAGGTTCCACACAAAAGAACAACACGATTTCTATGAGACTATTCTGCTTGACAAGAAGCCAATTGTCTGTGATATGAAGTGGGTTGACTGGAATTTCATTGATGACAATGAAGATCACTTCCCAGGAGTACATGAAATCTTCAAAGCTTGTGGAGTTGACAAGTTTGTTGGACAGAAGCTCACAAAATGGAATGATGAGCTAATCATGCAATTTTACTCTACTGCTCATTTCTATCTAGATGGAAGGATAGTGTGGATGTCTGAAGGTACAAGGTGCCAATCTACTGTTGAAGAGTGGGCCAAGCTGATCAATGCCCCAGAAGAGCATGAGTATGACTTGGATGTGTATGCCAACAAGAAGAAAGACCACAACTCTATGGCAAATATGTACAAAGAGATCCCTGATAAAGCTTTGGACACACACAACCTTGGATCTGTACACTATCTATTGTCTGGTCTGCCTACAATCAACTCCATCCCGAGGCATACTTTGTTACCCAAATCTGGAGATCACAAGATGATAAGAGGACATTACATCAACTTGCTGCAAATTTTTGATGTTCCTAAAAAATTAAAGGTCATGAGTCTGATTGTAGAGACAATCAAGAGGAGAGCTGCTGACCAGAAAAGATCTTGTGGGCATGCTCCACACATTCAGGTGCTCATCAACTCAAAGATGGGCACATGCACTTACGTGTTGGACAAAGAGCATTTACCATTGCTTACAGATATTGAAGATAATGAATTTGTCATGAATGAGGATGAACCATCATCAGTGCAAGCACAAGAGAAGAGAGCAAAGGCAAGGGCAGAGATAGCTGCAAAGATGCCAAGTGCCGAGGAAGCATCTCAGGTGTTCCTGAAGAGCAAGCAAGATCAGCTTGGATATCTGATTCAAGCTACAATGAGGATTGATAAAGGCTTGGCCACCCTGACTCAGAACCAGGAGAGCTTGGAGAGGATCATAGAAACAAAATTTTATGATCTTGATCTGAAGGTCACTGAGATTCAGACAGCAGTTGAGCAGCTCCAGGAGGAAGCAGAAGAGAAGAAGGGGAAGGCTACTGCAGATGCATTTCAGTGAGTGCCAAGGAGTCAGAGGTCAGTGCTACCTCTTGAGCACTGCGTTGGTTTTCCCTTGAAGAAGAAAGGGTGATGCAGTAAAGTAGCATAAGTATTTCCCTCATTTTTTGAGAACCAAGGTATCAATCCAGTAGGAGACTACGCTCGAGTCCCACGCACCTACACAAACAAATAAGAACCTCGCAACCAACGCGATAAAGGGGTTGTCAATCCCTTCACGGCCACTTACGAGAGTGAGATCTGATAGAGATGATAAGATAATATTTTTGTTATTTTTATGATAAAGAGTAAAAGTAAATAAAGCAAAGTAAACAGTAATGGAAATAACGGGAGATTAATATGATGGAAAATAGACCCGGGGGCCATAGGTTTCACTAGTGGCTTCTCTCAAGATAGCATAAGTATTACGGTGGGTGAACGAATTACTGTCGAGCAATTGATAGAATTGAGCATAGTTATGAGAATATCTAGGTATGATCATGTATATAGGCATCACGTCCGCAACAAGTAGACCAAAACGATTCTGCATCTACTACTATTACTCCACACATCGACCGCTATTCATCATGCATCTAGAGTATTAAGTTCATAAGACTAGAGTAATGCTTTAAGCAAGATGACATGATGTAGAGGGATAAACTCATGCAATATGATATAAACCCCATCTTTTTATCCTCGATGGCAACAATACAATACGTGCCTTGCTGCCCTAACATCCTTTGGGAAAGGACACCGCAAGATTGAACCCAAAGCTAAGCACTTCTCCCATTGCAAGAAAGATCAATCTAGTAGGCCAAACCAAACTGATAATTCGAAGAGACTTGCAAAGATAACCAATCATACATAAAATAATTCAGAGAAGATTCAAATATTGTTCATAGATAATCTTGATCATAAACCCACAATTCATTGGATCTCGACAAACACACCGCAAAATAAGATTACATCGAATAGATCTCCAAGAGAATCGAGGAGAACTTTGTATTGAGATCCATAGAGAGATAAGAAGCCATCTAGCTAATAACTATGGACCCGAAGGTCTGAGGTAAACTACTCACACATCATCGGAGAGGCTATGGTGTTGATGTAGAAGCCCTCCGTGATCAATGCCCCCTCGGCGGGGCGGAAAAAGGCCCCAAGATGGGATCTCATGGGTACAGAAGGTTGCGGCTGTGGAATTAGGTTTTCATGGTCGCTTCTGATTGTTTTGGGGGTACGTATAGGAGGAAGAAGTAGGTCGGTGGAGCCACGAGGGGCCCACGAGGGTGGAGGGCGCGCCTGGTGGGGGTGGGCGTGCCCCCCTACCTCGTGGCCTCCTCGTCTGTTGCTTGACGTCCACTCCAAGTCCTCTGGATCACGTTTGTTCCAAAAATCACGTTCCCAAAGGTTTCATTCCGTTTGGACTCCGTTTGATATTCTTTTTCTGCGGAACACTGAAATAGGCAAAAAACAACAATTTGGTCTGGGCCTCCGGTTAATAGGTTAGTCCCAAAAATAATATAGAAGTGTATAAATAAGCCCATTAAACATCCAAAACAGAATATATGATAGCATGGAACAATCAGAAATTATAGATACGTTGGAGACGTATCAAGCATCCCCAAGCTTAATTCCTGCTCGTCCTCGAGTAGGTAATTGATAAAAACAGAATTTTTGATGAGGAATGATTCTTAGCATAATTCTCAATGTAAATCTTTTTATTGTGGCATGAATATTAAGATCCAAGAGATTCAAGATAAAAGTTTAATGTTGACATAAAAACAATAATACTTCAAACATGCTAACCAAGCAATTATGTCTTATCAAAATAACATAGCCAAAGAAAGCTTATCCCTACAAAATCATATAGTTAGGCTATGTTTCAATATTGTCACACAAAACGTTCTCATCATGCATAACCCCGATGACAAGCTGAGCAATTGGTTCATACTTTTAACGCGCTTCAGCCTTTTCAACTCTTACACAATACATGAGGGCAAGCCATGGATATAGCACTATGGGTGGAGTAAGGTATAATGATGGGGGGTTATGAGAGAAGACAAAAAAGGTAGAAAGTCTCACATTGACGCGGCTAATCAATAGGCTATGGAGATGCCCATAAATTGATGTCAATGAGAGGAGTAGGGATTGCCATGCAACGGATGCACTAGAGCTATAAATATATGAAAGCTCAACAAAAGAAACTAAGTGGGTGTGCATCCAACTTGCTTGCTCACGAAGACCTAGGGCATTTTGAGGAAGCCCATCATTGGAATATACAAGCCAAGTTCTATAATGAAAAATTCCCACTAGTATTTGAAAGTGACAACATAGGAGACTCTCTATCATGAAGGTCACGGTGCTATTTTGAAGCAAAAGTGTGGAAAAAGGATAGTAACATTGTCCCTTCTCTCTTTTTCTCTCATATTGTTTTTCTTTGGGTCTTCTATTTTTTTCTTTGGCCTCTTTTTTTTAGTCCGGAATCTCTTCCCGACTTGTGGGGGAATCATAGTCTCCATCATCCTTTCCGCACATGGGACAATGCTCTAATAATGATGATCATCACACTTTTATTATTTACAACTCAATACTTAGAACAAAATATGACTCTATGTGAATGCCTCCGGCGGTGTACCGGGATATGCGATAAATCAAGAGTGACATGTATGAAAAAATTATGAATGGTGGCTTTGCCACAAAATACGATGTCAACTACATGATCATGCAAAGCAATATGACAATGATGAAGCGTGTCATAATAAACGGAACGGTGGAAAGTTGCATGGCAATATATCTCGGAATGGATATGGAAATGCCATGATAGGTAGGTATGGTGGCTGTTTTGAGGAAGATATAAGGAGGCTTATGTGTGATAGAGCGTATCATATCACAGGGTTTGGATGCACCGAAGTTTGCACCAACTCTCAAGGTGAGAAAGGCCAATGCGCTGCATCAGAGGCTAGAAAATTGTGGAAGGTTGAGAGTGCGTATAATCCATGGACTCACATTAGTCATAAAGAACTCATATACTTATTGCAAAAGTTTATTAGCCCTCGAAGCAAAGTACTACTACGCATGACCCTAGAGGGATAGATTGGTAGGAGAAGACCATCGCTCATCCCCGACCGCCACTCATAAGGAAAGCAATAAAAGAACACCTATGTGTCAAAATTGTCACACAACTTTTACCATACGTGCATGCTACGGGACTTGCCAACTTTAACACAAGTATTTTTCAATTTCACAATTACTCAACTAGCACATTCTAATATTACCACCTTTATATCTCAAAACACTTATCAAGTATCTAACTTCTCGTGATATTCAAGGAACTCAATACGGTAGATTAATTTCTCAATTAAAGCAAATTGCCATGCTGTTTAGGACTCTCAAAATAATATAAGTGAAGCATGAGAGTTCAAAATTTTCTATAAAATACGACCACCGCCGTGCTCTAAAAGATATAAGTGAAGCACTAGAGCAAAAACTATATAGCTCAAAAGATATAAGTGAAGCACTAGATCAAAAACTATATAGCTCAAAAGATATAAGTGAAGCACATAGAGTATTCTAACAAATTCCGAATCATGTGTGTCCCTCACAAAAGGTGTGTACAGCAAGGATGATTGTGGCAAACTAAAAAACAAAGACTCAAATTGTGACGCCCGGATAATTAAGCTATGGTAATCACATACTAATGATGCCAAGTCACCGATGTCACTGTGTTAATCTCGCGTTAGTCCAAAACCGAGTCAAATTCAAAGTTCAAATAACAAGCCAAATTATTATTTCTTCAAACTATCAAATAAAAATGTTCGATGGGCGGCAAATATTAACTAAGTAATGAACATGTTGGAACCAAGCTCATTTGGTTTCCCATAATTCCCATGGGATTAATTTAGTGGAACAGCAAGATTAAATAAAAGCATTTTAATTCAACAGTAAATTTGAACAGTTCCAATTGGCCTCAAACTTTTTATGCAACCTTATAGAGTTGACTAGGAATTATGTGCAAAGTTTCATAGTTAACAAAAATCATTTGGTAGCTAAAATAAATAGAAAACAGTAAAGGAAAATAAGTAAAAAGAAAATTAAGAGAAAAGTAAAGAGAAAAAGAGCCCCTCCCGAATCGGGGCTCGACTCAGCCATTGGGCCAACCAGCCCAACTGGGCAAAGGCCCAGCCGGCCACCCCACTCCCCCATAACCCCCCACCCTGGTCAAACCCTAACCCAACCACCCGCACTCCCCCCCCCCCACGTCGTTCCCCCATCCCAATCCAATCTGGACCGGGCATGGCGCCCCATCCCCGTCTCCCTGTCGCATCGACGCCGCCCCATCGACTTCACCGGCGTCACCACGCCCCGCCCCGCGTCGGACGCCGCCGTCCACTCCGTTGCCGGGCCTCCACGACCTCTTCGTCCCCGACGCCGTTTGCCTCGTCGTCGTGGACTCCGGCCACCTCGAGCCCACTGCCACCTCCCTATAGCTCCCTGTGAGCCCCTCCTCCATTTCCCCTTCTCCTCCGCTCCCGCTGTCAGAGGACGCCACCATCGCCACGCCTGAGCCTCTCCATTTGCTCCGCCTCGACGGCCACCACGCCAAGACCGCCTCGACGGCCGTTCTCAAGACTGCTCGCCGTGGCCGGCACGCCCCGGCCGCCTGGCCGCGACCACCGAGGCCCTCAGCGCGCCGCCTCGCCTCATGGCATCGTGCGAGCACTGCACTAGTTCGCTGTCATCAAGACGCCCTCGGCTCGCCTCAAGTTAGTTACGCCTCGGGCGCCGCTTAACGGCCGCCTGCTTGGCCTCTGTACATCGGACAACGGGGCCCACGCCCCTCAGAACGATTAGAAAAAAAGGAAATAAAATAAATGCATAACAATATAGAAATTAATTAATTAACATAATTAAAATGGTTTAACTAAACAAATTACTTAGTTAGCCTAACTAATCTGTAAATTAGTTAGATGTCTCAATGACAGGAGGGCCCCACCACCTGTTAACTAGTCAAACATTGACTAGTCAACTTGTTGACTGGACCCCCTTGACCCCCACCAGTCAGCCTCTCTGGCTAGCACATGGCTGGGTACACTTAGTATTTTCTATTTAATTTCGAATTAGAATAATTCCAGAATATGCTAAAATCTTTGAAAAATCATAGAAAAATAATCGTAGCTCGGATGAAAATGTTTTCTACATGAAAGTTGCTCAGAAAAACGAGACAAATCTGAATACGCGATCCGTTCATCTGTCACATGCCCCTAGCATGCTGAACATTGAACTTTCCCCCTCTGGTCATCTGTTTGACATAGGTCCGGAACCGGGAAAACATTCCCGGTTGACTTCCCCCCTCGCCGGCATCGTGTAGCACCGCGTTAGAACACGTCTAGCTCTGCTTGTTGTCTGGTTATGCTATGTTTGCTTTATATTTACTGTTTCGTCCCACTCTTCTCTCCGGTAGACCCCGAGACCTATGATGCCCCTGTGATCGACTACGTCGACGACGACCCCTCATTGTCTGAGCAACCAGGCAAGCCCCCCCCCCCCCCTTGATCACCAGATATCGCCTATTCTTCTCTATGCTGCTTGCATTAGAGTAGTGTAGCATGTTACTGCTTTCGGTTAATCCTATCTTTGCTGCATAGCCTGTCCTTGCTACTACTGTTGTTACCTTTACCTGCTATCCTACTGCTTAGTATAGGATGCTAGTGTTCCATCAGTGGCCCTACACTCTTGTCCGTCTGCCATGCTATACTACTGGGCTATGATCACTTCGGGAGGTGATCACGGGCATATACTATATACTTTACACTATTACATTACCTGTGATACTGTTCGGAGATGGGGGCTGAAAGGACATGTGGCTCCATCCCGGTAGAGGTGGGCCTGGGTTCCCGACGGCCCCCGACTGTTACTTTGTGGCGGAGCGACAGGGCAGGTTGAGACCACCTAGGAGAGAGGTGGGCCTGGCCCTGGTCGGCGTTCGCGGATCCTTAACACGCTTAACGAGATCTTGGTATTTGATCCGAGTTGGGTCGTTGACCTTATACGCACTAACCGCCATGTGGGACAAGATATGGGCAACCGGGCGTCGTGGTATCAGCCGGCACTTCGTGACGTCGCCGATCGAGCGACGCTACCGAATCGGACTGGAATGCTCGCTAGGCTAGGTCTGCTTCGTCACAGACGCAACGCGGTGTGCTAAGGGCGATGGGCCTGCACTGCAGGCGCTTAGGTTTAGACCGGCGTGCTGACCTCTCTGTTGTGCCTAGGTGGGGCTGCGACGTTTTGATCTTTCGCGGCCGGGCATGACCCAAAAAAGTGTGTCCGGCCAAATGGGACCGAGTGTGTCGGGTAATGTGGTGCACCCCTGCAGGGAAGTTAATCTATTCGAATAGCCGTGATCTTCGGTAACAGGACGACTTGGATTTGTACCTTGACCTTGTGACAACTAGAACCGGATACTTAATAAAACACACCCTTCCAAGTGCGGATACAACCCGGTGATCGCTCTCTAACAGTATGACGAGGAGGGATCGCCGGGTAGGATTATGCTATGCGATGCTACTTGGAGGACTTCAGTCTACTCTCTTCTACATGCTGCAAGACGGAGGCTGCGAAGCGTAGTCTTGACGGTGATTAGCTATCCCCTCTTATTCTGGCATTCTGCAGTTCAGTCCACTTGATATGGCCCTTTACACATATATCCATGCATATGTAGTGTAGCTCCTTGCTTGCGAGTACTTTGGATGAGTACTCACGGTTGCTTTTCTCCCTCTTTTCCCCCTTTCCCTTCTACCTGATTGCCGCAACCAGATGTCGGAGCCCAGGAGCCAGACGCAACCGTCGACGACGACTCCTACTACACCGGAGGTGCCTACTACTACGTGCAGCCCGCTGACGACGACCAGGAGTAGTTAGGAGGATCCCAGGCAGGAGGCCTGCGCCTCTTTCGATCTGTATCCTAGTTTGTGCTAGCCTTCTTAAGGCAAACTTGATTAAAATGTCTGTACTCAGATATTGTTGCTTCCGCTGACTCGTCTATGATCGAGCACTTGTATTCGAGCCCTCGAGGCCCCTGGATTGTATTATGATGCTTGTATGACTTATTTTTAATTTTAGAGTTGTGTTGTGATATCTTCCCGTGAGTCCCTGATCTTGATCGTACACGTTTGCGTGTATGATTAGTGTACGATTGAATCGAGGGCGTCACAAGTACTACAAGATGCTCCAAGCAAAACACATATCATGTGGTGAATAAAAATATAGCTCCAAGTAAATTACCGATGGTTGAGGACGAAAGAGGGGATACCTTCCGGGGCATCCCCAAGCTTTGGCTTTTTGGTGTCCTTGGATTTACCTTGGGGTGCCTTGGGCATCCCCAAGCTTAGGCTCTTGCCACTCCTTATTCCATAATCCATCAAATCTTTTACCCAAAACTTGAAAACTTCACAACACAAAACTTGACAGAAAATCTTGTGAGCTCCGTTAGCGAAAGAAAACAAAACACCACTTCAAAGTACTGTATTGAACTCATTCTGTATTTATATTGGTGTTACACCTAATGTATTCCAACTTCTCTATGGTTTATAAATTATTTTACTAGCCATAGATTCATCAAAATAAGCAAACAACACACGAAAAACAGAATCTGTCAAAAACAGAACAGTCTGTAGTAATCTGTAACTAACGAAAACTTCTGGAACTCCAAAAATTCTACCAAAATAGGAAGACCTAAATAATTTGTTTATTGATCTGCTTCAATTGGAATCAATATTTTATCACATTCTGGTGATTTTTAACAATTATTTTCGTGAACAGAAAGTTTTTGGAATTTTCAGCAAGATCAAATAACTATCATCCAAGAAGATCCTATAGGTTTAACTTGGCACAAACACTAATTAAAACACAAAAACAAATCTAACCAGAGGCTAGATCAAAGATTTATTCCTAAACAGAACCAAAAAGAAAAAACTAAAAATAAAATTGGGTTGCCTCCCAACAAGCGCTATCGTTTAACGCCCCTAGCTAGGCATAAAAGCAAGGATAGATCTAGGTATTGCCATCTTTGGTATTTATCTTTTTAATGGAGTTATGCTCGAATCCGGGAGGTTCCTTACGTTTCCCTTCATACTCAGAGATTCTTAGATCTAGAGCATCCAATCGTTTATTGCAAAGTGTGATCAAAGTATTCATACGATTGAGGTTTCCTCCAACATTTTTAAGGGGTTCAAGAGATTTTTGCAATTCGCCTAATTTTTCTAAAATTTGGGTTCCCTCGTGGGTAAGAGTTAGTCCCTTTGGTGGGGGAAGTACTCCTACTATCCCCTCTATAATTTCATAAGCAAAACTAGGATCAGTTTCAATAAAATTCCCTTTGGCGGCAAAATCAAGGAGTTGTCTATGGGATAAGGTTAGCCCAACATAAAAATTACGAAGTAAAACCTTGAAATCTCCCTCTATAGTGAAACCACAATAGGATTCTATGAATCTATATCAAGCATCTTTTAAATTTTCTCCTTGTTTTTGTTTGAAGTGAAGAACTTCAAACTCGGGAGACAAAGGAGTAGGTAAAGGACTAGCCATAACGACGAAGTAGGCAAAAAAGAGGCAAACGGGAAGAGAGGGTGAATAAAACGGAAAGGGTGAAGTGGGGGAGAGGAAAACGAGAGGCAAATGGCGAATAATGTAATGCGAGGGATAAGAGTTTGTGATGGGTACTTGGTATGTCTTGACTTGTGCGTAGATCTCCCCAGCAACGGCGCCAGAAATCCTTCTTGCTACCTCTTGAGCACTGCGTTGGTTTTCCCTTGAAGAGAAAAGGGTGATGCAGTAAAGTAGCGTAAGTATTACCCTCAGTTTTTTAGAACAAAGGTATCAATCCAGTAGGAGACTACGCTCGAGTCCCACGCACCTACACAAACAAATAAGAACCTCGCAACCAACACGATAAAGGGGTTGTCAATCCCTTCATGGTCGGGCCATTTAGAGTGAGATCTGATAGAGATGATAAGATAATATTTTTGGTATTTTTATGATAAAGAGTAAAAGTAAAGAAAGCAAAGTAAACAGTAATGGAAATAATGGGAGATTAATATGATAGAAAATAGACCCGGGGGCCATAGGTTTCACTAGTGGCTTCTCTCAAGATAGCATAAGTATTACGGTGGGTGAACAAATTACTGTCGAGCAATTGATAGAATTGAGCATAGTTATGACAATATCTAGGTATGATCATGTATATAGGCATCACGTCGCATGACAAGTAGACCAACACGATTCTGCATCTACTACTATTATTCCACACATCGACCACTATCCAGCATGCATCTAGAGTATTAAGTTCATAAGAACAGAGTAATGCTTTAAGCAAGATGACATGATGTAGAGGGATAAACTCATGCAATATGATATAAACCCCATCTTTTTATCCTCGATGGCAACAATACAATACGTGCCTTGCTACCCTAACATCCTTTGGGAAAGGACACGACAAGATTGAACCCAAAGCTAAGCACTTCTCCCATTGCAAGAAAGATCAATCTAGTAGGCCAAACCAAACTGATAATCCGAAGAGACTTGCAAAGATAACCAATCATACATAAAAGAGCTCAGAGAAGATTCAAGTATTGTTCATAGATAATCTTGATCATAAACCCACAATTCATCGGATCTCGACAAATACACCGCAAAAGAAGATTACATCGAATAGATCTCCAAGAGAATCGAGGAGAACTTTGTATTGAGATCCAAAGAGAGAGAAGAAGCCATCTAGCTAATAACTATGGACCCGAAGGTCTGAAGTAAACTACTCACACATCATTAGAGAGGCTATGGTGTTGATGTAGAAGCCCTCCGTGATCAATGCCCCTCTGGCAGGACGCTAGAAAAGGCCCCAAGATGGGATCTCACGGGTACAGAAGGTTGCGTCGGTGGAATTAGGTTTTCGTGGTCGCTTCTGATGGTTTGGGGGTACGTAGGTATACATAGGAGGAAGAAGTAGGTCGGTGGAGCCACTAGGGGCCCACGAGGGTGGAGGGCGCGCCTGGTGGGGGTGGGCGCGCCCCTACCTCGTGGCCTCCTTGTTTGTTGCTTGGCGTCCACTCCAAGTCCTCTAGATCACATTTGTTCCAAAAATCACGTTCCCGAACGTTTCATTTCGTTTGGACTCCCTTCGATATTCTTTTTCTGCGAAACACTGAAATAGGCAAAAAACTGCAATTTGGGCTGGGCCTCCGGTTAATAGGTTAGTCCCAAAAATAATATAAAAGTGTATAAATAAGCCCATTAAACATCCAAAAAAAATATAATAGCATGGAACAATCAAAAATTATTGATACGTTGGAGAGTATGAGTCAGCTGCAGTACCAGTGCCAGATACGAGAGCTACTTCATCTGCACCAGCAGCTACAGCTTCAGTACCATCTCCAGCAGCCACTCCACTAGCTCCAACTACATCGACTGATGCCTTCGTCCTCGGAGTTCTCTCCACACCACCTCCCGAAGACCAAGCCTGAGAGACGCATAGCACTATGCATTTTCGAACTTTTTGGTAACTTGTTGCCAAAGGGGGAGAAATGTATAGATCATAGGCTTCGAGAGAGAGTGTGTTTTGCTTCTTTGTCTCTCTTGCTTTTGGTTGAACTTTATTGTGTGTTTGGTTGATACTCTATGTCTGTGTGAGATACTACCTGTTTGATCATGTCTTTGATCATATGCTACTTTAATGCTTGCTTGGATGATATTACTTCTTATATCCCATATATGATCATTCACTTTGCTTGGTGATGAATGCATGTTTCAATTTCTATCATTTTGAGCGCTCCACCAAGATATATGTGACATGGAAGAGTGACCCATGATCCTAATCGATTGTGCATTTGCATTCAAAAGCAAATTTTAAATAATGCACAGATTTAGGGGGAGCTCTTGCTTATCACATACTTCTCAAAGCAACGATGTATTTCAATCTTATTATCATTTGTCGAAGCTTTGATCTATGTGTTGTCATCATTTACCAAAAAGGGGGAGATTGAAAGTGCAACTATCCCTTGGTGGTTTTGGTAATTATTAACAACATATAGCTCATTGAGCTAATGCTATTTCAAGATAAATATTTCAGGAAAGTTCAATGATTGGCATGGCATGGATCAGGAATGTGGACCCCTCAAAATGCCAAGGAACAAAGATTGGCTCAAGCTCTAAAGCTCAAGATTCTACATTTTACTTTCAGTGATCCAAGATCACATTGAGTCCACAGGAAAAGCCAATACTATTAAAAGGGGATGAGGTGTTGCTTAATGGGTTGCTTGCTCAAAATGCTTAGTGATATGCTCCAAAAACCCTCACCTACTTTCTCATATCCACATATGTCCCAAACCAAAAGTCAAACTCGGCCCCACCGAAACATTCTATCCGGCGCCACCAAGTTCTCTTGACATAGCCACTGCCACAAACCCTAGTCACTTCGGTCTCACCGATAGGGATCTCGGTCTCATCGAGATGCGATTGCAAACTCTCTGTTTCCCTTCGTTACATTTCGGTCCAACCGAGATGAGCGATCGGTCCCAGCGAGTTCGCAATGCAAACTCTATGTTTCCCCTTCGTAACGTTTCGGTCTCACCGAGATGAGCGAATTTGTCCCACCGAGTTTTCCTGAAGAACTCTCTGGTTAGCTTATTACCAAAATCGGTCCCACCGAGTTTGTGTAATCGGTCTCACCGAGATTACGTTAGGCCGTAACCCTAATGAAATCGGTCCCACCGAGTTGACATGTCGGTCCCACCGAATATCCTAACGTTAACATTTTGAACTAAATCGGTCTGACCGAGTTTCATGATTCGGTCCCACCGAGTTTGGTGATTTGTGTGTAACGGTTAGATTTTGTGTGGAGGCTATATATACCCCTCCACCCACTCTTCATTCGTGGAGAGAGCCATCAGAACATGCCTACACTTCCAGCATACATATTCTGAGAGAGAACCACCTACTCATGTGTTCAGGTCAAGATATTCCATTACAACCACATAAATCTTGATCTCTAGCCTTCTCCAAGTTGCTTTCCACTCAAATCATCTTTCCACCAAATCCAAATCTGTGAGAGAGTTGAGTGTTGGGGAGACTATCATTTGAAGCACAAGAGCAAGGAGTTCATCATCAACACACCATCTATTACCTTTTGGAGAGTGCTGTCTCCTAGATTGGTTAGGTGTCACTTGGGAGCCTCCGTCAAGATTGTGGAGTTGAACCAAGGAGTTTGTGCAGGCAAGGAGATCGCCTACTTCGTGAAGATCTACCCTAGTGAGGCAAGTCCTTCGTGGTCGATGGCCATGGTGGGATAGACAAGTTTGCTTCTTTGTGGACCCTTCGTAGGTGGAGCCCTCTGAGGACTCGCGCAACCATTAACCTTCGTGGGTTGAAGTCTCCATCAACGCGGATGTACGATAGCACCACTTATCGGAACCACGCAAAAAATCTCTGTGTCTACATTGTGTTTGCTCCCTCCAAACTCCTCCCTTTACCTCTTCATGTGCAATGTTTTACATTCCGCTGCTATACTCTTAGACTTGCATGCGTAGGTTGTTTGCTTGACTAGTGCTAAGTTGCTAAAATCTGCCAAGACTTAAAACTGGGAAAAGGCTAGATTTTTATTTGGTCAAGTAGTCTAATCAGCCCCCTCTAGACATACTTTCGATCCTACGATGATACATCTCAATCAGCCGTTCATTTACTTTTAATTCCAAGTGAGAGGGTCCTGTTCTGGCCTGGTCATTCCTTAATTCCTCTAGAATGCTCTTCAGTTGCCAAATGTATCTCTACTCCAGCTATTCAGTCCCTTTGACAGGGTTTTCAATTTTTGGTGCATCTCCTCCACTGAAGAGCACGGTGGTACCGTAGCCCAGCCGTTCATAAGTAAATCTCTGAAGCCTTCATGCGATTCCCACATCAATTCATATTTGAAAGTTCTTGGCGGCTGCACCTCCTCTGAGCATCCAAACTCCACTAACAACGGCGAGTGGTCCGAGGTCGAACCAGTAAGATGTGTAACAGATGATGTTGGAAACTTGGGTATCCACCCCGCATTGACCAAGGCTCTATCTAGTCTGCATCTTGTGTAAGTACCACCGGATACTTTCTTTTCAAAAGTCCAGAAGTTGCCCTTGAACCCCAAATCTAGCAGCATGCAAATTGTTGGGTAACGTAGTAATTTCAAAATTTTCCTACGCACACGCAAGATCATGGTGATGCATAGCAACGAGAGGGGAGAGTGTATGTCCACGTACCCTCGTAGACCGTAAGCGGAAGCGTTATAACAATGCGGTTGATGTAGTCGTACGTCTTCACGATCCGACCAATCCAAGTACCGAACGTACGGCACCTCCGAGTTACGCACACGCTCAGCTCGATGGCGATCCCGGACTCCGATCCAGCAAAGTGTCGGGGATGAGTTCTATCAAGACGACGGCGTGGTGACGATGATGATGCTCCACCGACGCAGGGCTTCGCCTAAGCTCCGCGACGATATGACTTCTCCGGCAGGTTTCGCTTAAGCTCATGACGATATGACCAAGTGGAATATGATGGAGGGGCACCGCACACGGCTAAGGAACGATCCGTAGATCAACTTGTGTGTCATGGGGTGCCCCCTGCCCCGTATATAAAGGAGCAAGGAGGGGTGGCGGCCCAGGAGGAGGCGCACCAAGGGGAGTCCTACTCCTACCGGAGTAGGATTCCCCTTTCCTAGTCCAACTAGGAGTCCTTCCATGTATTAGGAGTAGGAGACAAGGAAGGGGAAGAGAGAAGGGAAGGAAGGAGGGTGCGGCCCCTCCCTAGTCCAATTCGGACTAGGCCATGAAGCGGCGGCCTGCCCTAGACAGCCCCTCTCTCTTTCCCGCAGGGCCCAATAAGGCCCAATACTTCTCCCGGCGAATTCCCGTAACTCTCCGGTACTCAAAATACCGAATCATTCGGAACCTTTCCGAACTCCGAATATAGTCGTCCAATATATCGATCTTTACGTCTCGACCATTTCGAGACTCCTCGTCATGTCCCCGATCTCATCCGGGACTTCAACTCCTTCGTAAATCAAAACTCATAAACTCATAATATAAGCATCGCTGAAACCTTAAGCGTGCGGACCCTACGGGTTCGAGAACTATGTAGACATGACCTAGAACTATTCTCGGTCAATAACCAATAGCGGGACCTGGATGCCCATATTGGCTCCTACATATTCTACGAAGATCTTTATCGGTCAAACCGCATAACAACATACGTTGTTCCCTTTGTCATCGGTATGTTACTTGCCCGAGATTCGATCGTGGTATCCAATACCTAGTTCAATCTCGCCACCGGCAAGTCTCTTTACTCGCTCTGTAATGCATCATCCGTAACCAACTCATTGGTCACATTGCTTGCAAGGCTTATAATGATGTGCATTACCGAGAGGGCCCAGAGATACCTCTCCGACAATCGGAGTGACAAAACCTAATCTCGAAATACGCCAACCCAACATGTACCTTTGGAGACACCTGTAGTACTCCTTTATAATCACCCGATTCACGTTGTGACGTTTGGTAGCACCCAAAGTGTTCCTCTGTAAACGGAGTTGCATAATCTCATAGTTACGAGGAACATGTATAAGTCATGGATAAAAGCAATAGCAACATACTAAACGATCGGGTGCTAAGCTAATGGAATGGGTCATGTCAATCAGATCATTCAACTAATGATGTGACCTTGTTAATCAAATAACAACTCTTTTGTCTATGGTTAGGAAACATAACCATCTTTGATTAACAAGCTAGTCAAGTAGAGGCATACTAGTGACACTCTGTTTGTCCATATATTCACACATGTATTATGTTTCCTGTTAATACAATTCTAGCATGAATAGTAAACATTTATCATGATATAAGGAAATAAATAATAACTTTATTATTGCCTCTAGGGCATATTTCCTTCACAAATGTCAATCGTGTCCCGAAACACATGTATTTGGGTGTTACTACACTGTCCAACTCCCTCATGCTCATCCGGACGTAGCACTTTGTTGAAGTCACCCATACACAACCATGGTAACGAGTTCAAAGTGCTAATGTTTTTTAGGACTGTCCATGTTTGATGCCGCAAGTGTGTTTGTGCCTCGTCATATACACAAGTCAGCCTCCATTTTTCATTGGTTTCTTCCTCAACCGCAACGTCAAGATGATAAACAGAGTAACTGAGAATCTCTACTTTTATTCCATTATTCCAAAAAAGTCCAATACCACTGCTCTGCCCTTGGCTACTAACAACATATAAATTATCAAAACCCAAAGTACCAGCTAATGCTTCTACCCTAGGTCCCTCTATCTGTGTTTCAACGATGCATAGTAGGGCAGGGGAAAATTTCTTCGTGAACTCGCGAAGCTCTCAGACTGTCGCGGCTTTGCCTGCGCCGCGACAGTTCCAGCAGAAGGCACTCATTGGGGTCGGCGGCGCCCGTCAACCGGGCCCGCCATATTTGGATCTCCCTTAGCTTGCACATTATTCTTCGCCGAGTTATTCTTCTCCTGTTCCACTATCACCTTCGCCCTCTTTGGGTCCTGCTTGCCGCTAGGGCTGAGAGGAACGACCGGCGGGGGTAGCATGTTGGCCCGCTCCATAGCTGCCTCTATTGATAGTAATGCATGGTGCCTTGCCGCCGGCTCGGGCGCTCTCTTTTTGTTGTTATCGGCATCTTACATGTTCGTGTCAAAGTCTGCTCCTTTCTCCCATTCCTCTCCCTCATCACCTGAACGTGCTCTGTTATGTGCATCCCTTCCTCGTCCCCCACCGCGTCCTCCTCTGCGTCCGCCTCCCCGGCCTCGACCGTTGCCAGGTCCTTGCCCGGTCCTCATTGCCCAGTTTTCTCGCAGATCCTTGAATATCAGCGCTGATGGTGGGTGAATTCCAGTTCCATGCTCCTTGAAAAGGTGACCCAGCATACCGCACATAGCACACCAATCAGGAAGCTTCTCGTACTTGATGCGGTAGATCTGGCACTTACCATCACGAATCATTGAAACTACATTCTTCAAAGGCTTTGTGACATTAATTCTTATCCAAACACGGTAAAAGTTACCGGCAAAATCCTGTGATTGGGGTTCAACAAAGAGGACCTCCCCAACCTTCGCTGCAAGGGCTGGCATTAGATGTGCATCAAATCTGGAACGTCGTGGAATTGGACCCAGATCTCTATAGTGTCAAGCGAAACAGTTGAGGGCTTCACTAATCCATCATATGGCTTGATGATCACCGCATCCCCTCTAAAGTGCCAAGGGCCATCTTGAGTGATTCTCTCCCAGTCCCCTAAGCATGAGATTTGGGCAATGTATAGATTGTCCTCCAAGGGTTTGAATCTTACTTCTTGCACAAGATCCCACGCCGCTCGCATGTTCTTGAAGAACCAGAATTGACTATAAGATTTGTTTGTGTGAACCCTGACCAGGGCAACCCACCGGGCCGCCTCCGGCGGCGCATCCTTCTCATCAAGACCACATCGTCCAGATCTTCCTCCATCAGTTCCAACTCCTTCATCAGCTTCTCCACATCCTCGGTGTCCGTTTAATCCGCTACAGCAGATCCCGAAGCCCCGCCTGATGACATCTTGAACCCTAGCCTGACAAAAATGATCAGACCCTCCAGGTGGAACCCTAGCGCGCCCTCGCCCCAGACCTCCAGCACGGGATCGCGGGAGAAGGATAGGTGTCACGGCGGTAGGGGAATACTATCTCAACGTCGGCAACCTAGTCATCCTGGGAGAAACAAGAACCCTAATGAGAGGGAAAAAGCTTGACTACTAATTCTTCGTACGTCTGGAATTTCAAAGCACAAGTGTGGAAGAGGATAGTAACATTGTCCCTTCTCTCTTTTTCTCTCATCTTTTTTGGGCTTCTTTGGCCTTTTTTTGTTTGGGCTTCTTTGGCCTCTTTTATTTTCTTAAAGTCCCGAGACTCATCCCAACTTGTGAGGGAATCATAGCTTCCATCATCCTTCCCTCACATGGGACAATGCTCTAATGATCATCACACTTTTATTTACTTACAACTCAAGATTACAACTCGATACTAGAACAAAGATATGACTCTATATGAATGCCGCATGCATATGAGAACAATATGGCAATGATGGTATGCGTCATAATAAAACGAAACGGTGGAGGTTGCATGGCAATATATCTCAGAATGGCTATGGAAATGCCATAATAGGTAGGTATGGTGGCTATTTTGAGGAAGGGTATATGGTGGGTTTAATGCACCGGCGAAATTTGCACCGCATTAGAGAGGCTAGCAATGGTGGAAGGGTGAGAGTGTGTATAGTCCATGGACTCAACATTAGTCATAAAGAACTCACATACTTATTGCAAAAGGTTATTGGCCATCGAAACAAAGTACTAATACGCAAGCTCCTAGGGGGATAGATTGGTAGGAAAATACCATTGCTCGTCTCCGACCGCCACTCATAAGGAAGGCAATCAAAAAATAAATCATGCTCCAACTTCATCACATAACGGTTCACCATACGTGCATGCTACGGGAATCACAAACTTTAACACAAGTATTTATACCAATCCACAATTACTCACTAGCATGACTCTAATATCACCATCTTTATATCTCAAAACAAATGCAAGGAATCAAACTTATCATATATTCAATGCTCTTTATATGAAAGTTTTTATTATATCCCTCTTGGATGCCCATCATATTAGGACTAAATTCATAACCTAAGAAAATTACCATGTTGTTTAAGACTCTCAAAATAATATAAGTGAAGCATGAGAGTTCAATAATTTCTATAAAATAAAAACACCACCGTGCTCTAAAAAGTTATAAGTGAAGCACTAGAGCAAACTGCCCAGCTCAAAAGATATAAGTGAAGCACATAGTGTATTCTAATAAATTCATGATTAAAGCGTGTCCCTCTCAAAAGGTGTGTACAACAAGGATGATTGTGGCAAACTAAAAAGCAAAGACTCATATCATACAAGACACTCCAAGCAAAACACATATCATGTGGTGAATAAAAATATAGCCTCAAGTAAATTTGCCAATGGATTGAAGACAAAAGAGGGATGCCATCCGGAGCATCCCCAAGCTTAGATGCTTGGTTGTCCTTGAATATTACCTTGGGGTGCCTTGGGAATTCCCAAGCTTAGATGCTTGGTTGTCCTTGAATATTACCTTGAGGAGCCTTGGGCATCCCTAAGCTCAGGCTCTTTCCACTCCTTATTCCATAGTCCATCAAATCTTTACCCAAAACTTGAAAACTTCACTACACAAAACTCAACAGAAAACTCGTAAGATCCGTTAGTATAATAAAATAAATCACCACTTTAGGTACTATTGGGAACTCATTCCAAATTTATATTGGTGTTATATCTATTGTTTTCCAACTTCACCATGGTTTATACCCCCCGATACTACCCATAGATTCAACAAAATAAGCAAACAACACATAGAAAACATAATCTATCAAAAACAGAACAATCTATAGTAATCTGGAAACTTCGTATACTTATGTAACTCCAAAAATTATGAACAATTAGGACAACCTAGGAAATTTTTATATAAATCTTGTTTAAAAAAATTCAGAATTTTATCATGCTTCCGTGAATTTAAAAAATTCTGCTACTAGACGCAAAAGTTTCTGTTTTTCAGCAAGATCAAATCAACTATCACCATAGACCATCCCAAAGGTCTTACTTGGCTCAAACAGTAAATAAAAACACTAAAACACAATTACTACAGAAGTAATAATGTGTATTTATTCAAGAATATTAGCAAAAATAAAAAAACACAAAATAAAAATTGGGTTGCCTCCCAACAAGCGCTATTGTCTAACACCCCCAGCTAGGCATAAAACATAGATCTAGGTATTGTCATCTTTGGAATGAAAACCATAAGTAGCCCTCATAATAGATTCACAGGGCAACTTAATTTTATTTCTTGGAAAGTGTTCCATGCCCTTCCTTAATGGAAATTGAAATCTAATGTTCCCTTCTTTCATATCAATAATTGCACCAATCGTTCTAAGGAAAGGTCTACCAAGAATAATAGGACATGTAGGGTTACAATTTATATCAAGCAAAATAAGATCTATGGGCACATAATTCCTATTTGCAACAATAAGAACATCATTAATCCTTCCCATAGGTTTCTTAATAGTGGAATCCGCTATATGCAAATTCAAAGAACAATCATCAAATTTGTGGAAACCAAGCACATCACATAAAGTTTTTGGAATAGTGGAAACACTAGCACCAAAATCACACAAAGCATTGCACTCATAATATTTAATTTTAATCTTAATAGTAGGTTCCCACTCATCATAAAGCTTTCTATGGATGGAAACTTCCAAGTCAAGTTTTTCTTCAAATGATTTCATCATAACATCCACGATATGTTTAGTAAAAGCTTTATTTTGATTATAAGCATGAGGTGAATTAAGCATGGATTGCAACAAGGAAATACAATCTATCAAAGAACAATTATCATAATTAAAGTCCTTGAAATCCAAAAGAGTGGGTTCATCGCACTTAAAGTTTTGACCTCTCCAATCCCACTTTTGTCAATTTTTCCATTAAGATCTTCACCCTCCAAATTATTGGGACGCCTTCTAGCTAAATTGGACTAATCTCCAGTCCCATCTTTATCAAGATTTATATTAGCAAACAAAGATTCAACAGGAGTCACACCAATCACTTTAAGATCTTCATCATTATTTTCACAAAAACTAGAAGAACATGCTTTTACAAACCAATCTCTCTTAGCACGCATCCTAGCGGTTCTTTCTCTACATTCATTAATAGAAAGAATAGATTTTAGAGATTCATTAATATCAATATTTGGTGGCATACATCTTATCTTCAAAGAATCAATCTCAAGAGAAATTCTATCAATGTCCCTAGCCAAATCATCAATGTTAAGCAATTTTTCTTCAACCATAGCATTGAAAATATTCTGAGAATTAATGAAATCTTTAATATGGTTTCCAAGATCAGTAGGTATTTTATTATAATTTACATAATAATTGTTGTAGGAATTACCATAGTTATTAGAGGAATTACTAGGAAAATTCCTAGGGTTGAAATTACCTCTATATGCGTTATTATCAAAATTGTTCCTACCAACAAAATTCACATCCATAGATTCATTATTATTCTAAATTAAAGTGGACAAAGGCGTATCATTAGGATCAATAGAGCACTCTTACTAGCAGTCAATTTCATAAGTTCATCCATCTTTCCACTCAAAGTATTAATTTCTTCAATCGCATGCACTTTTTTACTAGTAGAAGATCTTTCGATATGCCATTGAGAGTAATTTGCCATAATATTATCTTGGAGTTTAGTAGCTTCTCCTAATATGATTTCCATAAAAGTACCTCCCGCAGTGGAATCTAAAAGATTTCTAGATGCAAAATTCAATCCGACATAAATTTTTTGTATGATCATCCATAAACTTATCATCAATTTCATCCTCTCCCAAGATTGTGCAACATGTTCATGATCAAGTTGCTTAAAATTTATTATATCATTCCTAAGGGATACGATCTTAGCGGGAGGAAATACTTGGAAGTAAAAGCATCTTTACACCTGTTCCATGAATCAATACTATTTTTAGGCAAAGATGAAAACCAAGTTTTAGCACGATCTCGTAGTGAGAACAGAAATAGCTTCAATTTAATAATATCATTGTTCACATCTTTTTTCTTTTGCATATCACACAACTCAACAAAAGTATTTAGATGGGATGTGATACATCTCCGTCGTATCTACTTTTCTTAATGCTTTTGCTCTTGTTTTGGACTATAATTTGCATTATTTGAATGAAACTAACCCGGACTGACGCTGTTTTCAGCAGAACTACCATAGTGTTGTTTTTGTGCAGAAATAAAAGTTCTTAGAATGGAACAAAACTTTTTGGAGAATTGTTTTACAATAAAAGAAAAATATTGGAGGCAAGAACAACCGAAGGGGCCCCTGGCTGGGCACAAGACACCAGGGCGCCCCCTAGTGGGTTGTGCCCACCTCGGGGCCCCGCAGACCCTAATTCCGACATTATAAAATCCTTTTTCGGAGAAAAAAAATCAAGGAGGAAGTTTCATCACGTTTCATGATACAGAGCCGTCGCCACCTCTTGTTCTTCATTGGTAGGCCAGATATGGAGCCCGTTAGGGGCTCCGGAGAGGGGAATCTTCGGTCTTCGTCATCACCAACCCTACTTCATCACCAATTCCATGATGCTCCCCACCGGGAGTGAGTAATTCCTTCGTAGGCTCGCTGGTCGGCGAGGATTTGGACGAGATTCATCATGTAATCGAGTTAGTTTTCATAGGGCTTGATCCCTAGTATCTGAGGGAGTCCTGGATTAGGGGGTCCCTCGGGTGTCCATGCTATTTGGTATGGGCCGGACTGATGGGTCGTGAAGACACAAGGCGAAAGACCTTCCCCCGTGTCCGGGTAGTACTCCCCTATGCATGGACGGCAAGATTGGTGTCCGGATATGTAATTTCCTTCCTCCACAAACCAACTCTGTACAACCCTAGGCCCCTCTGGTATGTATATAAATCGGAGGGTTTAGTCCGTAGAGGCAATCGGAATTGACATAGGCTAAACATCTAGGGTTAAGCCATTATGATCTCAAGGTAGATCAACTCTTGTAACCCCTATACTCATCAAATACAATCAAGTAGGGCGTAGGGTTTTACCTCCATTAAGAGGGCCCGAATCTGGGTAAACATTGTGTCCCCCTATCCCTTGTTACCTCCTCAGACACACAGTTCGGGAACCCCTACCCGAGATTGGCCGGTTTTGACACTGACATTGGTGCTTTCATTGAGATTTCCACTGTGTCGTCGACAGAAGGTTCGATGGCTCGTTTTGATCATCGACAAAGATGCTGTGTCCGGGGAAACCTTCCTCCCTGGTCAACTTTTCGTGTTTGGCAGCCTTGCTCTGCGTGCCAATTCAACTGGTTGTTGGGGAACGTAGTAATTTCAAAAAAATTCCTACGCACACGCAAGATCATGGTGATGCATAGCAACGAGAGGGGAGAGTGTTGTCTACGTACCCTTGTAGACCGACAGCGGAAGCGTTATAACAACGCGGTTGATGTAGTCGTACGTCTTCACGGCCCGACCGATCAAGCACCGAAACTACGGCACCTCTGAGTTCTTGCACACGTTCAACTCGATGACGATCCCCGGACTCCGATCCAGCAAAGTGTCGGGGAAGAGTTTCGTCAGCACGACGGCGTGGTGACGATCTTGATGTTCTACTATCGCAGGGCTTCGCCTAAGCACCGCTACAATATTATCAAGGATTATGGTGGAAGGGGGCACCGCACACGGCTAAGAGAACGATCACGAAGATCAACTTGTGTGTCTATGGGGTGCCTCTGCCCCCGTATATAAAGGAGCAACGGGGGAGGCCAGCCAGCCTTGGTGCGCCCCCAAGGAGAGGAGGAATCCTCTTCTTACTAGGAAGAGGATTCATCCTTTCCTAGTCCAACTAGGAAGAGGGAAGGGGAAGGAAAGAGAGGGAGAGGGAGAGGGAAAGAGGGGCTGCGCCCCCTCCCCCAGTCCAATTTGGACTCCTTATGGGAGGGGGGCGCCACCTCCTGGGCTGCTGCCCTCTCTCTCCCCTCAAGCCCATTAAGGCCCAATACTTCCCCGGGGGGTTCCGGTAACCCCTCCGGCACTCCGGTACTATCCGAAACTTCTCCAGAACACTTCCGGTGTCCGAATATAGCCGTCCAATATATCAATCTTTATGTCTCGACCATTTCGAGACTCCTTGTCATGTCCGTGATCACATCCGGGACTCCGAACAACCTTCGGTACATCAAAACATATAAACTCATAATGAAACGGTCATCGTAACGTTAAGCGTGCGGACCCTACAGGTTCGAGAACAATGTAGACATGACCGAGACACGTCTCCGGTCAATAACCAATAGCGGAACCTGGATGCTCATATTGGCTCCTACATATTCTACGAAGATCTTTATCGGTCAGACCGCATAACAACATACGTTGTTCCCTTTGTCATCGGTATGTTACTTGCCCGAGATTCGATCGTCGGTATCTCAATACCTAGTTCAATCTCGTTATCAGCAAGTCTCTTTACTCGTTCCGTAATACATCATCTCGCAACTAACACATTAGTTGCAATGCTTGCAAGGCTTAAGTGATGTGCATTACCAAGTGGGCCCAGAGATACCTCTCCGACGACCGGAGTGACAAATCCTAATCTCAAAATACGCCAACCCAACAAGTACCTTCGGAGACACCTGTAGAGCACCTTTATAATCACCCAGTTATGTTGTGACGTTTGGTAGCACACAAAGTGTTCCTCCGGTAAACGGGAGTTGCATAATCTCATAGTCATAGGAACATGTATAAGTCATGAAGAAAGCAATAGCAGAATACTAAACGATCGTGTGCTAAGCTAACGGAATGGGTCATGTCAATCACATCATTCTCCTAATGATGTGATCCCGTTAATCAAATTACAACTCATGTCTATGGCTAGGAAACATACCCATCTTTGATCAACAGGCTAGTCAAGTAGAGGCATACTAGTGACACTCTGTTTGTCTATGTATTCACACATGTATTATGTTTCCGGTTAATACAATTCTAGCATGAATAATAAACATTTATCATGATATAAAGAAATAAATAATAACTTTATTATTGCCTCTAGGGCATATTTCCTTCAGTCTCCCACACCCCCTGGGCGCGCCCCCCTACCTCGTGGACAGCTCGGAGACCCCCCTGACTTGTTCTCGACGCCAAAACCTCTTATATATACAGAAGCCTCCAGAAATTAATCTAGATCGGAAGTTCCGCCTCCGCAAGCCTCTGTAGCCACGAGAAATTAATCTAGGCCCTCTCTGGCACCTTGCCGGAGGGGGCCATCATCACCGGAGGCCATGGAGGAGGATCCTGGAGGGGCCATCATTGCCATGAAGGCCAAGGACCAGAGGGAGAACCTCTCCCCATCTAGGGGGAGGCCATGGAGGAGGAAGCACAAGGGGGAGAACCTCTCCTCCTCTCTCTTGGTGGTGCCGGAGTGCCATCGGGAGGGGAATCATCGCCGTGGTGATCGTCTTCATCAACATCACCATCATCATCACCATCCTCATCTCTTTTACGCGGTCCACTCTCCCGCACCCCGCTGTAATCCCTACTTGAACATGGTGCTTTATGCCACATATTATGATCCAATGATGTGTTGCCATCCTATGATGTTTTGAGTAGATATCCTTTGTCTTTGGGTTGATTGATGATCTAGATTGGTACGAGTTGTATGTTTTATTTTGGTGCTATCCTATTGTGCCCTCCGTGTCGCGCAAGCGTGAGGGATTCCCGCTGTAGGGTGTTGCAATACATTCATGATTCGCTTATAGTGGGTTGGTGAGTGACTGAAACACAAACCCGAGTAAGGGAGTTGTTGCGTATGGGAATAAAGAGGACTTGATGCTTTAATGTTATGGTTGGCTTTTACCTTAATGATCTTTAGTAGTTGCAGATGCTTGCTAGAGTTCCAATCATAAGTGCATATGATCCAAGAAGAGAAAGTATGTTAGCTTATGCCTGATAACCCACAAGTGTAGGGGATCGCAACAACTTTCGAGGGTAGAGTATTCAACCCAAATTATTGATTCGACACAAGGGGAGCCAAAGAATATTCTCAAGTATTAGCAGTTGAGTTGTCAATTCAACCACACCTGGAAACTTAATATATGCAGCAAGGTATTTAGTAGCAAAGTAATATGATAGTAGTGGTAACGGTAACAAAAGTAACAAAAGCAAAAGTAATGTTTTTGGTATTTTGTAGTGATTGTAACAATAGCAACGGGAAAGTAAATAAGCGTAAACCAGTATATGGAAAGCTCGTAGGCATTGGATCGGTGATGGATAATTATGCCGGATGCGGTTCATCATGTAACAATCATAACATAGGGTGACACAGAACTAGCTCCAATTCATCAATGTAATGTAGGCATGTATTTCGAATATAGTCATACGTGCTTATGGAAAAGAACTTGCATGACATCTTTTGTCCTACCCTCCCGTGGCAGCGGGGTCCTAATGGAAACTAAGGGATATTAAGGCCTCCTTTTAATATAGAACCAGAACAAAGCATTAGCACATAGTGAATACATGAACTCCTCAAACTATGGTCATCACCAGGAGTGGTCCCGATTATTGTCACTTCGGGGTTGTCGGATCATAACACATAGTAGGTGACTATAGACTTGCAAGATAGGATCAAGAACTCACATATATTCATGAAAACATAATAGGTTCAGATCTGAAATCATGGCACTCGGGCCCTAGTGACAAGCATTAAGCATAGCAAAGTCATAGCAACATCAATCTCAGAACATAGTGGATAATAGGGATCAAACCCTAACAAAACTAACTCGACTACATGATAAATCTCATCCAACCCATCACCGTCCAGCAAGCCTACGATGGAATTATTCACGCACGGCGGTGAGCATCATGAAATTGGTGATGGAGGATGGTTGATGATGACGACGGCAACGAATCCCCCTCTCCGGAGCCCCGAACGGACTCCAGATCAGCCCTCGCGAGAGGTTTTAGGGCTTGGCGGCGACTCCGTATTGTAAAACGCGATGATTTCTTCTCCTTGATTTTTTTTCTCTCCGAAAGCAAATATATAGAGTTGGAGTTGGCGTCGGAGGAGCGTCAGGGGGCCCACGAGGTAGGGGGGCGCGCCCTAGGGATGGCCTGGCGGATACTCGTAGGTATAGCTGGGGTCGTACTGCGATGCAGCGTTTATCGCCTCCTGAGCTGCAGTGTGGCGGTGAGCTGCCTCCGCTCTCCTCTCGTACTCATCTGCCTCCTCTCTGGTAATAGTATATCTTCCTTTCGCCTGGTGATCAAAGAAGGTAGGTGCAGGGAGAGTAATATGGACAACACGCCATTTGTCAAAGATTAGTCGATATAGGAGAAGTGATTCATTCCTCTCGATAAACTGGTGAGAGACCATAGAATTAAAATCTAAATAAGTAGGAGGCAACTCCATGTCATCCTCACGAACGTCCACCTCAAGAAAATTAGCTAAGCGGGTTGCATAAATTCCTCCAAAGAAATCTCCATTATATCTATTATGATGCAACCTGCGTGCTACAATGGCTCCCATATGATAAGATTGGTCGCCTAACACAGCACTCCTAAGAATACTGAGGTCAAGCACACACATATGACATGCTTCATCCTTACCAGTTATGCACCTACCTATGAAGAGAGCAAAATAATGTATAGCAGGAAAGTGAATGCTCCCTATGGTAGCTTGTGCTATGTCTCTAGATTCCCCTACAGTTATACTAGCAAGAAAGTTTCTAAATTCAGATTTACGGGGATCACTAGCACTACCCCATTGTGGAAGTTTGCAAGCAAAAGTTAAATCCTCTAAGTCCATGGTATAAGATTTGTCATAAAGATCAAACATGACCGTTAGAGAATTACGTGAAGATGAAAATTCAAACCTCCTCACAAATGAACTAGTGAGATCATGGTACTATGGGCATTTGTCTGCCTCAAAGCTCTCGAGATCAGCGTTACGCACATATGTGTTAAACTCCTCTTTGATTCCCGCTCGATCCATAAAATTTTCTGAAGGCCATTCACAGGGCCTCACAGGAGCGTCCCTTGGGGGCTCCTCATCAGCATCACGCATCGCAAGCCTGGGTCCTTACTTCCTTGAAGAACCACCTTGGAACATTTTCCTAAGCATATTGCTTTCTCTAAAAAAATTCTGACAATTTTTAGTAACTTCAAACAAAAGTGAACCAAGCTCAACAAAATTGATAGCAACTACTCCTACAAGTGTCTAGAGCCTATATCAAGCATTAGAACTACTTGGAACCATATATATTTGACATGCAAGCTCAAGAACATGGTCACCTATGCAGCACAAATTTGCAATGAATAAAGCACTAGAGCAAAAACTAATTGGACCAATGGAGGAGTCACATACCAAGGAACAATCTCCCCAAGCAGTTTTGTGAGAGGGGCTTTGAGCAAGGAGATCAAAAATCGCAGCAAAGTGAGCTAGAACTCGTGCTTGAACCAGATATACGTGTTTGTGGGAGGAAGAAGAAGAGGATGAGTGCAGTAATATGTGGAGGAGGGCCACCGTGGGCCCACGAGGCGTGGGGCGCCTGGGGTAGGGCGCCCTCCACCTCGTGGCAGTGGCAGCTCCTCCCGCGGTGATTTCAGTATCAAAAATCCTCAAATATTCCCGAAAAAATCATATTAAATTAGCATGGCATTTGGAGGATTTTTATTTTCGGGATATTTTTATATTGCACGGATAAATCAGAAAACAGACAGAAAAATACTATTTTTACTTTATTTCAACTAAATAACAGAAAGTATAAAGAGGGTACAGAAGGTTGTGCTTCTAGTTTCATCCATCTCATGCTCATCAAAAGGAATCCACTAACAAGGTTGATCAAGTCTTGTTAACAAACTCATTCCGATTAACATGAAACCGGAGAAATTTTGAATAACACTATGTTACCTCAACGGGGATATGCACATCCCCTATAATAAGTATATCATATTTCTTCTTGATAGTAGGAAGAGGAAATTCAAAACCTCCAAATATAATCGATGGATTTTTTTCCAATAGAATTGATACTATGAACTTGAGGTTGTTTCCTCGGAAAGTGTACCATATGCTCATTACCATTAACATGAAAAGTGACATTGCCTTTGTTGCAATCAATAACAGCCCCTGCAGTATTAAGAAAAGGTCTTCCAAGAATAATAGACATACTATCGTCCTCGGGAATATCAAGAATAACAAAGTCCGTTAAGATAGTAATGTTTGCAACCACAACAGGCATATCCTCACAAATACCGACAGATATAGCAGTTGATTTATCAGCCATTTGCAAAGATATTTCAGTAGGTGTCAACTTATTCAAATCCAGTCTACGATATAAAGAGAGAGGCATAACACTAACACCGGCTCCAAGATCACATAAAGCAGTTTTAACATAGTTTCTTTTAATGGAGCATGGTATATGGTATAGTGGGTACTCCTGGATCTCCAAGTTTTTTTGGTATTCCATCCTTAAAAGTATAATTAGCAAGCATGGTGGAAATCTCAGCTTCAGGTATCTTTCTTTTATTAGTAACAATATCTTTCATATATTTAGCATAAGGATTCATTTTGAGCATATCAGTTAATCGCATACGCAAAAAGATAGGTCTAATCATTTCAGCAAAGCGCTCAAAATCCTCATCATCCTTTTTCTTGGATGGTTTGGGAGGAAAAGGCATGGGTTTCTGAACCAAGGTTCTCTTTCTTTACCATGTTTTCTAGCAACAAAGTCTCTCTTATCATAACGTTGATTCTTTGATTGTGGGTTTGTTTTATGCGAGATAAATACTAAATCTATCCGCGTTGGCATTTTAGGTGCGGGCGTGCCAGTATACAAGTGTATACAAATAAAAATAAAACAGAGCACACAAAATGATGCGGAGAAAACTTGTAAATCTTTATTGCTGAGGATATACAAATCTCCTTTTACATGCTTTTGGTACGGCATCTGACATACAAAAGACAATTGCATAATTCTCGACTCCTAGGGCCTCGAAGGGATCCCTAGTTAATTACATTCATAGCATATCTATGAAAGACCTCCGATTAAACTTCCTCAAACGGTCATCTTCATTATCAAACTCATGGCTTCTGCCTCCAAGACAAAAAGAATATGCAAATGCTCCAGGACAAATAATAATCTCGCCATGCCAAAACTTGTGGATTCATGCATCAATCAAGCATGGGATGTAGATCAAGTCTCAAGGATAAAATTAAATGGATAGTTCGGCCTCGTCGGTCACGAATATCATGTATCCTGCCTCGTCGGTCAGGAAATGTATGTGAGTTCCGGCCTCGTCGGTCATGGAAAATGTGTTCTGAGCATGGACTTGAAGATGAACCCTCATTTGATTGAGAAACATGGTTCTGCAAAATTTTGTCAATGGCGTCTTATTTATTCTGGTGTAGATGGCCATGTCTTTATTATTCTCACAATAAAATCATCACCCTTTGCATGTCACACGATCTACTTGACATTAGTAGTGGCCTTTGATGCTTTGCATGATGCTTGACTTTGTATCTGTGTAGCTGCGCTGCTGTCCTCCAGGGACTGACTTTGCATACCATCCCGAATGTAATATAACAAAGATGTTGATGAATTTGATGCGTCCGCGGCAATGATTTGATCGCCATGTAGAGCCGCGAGACGCCATAAACTTTTCTTTCTTTTAATTCTCAGATCGGATAATAAAACATCCGCGGCGGCAATTAGATCGCCGTGTAGAGCCGCAAGACGCTAACTTCTTTCTGCTTTTTTTATACGGATCAAACATAAAACATTCGTGACGACGGTTTGATCATCATGTAGAGTCGTGGAAGGCAATGCCTCTTTTTCTCGTACCGGACCATGAAGCACCTGCGGCGATTAAATCGCCATGTAGAGCCTCTAGATGCTAGCAAACTCTTTTTATAGATCGGGTTGTAGAACATCCGCGGCGAATATTAGATCGTCATGTAGAGCCACAAAACGCCGCCGAATTCTTTTCGTGGATCAAACAATGAAACGTCCGCGGCGACGATTAGATCGCCATGTAGAGCCACGGGACGCCGCCGATTTTTTGTTGTAGATCAAGCAATGGAACATCCGCGGCGACGATTGGATCGCCATGTAGAGCCGCGAGATGCCGCCGAATTCTTTTTATAGATCAAGTAATGAAATGTCCACGGCGACGATTAGATCGCTATGTAGAGCCGCGGGACGCCGTCGATTTTTTGTTGTAGATGAAGCAATGAAACATCCGCGGTGACGATTGGATCGTCATGTAGAGCCGCGAGATGCCGCAAAAAGAAATGAACAAAGAGAAAAAAATAAATAAAGGAAATAAGTGATCATATGCAACCTTCATATGATTTACTCACCATATGGCTGTGCCATCGACGCCGGCCACGGAGGGAAATGCCAGACGAGAAATGAAGATGTGTGTATATATGCGTGCTGGAGTAGAGATGATACAAAGTGTGTGTGTGTATGCGTGCGTGTGTGTGCGAGTGGTACGGTGAATGGTGGCGAGATGAGCGTGTAAATGGTGCGTGCGTTCTGAGTGAGCTGAACCCCTTCGCAGTCACTGGAGCATAGCATCGTCTCCACCGGCTAGCTATGCGAATAGATAGGAAGATAAGCACGAGAGATTAGCATCGTCGCCGCTGCCGTTAGTAACAAACAATATCTTATCTCTGATCTCTCGGTACCGTTGCACCAAAAACAAGCAACAAACTTTGATCGCTGGGCAATACTTATCTCTCGTCAAGTCCAACTGATTGAGCTTTTCTATCCCTAGCGACCACGAACCTTGGTTTTGTACCAACATCAACACGTCCAACTAGCAGCAGGCCTGTACAAGATTTTACTACTTCAACACACCAAACGTTTGCATGGATAGTTGTTGACCGGTTGGACCGTGCATGCACACACGATTTATTCCATTAGCAAACTGGTTGATCGGCTACTACTAAATCCATTTGATCAACAAAGTGCATGTGTTAACGTGACTGAGGCTGCAAATTCATAAACATACTATATTTTCCTTTTTCCCTTGAAGGTCGCCAATTTTTTTAATGATAGATGAAATTTGATTGCTTTTCATATCATCAATTATATATTCATTGACATGATCTGACAAGTGTCTACTCATACCAAATAGATTAAATATATCTGTGCATCACATGGTAAAAATGGAGTCAAACAAATGCCCTCGCCAAGTTGAGTTCAAATGCGAAGCAATTTGGACTTAACTTTAACGAAACAGTATGACCATATCTCATCCGGGAAACTTAATCTCAACTGTCCGAGATAACTGAGACACCCAAACCATCGTACAGACTGAAAGCCTCCTTCTGATCCGCAACAACTCAGCCAACTTGCAGATTCTATACCAACAACCATCATTATCTAAAGTGACTGCACTATAAACAGCCATGCAATCCTTGGCTCAGCTCTTAAAACGTTTCCCCAAGTTCTTGGCGTACACAGCTGCACCTCAATCCACGCAGCAGAACAAGGCTTCCTCCATCGTGACTCTCAGGTAAAGCTGAATGCCCTGCTTTGCAATTGCTTTCTCCTTTCCTTTTAATAGATTATTTATGGGTGCTAGCATTATCGTCAGCTAGCAATCTTCTGCAAAACGATCTATACTAGATTTCAGCCAAACTGCAGTTGAAGGCAGTGAAAAGTAGAGTTTACAATGGCGAACTTCTTGATTGGTTCAAGGCCGCGGTTGCTAACTAGGGAGCTTTGCATAGAGCCATCAAGCTAAAACAGATCTTGCGCCAAGTTCAGTCATAGCTGTAATTCGCCTTATTATTTATAAATAAAGGAACACATTCCTCTCGGCTATCACTGTTATACTTGTACACTTCCTTTTACTACATGCTTTTATATGACTGAATTCCTTTGTGGGACTCCTTATTCTTGAGCATGAAACGGCAAACCCAGGTTAAACTCTTGGCAGCCGAAACATGTCTTTTGAGAAACGAGCAAGAATGGCTATCTTGTGCTGTATGTCCATCCTAACCTTCTGTACTAGTAATTGTGAAGTATCATATGATTGACTTACACAACAAAATTATTGCTTGATTGTCATCATGTAAATAGAAATAAAGTTGGGTGAGAACACAGCGAAATTCCCTGCTGTGCTGCAATGTTGATAGTAGCTCATAGCGTAAGACCATACTATAAGCTGACAGTATACATATTATTCAGGTTGAATCAGTAGCAGGTGAGGCCATAGCGAAAATCCATGCTGCGACCACGCCATGAAAATCAAATATCCAATTGAGACCACAAAGGTGCCAGCCAAAAGGATGATTGTATTTAATGACTGTCATGGTATGTATAATCCGGATTCTGGCGAAGTACCATGCCATTATCGTGAACTCTCTCTGCGACCATGCTACTGCTTTGGTGCCAACCAGAGAAATCCATGCCTAATCATTAAAAATAAAATAATCTTGAGCTGGGGCGAAAGAACCTGCCCTAATTCAAGAGAATTTATCAATTCTACTGCGACTATTACATGCTCATAGTGCCAGCCAGTGGAATCGAATAGTTGTTGGGTTACGGCGAACATCATGCCACTCCCCAAGAATTTCAAAAAGTCATCATAGCGAAGAAGGTTTAAAACCAAATAATGCATGATTAGCTCAAATCACAATTTAAGATACATACATGTCTTGCACCACTATGCCATAAGACCGAATAATAAAAGAGGTAAAAGGCAGATAGAAAGAAGGAAAAAAAACACAGTGATGGCAAACAGAGTTACACGAACACCTTGTTTTTTTTGTTTGTTTGTTGGTTTGTGGGCTCCACCTTCAATTGTTAGACTATGAGGTGACCCATGAGTAAAGTTGCAAGGGATATTCATATGCCTTTCATATGGCCAAGTGATCATCTGCCCGGACCTCGTGATCGACGTATAGAAGTGTGGATTCAGACTTCTCATGGTTGTCATTTCTTTGTATAACTCCTATTGCTATTTATCATCCTTTATGAATGTTCTCACCAGATGCAGTTCTCATGAATATGTCTCTTGGACTTTAAACTCCACACCAAAAATTGTTGCTCTGCCTGACCTCACTCGGGCGATCAAATCCACATGCAACTAAAACTCATGTGCCACAGTCTGAACATTGGGAAGGGGAGTCCTTTATTATTTTATTTTAGGCTAACTGTGGCCCCTTTTATTTTATTTAAAATTTGTTTAGACAAAAAGTAATCCATGATCAGCAATGAGGATGCTGTATGGACACCAAGAGAGAGAAAAACTTTATTTTTATTAAATTCTCCTGAACTTGCCCTTGGGCTGCTAGGCAAAATATTTCTTGAGGAACTTGCCATTGATAGGAGGCATTGGACGCACACCCTCTTGATCAATGAGTTGATAAGCGCCACCATCATAAACCTGTTCAATGACATATGGCCCCTCCCATTTGGGCTCAAATTTTCCTTTACCTTTTCCTATGAGCACAATAGGACGCCGAAGGACTAGCACCAGTTCTCCTTTTCTGAAAACTTCGCGGCTTTGACGAGTTTATCGTAGGCTCATACCATACTCTTGCGATAAAGCTCAAGATTTTGAAGTACACGTAGGCGCCCCTCTTCAATAGTGTCTAACTCCTGGTATCGTAACTTGACTTGTTCATCTTCTGTCAGTTCATCACGTATCGCCACACGGAGCGAGGGTATTTCAACCTCAAGTGGTAAGACAGCCTCGCTCCCGAAAACGAGAGCATATGGCGTGCTCTGTGTTGGTGTGCGAACAGTAACACGATATGCCCATAAAGCTTCAAAAAGACGATCATGCCAATCTTTTCTATGCTTCGTCATTGTCTTCTTTAATATCTTTCCAAGAGTTTTATTGAATGCTTCAATCAACCCATTGGCTTGTGCATAGTATCCCGTGGTATAATTCCAATGAATTTTGTACTTCTCCATAAACTTGTACATCTTATGTGATTCGAAGGCCTCACGTAATGGTACTGCTTCGGCCCACCTTGAGAAGTAATCTGTGGCTACCAAAATGAAACGATGACCTTCAGCATATGGCGGATCAAAGGCACCAATTACATCGATGCCCCAAGCATCGAATGGCCAAGAAGGGACGGTTGGGTCTTCCATGTTCCCTACTCTTTACTACCATATCATCAATGTAACACTCAATAGACCGATGTATGAGGTGACCAAGCACGTGAGTCATGGCCCTCTGGTAGGTAGAACCAGCATTTTTTAAACCGAACGGCATTACTATATAATAGAAGTTGCCCTTGGGCGTTCTAAAAGCTTTGCCGATGGCATCATGTTCATCCATCTTAATCTGATTATATCCGGAAAATCCATCCATGAATGAAAGATCACCGTTTCCTGTAGTTGAATCAATCACCATCTCCGTCATTGGGATGGGAAGTCTTCACCGACATGGGGAGCAGGAGCGGCATCGAGACCCTCTCCATGAGCCACGGCATGGCCTCATGCATCTTGGAGAGGGATATTGTTTATTTCTCAAACCTTCACAAGCACTTGCCGCGGCTTCAAAGGAACGTGGTTGATACGGACATGAATATATTGGAATAAGCTCGTCGTCATCTGAAGATGCTTCATCCAAACCAAGATAATCTTCATTTCTAACCGAAGAGGTCATGCAACTATTAACTCGTTGTACCATACATAAATCTTCATCGTCATCTGAGGAAGCGGCCGCATTATATCCAAGACCATACTTTGGTTGCACTGTACTTCTCTTCCTAATTAAATTCTCCGCTTGTTCCCACCATTCTTCACAAACAACTGGTGGTGGCGGTAGCCTGCTGTTTGGCTGTACCAAAATTCCTGCCTTTTTTAATAATGGAATCATCCTGTCCTCAATTTTCATAGCCATGAGTGTTTCTTCAATGGCAAGAACCCGACCATACTGCTTATATATGTCATCACATGGTTGCTTTTCTGGGACCTTATAAAAAATAGTAGGCAAGGTGTTCTCACTTTCTTTTTGAACAGACGAAACATACAATGGTGTGGTAACTGAAATATATAGTGAGGGGGATTGCATAAGCAAATTTGGAACTCCCAGTGTCGTGTCAGTTTGCAATGCCTCACGTTCTTCCTTTGTGAACACTACTTCTGTCGGATGATACAGAAAATGGCCTCCCTCCCCTCCCTCCCCCCTCCCCTTCCGCTCCCTGCCGGCGACTCGGCACCAACCCACACCACCACCATCCTTTCAGCCTCCACTCCGGCACCGGCGACCGCCTCTTTCCACCACCCCCTGCGTCGGAATGACTCCCCCACCGACAAGGCACTGCGGGCCGCGCTCGGCGTCGGCGACGCTATGGGGGAGGATTTCAGCGCAAGTGTGGAGATGCCTCTCCATGCACATCAACCCGCGCCGCCATGAAGCTCCATGCTTCCTCTCCGTGCTCGTCCATCACGTCTCGCTCGACCTCGATGAGGATCTTGTGGCTGTCCTCATGCAAGCCTGCCTGGGCGGCTACGCTCCAGCCTTCCAGGTGACCCGCCTTCAAGATCAGCTTTTTCGCATCTCTGTCTCTCACAAGCGCATCGTCCAAGCACTCATCGCCGAAACCACTCTCACCGCAAAAACCCACTCCATCCAGTTTCTCCCTTATCCACCATCGAACGCAGATACGCTCCGTCAGCCAGTCCAACGCTCAAACCGCTTCGATATCGGTGACCGCTACGGCCATGCGGATGCGTTCCTTCGATCCCAACTGGGTTTCCTTCCCTCTCCCGGGGTCGATTTCGAGCGCAACATCATTGAGCTCTTCTCATCCAAAGTCTTCGCTTCGCAGACAGACTCGATCTCCCACGACTTCGGTTATCTTCTTCGTCCACAAAGCTGAGTTCGTGGTTGTGAAACTCTCGTCGCCACCCTCCTCTCATTTCGCCCGAGGGCCTGCGCGGTCCATCTCCGTCCGCCGCCTCTCAAACGCTGCCTTCGCTACGCCTGTCACCTCCAACATGGTTGCAACCCTCATGGCGGCCTGCTCCCCCATTGTCGCTCCTCGCCTATTCGCCACCATTACGGTTGCGCCCACTGCCTCGCCGGCCTTGCGGGCTGGCCGGCCATCGCCGCCGTCTTCTTCCCCTCCGGCTCTCCCCTGCATCGTCGCCAACGTACGACCACGCTCCCCTCCGTGCATGTCCTCCATGCAGGTGGGGCCGGCTGCTTCCAACGGTCGTCAATCTGCTGGGCCCGCTGCGACTTCCGCTCCTCTCTCTCCTCGTATTTGCATGCAAAGGTACGACCGTTCCGACCCGAGATTTCGTTCAATAAGCTGATCTTCGATAAGTACCACTGTCTTGTCACTACCCCCACAAACTGCCTCAATCACAAGCCAACCACCCCCATATGGTTAGTTTTACATTTCCCCAATCGGTGTGTGCTAATGAAACCTTGATTAATAATGCTCTAGACCACCAATTCTCGTTTCAACGGGTCTTCCACGCAGCCACGCTAGCTCCAAACTTGTTCCTAGTGCATGTCTTCTCCGATCAGTCGAATGGAAATCCTCCGGGTCGCGCCTATCTCCTTTTCAAATTTTGAAATACAAATGTTTGACTCCTTTGACCAGGCTACGCAAATAGTGCGCTCGGTACCAACACCCGTCACGTTTGAACCAGACTCGCTCGGTACGCCCGTACCCGTCCTGCCCACCCACTACGAGTCCTTGCTTGGACCGCATCCCTCCACTAAAAATCCTACACAAGATCTCCCTCTCCTGCACGCCACGATTCACGACCTTTGTTCCTGCGTCGGTTCCACAGCTAACGACCAGGTTGACCGCTCCGCCATCGATGGCTTGGGACACGTGGGTCGCTCACCTGGGCCGGTTGCCATCGTCGCGTCCCACCGCATCCCCCCTATAGAACAAAAGCAAGACGATCTAGACGGCTATCACGTACCCTTCTTAGACCAGCCCCCGTTTTTAAACGATAGAGCCACCATTGACCCGCCCCCACACATCACATCACCTCTCTCTAACACGGATGCCCCACGCGGGTCGCCGCAGCCGCCCTCCGGTCGGCCGCCCGAACCGCTCGATCCCCCAGGCGCCTCTTCTCACCCACCTTCGCACCCCTCCGCCTCTGAGTATCGGGTCCCACCAACGGTCCCTTGTTCTAACTTACCGAATGAAAAAAACAACGCCTGCATGCACACGCATGCGGCCATCATCACGTCTATTCCCTCGTCTGCCTCCCCTACCTCCGCCAGCCTACGCCCCGCCCCGTCCCCTCAGCTCCGTCCCGAGATCTTCACTAACCAGTCGCACGCACCTGCCCCTGCTGCCATCCACCTGCAAGCTTCGACCTCCACGCTGATGCAGGACCCGCGCTCCTACCGGGAGGTTTTGCTGAGCCCCCCGCCTCGGGTCGCTGCAACCCCTCCCCCGCTTCCATCGGCCTCTCCGGCCTATAAATCATCTTCTCATCTGCTACCCAGTCACAAACACATCCACCACCACTACAGCCGCAAGAAGAAGACGAGGTGCTTCCGGTGCCTTGCCAGCGACCACACCATCGCAGATTGCCGCGACCCGGTGCGGTGCTCTCGCTGCTGGTGCTCCGGCCACCGGAGTTTCAGGTGCAAGGCTATCCGCCTCCTCCCAATCTTTCCTCCCATGCCTCTTTCACCGCGTATTAACCCTGCATTCGTACGGCCTCCTTGTAGCTCCATGGCTCACACGACGGCTAGTCACACCGCCTCCGGCTCGTCCGCCGGATCCGCTTCCTCCACCGGCGCTCCGATCTGGTTCGGCTCCCACTGTGTCCTCCTCAATGACCTGCCTCCGTTCCGTCTCCCGCTCATCTTCGGGCCGCGTGTGTCCTCCTCTTCCCCCCCTGAGCCCTCCTTCTCACCGCCTCCGCCTCCATCACCAACCTCCGTTCCCACCGCTGCATCATGCTTCTCCCACACGCCACCGCATTTCCCCTCCTCGCCCGCCCAGCTGCCTTGTCCGACCGTCGACAACATCGCCTACGTTCACCTCGCCACCCCCATGCACAATCCCTTTCAGTTCATCCGCCAGGCCCTTGCCCACCACCGCCACTTTCCTACGTTCGGCCTAACCTCCTCCTCACGAGGCGCTGGCCGCCTCTCCTTCCCCAATGCGGAGGAACGCATTGCGGCCACGGGCCATGGGCCCATCCACCACCAGGGTAACACTCTGTTCTTTGAGACCCCTCAGCACACTGATAACAGATCCACGTCTATTTTCATCCACATGGTGGAAATCGAGGCTTTCGAATTCCCCGACGAGCTTTGGCATCCGGAGGGGGTCGACTACTTCTTCTCCCACCTTGATGATTTTGTCTCCGCTGACCAGCACTGCTTTCAGGGTGACTACTCGAGCGTTCGTGCTCTGGTCATGGTTGCCCGTGATTTCGTGCTCCCCCCATGCCTCATGGTGCGCCTTCCTGACAATGACATTGTCATAGTTAAGCTTGAGAGCCGTGCGCTCTTCCGCCATGGCTCTGATGCTTCTCCTTTCTCTTCGGAGGAGGATGACGATGCCTCCCTCTCCTCCCTCATCACAAACCCGCGTCTCTCACCTTCCACCATCACCCAGCTCGGAAACATCGCCACGGCTATGTCACCATTCGCATATCAGCCGGAGTCTCCCTCGGGACCTCCTCCATCTCCCACCGCGGTCCGGCCACTCGATGGCATTCCAATACTGGCGGTCATGGCTGATGGCATGCCGGTCGCCATGCTTGTCCATGCTCCTTGGTCTCCTCCGGCTCGCTCGCCCTCTCCTGCTAGGGATAGGGCTAGAACCACCACATGCTCGTCCTTTGCTCGCCTCCGCTGCTCCACCATCTTCATCGCCACCTCCACCCATGCCATCTCCCCCCTCACCCCCACCCGCCCCCTCGGCTATCCTCTCGCCAGAACCCACTCATGAATGCCATGCCAGGCGCATTAGCAGGCGCGCGAAAATGGCTGCCGACTCCGGCATCAAGGCCAGGCGCAGTGCTAGGCTTGCTGAGATCGAGCCGCCTGTGTACGCTTCCATGACCACCAAGGCTATGCGCTCCAAGGCCAAGAAACTGGACATTGCTGCTGCGTCCAAAGATCTATCTGACGCCCTGATTCATGCCCATCTTTGCGACGAGGACGGCGTCGTCGACGGCTCTGTGCACGGTCTCGCTTCACCGGAAGATCTTGCGGCTGTTGCTGCTGCCTGTGGCGCCTCGACGGAGGTGGTTGCAGACATTGCTTCGGGCTCTGGTGACATGGGGTCTCCATGATCGACTTTCCTCTCTCCGGCCACGCGTGTGGTGGCCAGTTATGTATCCAGGATTTACCTCCGCTCTGTAGCTGCTATGTTAGGAAGTTTCAACTTATTAGTGTGCTCGCGTCTGCTTCCGTATCTTACTGTATCTTGACCCGAAATGGTTGTCGATCGGGTCAGCCCCCCTATGTAAGGTGTCACTCTAAGTTTCAAATATGAAGAACGCCTCCTACTCTATTATCTCCTGGAACGTACGAGGACTAGGTGATCTTGACAAGTGTGCAAATGTATTCTCTGAAATTAATCTCCTGCGCCCATCTATAGCCCTTCTTCAAGAAACAAAACTACAAACGCCAGATACAATTAAGCTTCGATCGATTTTGCCGCTTCCTTGACTCTAACAACCACCTTGACGCTTAATTGGGACCGCGGGTGGCATACATTCGGCCACCAACTCCAGATGCTTCTCGCTCATCAGTTGTCAACATAGACGTTTCACATCCACCTTAACTCTAACATGTCTTGCATCACCACATCACATCTTTATCACAAACGTGTATGCGCCCTCTCAGCGTGAATTAAAGATGACATTCCTAGATGAGCTAAGAATAATTGAACCACCCCCACAATCTCCCTGGCTACTCATTGGCAACTTTAACCTCACACGATTCCCAAACGAACGCAACAACGAAAACTTTCGCCGATCAGAGGCTGAGGCTTTCAACAATACCATTGATCAACTTGCTCTCATTGAGCTCCCTCTCCTTGATCGAGAATTCACATGGTCAAATAAAAGATCCTCCCCCACGTTAATACGTTTAGATAGGGTTCTTATCAACCTTGCCTGGGACGCCACCTTCCCAAACTCTCACCTCACATCTCTCACTAGGTTTGTTTCTAATCACGTTCCACTCCTAGTCACTGTATCCACAGCCGTCCCATCTTCCCGCCTTTTTCGCTTTGAACGCTTCTGGACCTCTCTTCCGGCCTGTGAAAACCTAGTACGAAACTGTTGGCAGCCCAGCTCTCGCCGTCCTGGGCCCCCCTTGGACCCTGCCGCCTCCCTAGCCAGATACATCAAGTCTTCACGCTCGGCCCTAAAATCCTGGGCCAAATTGCTTCGGCCCATCTACCAACGCGAAATAAACTGCAAACTGGCTATATAGGCCCTAGATTTAAACGAGGAACTCGCTCCTCTCTTCCCGCTAGAACAAAAGCTAAGGCTAGCGCTCTCCAACCTACTTCAACAAACTATCAAACAAAAAATCTCCTTCTGGAAACAACGGGGTAAGGTCAGGATGGCCGTAGATGGTGACGAGAACACTAGGTTCTTCCATGCCTCGGCTACTCAGCGCTCGAGATCGAACAAAATCCCCATGCTTATTCACAACAACGCTGAAGTGTTCCTCCATGAGCAAAAAGCGCTTATCTTAAAGGATTTTTTCAACCAATTGATCGGAACCACAAAACAAGCTACATGGAATTTCAGCCTACTGCAGCTTTACCCCTCTCCCCTCCCACAGCTACGTGACCTTGCACAACCCTTCTCCCACGAAGAAATTCACCAAGCCTTCCTATCTATGAACACCAACGCCACTGGACACGATGGCTTTGGACCCATCTTCTTGAGAAAATATTGGAATATTGTCGGGCCTTCTATCATAGATTTCTTCTTTGCCTTCCAAGATCAATCAGTCTCTCTAGAGCGCTTCAACCGTGCCTTCATGGTACTCCTACCAAAAACGCCAAGCCCCAACATCTCCTAAGCGTTTAGACTGATCTCGCTCCAAAACTGCACCCCAAAAGCAGTGGCCAAGTTACTCACAAATCGAGTCAAACCGCTCATTCCACTCCTCATTCATTACGACCAGACAGGCTTCCTTCATGGCCGCAACATTGCAGAAAATTTCATCTATGCTGCAGATATTCTCAGTACGTGCCACTCTCGCAAAGCTCCAACTATGGTTTTTAAGCTAGACTTTAGGAAAGCATTTGATTCCATATGCTGGTCCTCCCTCATTCAAATTCTGAAGGTTCGGGGTTTTCCTAACACCTTCTGCAGTTGGATCCAAAACATCCTCTGCACTGGCAAAACGGCCATCCTTCTCAACGGTGTTCCAGGGTCCTGGATTCAATGTAAATGTGGCCTTCGCCAGGGTGACCCCTTCTCTCCTTACCTGTTCATCATCGTAGCAGACGTGCTTCAAAGACTAATTGCTAGAGCTTTCCAGCCCAATGTCCTCTGCCATCCACTAAGAACAAACGAGCCGCCGGTGACACTACTGATCTGTGACGACACTCTCATCATCGCTGCCGCCTTGAAGCTGCACCACCTGCGGCTAAAAGAAACACTTCACGACTTCGCCCTTGCTACGGGGCTGCTGATCAACTTCCACAAGACTGCTCTCCTCACAATCACTACTGAATTAACCACACAAAACAACATTGCTACTGCCATTGGATGCTCTCTGTCCTCCTTTCCACTAACATACTTAGGACTTCCACTATCTCCTACCAAATTGCCCTTGACAGCTTTTGACCCAATCATAGACAACTTTCGGAAATTCCTCTTCGGATGGGTGGCGCATCTTCTCTCATGGGGCGCCAGGCTCACACTGCTGACTGCGGTCCTAGACTCCTTAACAATCTATTTTATGTCAGTTTTCCGTCTACCAAAATCGATCCTAGCTAAACTAGATGCCATTCGGAGGGCATTCTTACAGGTCTAACGAGTCCACACACCTTTGGGGCGAGCTGCTTAGTTGCGTGGAAAAACGTTTGCAAACCTAAAGACTATGGTGGTCTAGGCATTAAAAATCTTGAAATTCAGAACCACTGCCTGCTCATGAAATTCTCTTCAAAAATCCTACAACACCCAAATGTCCCGTGGACCTTGTGGTATAACCAACAACACCCTCTTGGCATTACTTCAAAAACCACAAGACCTTCCTTTTTATGGAAGATTATCAACAGCAACTTGCCACTGCTTATTAACATTCCTTTGTCATCACATACAATGGTCTCTCCACCTTCTGGCTTGATAAATGGCTACTACACTCTCCACTACAAAAAGTTTTCCCAAACCTATACTCACACTCCATTGATGACAAGGTGTTAGTGGCTCTTGTTGGCAAACCAGCTTATTTGCGAACCTGCGGAACCGTCTGTCTAATCTGCAGCCGAGAGCTGGATTGTGTGTTGTTGTTCTTTGTAGGACTTCCAAAGGGTGAACCGCCGGACGAGCGGTCTCTCACCCATGGCCTGCCATTCTCTCGCCAAGAATGCCTACTCTTCCATTGTGGCCGAGGACGAATCGATCCACACCATGATCTCGTTTGGGCCTCCAAAGTCCCAATCAAAGTCAAGATCTTCGCACAGCTACTCCTCCGTGACAGACTAAACACAAAGGCAAACATGTTCCACAAACATATGGCACAGTCTGCCGCTTGTCCCCATTGTCAAGATCCTCATGAAGACGCCCTGCACCTAATTTCAAGCTGCTCCTATGCTTCCCAAGTTTGGTCCTCCCTAGGACTACAGGCTCCAACATCTCTAGATGATCTACTCCAACATCCAACACTCCAAGGCCTCAACCCCAACATATGGCCCTCTGTCGCTCTGTCTATCTCCTGGAAACTTTGGGACTCAAGAAACGCCCTTGTCTTCAGAAATGAGGACCACTCTACCACGACCACGATTCGTAACATTGTTGCTGATTTCTCGCTATGGGTTTCTAGATTCAAACACAAGGAAGACAATTTATTTGCTAAGCAATGGCTTCATTTCCTTTCCTCAGCTCACTCCCAAAAGCTGATGTTGTAACAAAACTGGTTGTAACCCTCTGTGTAATCCTCAAACCTCCCCTTTTTGAGTGGTAATATATTCAGGTGGGGAAGCTCTCCCCCCCGGTGACCGTTCAAAAAAAAACACTACTACATCTCGAGTCATACTGTACTTTCACTAGAGGCAACCATGTTGCATGTAGCATTCGACTTAATTGCGGTCCATCGGCAAATCATTTTCTACATCATGGTGTGGTGGTCCCAGTTTTGCGGGAAAAACTAGGCTAAAGTGGGATGTACACGCCTTGCAGGAAAAGATTCACCCCCTCGGACACAGGAATAAATCGTGGCGGCATCTGGCTGACGACTCGGGTTGGGCCTCCCTCTATTTGTTGACATATATTGTAAGATGGGAGGAGAGCTCATGGTTCCCTGATGCACCTTTGTTTGATTACGTCTATGATGAACTCTGCTCCAAGAGTGTGAGCTATCTTCTGAAACTATAGGTGTAGTACCTCTGCTTTGCTAGTGGACACCATGTTTACTTGATGATAATCGGGATTCTGACTTGCGGATCAAGATTCAACTTCTTCTCGTCGATTGCCCTTTGCAACCATTCTTTAAAAGTGACACAATCTTCTATTACATGACCAACATATCTATGATATGGGCAATATAATGGATTGTCTGTCATTCCGCTTTGGTCAGACGCCGCGATTCGAGCAAGTTCAAAGCCCCTTGTTGCAATAGCTGATTAAAGAAATTTTTAACGATTGGATCGGCGGAGCTGGGGCTCCGCGAACTTTCAGACGGGTGCGAGTTCACTGGGCGAACCGACAGATTGTCCCGACACAATCCGTCTTTGGATCGTGTCCTAGTTTCCCGGAATGGAATTACGCTGCCCACAGCCCGCTCGGGCTGTCACCCGGATCGGGTCCGACCATGTCCTCCTCCTCCTCTCCACCGGACGGCGGCCCCACCAGCGCCCGCGATTCCGGTTCGAACCCTTACGGCTCAACCAGACCGGCTTCGGAGGCTGTTGTCGCCCGCGGATTTTTGCCCGCTCTGCTCCCCATCGATCCATGTCCGCCATCGACTCGTGGCATTTCTGCGTAAGCTTGCCGCCAATTCATGAAGGGCTGGGGGCAAACCTTGGCTGGGATCTTAGAGGCGCAAAAGGCCCTCTGTTGGCTATCCAAGCCACGGGCGCTGCGCCGACTTCGACCGGGATCTCCCGGATGAGTGGATGCTGCGTTACGACACGGAGGACCAGCTATCCACCATTTACACCGGCGAGGAAGCCTCTTTGGCGTCTTGAGGCACCAGTGGGTCGCCGGGGAGATGCCAACACCGCCTACTTCGGCGGTGGCGAACGGCGGCGTCGTCGTAACTCCATCCACTGCCTATGGGATGGCGACAATCCTATCATTCTCCCCTCGGCCATCCGTACCCATGTAGGCGGCTTCTATAAAGCCCTATTTACCCCCACCCACGGTGGGGCTAATCTAACCCCGACATTTGGTCGGGTGCGCCAGTGGTCTCGGTGAGGCCAGCGCGGCATTAGTGGCCCCCGCCGATGAGGCCGAGGTCCTCGCAGCCATTAAGGGGATGAACCCTCCTCGGCCCCGGGTCCGGATGGTTTGCCCGTGGCGTTCTTTAAGCGTTCGGGATACCATCAAGCCGGAGGTCATGGCTCTGTTCGAAGAATTCTATCACGGGCTCAATGGACCTTGGGCGTCTCAATTATGGGATCGTGACCCTCATCCCCAAGGTCCCGGGCGCCTCGGATATTCGCCGATTCCGCCCAATCACGGTGATTAACGTGATCTTTCGGATCTTGGCCAAAGATGCGCCAATAGGGTGACCCTTCTGGCTGACATGATCACCCATCCGAATCAATCCGCCTTCATACAAGGCCGATTCATTCTCGATGGCGTGTTAGTTTTCCACGAGGTCCTACGAGGTCCGAGTAAAACACCATCAGCGGTCTTTCTAAAGCTAGACTTTCATAAGGCCTATGACACGGTCCTTGGCCATTCCTGCGAGATGTTACGCTCGCAAAGGGCTTGACGATCGTTGGGTGACCCGCGTCATGCAGCTTGTCTCCTGTGGCGGACGCGGTAAACATCAGCGGGGACATTGGACCCTACTTTCCCACCCTACGTGGGTATGCGTCGGGGTGACCCCTTCTCACCGTTCTTGTTCAGCGTGGTGGTCGATGCCACGGCATCCATCTTGGATAGGGCTAAGGCTGCTGGCCATATTCACGGCTTAGTTCCCCACCTAGTAGGAGGGGGAGGGGTCTCCCTCCTACAATATGCGGATGATACCGTTATAATGGTTGAGGGATCCGCACTTGATATTACTAACCTGAAGTTCCTCCTCTGTGCTTCCAACAAATGTCGGGCCTAACCATTAACCCGATAAGAGTGAAGTGATGGTCCTCGGGTTCCCTTGGAGGAAGCACAGGCCATCGCTAACCGACTAAACTGTCGGCTGGGTTCTTTCCCCACGACCTATCTGGGGATCCCCATTAGCGATTCGCGCCTCACCGTGGCTGATCTTATTACTTGTGACCCGTATGCAACAACTGCGTTGAGCCTTGGAAAGGGCGGCTGTCTAAAGCGGCCGAGTGATCCTTATCAACTCTTAAACGCTAGCCTCCTTTGGTTTCTAATGAGATTCTATAGCCTCCATGAAACCTGCACCGGAGATTGCCAAATACCAATCCAGATTCTCTTGGGCGGCGAAGGGGATAGCGAAGTACCACATGGTCGGTGGCGGATATATGCAAACCCAAGGAACAGGGCGGTCTTGGGATTTTGTCCTCCCGGCGCATGAACATTGCCCTCCTGACACGTTGGCTCTCGCATTGCCAATGGAGATGGGGGTCTCTGGCTCACGATAATCCAGAACAAGTACCTGCGTGGACAGCCTCTCGCATTTTGTCAGCGCTCTGGCGGCTCCCAGTTTTGGCAAGCCGTCATCCAGCTGCTGCCTGTTTTGCGCATTGGCACTTCCATCTCGGTGGGTACTGGGTCCTCGACCCTGTTCTGGCTTGATAGATGGCTGGGAGACACCCCTAGCTGCCTGATTTCCAGTCCTCTTCGACATTGTTGTTAACCCTCGGGTCTCTGTCGAGGCGGCCCTTATTGACTTAGGGCGCCTCGCTTTCCGCGCCGCCTTGGCCCCTTGAGATTGCGGCTTGGGATACCCTACTCCAGGACATCGCCCTCCTGCCGATAGACGTTACCGACTCTCCGGACGCCATCTCCTGGCGACTGGAACCCTCCGGCCGCTTCTCCACAAGATCCCTATCTGGCGGCTATCGCTCCGCCAGCGGCCCCGAGCCCTTGATTTGATTTGGGACATCCGCCTGCCCACGAAGATCAGGCCGCCTCCCGTCCGGCGTGGAGGTCGCCGCGCCACGGACACTGGGGATGGCATGTGCCCCATGTGCGGCACGGTAGAGGATACCAACCACATCTTCTTCTCGTGCTACGGCACAGTTCCTTTGGTCATGTTTCCGCGAAAGCGGTTGGGGGCGATGGCGCAACACCGCGTCCTGACCTGCTTTCGCGGAAATTCAGGCATCTCCCCTCGCTACGGGCATATTAGATGGCTTTGCGTGGGGATCCTTACTGGGCGCTATGGACTGTCCGCAATAAGCTAGTCATCGAAGGTGCCTCTTGGCGTGCTCTTGACTCCATCTGTAAAATGTGTGGTTACGAGCAGCTCTGGCGGCAGCTTAGCCGCCCCCAGGACAGGGACGTCATCAGCACGCTCCTCTCCGATCTTCGTTCGATGGCCTTCCGCTTTGGCGCCCCGCTCCCCGCCACCTCCGGAGCAGACTAGACTCCATGTCTCTCCGGCGTGTGTGCCTTTTTGTTTCTCTTTTAGGGCTTGTTGAGCTGTGCCCTCAGCATTAACCCTATCGTTACTTATTTGTCTGGAACTTTCGTGTGTGTGCGTGTGTGTTCTTGAACCTTGTTGGATGTTGGCTTGGGCATTTGCTTTATATATAAAGCGGGGTGAAAGCCTTTTTCGGTAATATATATTGCTTTTTAAGCAATTCTTGAATACTAGGACGGGTTCTCTGCCCCTGTTCATTCCTTACTCCAAGAGCCTGCATATTTTGGCGAGGTGCTGCAGCCATAGTAGATAGCATGGTAGTATTACTTTCTGCTTGTATTCTAGGCTTATTCCCATTATTAAATGGTTTTGCCGTTGACTGAAACTTCTTGAGTAATCTGAAGTGCCTGCATTTTGTATAACTCCATAATATGTGGAGCCTTCTCAAATTCTAATTTGGTGGCAGCAACAGCATTACCGAGTGCACTAAAAGTTTTAGGCTCGCCTAGAAACCTCTAACGACCAATGTTGCTGCATTCCGTGCACACACATGTCGACGGCATCTTCTGGTGCATCTCTCTAGTCAAGCACACATAACTATTACAAAAATCGGACGATATAATCATCTATCTTTTCATCTCTTCCCTGTTTTAGCTGTGACAACTCCAAAGGGATGTATCTTTGCTCATGCTAATGAAATGAGATTCAAAAAATCCTTCATTGTTTGCCAGCTGCGTCTTGAACCAGCAGGTAAACGACTATACCAATGAAAGGCGGACCTGTCAATGATGATGAAACCGGCGAAGTAAGCGAGGCGAATTGGCTGTGTCACCACACGCTGCTTCAAAATAGGCGAGGTGCTCCCTTGCATCACCATTACCATCAAACTGCCTGAATTTTGGTGGGCGCCATCCAGCAGGAAAAGCTACCTTGTCATGCCTGCGCCTCATATGGCTTCTCTAGCTCACTTTCAAGGGTTCTAGGTGTTTGTTCTTACGCAATTTGCTTCATTTTTTTGTTGATCAACTCTTCAGCGATGTCATGATAATCTCTTAGTGTCCCTAATGCAGGCGTTGCTGATATAGGATGTGTAGGTGCAATTGGCACATTTAGATGCATCCCTCACGTGAATTGGGGCTGCTCAACTCCACCGGCTGCACGCAGGCGTATGCTGCTGTTGTGCCATAGCTTCCAACTCAGCGATTTGTGGGTCGACGACGTGTGGTGGAGGGTTAGCAGGCTGCGCCCCATTTATAGTGAATTTTGCAATCATATTAAATAGTTGATCGATCTTTGTATCAATAGCATCCATCCTTCTACGCGCTTCCCCACTTAGATCACCCGAAGTTCCTTCCTGATGATGTAAATATCGAGCCCTCTCTTCTTGAGTCAAAACTGGTTCTTTTGGCAAGTCATGTTGTTTCCCGTATCATCTTGTGCAATGGCTGCCAGGCCTAGTTCATCCTGGTCGAGAATGGACATGAGCGGCCTTAAGATTTATTGCCCGTACAACATCTTCATCATCCAAAGGCTCAACCTTCGGTAGTGACGAGGATGACTCCGCGTCTGATCTTTCATTACTAGTTTGTTCATCCGTGGGATCAAAATCTGCAGTTATAGTTTGTCGAGCCACTTTTATCAACCGTGTAAGGGCCCCAAAGCGCTCTGCAATTTGTTGGACCTGATTACGATCAGCAGGAAGACGAGAACTGATGCTAGCATAAGGTCTGCTATACTCGCTTGCGCGTAACAAAATTTTACCTTCCGGAGTTTTATCACCCCTTGATGTCAGCGGAAGACATGATGCTGTTACCATTGCACCGCTCCTCTGTTTTATCACAGCATGCTTTCTTAGATGTTCTTTTGCACAGGGTGAATTTCTCATGAATGATGGAGTAGGATTAGGCAGGATTTCCTCGTCTGATGAGTAAGAGAACTCATGACGAACAAATGGCGGCTCCCATTCTGAATCTGAATTTTGCACCGACCGGACTGTCGCCACACGACATGCTACATTATTCATCCTGTTTAAATCATTGTCAGATCGTCTTGTTCGATTTCCATCATTCCTGAACCTAGTAGCGTCTGATCTGTTATCTATCAATGTATTATTTGATCCTTGTGGAGCTAAATGAGAACCACCTCTTGGCCTTTCTGTACTAAGGTTCCTTTGCTCAACCCTTAGTGGTTTGGGGCGAGATGCTCTATCAATGCATTATATCTTTCATTCCCTTTCAAATTTGGAGAAATCTGAAGCGTCACGCGCTCATTATCTGGTAAATTCGGCCATCAGCCCTCACACGGACTGTCGTGTCTTAGCACAAATCTTGCAATTCTTGATACATCGCTTCACGGGTCCTCCTTCTTCTCTCACGTTTACGCTGATTAACTGTCGATGCATAAGGGACCCTTGGGGTTCGTCAAAGGTCGGTGCCCTCGTGAAGACCTTGCATGTTCCCAAGGTGCTGCCATCATGGGGTCATGTTGCCTTGGTAGAGCAAACTGCTTTGTGGAACCCGGTTTGAGGACTCAATGTTTTGCGAAGATGCTTTCATTCGCCATCGAGGCTTGTATCTTCTTGTTTCAGGCAGAGGGTAGCAACGATCTCGGCGATTCCCATGTGGACAGGGAGTGTTTTCACGATAATGAGCATGTGCGGATGATGGCCTGTTCCTAGGTGGAAGATGCTGATGTTCATTTTGAAGTCTGCTTTGCATTGCTCTAATCTGATGTTGTATCTGTTCTAACTGAAGTCGAAGTTCCTTTGCTCTGGGCGCTGGTGTTTCATTGGTTAAAACAGCAAACCTGTTATTGTTCTGCAAAGTAGACTGATGTCTCTCTGAGGTCTGAAAACAAGGTACCCGTACTTGCTGATCCCGATTGATAGAGCTTTTCGGATAACACAATCTTGGCCATGTTCGCTCCTTAATGATGCATCTCCAAAATTCATTCATTACAGTTTCTTTGACCAACTCACAACTCGCCCCTCGTTCGGGAGAAAGAACAAGAAACTCATCGCTCACATCAGTGTATTGTGGATCCTGACGCCTACTTACGTCTGAACTCTCAGGTGGTGCATCACGTCCGGCAACGCGAGCCCTTAATTGTGACTGCAACTTCTTCACTTGTTGCCTCTTCCTTCTATAATTGCGGTGTGCGTTCTTTTTGTTCAGAGCTCGGGCTCGTGCAATACTAGAATTCAGATGATGCTTGACACTTTCCAGTCCTTGAAGGAGTTCGGCTTCAGTAGTATGTGTAATTTGGGTTCTGAACACTGAGAGGCGTTGCTTATAGCCAGCGTTCAGAACAGCTCCTGGGAATTTCAGTAACTTCCTAGCATCCGTCATTAATGCTTGACACTCTCCCCTAGCCCTTGCATCTACGTACTTCTGAACTTTCTTGGCATCATTCAAATCCGAGGAGTGGTCTGCCTGGTACATGTACATGTTGGAGCCAAAGCTTGAAACTACAACTGGTGGTAATGAACCAAACCAAAAGACAAAAGGCTCCATTTGCTTTGCGTCAGCCTTCGGTCCATAGTTGGTGAAGCCCCCATCTGCACGAGATGTACACTGGTTAGAACTTCACCACACCACATTATCAGCCAAAAAAAAGGTGCCGAGGAGACAGATCATGAGTAGATTCTGATGACTGATGACGAGCAGCGAAGATGGGAGGAGAGTCGAGTCCCACCGGGCGTGCCATTTGTTTTATGCGAGATAAATACTAAATCTATCCGCGTTGGCATTTTAGGTGCGGGCGTGCCAGTATACAAGTGTATACAAATAAAAATAAAACAGAGCACACAAAATGATGCGGAGAAAACTTGTAAATCTTTATTGCTGAGTATATACAAATCTCCTTTGACATGCTTTTGGTACGGCATCTGACATACAAAAGACAATTGCATAATTCTCGACTCCTAGGGCCTCGAAGGGATCCCTAGTTAATTACATTCATAGCATATCTATGAAAGACCTCCGATTAAACTGCCTCAAACGGTCATCTTCATTATCAAACTCATGGCTTCTGCCTCCAAGACAAAAAGAATATGCAAATGCTCCAGGACAAATAATAATCTCGCCATGCCAAAACTTGTGGATTCATGCATCAATCAAGCATGGGATGTAGATCAAGTCTCAAGGATAAAATTAAATGAATAGTTCGGCCTAAATGGGTCACGAATATCATGTATCCTGCCTCGTCGGTCAGGAAATGTATGTGAGTTCCGGCCTCGTCGGTCATGGAAAATGTGTTCTGAGCATGGACTTGAAGATGAACCCTCATTTGATTGAGAAACATGGTTCTGCAAAATTTTGTCAATGGCGTCTTATTTATTCTGGTGTAGATGGCCATGTCTTTATTATTCTCACAATAAAATCATCACCCTTTGCATGTCACACGATCTACTTGACATTAGTAGTGGCCTTTGATGCTTTGCATGATGCTTGACTTTGTATCTGTGTAGCTGCGCTGCTGTCCTCCAGGGACTGACTTTGCATACCATCCCGAATGTAATATAACAAAGATGTTGATGAATTTGATGCGTCCGCGGCAATGATTTGATCGCCATGTAGAGCCGCGAGACGCCATAAACTTTTCTTTCTTTTAATTCTCAGATCGGATAATAAAACATCCGCGGCGGCAATTAGATCGCCGTGTAGAGCCGCAAGACGCTAACTTCTTTCTGCTTTTTTTATACGGATCAAACCATAAAACATTCGTGACGACGGTTTGATCATCATGTAGAGTCGTGGAAGGCAATGCCTCTTTTTCTCGTACCGGACCATGAAGCACCTGCGGCGACGATTAAATCGCCATGTAGAGCCTCTAGATGCTATCAAACTCTTTTTATAGATCGGGTTGTAGAACATCCGCGGCGAAGATTAGATCGTCATGTAGAGCCACAAAACGCCGCCGAATTCTTTTCGTGGATCAAACAATGAAACGTCCGCGGCGACGATTAGATCGCCATGTAGAGCCACGGGACGCCGCCCGATTTTTGTTGTAGATCAAGCAATGGAACATCATGGCGACGATTGGATCGCCATGTAGAGCCGCGAGATGCCGCCGAATTCTTTTTATAGATCAAGTAATGAAATGTCCACGGCGACGATTAGATCGCTATGTAGAGCCGCGGGACGCCGTCGATTTTTTGTTGTAGATGAAGCAATGAAACATCCGCGATGACGATTGGATCGTCATGTAGAGCCGCGAGATGCCGCAAAAAGAAATGAACAAAGAGAAAAAAATAAATAAAGGAAATAAGTGATCATATGCAACCTTCATATGATTTACTCACCATATGGCTGTGCCATCGACGCCGGCCACGGAGGAAATGCCAGACGAGAAATGAAGATGTGTGTATATATGCGTGCTGGAGTAGAGATGATACAAAGTGTGTGTGTGTATGCGTGCGTGTGTGTGCGAGTGGTACGGTGAATGGTGGCGAGATGAGCGTGTAAATGGTGCGTGCGTTCTGAGTGAGCTGAACCCCTTCGCAGTCACTGGAGCATAGCATCGTCTCCACCGGCTAGCTATGCGAATAGATAGGAAGATAAGCACGAGAGATTAGCATCGTCGCCGCTGCCGTTAGTAACAAACAATATCTTATCTCTGATCTCTCGGTACCGTTGCACCAAAAACAAGCAACAAACTTTGATCGCTGGGCAATACTTATCTCTCGTCAAGTCCAACTGATTGAGCTTTTCTATCCCTAGCGACCACGAACCTTGGTTTTGTACCAACATCAACACGTCCAACTAGCAGCAGGCCTGTACAAGATTTTACTACTTCAACACACCAAACGTTTGCATGGATAGTTGTTGACCGGTTGGACCGTGCATGCACACACGATTTATTCCATTAGCAAACTGGTTGATCGGCTACTACTAAATCCATTTGATCAACAAAGTGCATGTGTTAACGTGACTGAGGCTGCAAATTCATAAACATACTATATTTTCCCTTTTTCCCTTGAAGGTCGCCAATTTTTTTAATGATAGATGAAATTTGATTGCTTTTCATATCATCAATTATATATTCATTGACATGATCTGACAAGTGTCTACTCATACCAAATAGATTAAATATATCTGTGCATCACATGGTAAAAATGGAGTCAAACAAATGCCCCTCGCCAAGTTGAGTTCAAATGCGAAGCAATTTGGACTTAACTTTAACGAAACAGTATGACCATATCTCATCCGGGAAACTTAATCTCAACTGTCCGAGATAACTGAGACACCCAAACCATCGTACAGACTGAAAGCCTCCTTCTGATCCGCAACAACTCAGCCAACTTGCAGATTCTATACCAACAACCATCATTATCTAAACTGACTGCACTATAAACAGCCATGCAATCCTTGGCTCAGCTCTTAAAACGTTTCCCCCAAGTTCTTGGCGTACACAGCTGCACCTCAATCCACGCAGCAGAACAAGGCTTCCTCCATCGTGACTCTCAGGTAAAGCTGAATGCCCTGCTTTGCAATTGCTTTCTCCTTCCCTTTTAATAGATTATTTATGGGTGCTAGCATTATCGTCAGCTAGCAATCTTCTGCAAAACGATCTATACTAGATTTCAGCCAAACTGCAGTTGAAGGCAGAAAAAAGTAGAGTTTACAATGGCGAACTTCTTGATTGGTTCAAGGCCGCGGTTGCTAACTAGGGAGCTTTGCATAGAGCCATCAAGCTAAAACAGATCTTGCGCCAAGTTCAGTCATAGCTGTAATTCGCCTTATTATTTATAAATAAAGAAACACATTCCTCTCGGCTATCACTGTTATACTTGTACACTTCCTTTTACTACATGCTTTTATATGACTGAATTCCTTTGTGGGACTCCTTATTCTTGAGCATGAAACGGCAAACCCAGGTTAAACTCTTGGCAGCCGAAACATGTCTTTTGAGAAACGAGCAAGAATGGCTATCTTGTGCTGTATGTCCATCCTAACCTTCTGTACTAGTAATTGTGAAGTATCATATGATTGACTTACACAACAAAATTATTGCTTGATTGTCATCATGTAAATAGAAATAAAGTTGGGTGAGAACACAGCGAAATTCCCTGCTGTGCTGCAATGTTGATAGTAGCTCATAGCGTAAGACCATACTATAAGCTGACAGTATACATATTATTCAGGTTGAATCAGTAGCAGGTGAGGCCATAGCGAAAATCCATGCTGCGACCACGCCATGAAAATCAAATATCAATTGAGACCACAAAGGTGCCAGCCAAAGGATGATTGTATTTAATGACTGTCATGGTATGTATAATCCGGATTCTGGCGAAGTACCATGCCATTATCGTGAACTCTCTCTGCGACCATGCTACTGCTTTGGTGCCAACCAGAGAAATCCATGCCTAATCATTAAAAATAAAATAATCTTGAGCTGGGGCGAAAGAACCTGCCCTAATTCAAGAGAATTTATCAATTCTACTGCGACTATTACATGCTCATAGTGCCAGCCAGTGGAATCGAATAGTTGTTGGGTTACGGCGAACATCATGCCACTCCCCAAGAATTTCAAAAAGTCATCATAGCGAAGAAGGTTTAAAACCAAATAATGCATGATTAGCTCAAATCACAATATAAGATACATATATGTCTTGCACCACTATGCCATAAGACCGAATAATAAAAGAGGTAAAAGGCAGATAGAAAGAAGGAAAAAAAACACAGTGATGGCAAACAGAGTTACACGAACACCTTGTTTTTTTTGTTTGTTTGTTGGTTTGTGGGCTCCACCTTCAATTGTTAGACTATGAGGTGACCCATGAGTAAAGTTGCAAGGGATATTCATATGCCTTTCATATGGCCAAGTGATCATCTGCCCGGACCTCGTGATCGACGTATAGAAGTGTGGATTCAGACTTCTCATGGTTGTCATTTCTTTGTATAACTCCTATTGCTATTTATCATCCTTTATGAATGTTCTCACCAGATGCAGTTCTCATGAATATGTCTCTTGGACTTTAAACTCCACACCAAAATTGTTGCTCTGCCTGACCTCACTTTCAGGCGATCAAATCCACATGCAACTAAAACTCATGTGCCACAGTCTGAACATTGGGAAGGGAGTCCTTTATTATTTTATTTTAGGGCGAACTGTGGCCCCTTTTTATTTTATTTAAAATTTGTTTAGACAAAAAGTAATCCATGATCAGCAATGAGGATGCTGTATGGACACCAAGAGAGAGAGAAAAACTTTATTTTTATTAAATTCTCCTGAACTTGCCCTTGGGCTGCTAGGCAAAATATTTCTTGAGGAACTTGCCATTGATAGGAGGCATTGGACGCACACCCTCTTGATCAATGAGTTGATAAGCGCCACCATCATAAACCTGTTCAATGACATATGGCCCCTCCCATTTGGGCTCAAATTTTCCTTTACCTTTTCCTATGAGCACAATAGGGCCTTGAAGGACTAGCACCAGTTCTCCTTTTCTGAAAACTTCGCGGCTTGACGAGTTTATCGTGAAGCTCATACCATACTCTTGCGATAAAGCTCAAGATTTTGAAGTACACGTAGGCGCCCCTCTTCAATAGTGTCTAACTCCTGGTATCGTAACTTGACTTGTTCATCTTACGTCAGTTCATCACGTATCGCCACACGGGCGAGGGTATTTCAACCTCAAGTGGTAAGACAGCCTCGCTCCAGCGAGAGCATATGGCGTGCTACGTGTTGGTGTGCGAACAGTAACACGATATGCCCATAAAGCTTCAAAAGGCGATCATGCCAATCTTTTCTATGCTTCGTCATTGTCTTCTTTAATATCTTTCCAAGAGTTTTATTGAATGCTTCAATCAACCCATTGGCTTGTGCATAGTATCCCGTGGTATAATTCCAATGAATTTTGTACTTCTCCATAAACTTGTACATCTTATGTGATTCGAAGGCCTCACGTAATGGTACTGCTTCGGCCCACCTTGAGAAGTAATCTGTGGCTACCAAAATGAAACGATGACCTTCAGCATATGGCGGATCAAAGGCACCAATTACATCGATGCCCCAAGCATCGAATGGCCAAGAAGGGAGGGTTGGGTCTTCCATGTTCCCTACTCTTTACTACCATATCATCAATGTAACACTCAATAGACCGATGTATGAGGTGACCAAGCACGTGAGTCATGGCCCTACGGTAGGTAGAACCAGCATTTTTAAACCGAGCGGCATTACTATATAATAGAAGTTGCCCTTGGGCGTTCTAAAAGCTTTGCCGATGGCATCATGTTCATCCATCTTAATCTGATTATATCCGGAAAATCCATCCATGAATGAAAGATCACCGTTTCCTGTAGTTGAATCAATCACCATCTCCGTCATTGGGATGGGGAAGTCTTCACCGACATGGGGAGCAGGAGCGGCATCGAGACCCTCTCCATGAGCCACCGACATGGCCTCATGCATCTTGGAGAGGGGATATTGTTTATTTCTCAAACCTTCACAAGCACTTGCCGCGGCTTCAAAGGAACGTGGTTGATACGGACATGAATATATTGGAATAAGCTCGTCGTCATCTGAAGATGCTTCATCCAAACCAAGATAATCTTCATTTCTAACCGAAGAGGTCATGCAACTATTAACTCGTTGTACCATACATAAATCTTCATCGTCATCACGAGGAAGCGGCCGCATTATATCCAAGACCATACTTTGGTTGCCTTTGTACTTCTCTTCCTAATTAAATTCTCCGCTTGTTCCCACCATTCTTCACAAACAAGCTGGTGGTGGCGGTAGCCTGCTGTTTGGCTGTACCAAAATTCCTGCCTTTTTAATAATGGAATCATCACATCCTCAATTTTCATAGCCATGAGTGTTTCTTCAATGGCAAGAACCCGACCATACTGCTTATATATGTCATCACATGGTTGCTTTTCTGGGACCTTATAAAAAATAGTAGGCAAGGTGTTCTCACTTTCTTTTTGAACATTTAAACATACAATGGTGTAGTAACTGAAATATATAGTGAGGGGATTGCATAAGCAAATTTGGAACTCCAGTGTCGTGTCAGTTTGCAATGCCTCACGTTCTTCCTTTGTGAACACTACTTACAGCCGGATGATATGAAAATGGCCTCCTCCCTCCCTCCCCCCTCCCCCTCCGCTCCCTGCCGGCGACTCGGCACCAACCCACACCACCACCATCCTTTCAGCCTCCACTCCGGCACCGGCGACCGCCTCTTTCCACCCCCCCCTGCGTCGGAATGACTCCCCCACCGACACGGCACTGCGGGCAGCTCGGCGTCAGCGGCAGCTATGGGGAGGATTTCAGCGCAAGTGTGGAGATGCCTCTCCATGCACATCAACCCAGCGCGCCATGAAGCTCCATGCTTCCTCTCCGTGCTCGTCCATCACGTCTCGCTCGACCTCGATGAGGATCTTGTGGCTGTCCTCATGCAAGCCTGCCTAGGCGGCTACGCTCCTGCCTTCCAGGTGACCCGCCTTCAAGATCAGCTTTTTCGCATCTCTGTCTCTCACAAGCGCATCGTCCAAGCACTCATCGCCGAAACCACTCTCACCGCAAAAACCCACTCCATCCAGTTTCTCCCTTATCCACCATCGAACGCAGATACGCTCCGTCGGCCAGTCCAACGCTCAAACCGCTTCGATATCGGTGACCGCCACGGCCATGCGGATGCGTTCCTTCGATCCCAACTGGGTTTCCTTCCCTCTCCCGGGGTCGATTCTGAGCGCAACATCATTGAGCTCTTCTCATCCAAAGTCTTCGCTTCGCAGACAGACTCGATCTCCCACGACTCAGTTATCTTCTTCGTCCACAAAGCTGATTTCGTGGTTGACGAAAACTCGCCGCCACCCTCCTCTCATTTCGCGAGGGCCCTGCGCGGTCCATCTCCGTCCGCCGCCTCTCAAGCGCTGCCTTCGCTCGCTTTGTCACCTCCAACATGGTTGCAACCCTCATGGCGGCCTGCTCCCCATTGTCGCTCCTCGCCTATTCGCCACCATTACGGTTGCGCCCACTGCCTCGCCGGCCTTGCGGGCTGGCCGGCCATCGCCGCCGTCTTCTTCCCCTCCGGCTCTCCCCTGCATCGTCGCCAACGTACGACCACGCTCCCCTCCGTGCATGTCCTCCATGCAGGTGGGGCCGGCTGCTTCCAACGGTCGTCAATCTGCTGGGCCCGCTGCGACTTCCGCTCCTCCCTCCCCTCGACGACTGCATGCAAAGGTACGACCGTTCCGACCCGAGATTTCGTTCAATAAGCTGATCTTCGATAAGTACCACTGTCTTGTCACTACCCCCACAAACTGCCTCAATCACAAGCCAACCACCCCCATATGGTTAGTTTTACATTCCCAATCAGTGTGTGCTAATGAAACCTTGATTAATAATGCTCTAGACCACCAATTCTCGTTTCAACGGGTCTTCCACGCAGCCACGCTAGCTCCAAACTTGTTCCTAGTGCATGTCTTCTCCGATCAGGTCAGAATGGAAATCCTCCGGGTCGCGCCTATTTCCTTTTCAAATTTCGAAATACAAATGTTTGACTCCTTTGACCAGGCTACACAAATAGTGCGATCGGTACCAACACCCGTCACGTTTGAACCAGACTCGCTCGGTACGCCTGTACCCGTCCTGCCCACCCACTACGAGTCCTTGCTTGGACCGCATCCCTCCACTAAAAATCCTACACAAGATCTCCCTCTCCTGCACGCCACGATTCACGACACTGTTCACTGCGTCGGTTCCACCGCTGCTGACCATGTTGACCGCTCCGCCATCGATGGCTTGGGACACGTGGGTCGCTCACCTGGGCCGGTTGCCATCGTCGCGTCCCACCGCATCCCCCCTATAGAACAAAAGCAAGACGATCTAGACGGCTATCACGTACCCTTCTTAGACCAGCCCCCTTTTTTAAATGATAGAGCCACCATTGACCCGCCCCCACACATCACATCACCTCTCTCTAACACGGATGCCCCACGCGGGTCGCCGCAGCCGCCCTCCGGTCGGCCGCCCGAACCGCTCGATCCCCCAGGCGCCTCTTCTCACTCACCTTCGCACCCCTCCGCCTCTGAGTATCGGGTCCCACCAACGGTCCCTTGTTCTAACTTAACGAATGAAAAAAACAACGCCTGCATGCACACGCATGCGGCCATCATCACGTCTATTCCCTCGTCCGCATCCCCTACCTCCGCCAGCCTACGCCCCGCCCCGTCCCCTCAGCTCCGGCCCGAGATCTTCACTAACCAATCGCACGCACCTGCCCCTGCTGCCATCCACCTGCAAGCTTCGACCTCCACGCTGATGCAGGACCCGCGCTCCCTACCGGAGGTTTCTTTGAAACCCCCCGCCTCGGGTCGCTGCAACCCTCCCCGCTTCCATCGGCCTCTCCGGCCTATAAATCATCTTCTCATCTGCTACCCGGTCACAAACACATCCACCACCACTACAGCCGCAAGAAGAAGGCGAGGTGCTTCGGTGCCTTGCCAGCGACCACACCATCGCAGATTGCCGCGACCCGGTGCGGTGCTCTCGCTGCTGGTGCTCCGGCCACCGGAGTTTCAGGTGCAAGGCTATCCGCCTCCTCCCAATCTTTCCTCCCATGCCTCTTTCACCGTGTATTAACCCTGCATTCGTACGGCCTCCTTGCAGCTCCATGGCTCACACGACGGCAGGTACTCACACCGCCTCCGGTTCGTCCGCCGGATCCGCTTCCTCCACCGGCGCTCCGATCTGGTTCGGCTCCCACTGTGTCCTCCTCAATGACCTGCCTCTGTTCCGTCTCCCGCTCATCTTCGGGCCGCGTGTGTCCTCCTCTTCCCCCCCTGAGCCCTCCTTCTCACCGCCTCCGCCTCCATCACCAACCTCCGTTCCCACCGCTGCATCATGCTTCTCCCACACGCCACCGCATTTCCCCCTCCTCGCCCCGCCCAGCTGCCTCGTCCGACCGGTCGACAACATCGCCTACGTTCACCTCGCCACCCCCATGCACAATCCCTTTCAGTTCATCCGCCAGGCCCTTGCCCACCACCGCCACTTTCCTACGTTCGGCCTAACCTCCTCCTCACAAGGCGCTGGCCGCCTCTCCTTCCCCAATGCGGAGGAACGCATTGCGGCCACGGGCCATGGGCCCATCCACCACCAGGGTAACACTCTGTTCTTTGAGACCCCTCAGCACACTGATAACAGATCCACGTCTATTTTCATCCACATGGCGGAAATCGAGGCTTTCGATTTCCCCGACGAGCTTTGGCATCCGGAGGGGGTCGACTACTTCTTCTCCCACCTTGATGATTTTGTCTCCGCTGACCAGCACTGCTTTCAGGGTGACTACTCGAGCGTTCGTGCTCTGGTCATGGTTGCCCGTGATTTCGTGCTCCCCCCATGCCTCATGGTGCGCCTTCCTGACAATGACATTGTCATAGTTAAGCTTGAGAGCCGTGCGCTCTTCCGCCATGGCTCTGATGCTTCTCCTTTCTCTTCGGAGGAGGATGACGATGCCTCCCTCTCCTCCCTCATCACAAACCCGCGTCTCTCACCTTCCACCATCACCCAGCTCAGAAACATCGCCACGGCTATGTCACCATTCGCATATCAGCCGGAGTCTCCCTCGGGACCTCCTCCATCTCCCACCGCGGTCCGGCCACTCGATGGCATTCCAATACTGGCGGTCATGGCTGATGGCATGCCGGTCGCCATGCTTGTCCATGCTCCTTGGTCTCCTCCGGCTCGCTCGCCCTCTCCTGCTAGGGATAGGGCTAGACCACCACATGCTCGTCCTTTGCTCGCTCTGCCTGCTCCACCATCTTCATCGCCACCTCCACCCATGCCATCTCCCCCCTCACCCCCACCTGCCCCCTCGGCTATCCTCTCGCCAGAACCCACTCATGAATGCCATGCCAGGCGCATTAGCGGTAGCGAAAATGGCTGCCGACTCCGGCATCAAGGCGGCCTTGATGCTAGGCTTCTTGAGATCGAGCCGCTGTATGCGCTTCCATGACCACCAAGGCTATGCGCTCCAAGGCCAAGAAACTGGACATTGCTGCTGCGTCCAAAGATCTATCGGCATACGATTCATGCCCGTCTTTGCGACGAGGACGGCGTCGTCGACGGCTCTGTGCACGGTCTCGCTTCACCGGAAGATCTTGCGGCTGTTGCTGCTGCCTGTGGCGCCTCGACGGAGGTGGTTGCAGACATTGCTTCGGGCTCTGGTGACATGGGGTCTCCATGATCGACTTTCCTCTCTCCGCCACGCAGCGTGTGGTGGCGATTATGTATCCAGGATTTACCTCCGCTCTGTAGCTGCTATGTTAGGAAGTTTCAACTTATTAGTGTGCTCGCGTACGCTTCCGTATCTTACTGTATCTTGACCCGAAATGGTTGTCGATCGGGTCAGCCCCCCTATGGAAGGGGGCACTCTATGTTTCAATTTTGAATAACGCCTCCTACTCTATTATCTCCTGGAGCGTCACGAGGACTAGGTGATCTTGACAAGTGTGCAAATGTATTCTCTGAAATTAATCTCCTGCGCCCATCTATAGCCCTTCTTCAAGAAACAAAACTACAAACGCCAGATACAATTAAGCTTCGATCGATTTTGCCGCGCTTCCTTGACTCTAACAACCACCTTGACGCAATTGGGACCGCGGGTGGCATACATTCGGCCACCAACTCCAGATGCTTCTCGCTCATCAGTTGTCAACATAGACGTTTCACATCCACCTTAACTCTAACATGTCTTGCATCACCACATCACATCTTTATCACAAACGTGTATCGCCCTCTCAGCGTGAATTAAAGATGACATTCCTAGATGAGCTAAGAATAATTGAACCACCCCCACAATCTCCCTGGCTACTCATTGGCAACTTTAACCTCACACGATTCCCAAACGAACGCAACAACGAAAACTTTCGCCGATCAGAGGCTGAGGCTTTCAACAATACCATTGATCAACTTGCTCTCATTGAGCTCCCTCTCCTTGATCGAGAATTCACATGGTCAAATAAAAGATCCTCCCCCACGTTAATACGTTTAGATAGGGTTCTTATCAACCTTGCCTGGGACGCCACCTTCCCAAACTCTCACCTCACATCTCTCACTAGGTTTGTTTCTAATCACGTTCCACTGCTAGTCCTTGTATCCTGACCGTCCCATCTTCCCGCCTTTTTTCGCTTTGAACGCTTACGGACCTCTCTTCCGCCTGTGAAAACCTAGTACGAAACTGTTGGCAGCCCAGCTCTCGCCGTCACAGGCCCCCCTTGGACCTGCCGCCTCCCTAGCCAGGATACATCAAGTCTTCACGCTCGGCCCTAAAATCCTGGGCCAAATCGCTTCGGCCCATCTACCAACGCGAAATAAACTGCAAACTGGCTATACAGGCCCTAGATTTAAACGAGGAACTCGCTCCTCTCTTCCCGCTAGAACAAAAGCTAAGGCTAGCGCTCTCCAACCTACTTCAACAAACTATCAAACAAAAAATCTCCTTCTGGAAACAACGGGGTAAGGTCGGGATGGCCGTAGATGGTGACGAGAACACTAGGTTCTTCCATGCCTCGGCTACTCAGTATTTCGAGATCGAACAAAATCCCCATGCTTATTCACAACAATGCTGAAGTGTTCCTCCATGAGCAAAAAGCGCTTATCTTAAAGGATTTTTTCAACCAATTGATCGGAACCACAAAACAAGCTACATGGAATTTCAGCCTACTGCAGCTTTACCCCTCTCCCCTCCCACATCTACATGACCTTGCACAACCCTTCTCCCACGAAGAAATTCACCAAGCCTTCCTATCTATGAACACCAACGCCAGCCCTGGACCTGATGGCTTTGGACCCATCTTCTTCAGAAAATATTGGAATATTGTCAGGCCTTCTATCATAGATTTCTTCACTGCCTTCCAAGATCAATCAGTCTCTCTAGAGCGCTTCAACCGTGCCTTCATGGTACTCCTACCAAAAACGTAAGCCCCAACATCTCCTAAGCGTTTAGACCGATCTCGCTCCAAAACCGCACCCCAAAAGCAGTGGCCAAGTTACTCACAAATCGAGTCAAACCGCTCATTCCACTCCTCATTCATTACGACCAGACAGGCTTCCTTCATGGCCGCAACATTGCAGAAAATTTCATCTATGCTGCAGATATTCTCAGTACGTGCCACTCTCGCAAAGCTCCGAATGTGGTTTTAAGCTAGACTTTAGGAAAGCATTTGATTCCATATGCTTTGGTCCTCCCTCATTCAAATTACGAAGGTTCGGGTTTTCCTAACACTTTCTGCAGTTGGATCCAAAACATCCTCTGCACTGGCAAAACGGCCATCCTTCTCAACGGTGTTCCAGGGTCCTGGATTCAATGTAAATGTGGCCTTCGCCAGGGTGACCCCTTCTCTCCTTACCTGTTCATCATCGTAGCAGACGTGCTTCAAAGACTAATTGCTAGAGCTTTCCAGCCCAATGTCCTCTGCCATCCACTAAGAACAAACGAGTCAGCGGTGACACTCTGATCTCGACGACACTCTCATCATCGCTGCCGCCCGGTGAAAGCTGCCACCTTATGCGGCTAACAGAAACACTTCACGACTTCGCCCTTGCTACGGGGCTGCTGATCAACTTCCACAAGACTGCTCTCCTCACAATCGCTACTGAATTAACCACACAAAACAACATTGCTACTGCCATTGGATGCTCTCTGTCCTCCTTTCCACTAATATACTTAGGACTTCCACTATCTCCTACCAAATTGCCCTTGACAGCTTTTGACCCAATCATAGACAACTTTCGGAAATTCCTCTTCGGATGGGTGGCGCATCTTCTCTCATGGGGCGCCAGGGCTCACATCACGACTGCGGTCCTAGACTCCTTAACAATCTATTTTATGTCAGTTTTCCGTCTACCAAAATCGATCCTAGCTAAACTAGATGCCATTCGGAGGGCATTCTTACGGTCTAACGAGTCCACCTGCACCGGGCGAGCTGCTTAGTTCGTGGAAAAACGTTTGCAAACCTAAAGACTATGGTGGTCTAGGCATTAAAAATCTTGAAATTCAGAACCCTTTGCTGCTCATGAAATTCTCTTCAAAAATCCTACAACACCCAAGCGTCCCGTGGACCTTGTGGTATAACCAACAACACCCTCTTGGCATTACTTCAAAAACCACAAGACCTTCCTTTTTATGGAAGATTATCATGACAACTTGCCACTTTGCTTATTGAACATTCCTTTGTCATCACATACAATGGTCTCTCCACCTTCTTACGGCTTGATAAATGGCTACTACACTCTCCACTACAAAAGTTTTCCCAAACCTATACTCACACTCCATTGATGACAAGGTGTTAGTGGCTACTTGTTCGCAAACCAGCTTATTTGCGAAACCTGCGGAACCGTCTGTCTAATGCTGCAGCCCGAGAGCTGGATTGTGTGTTGTTGTTCTTTGTAGGACTTCGGCCAGTGAACCGCCGGACGAGCGGTCTCTCACCCATGGCCTGCCATTCTACGCCAAGAATGCCTACTCTTCCATTGTGGCCGAGGACGAATCGATCCACACCATGATCTCGTTTGGGCCTCCAAAGTCCCAATCAAAGTCAAGATCTTCGCTTTGGCTACTCCTCCGTGACAGACTAAACACAAAGGCAAACATGTTCCACAAACATATGGCACGATCTGCCGCTTGTCCCCATTGTCAAGATCCTCATGAAGACGCCCTGCACCTAATTTCAAGCTGCTCCTATGCTTCCCAAGTTTGGTCCTCCCTAGGACTACAGGCTCCAACATCTCTAGATGATCTACTCCAACATCCAACACTCCAAGGCCTCAACCCCAACATATGGCCCTCTGTCAGCTCTGTCTATCTCCTCGAAACTTTGGGACTCAAGAACGCCCTTGTCTTGAGAAATGAGGACCACTCTACCCTGACCACGATTCGTAACATTGTTGCTGATTTCTCGCTATGGGTTTCTAGATTCAAACACAAGGAAGACAATTTATTTGCTAAGCAATGGCTTCATTTCCTTTCCTCAGCTCACTCCCAAAAGCTGATGTTGTAACAAAACTGGTTGTAACCCTCTGTGTAATCCTCAAACCTCCCCTTTTTGAGTGGTAATATATTCAGGTGGGGAAGCTCTCCCCCCCGGTGACCGTTCAAAAAAAAACACTACTTCTGTCTCAGAGTCATCTGTACTTTCACTAGAGGCAACCATGTTGCATGTAGCATTTTCAGTACTTAATTGCGGTCCATCTGGCAAATCATTTTCTACATCATGGTGTGACTGGTCCCAGTTTTGCGGGAAAAACTAGGCTAAAGTGGGATGTACACGCCTTGCCCGAGGAAAAGATTCACCCCTCGGACACAGGAATAAATCGTGGCGGCATCTGGCGGCGACTCGGGTTGGGCCTCCCTCTATTTGTTGACATATATTGTAAGATGGGAGGAGAGCTCATGGTTCCCTGATGCACCTTTGTTTGATTACGTCTATGATGAACTCTGCTCCAAGAGTGTGAGCTATCTTCTGAAACTATAGGTGTAGTACCTCTGCTTTGCTAGTGGACACCATGTTTACTTGATGATAATCGGGATTTACGGCTTGCGGATCAAGATTCAACTTCTTCTCGTCGATTGCCCTTTGCAACCATTCTTTAAAAGTGACACAATCTTCTATTACATGACCAACATATCTATGATATGGGCAATATAATGGATTGTCTGTCATTCCCGCTTTGGTCGGGCCGCGTGATTCGAGCAAGTTCAAAGCCCCTTGTTGCAATAGCTGATTAAAGAAATTTTTAACGATTGGATCGCTGGAGCTGGGGCTCCGCGAACTTGATCGGACGGGTGCGAGTTCACCGGACGAACCGACAGATTGTCCCGACACAATCCGTCTTTGGATCGTGTCCTAGTTTCCCGGAATGGGAATTACGCTGCCCTCGGCTTCGCTCCGGGCTGTCACCCGGATCGGGTCCGACTATGTCCCCCTCCTCCTCTCCACCGCGGACGAGCGGCCCCCCACCGCGCCGCGATTCCGGTTCGAACCCTTCTGGCTCAATCAGACCGGCTTCCGGGAGGCTGTTGTCGCCCGCGGATTTTTGCCCGCTTCTGCTCCCCATCGATCCATGTCCGCCATCGATTCGTGGCATTGCGCCAAGCTTGCCCGCCAATTCATGAAGGGCTGGGGGCAAACCTTGGCGGGATCTTAGAGAGCGCAAAAGGCCCTCTGTTGGCTATCCAAGCCACGGGCGCTGCGCCCGACTTCGACGGGATCTCCCGGATGAGTGGATGCTGCGTTACGACACTGGAGGACCAGCTATCCACCATTTACACCGACGAGGAAGCCCATCGGCGTCTTCGGGCACCCAGTGGGTGGGTCCTTCGGGAGATGCCAACACCGCCTACTTTCAGGCGGTGGCGAACGGCCGGCGTCGTCGTAACTCCATCCACTGCCTATGGGATGGCGACAATCCTATCGTTCTCCCCTCGGCCATCCGTACCCATGTAGACGGCTTCTATAAAGCCCTATTTACCCCCACCCCACAGGGTGGGGCTAGTCTGGCCCCCGACATTTGGTCGGGTGCGCAATTGGTCTCGGCTGAGGCCAACGCGGCATTAGTGGCCCCCTTCGATGAGGCCGAGGTCCTCGCAGCCATTAAGGGGATGAACCCCTCCTCGGCCCCGGGTCCGGATGGTTTGCCCGTGACGTTCTTTAAAACGTTCTGGGATACCATCAAGCCGGAGGTCATGGCTCTGTTCGAAGAATTCTATACGGGCTCAATGGACCTTGGACATCTCAATTATGGGATCGTGACCCTCATCCCCAAGGTCCCGGGCGCCTCGGATATTCGCCGATTCCGCCCAATCACAGTGATTAACGTGATCTTTCGGATCTTGGCCAAAGGGTACGCCAATAGGGTGACCCTTCTAGCTGACACGATCACCCATCCGAATCAATCCGCCTTCATACAAGGCCGATTCATTCTCGATGGCGTGTTAGTTTTCCACGAGGTCCTACACGAGGTCCGAGTAAAACGCCATCGCGCGGTCTTTCTAAAGCTAGACTTTCATAAGGCCTATGACACGGTCCACTGGCCATTCCTGCGAGATGTTCTGCTTCGCAAGGGCTTCGACGATCGTTGGGTGACCCGCGTCATGCAGCTTGTCTCCTGTGGCCGGACCGCGGTAAACATCAACGGGGACATTGGACCCTACTTTCCCACCCTCTGTGGGGTACGTCAGGGTGACCCCTTCTCACCGTTCTTGTTCAACGTGGTGGTCGATGCCCTGGCATCCATCTTGGATAGGGCAAAGGCTGCTGGCCATATTCACGGCTTAGTTCCCCACCTAGTAGGAGGGGGAGGGGTCTCCCTCCTACAATATGCGGATGATACCGTTATAATGGTTGAGGGATCCGCACTTGATATTACTAACCTGAAGTTCCTCCTCTGTGCTTCCAACAAATGTCGGGCCTAACCATTAACTTCGATAAGAGTGAAGTGATGGTCCTCGGGTTCCCTTGGAGGAAGCACAGCCATCGCTAACCGACTAAACTGTCGGCTGGGTTCTTTCCCCACGACCTATCTGGGGATCCCCATTAGCGATTCGCGCCTCACCGTGGCTGATCTTCGCCCCACTGTGACCTGTATGCAACACTGCGTTGAGCCTTGGAAAGGGCGCTGGCTGTCTAAGGCGGCCCGAGTGATCCTTATCAACTCTTCGCTTGCTAGCCTCCTTTGGTTTCTAATGAGATTCTATAGCCTCCATGAAACCCTGCACCAGGAGATTGCCAAATACCAATCCAGATTCTACTGGGCCGGCGAAGGGGATAAGCAGAAGTACCACATGGTCAGGTGGCCAGATATATGCAAACCCAAGGAACAGGGCGGTCTTGGGATTTTGTCCTCCCGGCGCATGAACATTGCCCTCCTGACACGTTGGCTCTCGCATTGCCAATGGAGATGGGGGTCTCTGGCTCACGATAATCCGTAACAAGTACTGCGTGGACAGCCTCTCGCATTTTGTCGGCCTCTGGCGGCTCCCAGTTTTGGCAAGCCGTCATCCAGCTGCTGCCTGTTTTGCGCATTGGCACTTCCATCTCGGTGGGTACTGGGTCCTCGACCCTGTTCTGGCTTGATAGATGGCTGGGAGACACCCCCCTAGCTGCCTGATTTCCAGTCCTCTTCGACATTGTTGTTAACCCTCGGGTCTCTGTCGAGACGGCCCTTATTGACTTAGGGCGCCTCGCTTTCCGCCGCCCCTTCGGCCCCCTTGAGATTGCGGCTTGGGATACCCTACTCCAGGACATCGCCCTCCTGCCGATAGACGTTACCGACTCTCCGGACGCCATCTCCTGGCGACTGGAACCCTCCGGCCGCTTCTCCACAAGATCCCTATACGCGGCTATCGCTCCATCGACGGCCCCCGAGCCCTTCAGTTTGATTTGGGACATCCGCCTGCCCCTGAAGATCAGGCCGCCTCCCGTCCGGCGTGGAGGTCCTTAAACGCCACGGACCTGGGGATGGGATGTGCCCCATGTGCGGCACGGTAGAGGATACCAACCACATCTTCTTCTCGTGCTACACGGCACAGTTCCTTTGGTCCTGTTTCCGCGAAACGGTTGGGGGCCAGTGGCGCAACACCAACGTCCCTGACCTGCTCGCGGAAATTCAGGCATCTCCCCCTCGCTACGGGCATATTAGATGGCTTTATGCGTGGGGATCCTTACTGGACGCTATGGACTGTCCGCAATAAGCTAGTCATCCGAAGGTGCCTCTTCGGCGTGCATCGACTCCATCTTTAAATTGTGTGGTTACTTGCAGCTCTGGCGGCCGCTTAGCCGCCCACGGGACCGGACGCCATCAGCACCCTCCTCGCCGATCTTCGCTCGATGGCCTTCCGCTGGCGCCCCGCTCCCCCGCCACCTCCGGAGCAGACTAGACTCCATGTCTCTCGGCGTGTGTGCCTTTTTGTTTCTCTTTTAGGGCTTGTTGAGCTGTGCCCTCAGCATTAACCCTATCGTTACTTATTTGTCTGGAACTTTCGTGTGTGTGCGTGTGTGTTCTTGAACCTTGTTGGATGTTGGCTTGGGCATTTGCTTTATATATAAAGCGGGGTGAAATCCTTTTTCGGTAATATATATTGCTTTTAAGCAATTCTTGAATACTAGGACGGGTTCTCTGCCCTGTTCATTCCTTTTTACTCCAAGAGCTCGCATATTTTGGCGAGGTGCTGCAGCCATAGTAGATAGCATGGTAGTATTACTTTCTGCTTGTATTCTAGGCTTATTCCCATTATTAAATGGTTTTGCCGTTGACTGAAACTTCTTCGAGTAATCTGAAGTGCCTGCATTTTTGTATAACTCCATAATATGTGGAGCCTTCTCAAATTCTAATTTGGTGGCAGAATAAAGCATTACCGAGTGCACTAAAAGTTTTAGGCTCGCGCCTAGAAACCTCTAACGACCAATGTTGCTGCATTCCGTGCACACACATGTCGACGGCATCTTCTGGGTGCATCTCTCTAGTCAAGCACACATAACTATTACAAAATCGGACGATATAATCATCTATCTTTTCATCTCTTCCCTGTTTTAGCTGTGACAACTCCAAAAGGGATGTATCTTTGCTCATGCTAATGAAATGAGATTCAAAAAAATCCTTCATTGTTTGCCAACTGCGTACTGAACCAGCAGGTAAACGACTATACCAATGAAAGGCCGGACCTGTCAATGATGATGAAAACTGACGAAGTAAAAGCGAGGGCGAATTGGCTGTGTCACCACACGCTGCTTCAAAATAGACGAGGTGCTCCCTTGCATCACCATTACCATCAAACTGCCTGAATTTTGGTGGACGCCATCCAGCAGGAAAAGCTACCTTGTCATGCCTCGCCTCATATGGCTTCTCTAGCTCACTTTCAAGGGTTCTAGGTGTTTGTTCTTCTGCAATTTGCTTCATTTTTTTGTTGATCAACTCTTCAGCGATGTCATGATAATCTCTTAGTGTCCCTAATGCAGGCGTTGCTGATATAGGATGTGTAGGTGCAATTGGCACATTTAGATGCATCCTCCCGTGAATTGGGGCTGCTCAACTCCACCGGCTGCACGAGGCGTATGCTGCTGTTGTGCCATAGCTTCCAACTCAGCGATTTGTGGGTCGACGACGTGTGGTGGAGGGGTTAGCAGGCTGCGCCCCATTTATAGTGAATTTTGCAATCATATTAAATAGTTGATCGATCTTTGTATCAATAGCATCCATCCTTCTACGCGCTTCCCCACTTAGATCACCCGAAGTTCCTTCCTGATGATGTAAAGATCGAGCCCTCTCTTCTTGAGTCAAAACTGGTTCTTTTGGCAAGTCATGTTGTTTCCCCGTATCATCTTGTGCAATGGCTGCCAGGCCTAGTTCATCCTGGTCAGAATGGACATGAACTGACGCAAGATTTATTGCCTGCATAACATCTTCATCATCCAAAGGCTCAACCTTCGGTAGTGACGAGGATGACTCCGCGTCTGATCTTTCATTACTAGTTTGTTCATCCGTGGGATCAAAATCTGCAGTTATAGTTTGTCGAGCCACTTTTATCAACCGTGTAAGGGCCCCAAAGCGCCTCGCAATTTGTTGGACCTGATTCTGATCAGCAGGAAGACGAGAACTGATGCTAGCATAAGGTTCGCTATACTGCTTCTATGGCGTAATAAAATTTTACCTTCCGGAGTTTTATCACCCCTTGATGTCAGCGGAAGACATGATGCTGTTACCATTGCACCGCTCCTCTGTTTTATCACAGCATGCTTTCTTAGATGTTCTTTTGCACAGGGTGAATTTCTCATGAATGATGGAGTAGGATTAGGCAGGATTTCCTCGTCTGACGAGTAAGAGAACTCATGACGAACAAATGGCGGCTCCCATTCTGAATCTGAATTTTGCACCGACCGGACTGTCGCCACACGACATGCTACATTATTCATCCTGTTTAAATCATTGTCAGATCGTCTTGTTCGATTTCCATCATTCCTGAACCTAGTAGCGTCTGATCTGTTATCTATCAATGTATTATTTGATCCTTGTGGAGCTAAATGAGAACCACCTCTTGGCCTTTCTGTACTAAGGTTCCTTTGCTCAACCCTTAGTGGTTTGGGAGCGAGATGCTCTATCAATGCATTATATCTTTCATTCCCTTTCAAATTTGGAGAAATCTGAAGCGTCACGCGCTCATTATCCTGGTAAATTCGGCCATCAGCCCTCACACGGACCTGTACGTGTCTTAGCACCAAATCTTGCAATTCTTGATACATCGCTTCACGGGTCCTCCTTCTTCTCTCACGTTTACGCTGATTAACTGTCGATGCATAAGGGACCCTTGGGGTTACGTCAAAGGTTGGTGCCCCTCGTGAAGACCTTGCATGTTCCCAAGGTGCTGCCATCATGGGGTCATGTTGCCTTGGTAGAGCAAACTGTTGTGGAAACCGGTTTGAGGACTCAATGTTTTGCGAAGATGCTTTCATTCGCCACTGAGGCTTGTATCTTCTTGTTTCAGGCAGAGGGTAGCAACGATCTCGACGATTCCCATGTGGACAGGGAGTGTTTTCACGATAATGAGCATGTGCGGATGATGGCCTGTTCCTAGGTGGAAGATGCTGATGTTCATTTTGAAGTCTGCTTTGCATTGCTCTAATCTGATGTTGTATCTGTTCTAACTGAAGTCGAAGTTCCTTTGCTCTGGGCGCTGGTGTTTCATTGGTTAAAACAGCAAACCTGTTATTGTTCTCGCAAAGTAGACTGATGTCTCTCGAGGTCTGAAAACAAGGTACCAGTATTTGCTGATCCCGATTGATAGAGCTTTTCGGATAACACAATCTTGGCCATGTTCGCTCCTTAATGATGCATCTCCAAAATTCATTCATTACAGTTTCTTTGACCAACTCACAACTCGCCCTCGCTCGAGAAAGAACAAGAAACTCATCGCTCACATCAGTGTATTGTGGATCCCGACGCCTACTTACGCCCTGAACTCTCAGGTGGTGCATCACGTCCGGCAACGCGAGCCCTTAATTGTGACTGCAACTTCTTCACTTGTTGCCTCTTCCTTCTATAATTGCGGTGTGCGTTCTTTTTGTTCAGAGCTCGGGCTCGTGCAATACTAGAATTCAGATGATGCTTGACACTTTCCAGTCCTTGAAGGAGTTCGCTTCAGTAGTATGTGTAATTTGGGTTACGAACACCGAGAGGCGTTGCTTATAGCCAGCGCTCAGAACAGCTCCTGGGAATTTCAGTAACTTCCTAGCATCCGTCATTAATGCTTGACACTCTCCCCTAGCCCTTGCATCTACGCATTTCTGAACTTTCTTGGCATCATTCAAATCCGAGGAGTGGTCTGCCTGGTACATGTACATGTTGGAGCCAAAGCTTGAAACTACAACTGGTGGTAATGAACCAAACCAAAAGACAAAAGGCTCCATTTGCTTTATGTCAGCCTTCGGTCCATAGTTGGTGAAGCCCCCATCTGCACGAGATGTACACTGGTTAGAACTTCACCACACCACATTATCAGCCAAAAAAAAGGTGCCGAGGAGACAGATCATGAGTAGATTCTGATGACTGATGACGAGCAGCGAAGATGGGAGGAGAGTCGAGTCCCACTGGCGTGCCATTTGTTTTATGCGAGATAAATACTAAATCTATCCGGCGTTGGCATTTTAGGTGTGGCGTGCCAGTATACAAGTGTATACAAATAAAAATAAACCAGAGCACACAAAATGATGCGGAGAAAACTTGTAAATCTTTATTGCTGAGGATATACAAATCTCCTTTTACATGCTTTTGGTACGGCATCTGACATACAAAAGACAATTGCATAATTCTCGACTCCTAGGGCCTCAAGGGATCCCTAGTTAATTACATTCATAGCATATCTATGAAAGACCTCCGATTAAACTGCCTCAAACGGTCATCTTCATTATCAAACTCATGGCTTCTGCCTCCAAGACAAAAAGAATATGCAAATGCTCCAGGACAAATAATAATCTCGCCATGCCAAAACTTGTGGATTCATGCATCAATCAAGCATGGGATGTAGATCAAGTCTCAAGGATAAAATTAAATGAATAGTTCGGCCTCGTCGGTCACGAATATCATGTATCCTGCCTCGTCGGTCAGGAAATGTATGTGAGTTCCGCCTCGTCGGTCATGGAAAATGTGTTCTGAGCATGGACTTGAAGATGAACCTCATTTGATTGAGAAACATGGTTCTGCAAAATTTTGTCAATGGCGTCTTATTTATTCTGGTGTAGATGGCCATGTCTTTATTATTCTCACAATAAAATCATCACCCTTTGCATGTCACACGATCTACTTGACATTAGTAGTGGCCTTTGATGCTTTGCATGATGCTTGACTTTGTATCTGTGTAGCTGCGCTGCTGTCCTCCAGGGACTGACTTTGCATACCATCCCGAATGTAATATAACAAAGATGTTGATGAATTTGATGCGTCTGCTGCAATGATTTGATCGCCATGTAGAGCCGCGAGACGCCATAAACTTTTCTTTTCTTTTAATTTCAGATCGGATAATAAAACATCCGCGGCGGCAATTAGATCGCCGTGTAGAGCCGCAAGACGCTAACTTCTTTCTGCTTTTTTTATACGGATCAAACCATAAAACATTCGTGACGACGGTTTGATCATCATGTAGAGTCGTGGAAGGCAATGCCTCTATCTCTCTTAACGGACCATGAAGCACCTGCGGCGACGATTAAATCGCCATGTAGAGCCTCTAGATGCTAGCAAACTCTTTTTATAGATCGGGTTGTAGAACATCCGCGGCGAAGATTAGATCGTCATGTAGAGCCACAAAACGCCGCCGAATTCTTTTCGTGGATCAAACAATGAAACGTCCGCGGCGACGATTAGATCGCCATGTAGAGCCACGGGACGCCGCCGATTTTTTGTTGTAGATCAAGCAATGGAACATCCGCGGCATTTATTGATCGCCATGTAGAGCCGCGAGATGCCGCCAATTCTTTTTATAGATCAAGTAATGAAATGTCCACGGCGACGATTAGATCGCTATGTAGAGCCGCTGGACGCCGTCGATTTTTGTTGTAGATGAAGCAATGAACATCCGCGGTGACGATTGGATCGTCATGTAGAGCCGCGAGATGCCGCAAAAAGAAATGAACAAAGAGAAAAAAATAAATAAAGGAAATAAGTGATCATATGCAACCTTCATATGATTTACTCACCATATGGCTGTGCCATCGACGCCGGCCACGGAGGGAAATGCCAGACGAGAAATGAAGATGTGTGTATATATGCGTGCTGGAGTAGAGATGATACAAAGTGTGTGTGTGTATGCGTGCGTGTGTGTGCGAGTGGTACGGTGAATGGTGGCGAGATGAGCGTGTAAATGGTGCGTGCGTTCTGAGTGAGCTGAACCCTTCGCAGTCACTGGAGCATAGCATCGTCTCCACCGGCTAGCTATGCGAATAGATAGGAAGATAAGCACGAGAGATTAGCATCGTCGCCGCTGCCGTTAGTAACAAACAATATCTTATCTCTGATCTCTCGGTACCGTTGCACCAAAAACAAGCAACAAACTTTGATCGCTGGGCAATACTTATCTCTCGTCAAGTCCAACTGATTGAGCTTTTCTATCCCTAGCGACCACGAACCTTGGTTTTGTACCAACATCAACACGTCCAACTAGCAGCAGGCCTGTACAAGATTTTACTACTTCAACACACCAAACGTTTGCATGGATAGTTGTTGACTGGTTGGACCGTGCATGCACACACGATTTATTCCATTAGCAAACTGGTTGATCGGCTACTACTAAATCCATTTGATCAACAAAGTGCATGTGTTAACGTGACTGAGGCTGCAAATTCATAAACATACTATATTTTCCCTTTTTCCCTTGAAGGTCGCCAATTTTTTTAATGATAGATGAAATTTGATTGCTTTTCATATCATCAATTATATATTCATTGACATGATCTGACAAGTGTCTACTCATACCAAATAGATTAAATATATCTGTGCATCACATGGTAAAAATGGAGTCAAACAAATGCCCCTCGCCAAGTTGAGTTCAAATGCGAAGCAATTTGGACTTAACTTTGGCGAAACAGTATGACCATATCTCATCCGGGAAACTTAATCTCAACTGTCCGAGATAACTGAGACACCCAAACCATCGTACAGACTGAAAGCCTCCTTCTGATCCGCAACAACTCAGCCAACTTGCAGATTCTATACCAACAACCATCATTATCTAAAGTGACTGCACTATAAACAGCCATGCAATCCTTGGCTCAGCTCTTAAAACGTTTCCCCAAGTTCTTGGCGTACACAGCTGCACCTCAATCCACGCAGCAGAACAAGGCTTCCTCCATCGTGACTCTCAGGTAAAGCTGAATGCCCTGCTTTGCAATTGCTTTCTCCTTTCCTTTTAATAGATTATTTATGGGTGCTAGCATTATCGTCAGCTAGCAATCTTCTGCAAAACGATCTATACTAGATTTCAGCCAAACTGCAGTTGAAGGCAGAAAAAGTAGAGTTTACAATGGCGAACTTCTTGATTGGTTCAAGGCCGCGGTTGCTAACTAGGGAGCTTTGCATAGAGCCATCAAGCTAAAACAGATCTTGCGCCAAGTTCAGTCATAGCTGTAATTCGCCTTATTATTTATAAATAAAGGAACACATTCCTCTCGGCTATCACTGTTATACTTGTACACTTCCTTTTACTACATGCTTTTATATGACTGAATTCCTTTGTGGGACTCCTTATTCTTGAGCATGAAACGGCAAACCCAGGTTAAACTCTTGGCAGCCGAAACATGTCTTTTGAGAAACGAGCAAGAATGGCTATCTTGTGCTGTATGTCCATCCTAACCTTCTGTACTAGTAATTGTGAAGTATCATATGATTGACTTACACAACAAAATTATTGCTTGATTGTCATCATGTAAATAGAAATAAAGTTGGGTGAGAACACAGCGAAATTCCCTGCTGTGCTGCAATGTTGATAGTAGCTCATAGCGTAAGACCATACTATAAGCTGACAGTATACATATTATTCAGGTTGAATCAGTAGCAGGTGAGGCCATAGCGAAAATCCATGCTGCGACCACGCCATGAAAATCAAATATCCAATTGAGACCACAAAGGTGCCAGCCAAAGGATGATTGTATTTAATGACTGTCATGGTATGTATAATCCGGATTCTGGCGAAGTACCATGCCATTATCGTGAACTCTCTCTGCGACCATGCTACTGCTTTGGTGCCAACCAGAGAAATCCATGCCTAATCATTAAAAATAAAATAATCTTGAGCTGGGGCGAAAGAACCTGCCCTAATTCAAGAGAATTTATCAATTCTACTGCGACTATTACATGCTCATAGTGCCAGCCAGTGGAATCGAATAGTTGTTGGGTTACGGCGAACATCATGCCACTCCCCAAGAATTTCAAAAAGTCATCATAGCGAAGAAGGTTTAAAACCAAATAATGCATGATTAGCTCAAATCACAATTTAAGATACATACATGTCTTGCACCACTATGCCATAAGACCGAATAATAAAAGAGGTAAAAGGCAGATAGAAAGAAGGAAAAAACACAGTGATGGCAAACAGAGTTACACGAACACCTTGTTTTTTTTGTTTGTTTGTTGGTTTGTGGGCTCCACCTTCAATTGTTAGACTATGAGGTGACCCATGAGTAAAGTTGCAAGGGATATTCATATGCCTTTCATATGGCCAAGTGATCATCTGCCCGGACCTCGTGATCGACGTATAGAAGTGTGGATTCAGACTTCTCATGGTTGTCATTTCTTTGTATAACTCCTATTGCTATTTATCACCCTTTATGAATGTTCTCACCAGATGCAGTTCTCATGAATATGTCTCTTGGACTTTAAACTCCACACCAAAAATTGTTGCTCTGCCTGACCTCACTCGGGCGATCAAATCCACATGCAACTAAAACTCATGTGCCACAGTCTGAACATTGGGAAGGGGAGTCCTTTATTATTTTATTTTAGGGCGAACTGTGGCCCCTTTTTATTTTATTTAAAATTTGTTTAGACAAAAAGTAATCCATGATCAGCAATGAGGATGCTGTATGGACACCAAGAGAGAGAGAAAAACTTTATTTTTATTAAATTCTCCTGAACTTGCCCTTGGGCTGCTAGGCAAAATATTTCTTGAGGAACTTGCCATTGATAGGAGGCATTGGACGCACACCCTCTTGATCAATGAGTTGATAAGCGCCACCATCATAAACCTGTTCAATGACATATGGCCCCTCCCATTTGGGCTCAAATTTTCCTTTACCTTTTCCTATGAGCACAATAGGACGCCGAAGGACTAGCACCAGTTCTCCTTTTCTGAAAACTCGCGGCTTGACGAGTTTATCGTAGGCTCATACCATACTCTTGCGATAAAGCTCAAGATTTTGAAGTACACGTAGGCGCCCCTCTTCAATAGTGTCTAACTCCTGGTATCGTAACTTGACTTGTTCATCTTCTGTCAGTTCATCACGACGCCACACGGAGCGAGGGTATTTCAACCTCAAGTGGTAAGACAGCCTCGCTCAAAAACGTAGAGCATATGGCGTGCTCTGTGTTGGTGTGCGAACAGTAACACGATATGCCCATAAAGCTTCAAAAGACGATCATGCCAATCTTTTCTATGCTTCGTCATTGTCTTCTTTAATATCTTTCCAAGAGTTTTATTGAATGCTTCAATCAACCCATTGGCTTGTGCATAGTATCCCGTGGTATAATTCCAATGAATTTTGTACTTCTCCATAAACTTGTACATCTTATGTGATTCGAAGGCCTCACGTAATGGTACTGCTTCGGCCCACCTTGAGAAGTAATCTGTGGCTACCAAAATGAAACGATGACCTTCAAAGATATGGCGGATCAAAGGCACCAATTACATCGATGCCCCAAGCATCGAATGGCCAAGAAGGGACGGTTGGGTCTTCCATGTTCCCTACTCTTTACTACCATATCATCAATGTAACACTCAATAGACCGATGTATGAGGTGACCAAGCACGTGAGTCATGGCCCTCTGGTAGGTAGAACCAGCATTTTTTAAACCGAACGGCATTACTATATAATAGAAGTTGCCCTTGGCGTTCTAAAAGCTTTGCCGATGGCATCATGTTCATCCATCTTAATCTGATTATATCCGGAAAATCCATCCATGAATGAAAGATCACCGTTTCCTGTAGTTGAATCAATCACCATCTCCGTCATTGGGATGGGGAAGTCTTCACCGACATGGGGAGCAGGAGCGGCATCGAGACCCTCTCCATGAGCCACCGGCATGGCCTCATGCATCTTGGAGAGGGGATATTGTTTATTTCTCAAACCTTCACAAGCACTTGCCGCGGCTTCAAAGGAACGTGGTTGATACGGACATGAATATATTGGAATAAGCTCGTCGTCATCTGAAGATGCTTCATCCAAACCAAGATAATCTTCATTTCTAACCAAGAGGTCATGCAACTATTAACTCGTTGTACCATACATAAATCTTCATCGTCATCCGAGGAAGCGGCCGATTATATCCAAGACCATACTTTGGTTGCACTGTACTTCTCTTCCTAATTAAATTCTCCGCTTGTTCCCACCATTCTTCACAAACAACTGGTGGTGGCGGTAGCCTCGCTGTTTGGCTGTACCAAAATTCCTGCCTTTTTAATAATGGAATCATCCTGTCCTCAATTTTCATAGCCATGAGTGTTTCTTCAATGGCAAGAACCCCACCATACTGCTTATATATGTCATCACATGGTTGCTTTTCCGGGACCTTATAAAAATAGTAGGCAAGGTGTTCTCACTTTCTTTTTGAATGCATTTAAACATACAATGGTGTGGTAACTGAAATATATAGTGAGGGGATTGCATAAGCAAATTTGGAACTCCCAAAGGTCGTGTCGGGCTTTGCAATGCCTCACGTTCTTCCTTTGTGAACACTACTGGCCGGATGATACAGAAAATGGCCTCCTCCCTCCCTCCCCCTCCCCTTCCGCCTCCCCGCCGCGACTCGGCACCAACCCACACCACCACCATCCTTTCAGCCTCCACTCCGCACCGGCGACCGCTTCTTTCCACCACCCCTGCGTCGGAATGACTCCCCACCGACAAGGCACTGCGGGTCAGCGCTTCGGCGTCGGCGACGCTTATGGGGAGGATTTCAGCGCAAGTGTGGAGATGCCTCTCCATGCACATCAACCCGCGCCGCCATGAAGCTCCATGCTTCCTCTCCGTGCTCGCCCATCACGCCTCGCCGACCTCGATGAGGATCTTGTGGCTGTCCTCATGCAAGCTCGCCTAGGCGGCTACGCTCCGCCTTCCAGTGTGACCCGCCTTCAAGATCAGCTTTTTCGCATCTCTGTCTCTCACAAGCGCATCGTCCAAGCACTCATCGCCGAAACCACTCTCACCGCAAAAACCCACTCCATCCAGTTTCTCCCTTATCCACCATCGAACGCAGATACGCTCCGTCAGCCAGTCCAACGCTCAAACCGCTTCGATATCGGTGACCGCTACGGCCATGCGGATGCGTTCCTTCGATCCCAACTGGGTTTCCTTCCCTCTCCCGGGGTCGATTTCGAGCGCAACATCATTGAGCTCTTCTCATCCAAAGTCTTCGCTTCGCAGACAGACTCGATCTCCCACGACTCGGTTATCTTCTTCGTCCACAAAGCTGAGTTCGTGGTTGACGAAACTCTCGTCGCCACCCTCCTCTCATTTCGCTTCGAGGGCCCTGCGCGGTCCATCTCCGTCCGCCGCCTCTCAAACGCTGCCTTCGCTACGCCTGTCACCTCCAACATGGTTGCAACCCTCATGGCGGCCTGCTCCCCCATTGTCGCTTCCTCGCCTATTCGCCACCATTACGGTTGCCCATACTCGCCGCCGGCCTTGCGGGCTGGCCGCCATCGCCGCCGCTCTTCTTCCCTCCGCTCTCCTCGCATCGCCGCTTAACGACGACCACGCTCCCCTCCGTGCATGTCCTCCATGCAGGTGGGGCCGGCTGCTTCCAACGGTCGTCAATCTGCTGGGCCCGCTGCGACTTCCGCTCCTCCCTCCTCGACGATCGCATGATGCAAAGGTACGACCGTTCCGACCCGAGATTTCGTTCAATAAGCTGATCTTCGATAAGTACCACTGTCTTGTCACTACCCCCACAAACTGCCTCAATCACAAGCCAACCACCCCCATATGGTTAGTTTTCTGTTCCCAATCAGTGTGTGCTAATGAAACCTTGATTAATAATGCTCTAGACCACCAATTCTCGTTTCAACGGGTCTTCCACGCAGCCACGCTAGCTCCAAACTTGTTCCTAGTGCATGTCTTCTCCGATCAGGTCGTAATGGAAATCCTCCGGTCGCGCCTATTTCCTTTTCAAATTTCAAATACAAATGTTTGACTCCTTTGACCAGGCTACACAAATAGTGCGATCGGTACCAACACCCGCCACGTTTGAACCAGACTCGCCGAGCACGCCTGCATTGCCCCGCCCACCCACTACGAGTCCTTGCTTGGACCGCATCCCTCCACTAAAAATCCTACACAAGATCTCCCTCTCACGCCACGATTCACGACACCGTTTCATCGCTGCGTCGGTTCCACCTTCTTGACCATGTTGACCGCCTCCGCCATCGATGGCTTGGGACACGTGGGTCGCTCACCGGGCGGTTGCCATCGTCGGCCCCACCGCATCCCCCTATAGAACAAAAGCAAGACGATCTAGACGGCTATCACGCACCCTTCTTAGACCAGCCCCGCTTTTAAACGATAGAGCCACCATTGACCCGCCCACACATCACATCACCTCTCTAACACGGATGCCCCACGCTGGTCGCCGCCGCCCTCGGTCGGCCGCCCAACCGCCGATCCCCAGCGCCTCTTCTCACTCACCTTCGCACCCCTCCGCCTCTCGAGTATCGGGTCCCACCAACGGTCCCTTGTTCTAACTTAACGAATGAAAAAACAACGCTGCATGCACACGCATGCGGCCATCATCACGCCTATTCCTCGTCCGCATCCCCTACCTCCGCCAGCCTACGCCCCGCCCCGTCCCCTCAGCTCCGTCCCGAGATCTTCACTAACCAATCGCACGCACCTGCCCCTGCTGCCATCCACCTGCAAGCTTCGACCTCCACGCTGATGCAGGACCCGCGCTCCTACCGGGAGGTTTTGCTGAGCCCCCCGCCTCGGGTCGCTGCAACCCCTCCCCCGCTTCCATCGGCCTCTCCGGCCTATAAATCACCTTCTCATCTGCTACCCAGTCACAAACACATCCACCACCACTACAGCCGCAAGAAGAAGACGAGGTGCTTCCGGTGCCTTGCCAGCGACCACACCATCGCAGATTGCCGCGACCCGGTGCGGTGCTCTCGCTGCTGGTGCTCCGGCCACCGGAGTTTCAGGTGCAAGGCTATCCGCCTCCTCCCAATCTTTCCTCCCATGCCTCTTTCACCGCGTATTAACCCTGCATTCGTACGGCCTCCTTGCAGCTCCATGGCTCACACGACGGGTACTCACACCGCCTCCGGTTCGTCCGCCGGATCCGCTTCCTCCACCGGCGCTCCGATCTGGTTCGGCTCCCACTGTGTCCTCCTCAATGACCTGCCTCTGTTCCGTCTCCCGCTCATCTTCGGGCCGCGTGTGTCCTCCTCTTCCCCCCTGAGCCCTCCTTCGCACCGCCTCCGCCTCCATCACCAACCTCCGTTCCCACCGCTGCATCATGCTTCTCCCACACGCCACCGCATTTCCCCCTCCTCGCCCCGCCCAGCTGCCTCGTCCGACCGGTCGACAACATCGCCTACGTTCACCTCGCCACCCCCATGCACAATCCCTTTCAGTTCATCCGCCAGGCCCTTGCCCACCACCGCCACTTTCCTACGCTCGCCTAACCTCCTCCTCACAAGGCGCTCCGCCTCTCCTTCCCCAATGCGGAGGAACGATTATGCCACGGGCCATGGGCCCATCCACCACTGTGGTAACACTCGTTCTTTGAGACCCTCAAAGACACCGATAACAGATCCACGTCTATTTTCATCCACATGGCGGAAATCGAGGCTTTCGATTTCCCCGACGAGCTTTGGCATCCGGAGGGGGTCGACTACTTCTTCTCCCACCTTGATGATTTTGTCTCCGCTGACCAGCACTGCTTTCAGGGTGACTACTCGAGCGTTCGTGCTCTGGTCATGGTTGCCCGTGATTTCGTGCTCCCCCCATGCCTCATGGTGCGCCTTCCTGACAATGACATTGTCATAGTTAAGCTTGAGAGCCGTGCGCTCTTCCGCCATGGCTCTGATGCTTCTCCTTTCTCTTCGGAGGAGGATGACGATGCCTCCCTCTCCTCCCTCATCACAAACCCGCGTCTCTCACCTTCCACCATCACCCAGCTCGTAAACATCGCCACGGCTATGTCACCATTCGCATATCAGCCGGAGGCTCCCTCGGGACCTCCTCCATCTCCCACCGCGGTCCGGCCACTCGATGGCATTCCAAAACAGGCGGTCATGGCTGATGGCATGCCGGTCGCCAAGCTTGTCCATGCTCCAAGGTCTCCTCCGGCTCGCTCGCCCTCTCACCGCTAGGGATAGGGCTAGACCACCACATGCTCGCCCTTTGCTCGCCTGCCTGCTCCACCATCTTCATCGCCACCTCCACCCATGCCATCTCCCCTCACCCCCACCTGCCCCTCGGCTATCCTCTCGCCAGAACCCACTCATGAATGCCATGCCAGCGCATTAGCGGTAGCGCGAAAATGGCTGCCGACTCGCATCAAGGCCAGCGCAGGTTAGGCTTGCTGAGATCGAGCCGCCTGTGTACGCTTCCATGACCACCAAGGCTATGCGCTCCAAGGCCAAGGAACTGGACATTGCTGCTGCGTCCAAAGATCTATCTGACGCCTTGATTCATGCCCGTCTTTGCGACGAGGACGGCGTCGTCGACGGCTCTGTGCACGGTCTCGCTTCGCCTGAAGATCTTGCGGCTGTTGCTGCTGCCTGTGGCGCCTCGACGGAGGTGGTTGCAGACATTGCTTCGGGCTCTGGTGACATGGGGTCTCCATGATCGACTTTCCTCTCTCCGGCCACGCGTGTGGTGGCCAGTTATGTATCCAGGATTTACCTCCGCTCTGTAGCTGCTATGTTAGGAAGTTTCAACTTATTAGTGTGCTCGCGCCCGCTTCAGTATCTTCTGTATCTTGACCCGAAATGGTTGTCGATCGGGTCAGCCCCCTATGTAAGGTGTCACTCTAAGTTTCAAATATGAAGAACGCCTCCTACTCTATTATCTCCTCGAACGACGAGGACTAGGTGATACCGACAAGTGTGCAAATGTATTCTCTGAAATTAATCTCCGCGCCCATCTATAGCCCTTCTTCAAGAAACAAAACTACAAACGCCAGATACAATTAAGCTTCGATCGATTTTGCCGCTTCCTTGACTCTAACAACCACCTTTGACGCAATTGGGACCGCGGGTGGCATACATTCGCCACCAACTCCAGATGCTTCTCGCTTCATCGCTTGTCAACATAGACGCTTTCACATCCACCTTAACTCTAACATGTCTTGCATCACCACATCACATCTTTATCACAAACGTGTATGCGCCCTCTCAGCGTGAATTAAAGATGACATTCCTAGATGAGCTAAGAATAATTGAACCACCCCCACAATCTCCCTGGCTACTCATTGGCAACTTTAACCTCACACGATTCCCAAACTAACGCAATAACGAAAACTTTCGCCGATCGAGAGGTCGAGGCTTTCAACAATACCATTGATCAACTTGCTCTCATTGAGCTCCCTCTCCTTGATCGAGAATTCACATGGTCAAATAAAAGATCCTCCCCACGTTAATACGCTTAGATAGGGTTCTTATCAACCTTGCCCGACGCCACCTTCCCAAACTCTCACCTCACATCTCTCACTAGGTTTGTTTCTAATCACGTTCCACTCCTAGTCACCGTATCCACAAATGGCCCCATCTTCCCGCCTTTTTCGCTTTGAACGCTTCTGGACCTCTCTTCCGGCCTGTGAAAACCTAGTACGAAACTGTTGGCAGCCCAGCTCTCGCCGTCCTGGGCCCCCCCTTGGACCCTGCCGCCTCCCTAGCCAGATACATCAAGTCTTCACGCTCGGCCCTAAAATCCTGGGCCAAATCGCTTCGGCCCATCTACCAACGCGAAATAAACTGCAAACTGGCTATATAGGCCCTAGATTTAAACGAGGAACTCGCTCCTCTCTTCCCGCTTAGAACAAAAGCTAAGGCTAGCGCCTCCAACCTACTTCAACAAACTATCAAACAAAAATCTCCTTCGAAACAACGGGTAAGGTCGATGGTCAGAGATGGTGACGAGAACACTAGGTTCTTCCATGCCTCGGCTACTCAGCCGAGATCGAACAAAATCCCCATGCTTATTCACAACAACGCTGAAGTGTTCCTCCATGAGCAAAAAGCGCTTATCTTAAAGGATTTTTTCAACCAATTGATCGGAACCACAAAACAAGCTACATGGAATTTCATCCTACTACAGCTTTACCCCTCTCCCCTCCCACATCTACATGACCTTGCACAACCCTTCTCCCACGAAGAAATTCACCAAGCCTTCCTATCTATGAACACCAACGCCACCGGACCTCGATGGCTTTGGACCCATCTTCTTCGTAAAATATTGGAATATTGTCAGGCCTTCTATCATAGATTTCTTCACCGCCTTCCAAGATCAATCAGTCTCTCTAGAGCGCTTCAACCGTGCCTTCATGGTACTCCTACCAAAAACGCAAGCCCCAACATCTCCGGAAGCGTTTAGACCGATCTCGCTCCAAAACTGCACCCCAAAAGCAGTGGCCAAGTTACTCACAAATCGAGTCAAACCGCTCATTCCACTCCTCATTCATTACGACCAGACAGGCTTCCTTCATGGCCGCAACATTGCAGAAAATTTCATCTATGCTGCAGATATTCTCAGTACGTGCCACTCTCGCAAAGCTCCGAATGTGGTTTTTAAGCTAGACTTTAGGAAAGCATTTGATTCCATATGCTGGTCCTCCCTCATTCAAATTCTGAAGGTTCGGGGTTTTCCTAACACCTTCTGCAGTTGGATCCAAAACATCCTCTCAGACCGCAAAACGGCCATCCTTCTCAACGGTATTCCGTGGTCCTGATTCAATGTAAATGTGGCCTTCGCCAGGTGACCCCTTCTCTCCTTACCTGTTCATCATCGTAGTAGACGTGCTTCAAAGACTAATTGCTAGAACTTTCCAGCCCAATGTCCTCTCGCCATCCACTAAGAACAAACGAGCCACGGTGACACTACAAGACAACGACACTCTCATCATCGCTGCCGCCAAATGGCTGCCACCTTGCGGCTAAAAGAAACACTTCACGACTTCGCCTCTTGCTACGGGCTGCCGATCAACTTCCACAAGACTGCTCTCCTCACAATCGCTACTGAATTAACCACACAAAACAACATTGCTACTGCCATTGGATGCTCTCTGTCCTCCTTTCCACTAATATACTTAGGACTTCCACTATCTCCTACCAAATTGCCCTTGACAGCTTTTGACCCAATCATAGACAACTTTCGGAAATTCCTCTTCGGATGGGTGGCGCATCTTCTCTCATGGGGCGCCAGGCTCACATCTTGACTGCGGTCCTAGACTCCTTAACAATCTATTTTATGTCAGTTTTCCGTCTACCAAAATCGATCCTAGCTAAACTAGATGCCATTCGGAGGGCATTCTTACAGTCTAACGAGTCCACCAAGACCGGGCGAGCTGCTTAGTTATGCGTGGAAAAACGCTTTGCAAACCTAAAGACTATGGTGGTCTAGGCATTAAAAATCTTGAAATTCGTAACCACCGCCGCTCATGAAATTCTCTTCAAAAATCCTACAACACCCAAACGTCCCCGTGGACCTTGTGGTATAACCAACAACACCCTCTTGGCATTACTTCAAAACCACAAGACCTTCCTTTTTATGGAAGATTATCAACAAAGAACTTGCCACCGCTTATTGAACATTCCTTTGTCATCACATACAATGGTCTCTCCACCTTCTTCCGCTTGATAAATGGCTACTACACTCTCCACTACAAAAAGTTTTCCCAAACCTATACTCACACTCCATTGATGACAAGGTGTTAGTGGCTACTGCTCGCAAACCAGCTTATTTGCGTAACCTGCGGAACCGTCATCTAATGTGCAGCCCGAGAGCTGGATTGTGTGTTGTTGTTGTCAGAGGACTTCCAGCAGTGAACCGCCGGACGAGCGGTCTCTCACCCATGGCCTGCCATTCTCTCGCCAAGAATGCCTACTCTTCCATTGTGGCCGAGGACGTAACTGACCCACACCATGATCTCGTTTGGGCCTCCAAAGTCCCAATCAAAGTCAAGATCTTCGCCTGGCTACTCCTCCGTGACAGACTAAACACAAAGGCAAACATGTTCCACAAACATATGGCACGATCGCCGCTTGTCCCCGCTGTCAAGATCCTCATGAAGACGCTCGCACCTAATTTCAAGCTGCTCCTATGCTTCCCAAGTTTGGTCCTCCCTAGGACTACAGTGCTCCAACATCTCTAGATGATCTACTCCAACATCCAACACTCCAAGGCCTCAACCCCAACATATGGCCCTCTGTCAGCCTGTCTCATCTCCTCGAAACTTTGGGACTCAAGAAACGCCTCTTGTCTTCGTAAATGAGGACCACTCTACCCTGACCACGATTCGTAACATTGTTGCTGATTTCTCGCTATGGGTTTCTAGATTCAAACACAAGGAAGACAATTTATTTGCTAAGTAATGGCTTCATTTCCTTTCCTCAGCTCACTCCCAAAAGCTGATGTTGTAACAAAACTGGTTGTAACGCTCTGTGTAATCCTCAATCCTCCCCTTTTTGAGTGGTAATATATTCAGGTGGGAAGCTCTCCCCGGTGACCGCTCAAAAAACACTACTTCATCTCAGAGTCATCTCAGTACTTTCACTAGAGGCAACCATGTTGCATGTAGCATTTTCAGTACTTAATTGCGGTCCATCTGGCAAATCATTTTCTACATCATGGTGTGACTGGTCCCAGTTTTGCGGGAAAAACTAGGCTAAAGTGGGATGTACACGCCTTGCCCGAGGAAAAGATTCACCCCCCTCAGACCTGGGAATAAATCGTAGCGGCATACGGCGACGACTCGGGTTGGGCCTCCCTCTATTTGTTGACATATATTGTAAGATGGGAGGAGAGCTCATGGTTCCCTGATGCACCTTTGTTTGATTACGTCTATGATGAACTCTGCTCCAAGAGTGTGAGCTATCTTCTGAAACTATAGGTGTAGTACCTCTGCTTTGCTAGTGGACACCATGTTTACTTGATGATAATCGGGATTTACGGCTTGCGGATCAAGATTCAACTTCTTCTCGTCGATTGCCCTTTGCAACCATTCTTTAAAAGTGACACAATCTTCTATTACATGACCAACATATCTATGATATGGGCAATATAATGGATTGTCTGTCATTCCCGCCTGGTCGGGCCGCCGCGGTTCAGGCAAGTTCAAAGCCCCTTGTTGCAATAGCTGATTAAAGAAATTTTTAACGATTGGATCGCGGAGCTGGGGCTCCGCGAACTTGATCGGACGGGTGCCAGGTTCACCTGGACGAACCGACAGATTGTCCCGACACAATCCGTGCTGGATCGTGTCCTAGTTTCCCCGGAATGGGAATTACGCTGCCCCCTGGCTTCGCTCCGGGCTGTCACCCGGATCGGGTCCGACCATGTCCCCCTCCTCCTCTCCACCGCGGACGAGCGGCCCCCCACCGCGCCGCGATTCCGGTTCGAACCCTTCTGGCTCAATCAGACCGGCTTCCGGGAGGCTGTTGTCGCCCGCTGGATTTTTGCCCGCTCTGCTCCCCATCGATCCATGTCCGCCATCGACTCGTGGCATTTCTGCGCCAAGCTTGCCCGCCAATTCATGAAGGGCTGGGGGGCAAACCTTGGCCGGGATCTTAGAGAGCGCAAAAGGCCCTCCTGTTGGCTATCCAAGCCCTGGACGCCCGCGCCGACTCGACCGGGATCTCCCCGGATGAGTGGATGCTGCGTTACGACCTGGAGGACCAGCTATCCACCATTTACACCGACGAGGAAGCCTACTGGCGTCTTCGGGGCACCCAGAGGTGGGTCCTTCGGGGAGATGCCAACACCGCCTACTTTCAGGCGGTGGCGAACGGCCGGCGTCGTCGTAACTCCATCCACTGCCTATGGGATGGCGACAATCCTATCGTTCTCCCTCGGCCATCCGTACCCATGTAGACGGCTTCTATAAAGCCCTATTTACCCCCACGCCGCAGGTGGGGCTAGTCCGCCCCGACATTTGGTCGGGTGCGCAATTGGTCTCATTTACCGAGGCCAACGCTGCATTAGTGGCCCCTTCGATGAGGCCGAGGTCCTCGCAGCCATTAAGGGATGAACCCTCCTCGACCCGGGTCCGGATGGTTTGCCCGTGACGTTCTTTAAAACGCTCGGGATACCATCAAGCCGGAGGTCATGGCTCGCTCAAGAATTCTATACGGGCTCAATGGACCTTGGACGTCTCAATTATGGGATCGTGACCCTCATCCCCAAGGTCCCGGGCGCCTCGGATATTCGCCGATTCCGCCCAATCACGTTGATTAACGTGATCTTTCGGATCTTGGCCAAAGGGTACGCCAATAGGGTGACCCTTCTAGCTGACACGATCACCCATCCGAATCAATCCGCCTTCATACAAGGACGATTCATTCTCGATGGCGTGTTAGTTTTCCACGAGGTCCTACACGAGGTCCGAGTAAAACACCATCACGCGGTCTTTCTAAAGCTAGACTTTCATAAGGCCTATGACACGGTCCATGGCCATTCCTGCGAGATGTTACGCTTCGCAAGGGCTTCGACGATCGTTGGGTGACCCGCGTCATGCAGCTTGTCTCCTGTGGCGGACCGCGGTAAACATCAACGGGACATTGGACCCTACTTTCCCACCCTCTGTGGGTACGCTGTGGTGACCCCTTCTCACCGTTCTTGTTCAACGTGGTGGTCGATGCCCTGGCATCCATCTTGGATAGGGCTAAGGCTGCTGGCCATATTCACGGCTTAGTTCCCCACCTAGTAGGAGGGGGAGGGGTCTCCCTCCTACAATATGCGGATGATACCATTATAATGGTTGAGGGATCCGCACTTGATATTACTAACCTGAAGTTCCTCCTCCTGTGCTTCCAACAAATGTCGGGCCTAACCATTAACTTCGATAAGAGTGAAGTGATGGTCCTCGGGTTCCCCTTGGAGGAAGCACAGGCCATCGCTAACCGACTAAACTGTCGGCTGGGTTCTTTCCCCACGACCTATCTGGGGATCCCCATTAGCGATTCGCGCCTCACCGTGGCTGATCTTCGCCCCACTGTGACCCGTATGCAACACTGCGTTGAGCCTTGGAAAGGGCGCTGGCTGTCTAAGGCGGCCCGAGTGATCCTTATCAACTCTTCGCTTGCTAGCCTCCTTTGGTTTCTAATGAGATTCTATAGCCTCCATGAAACCCTGCACCAGGAGATTGCCAAATACCAATCCAGATTCTACTGGGCCGGCGAAGGGGATAAGCAGAAGTACCACATGGTCGTGGCGGATATATGCAAACCCAAGGACCAGGGCGGTCTTGGGATTTTGTCCTCCGGCGCATGAACATTGCCCTCCTGACACGTTGGCTCTCGCATTGCCAATGGAGATGGGGGTCTCTGGCTCACGATAATCGAACAAGTACTGCGTGGACAGCCTCTCGCATTTTGTCGGCTCTGGCGGCTCCCGCTTTTGGCAAGCCGTCATCCATTTACTGCCTGTTTTGCGATTGGCACTTCCATCTCGGTGGGTACTGGGTCCTCGACCCTGCTCGCTTGATAGATGGCTGGAGACACCCCCTAGCTGCCTGATTTCGGTCCTCTTCGACATTGTTGTTAACCCTCGGGTCTCTGCCGAGACGGCCCTTATTGACTTAGGGCGCCTCGCTTTCCGCCTTCGCCCCTTTTGAGATTGCGGCTTGGGATACCCTACTCCAGACATCGCCCTCCTGCCGATAGACGTTACCGACTCTCCGGACGCCATCTCCGGCGACCGGAACCCTCCGCCGCTTCTCCACAAGATCCCTATACGCTGCTATCGCTTCCATCGACGGCCCCCGAGCCCTTCGGGCTTTGATTTGGGACATCCGCCTGCCCCTGAAGATCAGGCCGCCTCCCGTCCGGCGTGGAGGTCCTTAAACGCCACGGACCTGGGGATGGGATGTGCCCCATGTGCGGCACGGTAGAGGATACCAACCACATCTTCTTCTCGTGCTACACGGCACAGTTCCTTTGGTCCTGTTTCCGCGAAACGGTTGGGGGCCAGTGGCGCAACACCAACGTCCCTGACCTGCTCGCGGAAATTCAGGCATCTCCCCCTCGCTACGGGCATATTAGATGGCTTTGCGTGGGGATCCTTGCCTGGACGCTATGGACTGTCCGCAATAAGCTAGTCATCCAGAAGGTGCCTCTTCGGCGTACTCGACTCCATCTTTAAATTGTGTGGTTACTTGCAGCTCTGGCGGCCGCTTAGCCGCCCACAGGACCGGACGCGTCATCAGCACCTCCTCGCCGATCTTCGCTCGATGGCCTTCCGCCTGGCGCCCCGCTCCCCGCCACCTCGGAGCAGGACTAGACTCCATGTCTCTCCGGCGTGTGTGCCTTTTTGTTTCTCTTTTAGGGCTTGTTGAGCTGTGCCTCAAAGATTAACCCTATCGTTACTTATTTGTCCGGAACTTTCGTGTGTGTGCGTGTGTGTTCTTGAACCTTGTTGGATGTTGGCTTGGGCATTTGCTTTATATATAAAGCGGGTGAAATCCTTTTTCGGTAATATATATTGCTTTTTAAGCAATTCTTGAATACTAGGACGGGTTCTCTGCCCCTGTTCATTCCTTACTCCAAGAGCCTGCATATTTTGGCGAGGTGCTGCAGCCATAGTAGATAGCATGGTAGTATTACTTTCTGCTTGTATTCTAGGCTTATTCCCATTATTAAATGGTTTTGCCGTTGACTGAAACTTCTTCGAGTAATCTGAAGTGCCTGCATTTTTGTATAACTCCATAATATGTGGAGCCTTCTCAAATTCTAATTTGGTGGCAGCAACAGCATTACCGAGTGCACTAAAAGTTTTAGGCTCGCGCCTAGAAACCTCTAACGACCAATGTTGCTGCATTCCGTGCACACACATGTCGACGGCATCTTCTGGGTGCATCTCTCTAGTCAAGCACACATAACTATTACAAAATCGGACGATATAATCATCTATCTTTTCATCTCTTCCTGTTTTAGCTGTGACAACTCCAAAAGGGATGTATCTTTGCTCATGCTAATGAAATGAGATTCAAAAAAATCCTTCATTGTTTGCCAACTGCGTACTGAACCAGCAGGTAAACGACTATACCAATGAAAGGCCGGACCTGTCAATGATGATGAAAACTGACGAAGTAAAAGCGAGGGCGAATTGGCTGTGTCACCACACGCTGCTTCAAAATAGACGAGGTGCTCCCTTGCATCACCATTACCATCAAACTGCCTGAATTTTGGTGGACGCCATCCAGCAGAAAAGCTACCTTGTCATGCCTCGCCTCATATGGCTTCTCTAGCTCACTTTCAAGGGTTCTAGGTGTTTGTTCTTCTGCAATTTGCTTCATTTTTTTGTTGATCAACTCTTCAGCGATGTCATGATAATCTCTTAGTGTCCCTAATGCAGGCGTTGCTGATATAGGATGTGTAGGTGCAATTGGCACATTTAGATGCATCCCTCCTGTGAATTGGGGCTGCTCAACTCCACCGGCTGCACGAGGCGTATGCTGCTGTTGTGCCATAGCTTCCAACTCAGCGATTTGTGGGTCGACGACGTGTGGTGGAGGGTTAGCAGGCTGCGCCCCATTTATAGTGAATTTTGCAATCATATTAAATAGTTGATCGATCTTTGTATCAATAGCATCCATCCTTCTACGCCGCTTCCCCACTTAGATCACCCAAGTTCCTTCCTGATGATGTAAAGATCGAGCCCTCTCTTCTTGAGTCAAAACTGGTTCTTTTGGCAAGTCATGTTGTTTCCCCGTATCATCTTGTGCAATGGCTGCCAGGCCTAGTTCATCCTGGTCAGAATGGACATGAACTGACGCAAGATTTATTGCCTGCATAACATCTTCATCATCCAAAGGCTCAACCTTCGGTAGTGACGAGGATGACTCCGCGTCTGATCTTTCATTACTAGTTTGTTCATCCGTGGGATCAAAATCTGCAGTTATAGTTTGTCGAGCCACTTTTATCAACCGTGTAAGGGCCCCAAAGCGCTCTGCAATTTGTTGGACCTGATTCTGATCAGCAGGAAGACGAGAACTGATGCTAGCATAAGGTCTGCTATACTCGCTTGCGCGTAACAAAATTTTACCTTCCGGAGTTTTATCACCCCTTGATGTCAGCGGAAGACATGATGCTGTTACCATTGCACCGCTCCTCTGTTTTATCACAGCATGCTTTCTTAGATGTTCTTTTGCACAGGTGAATTTCTCATGAATGATGGAGTAGGATTAGGCAGGATTTCCTCGTCGACGAGTAAGAGAACTCATGACGAACAAAATGGCGGCTCCCATTCTGAATCTGAATTTTGCACCGACCGGACTGTCGCCACACGACATGCTACATTATTCATCCTGTTTAAATCATTGTCGATCGCCTTGTTCGATTTCCATCATTCCTGAACCTAGTAGCGTCGATCTGTTATCTATCAATGTATTATTTGATCCTTGTGGAGCTAAATGAGAACCACCTCTTGGCCTTTACGTACTAAGGTTCCTTTGCTCAACCCTTAGTGGTTTGGGAGCGAGATGCTCTATCAATGCATTATATCTTTCATTCCCTTTCAAATTTGGAGAAATCTGAAGGCCACGCGCTCATTATCCTGGTAAATTCGGCCATCAGCCCTCACACGGACCTGTACGTGTCTTAGCACCAAATCTTGCAATTCTTGATACATCGCTTCACGGGTCCTCCTTCTTCTCTCACGTTTACGCTGATTAACTGTCGATGCATAAGGGACCCTTGGGGTTACGTCAAAGGTCGGTGCCCCTCGTGAAGACCTTGCATGTTCCCAAGGTGCTGCCATCATGGGGTCATGTTGCCTTGGTAGAGCAAACTGCTGTGGAACCCGGTTTGAGGACTCAATGTTTTGCGAAGATGCTTTCATTCGCCACTGAGGCTTGTATCTTCTTGTTTCAGGCAGAGGGTAGCAACGATCTCGACGATTCCCATGTGGACAGGGAGTGTTTTCACGATAATGAGCATGTGCAGATGATGGCCTGTTCCTAGGTGGAAGATCTTGATGTTCATTTTGAAGTCTCGCTTTGCATTGCTCTAACTGATGTTGTATCTGTTCTAATCAAGTCGAAGTTCCTTTGCTCTGGGCGCTGGTGTTTCATTGGTTAAAACAGCAAACCTGTTATTGTTCTCGCAAAGTAGACTGATGTCTCTCTCGAGGTCTGAAAACAAGGTACCCGTGCTTGCCGATCCCGATTGATAGAGCTTTTCGGATAACACAATCTTGGCCATGTTCGCTCCTTAATGATGCATCTCCAAAATTCATTCATTACAGTTTCTTTGACCAACTCACAACTTCGCCTCGCTCGGGAGAAAGAACAAGAAACTCATCGCTCACATCGATTGTATTGTGGATCCCGACGCCTACTTACGCCCGAACTCTCAGGTGGTGCATCACGTCCGGCAACGCGAGCCCTTAATTGTGACTGCAACTTCTTCACTTGTTGCCTCTTCCTTCTGTAATTGCGGTGTGCGTTCTTTTTGTTCAGAGCTCGGGCTCGTGCAATACTAGAATTCAGATGATGCTTGACACTTTCCAGTCCTTGAAGGAGTTCGGCTTCAGTAGTATGTGTAATTTGGGTTACGAACACCGAGAGGCGTTGCTTATAGCCAGCGCTCGTAACAGCTCTGGGAATTTCAGTAACTTCCTAGCATCCGTCATTAATGCTTGACACTCTCCCTAGCCCTTGCATCTACGCATTTCTGAACTTTCTTGGCATCATTCAAATCCGAGGAGTGGTCTGCCCGGTACATGTACATGTTGGAGCCAAAGCTTGAAACTACAACTGGTGGTAATGAACCAAACCAAAAGACAAAAGGCTCCATTTGCTTTGCGTCAGCCTTCGGTCCATAGTTGGTGAAGCCCCCATCTGCACGAGATGTACACTGGTTAGAACTTCACCACACCACATTATCAGCCAAAAAAAAGGTGCCGAGGAGACAGATCATGAGTAGATTCTGATGACTGATGACGAGCAGCGAAGATGGGAGGAGAGTCGAGTCCCACCGGGCGTGCCATTTGTTTTATGCGAGATAAATACTAAATCTATCCGCGTTGGCATTTTAGGTGCGGGCGTGCCAGTATACAAGTGTATACAAATAAAAATAAACCAGAGCACACAAAATGATGCGGAGAAAACTTGTAAATCTTTATTGCTGAGGATATACAAATCTCCTTTTACATGCTTTTGGTACGGCATCTGACATACAAAAGACAATTGCATAATTCTCGACTCCTAGGGCCTCAAGGGATCCCTAGTTAATTACATTCATAGCATATCTATGAAAGACCTCCGATTAAACTGCCTCAAACGGTCATCTTCATTATCAAACTCATGGCTTCGCCTCCAAGACAAAAAGAATATGCAAATGCTCCAGGACAAATAATAATCTCGCCATGCCAAAACTTGTGGATTCATGCATCAATCAAGCATGGGATGTAGATCAAGTCTCAAGGATAAAATTAAATGAATAGTTCGGCCTCGTCGGTCACGAATATCATGTATCCTGCCTCGTCGGTCAGGAAATGTATGTGAGTTCCGGCCTCGTCGGTCGCGGAAAATGTGTTCTGAGCATGGACTTGAAGATGAACCCTCATTTGATTGAGAAACATGGTTCTGCAAAATTTTGTCAATGGCGTCTTATTTATTCTGGTGTAGATGGCCATGTCTTTATTATTCTCACAATAAAATCATCACCCTTTGCATGTCACACGATCTACTTGACATTAGTAGTGGCCTTTGATGCTTTGCATGATGCTTGACTTTGTATCTGTGTAGCTGCGCTGCTGTCCTCCGAGGACTGACTTTGCATACCATCCCGAATGTAATATAACAAAGATGTTGATGAATTTGATGCGTCTGCTGCAATGATTTGATCGCCATGTAGAGCCGCGAGACGCCATAAACTTTTCTTTCTTTTAATTCTCAGATCGGATAATAAAACATCCACGGCGGCAATTAGATCGCCGTGTAGAGCCGCAAGACGCTAACTTCTTTCTGCTTTTTTTATACAGACCAAACCATAAAACATTCGTGACGACGGTTTGATCATCATGTAGAGTCGTGGAAGGCAATGCCTCTTTTTCTCGTACCGGACCATGAAGCACCTGCGGCGACGATTAAATCGCCATGTAGAGCCTCTAGATGCTAGCAAACTCTTTTTATAGATCGGGTTGTAGAACATCCGCGGCGAAGATTAGATCGTCATGTAGAGCCACAAAACGCCGCCGAATTCTTTTCGTGGATCAAACAATGAAACGTCCGCGGCGACGATTAGATCGCCATGTAGAGCCACGGGACGCCGCCGATTTTTTGTTGTAGATCAAGCAATGGAACATCCGGCGGCATTTATTGGATCGCCATGTAGAGCCGCGAGATGCCGCCAATTCTTTTTATAGATCAAGTAATGAAATGTCCGCGATTTAATTTATTAGATCGCTATGTAGAGCCGCGACGCCGTCGATTTTTTGTTGTAGATGAAGCAATGAAACATCCGCGGTGACGATTGGATCGTCATGTAGAGCCGCGAGATGCCGCAAAAAGAAATGAACAAAGAGAAAAAAATAAATAAAGGAAATAAGTGATCATATGCAACCTTCATATGATTTACTCACCATATGGCTGTGCCATCGACGCCGGCCACGGAGGGAAATGCCAGACGAGAAATGAAGATGTGTGTATATATGCGTGCTGGAGTAGAGATGATACAAAGTGTGTGTGTATGCGTGCGTGTGTGTGCGAGTGGTACGGTGAATGGTGGCGAGATGAGCGTGTAAATGGTGCGTGCGTTCTGAGTGAGCTGAACCCCCTTCGCAGTCACTGGAGCAGCCTTTTTATAGCATCGTCTCCACCGGCTAGCTATGCGAATAGATAGGAAGATAAGCACGAGAGATTAGCATCGTCGCCGCTGCCGTTAGTAACAAACAATATCTTATCTCTGATCTCTCGGTACCGTTGGCAATACTTATCTCGTCAAGTCCAACTGATTGAGCTTTTCTATCCATAGCGACCATGGACCTTAGCTTATATCTCGTTAAGTAAATAAGCGTAAACAAGTATATGGAAAGTTCGTAGGAATTGGATCGGTGATGGATAATTATGCCGGATACGGTTCATCATGTAACAGTCATAAACAAGGGTGACACAGAATAGCTCCAATTCATCAATGTAATGTGGGCATGTATTCCGAATATAGTCATACGTGCTTATGAAAAAGAACTTGCATGACATCTTTTGTCCTACCCTCCCATGGCAGCGGGGTCCTAATGGAAACTAAGGGATATTAATCTCTCCTTTTAATAGAGAACCGGAACAAAGCATTAGCACATAGTGAATACATGAACTCCTCAAACTATGGTCATCACCGAGAAGTATCCCGATTATTGTCACTTCGGGGTTGTCGGATCATAACACATAATAGGTGACTATAGACTTGCAAGATAGATCAAGAACTCACATATATTCATGAAAACATAATAGGTTCAGATCTGAAATCATGTCACTCGTGCCCTAATGACAAGCATTAAGCGTAGCAAAGTCATAGCAACATCAATCTCAGAACATAGTTGATACTAGGGATCAAACCCTGACAAAACTAACTCGATTACATGATAAATCTCATCCAACCCATCACCGTCCAGCAAGCCTACGATGGAATTACTCACGCACGGCGGTGAGCATCATGAAATTAGTGATGGAGGATGGTTGATGATGACGACGGCGACGAATCCACCTCTCCGGAGCCCCAAACGGACTCCATATCAGCCCTCCCGAGAGGTTTTAGGGCTTGGCGGCGGCTCCGTATCGTAAAACGCGATGGTTTTTTTTCCTTAATTTTTTTTCTCTCCAAAAGCAAATATATAGAGTTGGAGTTGGCGTCGGAGGAGCCTCAGGGGGCCCATGAGGTAGGGGTGCGCCCTAGGGGGGGCGCGCCCCCACCCTCGTGGACAGGGTGTGGGCCCCCTGGTCTTCATCTTTGGCAAGGATTTTTTATTATTTTTAACTAGGCGATCCATGGAGTTTCAGGTCATTCCGAGAACTTTTGTTTCTGCACATAAATAACATCATGGAAAGTCTGCTGAAAACAGCGTCAGTCCGGGTTAGTTCCATTCAAATCATGCAAGTTAGAGTCCAAAACAAGGGCAAAAGTGTTTGGAAAAGTAGATACGACGGAGACGTATCAACTCCCCCAAGCTTAAACCCTTGCTTGTCCTCAAGCAATTCAGTTGACAAACTAAAAGAGAAAGAAAAACTTATACAAAGTCTGTTTGCTCTTGTTGTTGTAAATATGTCAAGCCAGCATTCAAGTTTTCAGCTAAGATTATAACTAACCACATTTACAATAATTCTCAGGTCCCATAATCACTCATATCAATAGCATAATCAACTAGCGAGCCATAATAATAAATCTCGGTTGACAACACTTTCTCAAAATAGTCATAATATGATATAACAAGATGGCATCTCGCTAGCCCTTTCTGAGACCGCAAACATAAATGTAGAGCACCTTTAAAGATCAAGGACTGACTAGACATTGTAATTCATGGTAAAAGAGATCCAATCATAGTCATACCCAATATAGATTAATAATGATGAATGCAAATGACAGCTGCGCTCTCCAGCTAGTGCTTTTTAATAAGAGGGTGATGACTCAACATAAAAGTAAATGGATAGGCCCTTCGCAGAGGGAAGCAGGAATTTGTAGAGGTGCCAGAGCTCGGTTTTGAAATAGAGATAAATTATATTTTGGGCGGTATACTTTCATTGTCAACATAGCAACTAAGAGATGGCTATATCTTCCATGTCACACACATTATAGGCGGTTCCCAAACAGAATGGTAAAGTTTATACTCCCCCTCCACCAACAAGCATCAATCCATGGCTTGCTCGAAACAACGAGTGCCTCCAACATACATCAGGTCCCAGGGGGAGTTTTGTTTGCAATTAATTTTGATTTAGTTTGCATAAAGCATGGGACTGGGCATCCCCGTGACCAGCCATTTTCTCGTGAGTGAGGAGCGGAGTCCACTCCTCTTGAGAATAACCCGCCTAACATGGAAGATAAGGGCAGCATTGGTTGATACATGAGCTATTCGAGCATACAAAACGGAATGTTTATTTGTAGGTTTAGAGTTTGGCACATACAAATTTACTTGGAACGGCAGGTAGATACCGCATATAGGAAGGTATAATGGACTCATCTGGAATAACTTTGGGGTTTAAGGGATTGGATGCACAAGCAGTATTCCCGCTTAGTACAAGTGAAGGCTAGCAAAAGACTAGGAAGCGACAAACTAGAGAGCGACAACAGCCATGTACATGCATTAAAATTAATAAACATTGGATGCAAGCATGATTATGATATAATCCACCATGAACATAAATATCGTGAAGGCTATGTTGATTTGTTTCAACTACATGCGTGAACATGTGCCAATTCAAGTCACTCAAATCATTCAAAGGAGGATACCACCCCATCATACCACATCATAACCATCTCGATAGCATGTTGGCACACAAGGTAAACCATTATAACTCATAGCTAATCAAGCATGGCACAAGCAACTATGATCTCTAATTGTCATTGCAAACATGTTTATTCATAATAAGCTGAATCAAGAACGATGAACTCATCATATTTACAAAAACAAAAGAGGTCGAGTTCATACCAGCTTTTCCCATCTCAGTCAGTCCATCATATATCATCATAATTGCCTTTCACTTGCACGACCGAACGATGTGAATAATAATAAGAGTGCACGTGCATTGGACTAAGCTGGAATCTGCGAGCATTCAATAAACAGGAGAAGACAAGGCAATATGGGCTCTGGGTTAAATCAAGAATAATGCATATAAGAGCCACTTCAACAATTTAATCATGGTCTTCTCCTATCGACCCCCAAAGAAATAAAAACTATTTACACGGGAAAGCTCCCAACAAGCTAAAGAAGAACGGAAAATATTTTTGGGTTTTCTTTTTAATTACTACTACAGCAAGAAAGTAAACTACTACTATTTTTTTTTGTTTTTCTTAAGGTTTATCAAACACACAAGAAGAAAGAAGGAAAAAGAAAATAAACTAGCATGGATATTACAGTGAAAGAGTATGAGCACCGACAAAAACCAATGTTTGTGTCTGAACATAAATGTAATGTCGGTGAGAAATACGTACTCCCCCAAGCTTAGGCTTTTGGCCTAAGTTGGTCTATTGCCAGGGATAGCCTGGCGGATACCCATAGGTGTAGCTGGGGTCGTACTGCGACGAAGAATAGCTGGGATCATACTGTGATGAAGAAGACTCTGACTGCCACTGGCTGACAGTCATCTCTGGATCCCAAGAATAAACAGATTGTCGTGGAGGCTCATCTTGTGGTTCCGGTTCCGGGCTGGTGCAGGGTTTCGATAAGCTTGGACGGCAGCCCACGTAACGAGATAGGGTCCTACAAAATTACACAAAGAAGGAGCAGGCAAGGTAATAGTTTCAGGATGATGTTTATGAAAGAATAATTTATATCTGAGCTCTCCATCCCTGCCCTTAACGAGAAAATCATGTGCTATCATGCTCTTATAATCTAAATAAGCACTAGGCAGCAAATTTTCTTGTTTCTCATAATGCCTAATAGCTATGTTAAAGTGTGCAGCGAGGCGTGAAGCATAAATGCCTCCAAAGATGGGACCCTTAGTACGGTCCAGACTTAACCGTCTAGCAACAATTCTGCCCATACTAACAGTGTTGTCGCGGTATAAACCATGAAACAGAATAATAATATCAGGAACACTAAGGTTCCCACAGTTCCCACGACCAATCAAGCATCGACTAGCAAATAAGGCAAAATAGCGCAATACAGGAAAATATATGCTAGTGATTTTTGCATCAGAAACCTTCCTGGTTTCTCCCACAGTGATAATGTTAATGAACGCCTCCACCTCATGACGGTGGGGTTCATCTAAGGTACCCTCAGGGGGTATGTTGCAAATCTTGCAAAATTCAGCTAATGTTATTTTCTTAACAACGTCATATAAATGAAACTCTACTGAAGGAGGTGATTCCTTAGGGAAAAAGTAGAAGGTTTGCACAAAAGTATTTGTGAGTAAGAGATACTGAGGACGTTGGTCGCGGACGAAGGTGGTGAGGTCGGCGTTCTCAATCAGTGAATAGAATTCCTCATAAATCCCGGCCTCTCTCAAGAAATTATCAGACGTCCATTCACATAGCCGTATCTCCGCGGTACGAGGCAAAATATATTTGGGCCTCTGTGCTTCTTCATTTTGTTTCTCCTTTGAGCTTAGGCTTGATGAGCCCCTCAAAAGTCTCTTCATTATTTTCTGAAATAACCTGAAATTTTTAGTAACTTCAAACAAAAGTGAACCAACTTCAATAAAACTGATAGCAACTACTCCTACAAGTGCCTAGAGCATATATCAAGCATTAGAACTACTTGAAACCATATAAATTTGACATGCAAGCTCAAGAACAGGGTCACCTATGCAGCACAAATTTGCAATGAATAAAGCACTAGAACAAAAACTAATTGGACCAATGGAGGAGTCACATACCAAGGAACAATCTCCCCAAGCAGTTTTGCGAGAGGTGCTTTGAGCAAGGAGATCGAAAAATCACAGCAAAGGTGGCTGAAACTCGTGCTTGAGTTGGTTTTTCGGGTTTGTGGGAGGAAGAAGAAGAAGAAGATGGGTGCAGGGATAAGTGGAGGAGGGCCACCATGGGCCCACGAGGCAGGGGGCACGCCCAGGGGGGTAGGGCGCGCCCTCCACCCTCGTGGCCAGTGGCAGCCTCCCATGTAATTTTTGCACAAGAATCCTCAAATATTCCCGAAAAAATCATATTAAATTGGCATGGCATTCTGAGGACTTTTATTTCCGGGATATTTTTATATTGCACGGATAAATCAGGAACCAGACAGAAAAAATACTATTTTTACTTTATTTATACTAAATAACAGAAAGTATAAAGAGGGTACAGAAGGTTGTTCTTCTAGTTTCATCCGTCTCATGCTCATCAAAAGGAATCCACTAACAAGGTTGATCAAGTCTTGTTAACAAACTCATTCTGATAATCATGAAACCAGAGAAATTTCGAATGACACTAAGTTACCTCAACGGGGATATGCACATCCCCTATAATAAGTATATCATATTTCTTCTTGACAGTAGGAAGAGGAAATTCAAAACCTCCAAATATAATCGATGGAATTTTTCCAATAGAGTTGATACTATGAACTTGAGGTTGTTTTCGCGGAAAGTGTACCGTATGCTCATTACCATTAACACGAAAAGTGACATTGCCTTTGTTGCAATCAATAACAGCCCCTGCAGTATTAGGAAAAGGTCTTCCAAGAATAATAGACATACTATCATCCTCGGGAATATCAAGAATAACAAAGTCCGTTAAAATAGTAACGTTTGCAACCACAACAGGCACATCCTCACAAATACCGGCAGGTATAGCAGTTGATTTATCACCATTTGCAAAGATATTTCATAGGTGTCAACTTATTCAAATCAAGTCTACGGTATAAAGAGAGAGGCATAACACTAACACCGGCTCCAAGATCACATAAAGCAGTTTTAATATAATTTCTTTTAATGGAGCAAGGTATAGTAGGTACTCCGGGATCTCCAAGTTTCTTTGGTATTCCATCCTTAAAAGTATAATTAGCAAGCATGGTGGAACTTTCAGCTTCCGGTATCTTTCTTTTATTAGTAATGATATCCTTCGTATATTTAGCATAAGGATTAGTTTTGAGCACATCAGTCAATCGCATACGCAAAAAGATAGGTCTAATCATTTCAGCAAAGCGCTCAAAATCCTCATCATCCTTTTTCTTGGATGGTTTCGGAGGAAAAGGCATGGGTTTCTGAACCCAAGGTTCTCTTTCTTTACCATGTTTTCTAGCAGCAAAGTCTCTCTTATCATAACGTTGATTCTTTGATTGTGGGTTATCAAGATCAACAGAAGGTTCAACTTCTACATCATTATCGTTACTAGGTTGAGCATCATCATGAACATCATTATTAACATTTTCACTAGGTTCATGTTCATTACCAGATTGTGTTTCAGCATCAGACATAGAGATATCATTTGGATTATCAGGTGGTTCAGCAATAGGTTCACTAGAAGTTTGCACAGTTCTATCATTTTTCTTTTTCTTCTTTTTAGAAGAACTAGGAACATCAATATTATTTCTCTGAGAATCTTGCTCAATTCTCTTAGGGTGGCCTTCAGGATACAAAGGTTCCTGAGTCATCCTACCAGTTCTAGTAGCCACTCTAACAACATAATCATTTTTCTTACTATTCATTTCATCAAGCACTTCTTTTTGAGCTTTAAGTACGTGTTCTACTTGAGTGGTAACCATAGAAGCATGTTTGCTAACAAGTTTAAGTTAACCTCTAATATTAGCCATATAATCACCCAAGCGTCTAATCATATAAGCATCGTGTTTCAATTGTCTACCAAAATAAGCATTGAAATCGTCTTGCTTAAACATAAAGTTATCAAACTCATCCAAGCACTGACTAGCAATTTTAGTAGGAGGGACTTCAGCTTTATCATATCTATAGAGAGAATTTACCTTTACTACCTGTGTCGGAATATCGAGGTCTGGAGGTTCTTCAGTAAATAAAGAATTGAGATCATATGTTTCTTCAACAGGCGGTAAATTAAGACCATGTATTTCTTCAATAGGAGGTAAATTCTTAACATCTTCAGCTTTCATACCTTTTTCTTTCATAGATTTCTTTGCCTCTTGCATATCTTCGGGACTGAGAAATAGAACCCCTCTCTTCTTCGGAGTTGGTTTAGGAATAGGCTCAGTAATTGGAAAAGCAGCTAGAGCAGGAGCTGGCTCAGGAGGTGCCCAATTATTTTCATTTGTCAACATATTGTTCAATAGAATTTCAGCTTCATCCGGTGTTCTTTCCCTGAAAAGAGAACCAGCACAACTATCCAGGTAATCTCTGGAAGCATCGGTTAGTCCATTATAAAAGATATCAAGTATTTCATGTTTCTTAAGAGGATGATCAGGCAAAGCATTAAGTAACTTGAGAAGCCTCACCCAAGCTTGTGGGAGACTCTCTTCTTTAATTTGCACAAAGTTGTATATTTCCTTTAAGGCAGCTTGTTTCTTATGAGCAGGGAAATATTTAACAGAGAAGTAATAAATCATATCCTGGGGACTACGCACACAACCAGGATCAAGAGAATTAAACCATATCTTAGCATCACCTTTAATGAGAACAGAAATATTTTAAGTATATAAAAGTAACGCGATCTCTCATCATTGGTAAACAGGGTGGCTATATCATTTAATTTAGTAAGATGTGCCACAACAGTTTCAGATTCATAGCCATGGAAAGGATCAGATTCAACCAAAGTAATTATATCAGGATCAACAGAAAATTCATAATCCTTATCAGGAACACATATAGGTGAAGTAGCAAAAGCAGGATCAGGCCTCATTTTATCTCTAAGTGATTCTTTGTTCCATTTAGCTATTAACCTTCTAAGCTCATCATTATCATTGCAAGCTAAAATAGCAGCAAAAGCTTCTCTACTAAAAATATAACCTTCAGGAATAACAGTCCTATCCTCATCATCATTTTCATCAATATTATCAGATTCAGTAATCTCTTTCTCTCTAGCCCTAGCAATTTGTTCATCAAGAATCACTAAGGGGCACAGTAGTATCAGGCATAGAAGTAGTTTCATCATAAGTATCATGCATAGCAGAAGTGGCATCATCAATAACATGCGACACAGAAGCAGGTTTAGGCGTCGCAAGCTTACTCAAAACAGAAGGTGAATCAAGTGCAGAGCTAGATGGCAGTTCCTTACCTCCCCTCATAGTTGAGGGATAAATTGTTGTCTTAGCGTCTTTCAAGTTCTTCATAGTGTCCAACAGATATAAATCCCAAGTGACTCAAAGAATAGAGCTATGCTCCCACAACGGCGCTTGAAAAAGGTCTCTGATGACCCACAAGTATAGGGGATCGCAACAGTTTTCGAGGGCAGAGTATTCAACCCAAATTTATTGATTCGACACAAGGGGAGCCAAAGAATATTCTCAAGTATTAGCAACTGAGTTGTCAATTCAGCCACACCTGGAAACTTAGTATCTGCAGCAAAGTGTTTAGTAGCAAAGTAATATGATAGTGGTGGTAACGGTAACAAAAGAGTAGTGCAAGCAATAGTAAATATTTTGGTATTTTGTAGTGATTGTAACAGTAGCAGCGGGAAAGTAAATAAGCGTAAACCAGTATATGGAAAGCTCGTAGGCACCGGATCAGTGATGGATAATTATGCCGGATGCGGTTCATCATGTAATAGTCATAAACTAGGGTGACACAGAACTAGCTCCAATTCATCAATGTAATGTAGGCATGTATTCCGAATATAGTCATACGTGCTTATGGAAAAGAACCTGCATGACATCTTTTGTCCTACCCTCCCGTGGCAGTGGGGTCCTAATGGAAACTAAGGGATATTAAGGCGTCCTTTAAATAGAGAATCAGAACAAAGCATTAGCACATGGTGAATACATGAACTCCTCAAACTATGGTCATCACCGAGAAGTATCCCGATTATTGTCACTTCAGGGTTGCCGGATCATAACACATAATAGGTGACTATAGACTTGCAAGATAGGATCAAGAACACACATATATTCATGAAAACATAATAGGTTCAGATCTGAAATCATGGCACTCGGGCCCTAGTGACAAGCATTAAGCATAGCAAAGTCATAGCAACATCAATCTCGTAACATAGTGGATACTAGGGATCAAACCCTAACAAAACTAACTCGATTACATGATAAATCTCATCCAACCCATCACCGTCCAGCAAGCCTACGATGGAATTACTCACGCACGGCGGTGAGCATCGTGAAATTGGTGATGGAGGATGGTTGATGATGACGACGGCGACGAATCCCCCTCTCCAGAGCCCCGAACGGACTCCAGATCAGCCCTCCCGAGAGCTTTTAGGGCTTGGCGGTGGCTCCGTACCGTAAAACGGGATGATTTCTTCTCCTCTATTTTTTCTCCCCGAAAGCAAATATATAGAGTTGGAGTTGGCATCGGAGGAGACTCAGGGGGCCCACGAGGTAGGGGGCGCGCCTAGGGGGCGCCCCACCCTCGTGGACAGGGTGTGGGCCCCCTGGACTTCATCTTTGGCGAGGATTTTTTATTATATTTTGTAGGACATCCCGTGGAGTTTCTGGTCATTCCGAGAACTTTTGTTTTCTGCACATAAAACAACATCATGGCAATTCTGCTGAAAACATCGTCAGTCCAGGTTAGTTCCATTCAAATCATACAAGTTAGAGTCCAAAACAAGGGCAAAAGTGTTTGGAAAAGTAGATATGACGGAGACGTATCAGAAGCCATTCAATGGAAATAGAGACGATCCATCTAATTTGGATAAGATACTAGAAAGGCCTTGCCAGATTCATGGCACCCCCGACAAGCCTACCAACCACTCCAACAGAATCTGCTGGGTTTTTAAACAGGCCGGTAAGTTAAATACCGAACGCAAGGGGAAAGGGCCTCAAAGCGAGGACGATGATTAGCCCCGTCCACCGAACATAGGGGGACAGAAGAAATTTCCCCCCGAGGTGAAAACAGTGAACATGATATATGTTACACATATCCCCAAGAGGGAGCGCAAGTGCGCACTAAGGGACGTCTACGTCGTAGAGCCTGTCGCCCCAAAATTCAACCCATGGTCAGCTTGTCCGATCACCTTCGATCGCAGGGACCACCCAACTAGTATCCGTCATGGAGGTTCAGCGGCCCTAGTACTCGACCCAAACATTGATGGATATCATCTCACTCGAGTCCTTATGGACAGCGGTAGCAGTCTTAACCTGATTTGTCAAGACACTGTCCGTAAGATGGGCATCGACCTGTCAAGAATCAAGCCCAGTACCACTAACTTTAAAGGAGTGATTCCCGGTGTAGAGGCCCGCTGCACAGGCTCCTTAACATTAGAAGTAGTCTTCGGTTCGCCGAATAACTTCCGAAGTGAAGACTTGATCTTTGACATTGTCCTTTTTGCAGTGGTTATCATGCATTGCTCGGACGAACTGCTTTCGCCCGTTTCAATGCAGTCCCTCACTATGCTTACTTAAAGCTCAAAATGCCCGGACCGCATGGCGTTATCACAGTCAATGGAATTATGGAGCACTCCCTCCATACTGAGGAGCACACCGCGGCCCTTGCAGCCGAAGTACAGAGCGGCCTCATCAAGCCGAACAATCCATCGGTCATTAAGACCCCTGACACTGCCAAGCGAGTCCGGTCCACTTTGCAGAACGACAGCTCGGGGGATCCAGAGCTTGAATAGCAGTTTCGCCTCCGCTGATCGCCCCATAAAACCGCGGCATACGTATCGCGCGCGCATAATTACGCACTTAAAATACCTTGGGCAGCGACGGAGGCACACCGCGAAAAAGTTCTATAGTGCGGCTTGACCCTATGCGGACCTTAACATTTTTCTCCTTCTTTCCTTTTTCGTCCTCTCTCGTACTACAGGTTCATTAAAAACCTACCTACGATCGTGTAAGGGCCCTTTGAGCCCCCCTTTTTTCGTATGGACGACCATCGACTTCTCCTCTCAATGGATTCTTCACCAAGGAGAAACGGCGCAGACGTGCGGCAGGGCACCACTGGGATCTTCAAGACTGCCTTTTCTTTTAGGCCCTGTATATTGCTTCCCCTTGTGTACAAATTCTCGGCATGTCAAATAGCCTTGATGTTCATGGCATTATCTGTGACAGCACGTCTTGACGTATTAATCAGGGTATAAAGGAAACAATTGATTGCCAACTTCTGTTCGGTATTGGTTTATTTTACCATCTGTATTCCCTCCTTGCTTCAGATTGCCACATATGCTTTGGTCCGGCCTAACTGTCGAGGGCTCTATCCGGCTATGCATATTTTCAAAAGTCTGAACACCTATAGGGTACTCTTAAGCATCCCGAGTATTGCATTATATGCATCAGCTCTGAATCATGTCTTTAGTCTATAGTTGGGTTGCCCGGCTCCTGTGATTACCACCTTACGTTCCGCTAGTTCGGCTAAGGTAGTAAAGGGAGAACTACTGCGATTGTGTTTCTGGTTCGTCCGGTCAAATACCTTAGTAGAGAAAGCCAAAAACTGACTGTCATGATATGGCGAGAGCTGGTCGGCGATTCGGTGACTTACTACAAATCAGTAGTGATTTACTCTGTGTTATACGAAGGGCTGGTCTTCACCCAGTCATGCGACAAAGGCATCCTAGTTCAGATTGCCGCATACGCACCAGGGGCTAGTTCTTAGCCCCATCGTCAAACTTCTATGGCTAAGTGAAAGTAATAAAGCTGCATAGTCTGATTGCCTGGTTCACTGCGCGGACACCTCCTTTACGGACCAAGATGTTGGATAAAGTGTGATCACGCGCTATACCGAACGCCCCCGAAGTATCTACGTGGGGGATGAAGCCGATGGCTGGCAAACTTTCAGAATTAAAATGGCCGAACAGGAGGAAAGTAACTCAAGATAAAGGCATAAATATATGACAAGCCTTGGTTCACAAAGCAAAGTACTGACAACCCGGATACATTTACTCAAACATAACATCCTTTGAGCATTGTCCCTCTACTATTCAGGCACCTTCTAGGACATCTTCAAAGTATCTCTCCGGCTTGCGGTTGTCCTTGCCTTCGGGCGGGCCTGCGGTCACCACGTCGGTGTCGTTCATCTTTGCCCAGTGCATTTTGACACGGGCAAAGGCCATCCCGCACCCTCTATGCACGCCGAGCGCTTCACGGCTTCAACTCGAGGCAGCACATCAACGAGTCGCCACACCAAGCCGAAGTAACTGCTAGGAATTGGTTCGGCTGGCCAAAGCCAGACTATGAGATCCTTCATAGCCAAGCCGGACATCCTATGCAACTCCAACAGCTGCTTCATCTGGTTGTTCAAAAGCGCTGGATGCTCCGGCGCCAGGAACTGTGACCATAACAGCCTCCCGGTCGAGTTCCCCTCCTGTGCTCGAAAGAACCGTGGGCGCCGGTGGCACTTCTCGGAAGATCCGCAAAGGCGTCTGGAGATCTCCACAGTCGAGTGAGCAAGGCATATCTTTGACCCCCAAATATACTCTGCAAGAGAAAGGGCTTACCAGCCGCTATCTGTTCGGCCTACGGATCTCTTCACGAGCACTCCGGGACTCGGTCCACGCCTCTATGGCCTCCTGGAGATCCTAAAGGCTTTACAAACACTAATTAAAACATGAAACCACATCTAAACAGTAGCATGATGAATTATTTATTAGTAAACATAAGCATAAAGCAAAGAACAAAAATAAAATTGGGTTGCCTCCCAACGAGCGCTATCATTTAATGCCCCTAGCTAGGCATTGATAAATTCAATGATGCTCACATAAAAGATAGCAATCGTAACACGAAGAGAGCATCATGTAGCATATGAAAATCACATCTAAGTCTAACATACTTCCTATGCATAGGCATTCTATAGGAAAACAATTAGCAAGACAAGCAAGATCTAGCATATGCAAGGAAGAAGAAAGAAACATTAGCAATCTCAACATAACAAGAGGTAATTTAGTAACATGAAAATTTCTACAACCACATTTCCCTCTCTCATAATCACATGTGAGATCATAATGAAATTCAACAATATAACTATCACATAAAATTTTCTCTTCGTGATCCTCATGCATGCAAAGTTGACACTCTTTCGAAATAGTGGGATTATCATAAAATAAAGTCGTGACCTCTCCAAACCCACTTTTATCAAAAATTTCATAAGATTGAACATACTCCAAATATGTGGGATCTAAAGTTGACACTCTTCCAAACCCACTTTCAATATTATTGCAAACATTGTTATCAATCTCATATTCATCATGGGGCCTAAATAAATTTTCAAGATTATAAGAAGAATCACCCTAATCATGATCATTGCAACAAGTAGTGGACATAGCAAAACTAGCATCCCCAAGCTTAGGGTTTTGCATGTTATTAGCACAATTGACACAAATAGAATTTATAGTAAAACCATTGCAATCATGCTTTTTATTCAAGGATCTATCATGAATCACTTCATAGATTTCTTCATCACAATTTTTAGATTCATGAATTTCAAGAAAAACTTCATAAAGATAATCTAGTGCACTCAACTCACTAGCAATAGGTTCATCATAATTGGATCTCTTAAAGAGATTAGCGAGTGGATGAGGATCCATAAACTTTTAGCAAGCGAAGATGCAAGCAAAAAGAAGACACATTGTAACACAAGATCGAATGGAAGAAGGGCGAAAGAAAAGGCAAAGGTTTTCGAAAATCATTTTAGAAGTGGGGGGAGGAAAACGAGAGGCGAATGGCAAATAATGTAATGCGAGGGAGAAGAGTTTATGATGGGTACTTGGTATGTCTTGACTTGGCGTAGATCTCCCTAAGAACGGCGCCAGAAATCCTTCTTGCTACCTTTGAGCATGCATTGGTTTTCCCTTGAAGAGGAAAGGGTGATGCAGCCAAGTAGCATAAGTATTTCCCTCAGTTTTGAGAACCAAGGTATCAATCCAGTAGGAGAGAATGCACAAGTCACCTAGTACCTGCACAAACAATCAAGAACCTTGCAACCAACGCGATAAAGGGGTTGTCAATCCCTTCACGGTCACTCGCAAAAGTGAGATCTAATGAGATAGTAAAATAAATACTTTTGGTATTTTTTTGTATAGATTGGAAAGTAAAGATTGCAAAATAGTAAACGAGATGCGATGTAAATAAAAGAGATGCAATATAATAAGAAAGAGACTCGGGGGCCATAGGTTTCACTAGTGGCTTCTCTCAAGATAGAATGTATTACGGTGGGTGAACAAATTACTGCCGAGCAATTGATAGAAAAGCGCATAATTATGAAGATATCTAAGGCAATGATCATGAATATAGGCATCACGTCCGTGTCAAGTAGACCGAAACGATTCTGCATCTACTACTATTACTCCACACATCAACCGCTATCCAAAGATGCATCTAGAGTATTAAGTTCATAAGAACAGAGTAACGCATTAAGCAAGATGACATGATGTAGAGGGATATACTCAAGCAATATGATATAAACCCCATCTTTTTATCTTCGATGGCAACAATACAATACGTGCCTTGCTGCCCCTCACATCCGGGAAAGGACACCACAAGATTGAACCCAAAGCTAAGCACTTCTCCCATTGCAAGAAAGATCAATCTAGTAGTCCAAACTAAACCGATAATTCGAAGAGACTTGCAAAGATATCAAATCATGCATATAAGAATTCAGAGAAGAACCAAATAATTTTCATAGATAGTCTTGTTCATAAATCCACAATTCGTCGGATCTCGGCAAACACACTGAAAAGAGTATTACATTGAATAGATCTCCAAGAACATTGAGGAGAACTTTGTATTGAGAGTCAAAGAGAGAGAAGAAGCCATCTAGCTAATAACTATGGACCCGAAGGTCTGTGGTAAACTACTCACGCTTCATCGGAGAGGCTATGGTGTTGATGTAGAAGCCCTCCATGATCGATTCCCCCTCCGGCAGATCGCCGGAAAAGGCCCTAAGATGGGATCTCACGGGTACAGAAGGTTGCGGCGGTGAAAAAGTGGTTTCGTGGCTCCCCCTGATGTTTCTAGGGTATAAGAGTATATATAGGCGAAAGAAGTGCGTCGGTGGAGCTACGAGGGGCCCACGAGGGTGGGGGCATGCCTACCCCCCTGGGTGCGCCCTCCTGCCTCGTGGCCGCCTTGTTGCATCTCCGACTTCATCTCCAAGTCTTCTGGTTTGCTTTTGGTCCAAGAAAGATCATCGCGGAGGTTTCATTCCGTTTGGACTCTGTTTGGTATTCCTTTTCTGCGAAACTCTAAAATAGGCAAAAAATGTAATCGCACTGGGCCTCCGGTTAATAGGTTAGTCCCAAAAATAATATAAAAGAGCATATTTAAGCCCATTAAACATCCAACACAGATAATATAATAGCATGGAACAATAAAAAAATTATAGATACGTTGGAGACGTATCAACCATCCCCAAGCTTAATTCCTACTCGTCCTCAAGTAGGTAAATGATAAAAATAGAATTTTTGATGTGGAATGCTACCTAACATATTTATCAATGTAATTTTCTTTATTGTGGCATGAATTTTCAGATCCGAAAGATTCAAGACAAAAGTTTAATATTGACATAAAAATAATAATACTTCAAGCATACTAACAAAGTAATCATGTCTTCTCAAAATAACATGGCCAAAGAAAGTTCATCCCTACAAAATTATATAGTTTGTCTATGCTCCATCTTCATCACACAAAATATTCAAATCATGCACAACCCCGTTGACAAGCCAAGCAATTGTTTCATACTTTAGTATTCTCAAAAAATTTCAACTTTCACGCAATACATGAGCATGAGCCATGGATATAGCACTATAGGTGGAATAGAGTGGTGGTTGTGGAGAAGACAAAAAGGAGGAAGATGGTCTCACATCAACTAGGCGTATCAATGGGCTATGGAGATGCCCATCAATAGATATCAATGTGAGTGAGTAGGGATTGCCATGCAACGGGTGCACTAGAGCTATAAATGCATGAAAGCTCAACAAAAGAAACTAAGTGGGTGTGCATCCAACTTGCTTGCTCACGAAGACCTAGGGCATTTTGAGGAAGCCTATGATTGGAATATACAAGCCAAGTTCTATAACGAAAATTCCCACTAGTATATGAAAGTGACAAAATAAGAGACTCTCTATCATGAAGATCATGGGGCTACTTTGAAGCACACGTGTGAAAAAAAAAGGATAGTAGCATTGTCCCTTTTCTCTTTTTCTCTATTTTTTTGTTTGGCTTCTTTGGCCTCCTTTTTTTCCATTGGCTTCTTCGGCCTCTTTTTTCCCTCACACGGGACAATGCTCTAATAATGATGACCATCACACTTCTATTTATTTACAACTCAAGGATTACAACTCGATACTTAGAACAAAATATGACTCTATATGCGTGCCTACGGCGGTGTACCGGGATGTGCAATGAATCAAGAGTGACATGTATGAAAAAATTATGAATTGTGTCTTTGCCACAAATACGATGTCAACTACATGATCATGCAAGGCACTATGACAATGATGGAGCGTGTCATAATAGATGGAACGGTGGAAAGTTGCATGGCAATATATCTCAGAATGGCTATGGAAATGCCATAATAGGTAGGTATGGTGGCTGTTTTGAGGAAGGTAAATGGTGGGTTTATGGTACCGGCGAAAGTTGCGGTACTAGAGAGGATAGCAATGGTGGAAGGGTGAGAGTGCGTATAATCCATGGATTCAACATTAGTCATAAAGAACTCACATACTTATTGCAAAAATCTACAAGTCATAAAAAACCAAGCACTACGCACATGCTCCTAGGGGGATAGATTGGTAGGAAAAGACCATCGCTCATCCCCGACCGCCACTCATAAGGAAGACAATCAAAGAAACACCTCATGCTTCAAATTTGTTACACAACGGTTATCATACGTGCATGCTACGGGACTTGCAAACCTCAACACAAGTATTTCTCAAATTCACAATTAATTTATTAGCATGACTCTAATATCACCATCCTCATGTCTCGAAACAATCATCAAGCATCAAACTTCTCATAGTATTCAACGCACTTTATATGGAAGTTTTTATTATACCCATCTTGGATGCCCATCATATTAGGACTAGTTTTATAGCCAAAGAAAATTGCCATGTTGTTCTAAAAGACTCTCAAAATAATATAAGTGAAGCATGGGAGATCAATAATTTCTATAAAAATAGAACCACCACCGTGCTCTAAAAAGATATAAGTGAAGCACTAGAGCAAAATTATATAGCTCAAAAGATATAAGTGAAGCACATAGAGTATTCAAATAAATTCCGATTCATGCGTGTCTCTCCCAAAAGGTGTGTGCAGCAAGGATGATTGTGGTAAACTAAAAAGCAAAGACTCAAATCATACAAGACGCTCCAAGCAAAACACATATTATGTGGTGAATAAAAATATAGCCTCAAGTAAAGTTACCGATAGATGAAGACAAAAGAGGGGATGCCTTCCGGGGCATCCCCAAGCTTAGGCTTTTGGTTGTCCTTGAATTTTACCTTGGAGTGCCTTGGGCATCCCCAAACTTAGGCTCTTGCCACTCCTTATTCCAAAATGATCAAATCTTTACCCAAAAACTTGAAAACTTCACAACACAAAACTCAAAATCTCGAGCTCCGTTAGTATAAGAAAATAAACCACCACTTTAATGTACTGTAATGAACTCATTCTTCATTTATATTGGTGTTAAACATACTATATTTCAACTACTCTATGGTTCATACCCCCGATACTACTCATAGATTCATCAAAATAAGCAAACAACACACGAAAAACAAAATCTGTCAAAAACAGAACAGTCTGTAGCAATCTGTAATGTTCGAATACTTCTGGAACTCCAAAAATTCTACCAAATTAGGACGACTATTCACACACGAACACGTCACCGTGTACCCTCGATGCAGGGGGTGATGCACCGCAGCTCACGTAGAAGGAGACCCGGCCGGAAGCGCGGTACGCAAGACAATCCAGCGGGTGCTTTTGAGGACCCGAAACCCCACATGCCCGGAGGGACCCTGTTAGGGCGCGCGGCAACTATGTGCTGTCCTAGGTTGGCCTGACCGCCCCTAGGGCCTCGAGGTTCGCCGCCCTACAAAAGAAGAACAAGGAAGAAGAAGAACAAGGGAGAGAGATAAAAGTAAAGCTAAAAGGTGGTAGATGATTTGTTCGATTGTGTGTTGTTGTTCAATCGGCCGTCACCCCTTAGGTATAGAAGAGGCGGCTGGACTTTCCGTGCAAGGAAAAGGCTTGGATTCACGTCTAAAACCCTAGTCAAATTCGGATTGGTTTTATCCGAACTTTCCAAAACTGTTCGGTTTAAACTGACTGGACCTTGCGGGTAATTTTTGAGGTGGTAAAGGACCTCAGATGAAAACGAGCCTACACGAAGTCCTGACCGTTTCGACGAGATGAACAACTTTCATGTTGAACGTTTTTTGATCAGAGGTCATCTTGAGGGTCAAATCGCTCGCGCAAAACAGGCTATTATTCGCGCTATCCATCAGACATGGTGTCTGGTGGGGCGCGCCACTTTTGGCTCGTGATAGGGATGTATTCGGATGGCTGTAACTTTTGCATACGAACATGGATTGGGACGATTTTTATATCAAAACCAACCATTTCGACGAGACGAAAAACTTTGCAGTTGTAACTTTTCTCATCCAATGTCATCTTGATAGGGTTTTGTGCCATGCAAAAATCTGGTGTCAACACATGCCCCCCTGTTTTTCGGCAAAGCTTGTGCGCCGAAAAATAACTTGCAATACATTGGTCTAAGGACAATGTCAACACTCCATCAGCCATTTATATGCGCTTAGGACGATATTTTCTATATCGGCCATGTTTATGCTTAGGGCGATAATTTTATATCGGCCATTGATTTTAACTTCTTGCTACCTCATCATAGACCCATTGTATTAAGAATTGATGCATGGTAGATGGCACATATTGGTTAGCATGAACCCAATCGTGGCCTAATGTAACATTATAGTTACCTTGCACCTGGCGATGAAGAATGTGGTGGCCAAAGTTTTACTTCCCACGGTGAGTTCCATGCACATCACACCTTTGGCCTCTTTCTTTACCCTCAAATCCGTTAAAGTACCATATTGGTCTTCATCAATGCATCATCATCTAATCCCAACTTCTTGAAGACCGAGTAGGGCATAAGATTTACCATGGCACCACCATCAACGAGCATCCTAGCAACCGGCGATTCGTTAATATGACCTTTGAGGTACAACGGCTTCAAGTGTTTCATAGGTTCATATGGCTTCTCAAGATAGCATTCTTAGGACCAAAATCCAGCTGGGCTACCTCCCTTCTTCACCTATAGCACGTAAACTTCGGCAGTAAGTAATATACCATATTAATATCCATACCTTCCCGAACCGGCGTAGATTCATAATCCACCATCTCATCTTCATCTCCCAATGTGTATATTGGGCTTAAATATTCCTCAATTGAAGGGGATGTTTCAGGTGGTGTGGACGATGTAATAGGGGTCGTATCATCCTCTTTTGATGGTGAAGGTGTTGCTAGAGCTAATGTAGAAGCATCTGTGTTTTGTTTTTGCTTAGGCCTCCACACTTGTTTTGTGAGTGCCATGGGCCGAATTTCACTTAACAATTCGTCCCTTTGCCTCTCCTCTTTGTGCTCTACTTTCTCGTGGTTCCTCATGCGTTGTAATCTCCTTTTCATGGTCTTGGTTAAACCGGGAGGACACCACTTAGGTTGAGTATATTTGGGATCCCTTGGTTTGGCCTTGCTTGTGCTCGCCTCATGATCACTAAGCATGGAACCCTGCTGAACAATAACAATATCACCATTAGAAGTAGCAAGATTACCAACAACCGGCTTTTTGATCTCCTTTTGCTTGTCGCATTCTGAAATTTCCGCATTAGATGACTTAACACGCCACACTTTTTTATTGGCCTTACTTGGAGAAACTTTTGTTGGCCTATTAGCACCATAGCTCAAACGGCCTTGTGTGGGATAATAAAGCCTCTCACGAGCAGGCCTTTTAGGTGCTGCCCACCCCATATGGAAAGCATAAGGAGTTATATGGGGCTGCCCCCATCCTCCATTGAGGTCTCTCATGTAATATGGCGCATAGGAGGGTTGTGATATCCATGGTGTCGGTGCCCATGACCCATATGGCCTTGCATAGCGTCGAAACTCTTGCTCCGGAGGCGATCTTGAACGCTTTGAATGTGATGGCTGATTGGAGCTAGAACCGGCCGCTTGACTTGCATATTTGGATAGCAACATATCAAAAGTTGGCTTGATTCACTTGCGCTTAGCTTCACTCTTTTCCCACTTGCCAACTTCTGAATTCTTGGGCTTGATAAATTTAACATGAGTATCTTCTTGTACTTGTAGTTGCCCCCCGAGTGCAGGATTTTTTATGGTGATCTTCAATACTTCCTTGCCATCGGGTTGCTTATCAAGCACAACCTCTCTTCCCAAGACTTTGTCACCCTGCTTGACTTTCCTGGGTTCACCAATAACAACATTATCTTTATTAGCAGATTCGGCTATGCTAGGCTGAATTAACATTTTCTTTCCCTCCAAGTCCATGGTGTTTAGGGTTGATTATCAACTTGCATCTCAGCAAAATTCAATCGTCTGTCATTAATGGCCGATTATATCTGTCGTCGAAAAACATTGCAATCGTTAGTAGCATGAGAAAATGAATTATGGTACTTGCAATAAGCACGCCATTTCAGCTCCTCAAACGGCGGTATGGTGTGTGATATTTTAATCATCTTATCTTGCAAGAGGGCGTCAAATTTTTGTCACACTTAGATATATCAAAAGTAAACTTCATATCCTCATCACGATTCTTGCGAATCGGCTTAAGAGCATTGCATGTATAGGGTCTGGCCTTTGATGACCAAACAAATTCAGTAGTATAAACATCAACCTCATCGTCCGAATTATCATCATTGTGTTCAACCATATGCATTCTAGGACGATCGGTTGTAGACCTATGAATCTCTTTACTTCGATTCTCTTGAGTCAAAGCTTTTTGTAAGACTTGATTAATGATCAAAAACTCATAACTTTCTAGCCTCTCTTTAATGTGAGCTTTCAAACCATTAAGAACAAGATCTGCCAAGTCTCTCTCAGTTATCACCAAGCTATAACATCGGTTTTTATATCTCTAAATCTTTTGACATAATCGGTGACCGATTCATCATGTTTTTTCCTAACCGATGTAAGATGTGACAACTTTAGCTCATTAGAAACTTTTGCTCTAATTGCGACCATAAGAGAATTGAGCCATGTGGTAAAGCAGCAAACCATGAAAATGCGGTGCCAGTTAAAGACAAGGGAAATAAACGCACTTTCAACTCTTCTATGGAATCTGCTTCACCCAACTGTGCTCGATACTGACTCACATGCTCCCAAGTTATTTTTGTGCCCTCGCCACTAAATTTAACAAAATCAGGATGCTTATAACCTTGAGGGTAAGAAATTGCATCGAAGTGTTCATGATAAGGCTTTTGGTACACACGACTCTTTACTTTCGGCTCATTTCTGAAAGTTTCTAGAAACATCTTATGCAAATCCTCCCTTAATTTAGCTAAAATTGGATCCGATGTTCATGAAGATGTTTGTGGCAATGACATGGGAGCAACCTGAGTACTAGCTATTGGTGCAACTTGTGGGATGGGCGTCGAAACATAATTCGGCGGAAGTCCAAACATGCTTGCGCCTATGGGTGGTGTGACAAAGTGATCTGGCGTTGACGCTGAATTGGGCACACTCATAATAGGATTAGGATATGTAGGTGCAGCCACAAGCTGGTTGGTTGACTAGGGTAAAGATTCAACGGCATACTATATTGTTGTTGTATAGGAGGTGCCGATGAAACAGGTAAAGTTGGACTAGAGTTTTCAGATACACCAACAGTACCACTAGATGACGGAGGCATATTTTTCTTAGCATTAGTATTTGCCATAAAAGAATTGTACGTCATCACATTACCCTTACTAACAAGACTTTCAATCACAGCCACTTGCTCTGGAGAAAAAACTTTACTCACAGTGATTACATCTTGTTCGTCAATGAGGGGAGGAAAATTAACGTTTCTAACCGGAGTGATGTTGCCTTGCCGGTCCTTCTTGAAAGTTGTAAGAAATGCCACCAAATCCTCCTCATCGTGCTTCTTCTTGAGCACTTCAAAAGTCTCTTCACGCTGCTTCTTGCATGTTTAATAGGCTAGGCGGTGTTCCTCCGATAGTTCATCAAGACTGGGCTTAATGATGTTATCGGCAACAACTTCTGAGGGCTTGGGGAGATTAGACATGGTTGATGATGATTCTTGATCTTTCGTCCCCAGCAGAGTCGTCAAAAAGTGTGTTCGCACATGAACACGTCACCATGTACCCTCGACGCCGGGGGTGATGCACCGCAGCTCATGTCGAAGGAGACCGGGCCGGAAGCGCGGTGCGCAAGACAATCCAGCGGGTGCTTTTGAGGACCCGAAACTCCACACGTCCGAGAGGGACTCCGTCAGGGAGCGCGGCGGCTATGGGCTGCCCTAGGTCGGCCTGACCGCCCCTAGGGCCTCGAGGTTCGCCGCCCTGCAAAAGAAGAACGAGGAAGAAGAAGAACAAGGGAGAGAGATAAAAGTAAAGGTAAAAGGTGGTAGATGATTTGTTCGATTGTGTGTTGTTGTTTAATCGGCTGTCACCCCTTAGGTATATAACAGGCAGCTGGACTTTCCGTGCAAGGAAAAGGCTTGGATTCACGTCCAAAACCCTAGTCAAATTCGGATTGGTTTTATCCGAACTTTCCAAAACTGTTCGGTTTAAAGTGACTGGACCTTGTGGGTAATTCTTGATGTGGTAAACGACCTCGGATGAAAACGAGCCCAAGAGAAATATTGACCGTTTCGACGAGACGAACAACTTTCGTGTTGAACGTTTTTTGATCAGAGGTCATCTTGAGGGTCAAATCGCTTGCGCAAAACAGGCTATTATTCGCGCTATCCATCAGACATGGTGTCTCGTGGGGCGCGCCAGTTTTGGCTCGTGATAGGGCTGTATTTGGATGGCTGTAACTTTTGCATACGAACATGGATTGTGACGATTTTTATATCAAAACCGACCGTTTCGATGAGACGAAGAACTTTGCAGTTGTAACTTTTCTCATCCAATGTCATCTTGATAGGGTTTTGTGCCATGCAAAAATCTAGTGTCAACAAAGACCAGGGTAATTTGTATATTAATCTTCTGCAAAAAGAATCAGGGTAAAAGCTCGTTTCTGTGATTTATGAAAATTATTTTTGTGAGCACAAAGTTTCTGTCTTTTTCAGCAAGATCAAACAACTATCATCCAAGAAGATCCTAAAGGCTTTACTTGGCACAAACACTAATTAAACATAAAACCACATCTAAACAGTAGCATGATGAATTATTTATAAATAGTAGCATAAAGCAAAGGACACATATAAAATTGAGTTTCCTCCCAACAAGCGCTATCGTTTAATGCCCCTAGCTAGGCATTGATAAATTCAATGATGCTCACATAAAAGATAGCAATCGAAACATGAAGAGAGCATCATGTAGCATATGAAAATCACATCTAAGTCTAACATACTTCCTATGCATAGGCATTTTATAGGAAAACAAATTAGCAAGACAAGCAAGATTTAGCATATGCAAGGAAGAAGAAAGAAACATTAGCAATCTCAACATAACGAGAGGTAATTTAGTAACATGAAAATTTCTACAACCATATTTCCCTCTCTCATAATAACAAATGTGAGATCATAATCGAATTCAACAATATAACTATCACATAAAATTTTCTCTTCATGATCCTCATGGATGCAAAGTTGACACTCTTTCGAAACAGTGGGATTATCATAAAATAAAGTCGTGACCTCTCCAAACCCACTTTTATCAAAAATTTCATAAGATTGAACATCCTCCAAATATGTGGGATCTAAAGTTGACACTCTTCAAAACCCACTTTCAATATTATTGCAAACATTATTATCAATCTCATATTCATCATGGGGCCTAAATAAATTTTCAAGATTATAAGAAGAATCACCCCAATCATGATCATTGCAACAAGTAGTAGACATAGCAAAACTAGCATCCCCAAGCTTAGGGTTTTGCATGTTATTAGCGTAATTGACACAAATAGAATTTATAGTGAAACCATTGCAATCATGCTTTTTATTCAAGGAGCTATCATGAATCACTTCATAGATTTCTTCATCACAATTTTTTAGATTCAAAAACTTCTTAAAGATAATCTAGTGCACTAAACTCACTAGCAATAGGTTCATCATAATTGGATCTCTAAAATAGATTAGCGAGTGGATGAGGATCCATAAACTTTTAGCAAGCGAAGATGCAAGCAAAAATAAGACACATGGTAACACAAGATCGGACGGAAGAAGGGCGAAAGAAAAGGCAAAGGTTTTCGAAAATCATCATTTTAGAAGTGGGGGAGAGGAAAACGAGAGGCGAATGGCAAATAATGTAATGCGAGGGAGAAGAGTTTATGATGGGTACTTGGTATGTCTTGACTTGGCGTAGATCTCTCCGGCAACGGCGCCAGAAATCCTTCTTGCTACCTCTTGAGCATGCGTTGGTTTTCCCTTGAAGAGGAAAGGGTGATGCAGCCAAGTAGCATAAGTATTTCCCTCAGTTTTGAGAACCAAGATATTAATCCAGTAGGAGACAATGCACAAGTCACCTAGTACCTGCACAAACAAACAAGAACCTTGCAACCAACGCGATAAAGGGGTTGTCAATCCCTTCACGGTCACTCGCAAAAGTGAGATATGATAGAGATAGTAAATACTTTTGGTATTTTTGTTGTATAGATTGGAAAGTAAAGATTGCAAAATAGTAAACGAGATGCAATGTAAATAAAAGAGAGGCAATATAATAAGAAAGCGACCCGGGGGCCATAGGTTTCACTAGTGGCTTCTTTCAAGATAGCATGTATTACGGTGGGTGAACAAATTACTGCCGAGCAATTGATAGAAAAGCACATAATTATGAAGATATCTAAGGCAATGATCATGAATATAGGCATCACGTCCGTGTCAAGTAGACCGAAACGATTCAGCATCTACTACTATTACTCCATACATCGACCGCTATCCAACATGCATCTAGAGTATTAAGTTCATAAGAACAACACTTGTGCTTTAAAGTAGCACCATGATCTTCATGATAGAGAGTCTCCTATTTTGTCACTTCCAAATACTAGTGGGAATTTTTCATTATAGAACTTGCCTTGTATATTGCAATGATGGGCTTCCTCAAATTGCCATAGGTCTTCGTGAGCAAGCAAGTTGGATGCACACCCACTTAGTTTCTTTTTGAGCTTTCATACACTTATAGCTCTAGTGCATCTGTTGCATGGCAATCCCTACTCACTTACATCGATATCAATTTATGGGCACCTCCATAGCCCATTAAATTTGCCTAGTTGATGTGAGACTATCTCCTTCTTTTTGTCTTCTCCACAACCACCAAATTCTATTCCACCCATAGTGCTATATCCATGGCTCACGCTCATGTATTGCATGAAAGTTGAATTTTTTTAGAACATTAAAAGTATGAAACAATTGCTTGGCTTGTCATCGGGGTTGTGCATGATGAAATATTTTGTGTGATGAAGATATCGCATAGCCAGACTATACGATATTGTAGGGATAACTTTCTTTGGGCATGTTATTTTGAGAAGACATGATTGCTTTATTAGTATGCTTGAAGTATTATTGTTTTTATGTCAATAATAAACTTTTGTCTTGAATCTTGTGGATCTGAACATTCATGCCACAATAAAGAAAATTACATGGATAAGTATGTTAGATAGCATTCCACATCAAAAATTCTGTTTTTATCATTTACCTATTCGAGGACGAGCAGGAATTAAGCTTGCGGATGCTTGATACGTCTCCAACATATCTATAATTTTTAATTGTTCCATGCTATTATATTATCTGTTTTGGATGTTTTACATGCATTAATATGCTATTTCATATAATTTTTGGGACTAACCTATTAACCTCGAGCCTAGTGTCAGTATCTTTTTTTCCTTGTTTTTGAGTTTACAGAAAAGGAATATCAAAAGGAGTCCAAACGAGCTGAAAATTAACGGTGATTTTTTATGGACCAAAAGAGACCTCCGAAGCATCGGAGATGGACCAAAAGAGTCCCGAGGAGACCACAAGCCAGGGGCGCTCCTTAGCCCCCTGGGCGCGTCCTGAGGGCTTGTGGGCCCCTCGGGCACCTCCTTGACTTGTTTCCAACGCCAAAAATCCTTATAAATCTAGAAACCCCCGAAAAGAACCCTAGATCGCAAGTTCCACCATTGCAAGCCTCTGTAGCTACGAAAAACCAATCGGGAGCCTGTTCCGGCACTCTGTCAGAGGGGGAAACCATCATCGGTGGCCATCTTCACCATCCCGGCAGCCTCCATGACGAGGAGGGAGTAGTTCACCCTCGGGGCAGAGGGTATGTATCAGTAGCTATGTGTTTGATCTCTCTCTCTCTCTCGTGTTCTCGATATGGCACGATCTTGATGAACTGCGAGCTTTGTTACTATAGTTGGATCATATGATGTTTCTCCCCCTCTATCTTCTTGTGATAAATTGAGTTTTACCTTTGAGGTTTCACTATTATCGGATTGAACACTTTTATGGATTTGAGAACACTTGATGTATGTCTTGCGTGGGGTACTCCTGGTGACAATGGGGTGTTCTATTGATTCACTTGATGTATGTTTTGGCACTCAACTCGCGGATTCCCGAGGTGACATTGGGGTAATCTATGCATATGGGTTGATGCACGTTTTCGTCCTTGTTTCTCTGGTAGGAATCTTGGGGCACCCTTTGAGGTTCTTTGTGTTGGATTGAATATTATGAATCTGAAGTTGTTTGATGCATATCGTATAATTGACCCATGGATACTTGTGGTGACATTGGAGTATCTAGGTGACATTAGGGTTGATTGATGTGTGTCATATGGTGTTATTTCACTACGAACTCTAGGGCTATTTGTGACACTTATAGGAATAGCTCAATGGATTGACCGAAAAGAATAACTTTGAGGTGGTTTCGTACCCTACAAGCAATTTCATCGTATGTTCTCCGTGATAGGAACTTTGGAGTGACTTTTGTCGCACGTTGAGGGATTGCCATATGATTTAATTATGTTATCATTGTTGAGAGACTTTGCACTAGTGAAAGTAGGGATGAAAACGGAGCAGAAACGGATGGAACTGAGTGCTATCATATTTGTTTTCATATATTTTTGCAGAAGCGGAAACGAATACAGAAACCCAGGAAATGAATACGGAAACAGATACTACCGGAAATGGACACGGAGCGAATACAAAGCGGATACGGAAACATAAATAGGCATTGGTTGGAACTTAAAAAACCCTTGAATCATAGAGAAATACACACAAAAACAAACAAATTTAATGAGTTGCTAACATGGCTTCAAAATAATATCATTATGTTAGCAACTTAGCGTAGTATTGTAGTAATCTTAGGACAATTGCGTATAGGGTCAAGCTGAGTACATGTGTGGTAGTAGAAGTTAGGCCTTAGATCCATTTTACTAATTGTGTCATTGTGTTCTCTTTGGTGGTTGGACTACAAAACAGCTATAGGTGTATAGTAAAAATAGAAATTCCATATTCACGGAAATGGAAAGTTCCATCTCCATGCATGTTCCACTGGAAAACACCGTTCCGTTTTTGTTTCTGTTTCCGCATAAAAAATTCCATTTCCACTTCCGTTTTGCAAATTTCCGTTTCCGTTTTCATATTTCCTCTCCGTTTCCATTTTTCCTCCAGAAAAACGGAAAGTTTCCACTCCATTTTCATCCCTAAGTGACAGTGTGAACCATATGCCTTGTTTTCAAGCATTGTAATACCATTTTTGCTCACTTTTGTTACTTGCTACCTTGCCGTTTTTATTTTTTCAGATTACAAAAACCTATATCTACTATCCATATTACACTTCTATCACCATCTCTTCGCCAAACTAGTGCACCTATACAATTTACCATTGTATTGGGTGTGTTGGGGACACAAGAGACTCTTTGTTATTTGGTTGCAAGGTTGTTTGGGAGAGACCTTCTTCGTCCTGCGCCTCTCACGGATTGATAAACCTTAGGTCATCCACTTGAGGGAAATTTGCTACTGTCCTACAAAACTCTATGCTTGGAGGCCCAACACGAGTCTACAAGAAGAAGGTTGCGTAATAGACATCAACTACTCCCTCCTCGTCATGGAGACCGTCAGGATGATGAAGATGGCCTCTAGTGGCGATTTCCCCCACCGACAGGGTGCCGTAACGTGGTCCCGATTGGTTTTCCATGGCTACAGAGGCTTGCGGCGGTGGAACTTCCGATCTAGGGTTCTCTTCGGAGGTTTGGGTATTTACAAGAATTTTTGGCGTCGGTCTCGCGTCAAGGGGGTACCTGATACGTCAACCTATCTATGATTTTTTGTTGTTCCATGCTATTATATATTCTATTTTGGATGTTTAATGGGCTTTATTATACACTTTTATATTATTTTTGGGACTAACCTATTAACCGGAGGCCCAAATTTCAAATTGCAGTTTTTTTCCTATTTTAGTGTTTCGAGAAAAAGAATATCAAACGGAGTCCAAACGGAATGAAACCTTCGGAATGTGATTTTTGGAACAAACGTGATCCAGAGGACTTGGAGTGGACGTCATAACCGACGAGGAAGCCACGAGGTAGGGGCGCCCTCCACCCTCGTGGGCCCCTCGTGGCTCCACGGACCTACTTCTTCCTCCTATATATACCTACGTACCCCCAAACCATCAGAAGCGACCACGAAAACCTAATTCCACCACCGCAACCTTCTGTACCCGTGAGATCCCATCTTGGGGCCTTTTCCGGTGTCCTGCCGGAGGGGGCATTGATCACGGAGGGCTTCTACATCAACACCATAGCCTCTTCGATGATGTGTGAGTAGTTTACCTCAGACCTTCGTGTCCATAGTTATTAGCTAGATGGCTTCTTGTCTCTCTTCGGATCTCAATACAAAGTTCTCCTTGATTCTCTTGGAGATCTATTTGATGTAACTCTTCTTTTGTGGTGTTGTGACGCCCTCGATTCAATCGTACACTAATCATGCACGCAAATGTGTACGATCAAGATCAAGGACTCACGGGAAGATATCACAACACAACTCTACAAATAAAATAAGTCATACAAGCATCATAATACAAGCTGTGGGCCTCGAGGGCTCGAATACAAGTGCTCGATCATAGACGAAGTCAGCGGAAGCAACAATATCTGAGTACGTATATAAGTTAAACAAGGTGCCATAAGATGGCTAGCACAAACTGGGATACAGATCGAAGAGGAGCAGGCCTCTGCTCGGGATCCTCCTAGGTCACTCCCGCCGTCGCCGCCGGGCTGCACGTAGTAGTAGGCGCCTCGAGTAGTAGTCGCCATAGGCGGTGGCGTCGGCTCCAGGCTCCATCGATGCAGTTGCAGCAATCGAGTAGAGGTAGGGGGAAAAAGGGGAACAAGGCAACCGTGAGTACTCATCCAAAGTACTGCAAGCAAGGATCTACACTACATATGCAACATTATCAAAGGAAGGTCAGATATGTGGACTGGGCTGCGAAATGCGAGAATAGAGAGAAGGCCTAGTCCTATCGAAGACTAGCATCTTCTTGAAACCACCATCTTGGCAAAGAACCGGAAGGAGTAGAGTAGCATAAAGTAAAGTAGTAGTACTGTTATCAACCTCGGCCGGAGATCCTTTCTCGACTCCCTGCGAGAAAGGCATCTCAGAGCCATACTATCCAGTTATCATCACAATCCAATACTCATCGCAATCCATTGCTCATATCCATGTCTCATCTCAAGTATCCAGTTCTAGTTGTATCGATCGGGATACAACTCCAAGTGTCCGTTACCGTAGGACAGGCTATCGATAGATGTTTTCTTCCCGCAGGGTGCACCAACTTACCCACCACGCCGCTTAACTCCGCCGGACACACTTTCTGTGGTCATGCCCGCCTCGCCAAACAATACGCCGCAACCCGACCTAGGCTTAATAGAGAGGCCAGACGCCGGACTAAACCTATGCCCCGGGGTCATGGGCCATCTCCACTGGGAACTCCAGACGTTATGACGCCACGGAAGCAGACCTAGCCCATCAGGCGTTCCAGTCCAATCCGGCGCGCGCCGCTCAGTCGCTGACGTCTAATAAGCTTCGGCTGATGTATACGACGCAGAACGCCCATACTTAGCCCACGTGATGGTTAGTGCTATCAGGCCAGAGGCCCCTCGGATCAAATATCCAAATCGTAGTGGATTAGGAACGCGGTAACAAGCGAGACTCACGAAAGATGTGACCCGTTGCCTGCCTCGAGGACTTGCGGCAAGGGCTAGGAATGCCCGCCACGCCTCGTAATTATCTCGCGGGCACCCTCCGTGTCAACCCGTCTCCACATCACTCGCAATTACACGCGCGGTACCCCTCGTGGTCGACCCGTCTTTCCAAGTAACGATGGTAAAAGTCCAAGTAACCGTGAGTCCAAACATCAAGGGGAAAACACGAGGAATCACCCCTGAATTCCACTCAATGTAGTCATCAAGGTGAACATAAGAGGATTCACCCTCGAGGTCCACACTTGAGGGGTTGCACGACAGTCAGATCGGAAGTGGTTAAAGAGGAAATCACCCTCGATGACCACAACCGGATAGCTATACTACAGGTTAATATCGGAAGTGTTGTAGAGGTTTCACCCTCGGTACTCGATAGTAACCTAGTAGTGTCGAGCAACTAAGGGGTAGTGATGTGCGTGTCGTGGCTGGTCTTGGATCCCGCTGATCGGGTCTTCAATGATGAAGCAGGGCAACAAGGACAAGGTGGGGGTCAGCGATGGGTCTCTAACCAACCTATACTAAGCGGTTTAGGATAAGGTGTAGGTAACAATAGCAAGTTACAATAAAAATGTGCTATGCAAAGAATAGGAGCAAACAATAACAAGAGTAAAATCTAATGCAAGCATGAGAGAATGGATTGGGCGATATCGGGATGATCAAAGGGGGCTTGCCTGGTTGCTCTGGCAAGGGAGAGGGTCACAACACCGTAGTCGAACCGCCACCGCAGCTTGGCCTCGTAGTCTCTAGGAGAAAAGAGGGGCGTAAACAATGAATACAAAGTAAACAGATGCATATCGATGCATGACATGTCAAGAAGCGATGCTAGGCGTGCCCTAACGTGGGTACGAGGGGGTACTGGTTAGGGGAAAACATCCGGAAAGTAATCCGGTGTTTTGGGTTTTCAGCGGAGGAGCCGAGAGGAAAAGTTGCAGGTTCGATAGGTTAGGGGTGTGTGGCGGATTTAACGGATGCGTATCCGGATTCGCCTCGCCGTTGCTCGAGCAACTTTCATGTTGAAAATATTTTAATCCGGATTACGGATTAAAAGATATGATTTTAAAAGATTTTCTTAATTTACGGAATTTAATTAATTATTTAATTAATTTCGAAAATGCATTTATGACATCGGCATGATGTCGTCGACATCATCGATCAACAGGGTTGACTTAGTCAACCTGACAGTGGGTCCCGCATGTCATTCACTAATGGCTAATTAACCTAATCAGATTAATTAACATTACTTAATTAAGTTAATCAATGATTAGGGTTAATTAGTTCAAGATTAATTAGTTTAATTAATTACCCAATTAATTTAACTAATGATTAGGTTAATTAATCCAGAATTAATTAGATTAATTAATTTCTTAATTAATTAGTTAGTTAATTAATTTATATTTATTTCAATTTGTTTTTAGTTGCTTTTAATTTAAAACGTGTTATTGGGGGTGGGGCCCCACGTGCTGGCCCGAGGCCAAATCGGCGCTGGTGATGCGGGCGATGCTCGAGCGGGCCCGATCCAGGCGGATCGGGCGCGACCTGTGGGGCATCGAGGCCACGGGCAGCGGCCGAAACGACGCCACGGCATGGCCAAGCGGCCATGAATCGGGAGGGCGAACGGGTGGTTTTGCCGTCACGAAGCGTCATGTGGGGGAGGGAAGACGAGGGGCGAGGGCGCGAACGGGCGGGCTCGGTCGGAGAGGGCGGCGAGGTTCGGAGCGCTGCTGGGCGCCGAGAGTCGCCGACGTAGGGAAGAAGGGCGAAGCGGCGCTGCAGGCGGGCCGGTTGTCACAAGGCCGAATCCGCCAGGGGGGAAGGAGAGGAACGGGGGCGTTGCAGCATGGCGCATCGAGCCGGGCGACGGGCGGCCAGACCACGATTTAACGGGAGGGAGCCGAGGGGGGCGGATCGCCGACGGGAGGGGAAGAGAGGGCCTCAGGGGAGGCAGGGACTAGGCGGCGGGCTCGACGGGGCGACGACTGCTGGGGAGGGGTCGGGAGCGCCATGGCGACGGGAGTGTGAGCCGAGGCATGAGGTCACAAGGGCTGGGGGGGCGACGGAGGGGAGGAGGGGAGCCTCGACGAGTCGGTGTGGTGGAGGAGGGAGGTCCGGGCGGGCGGGCCGGGCGGCGCAGGTGGAGGTCGGCGGGGGTTGGCTCGGTCGGGGCCTCCTCCGCCCGATCCAGATCAGTCTTGAGGCGAGGGTGGGGGCGCGTGGGGGAAGTCTTGGGCGGCTAGGGTTTGCTGCGGGGGGTATGTGGTCGGGCGGTGGGCCGATGGCCCGGCCCAGGGGAAGTTGGGCGGGCCAGGGGTTTGGGCCAAGGGTTTTCTTCCACACTTTTTGTTTTAAATTTTTGAAAAACTTTTATTTCTATGCCTATGTTTTCAATATGAAGTTGAACCGGGTTTGAATCAACGAGAGTTTAGTCACAGTAACCGAGGTGACGTGGCATGATTGGCGTGGGATTATCAGAGCGTGATTATCCCAAGGCGTCACAATTCTCCTCCATTACAAGAAATCTCGTCCGAGATTTAAGAGGGGAGTAAGGGGAAAGGTGCAGTTACGAAATCCTAATGAATCTTCTCAGTCTTGGTTGATCTTCTTGAAGAGGCCGATCCATTACCTTGACATCTTCATTTCTCTCGCTACAGTCATCATGGTGATGCCGCCTTTTCTCGGTAACTCCAACGCATTTACGAATAGGTAAGGGGTTATTCGGCAGAAACGAACCTCCGCAAGGTTGACTATCCGGTAGCTAACATCGAGGAAGGTGGCGGAAAGTGCCTCTTAATCGGAACTTAAGAAAACATCGAGAGCAAAGTAAGAAAGTACCATGAGAAGTTTCAAGCGGGTAGGCAATCATCGATGCTCAAACAGGTGCAAAAGGGTTGAGCAACGGGAATAAGTATTGCGTCCGATGCTGAATAGATCAACGAGCAAGTGGCCCGTGAATTACATACAAAGTCAAGCGTGAGGAGTAACTTCGGCAACAGGGGTGTACAGGAGAGTCAGGTTTCGATCCTGGGACCTGTGGGTTATGGGCCCACCATGTGGTTAAAAGTAGAAAGGTTGGTGACATCTTGCACGATCATGTAAGCAAGGCATGTCAGAGGAGAGTCCGAGGGTCATGTCGGCAACATCATAGGTACCAAGGGCGAGGGACGAAGAGAACCATTTTCCCGCTTTCGTTGAACGAGGCGGACCAATAGGCAAGGTTCTCGCCCATCGGTGGTTACCGAAATGTCACCAACTATAGTAATGTGGTCTTCTTGGCGGTGTTGTAACACGAGGTGCTTGCACAAGCGGTGGATTATTATCGCTTATCTCATGTAGATCATAGAAAAGGTTTAAACAAACCAATGGATGGAAAATATGATCATCAGATTAAACAGAGCAATGGAAAGGAAAATATGTTTAAACACATAATTCAAGGGTATATCCTTCCCAAGGACAAGCGAGCAAGATATCCACGACAGGAGATAATGTAGAGAACCCTTTAGGTAAGGGAGAGAAATTTCATGACATTACCCATACAACGGTGTTTGGATAATTGAGCAAGAAACATTTAGCATTGGGCTTCAATGTTCTTGTTGAAAACGAGTATCACGGACATGCTTCGAGATAGCATTGGCATGGTCTTCGTGAAGATCGGACTTTGGAATCACGAAGGATCCATCAGAATAACTTGTAGAAACAAGATTACAATTCCCTCATGGATGAAAGAATAACCCTGCTGAAAAGGAATCTATAATGACAGGTCCTCCAGCCGGGGGGGGGGGGGGTGCTAGGCATGACATCATGCTACCGGTTCATCAAAGGACCAATAACATAACTCTTGGAAAGTTGTCCCAACCATCATATATGACCGAGATTAAGATCCGATTGGTGTCAGGATACCTCAGACTTAGGATACCTGAGAAGAAAAGGTGCAACGCAAATTGACAAGATGACATTGTAAGATTCTCGGGGAAATGAACTATGAAGTTATTTCCGTCATCAAGAGGCCATCATTAGCCCAAGGAGAGGACAAGGAGGTGTCTGGTGATCTCAACGGCAATTCACCGAGATTCCCAAAAGATAGACTCCCACATTCAAGTGAACAAGGAGATAACATTTGTCGGAACAAATGATACTAGGAAGTATGCTCGAGGAAAATCATACACAAGTAAACATTGGTTGAAAGGTGCGCCCGATGGGTTGGGTTGCACGACCAATGTCAGAATGGTGATTCAAAATCGATAGACTAAGAATTTCACTTCAAAGCAAGAGGCTTGCTAGGAGGGCAGAATTCGAACAGCACCGTTCACTTGGTGGTACACCGGTTGGAAGCAACTCGGGGACCAAGAAAGAATGGTGATGGTGAGAAGCATCTCAATACCAAGAATTCCTTAAGAGGTGGAGCAGTCCTCACAACATCCTTGATATTAACAGATGGTAATACTCCAAGGTAAAGAAGAACAAACGTTGGGCAGCAGGGATCTCAAGGTTTACACAAAACACGAACAACTAGTGTTGAACGGAAGGCAATAAAGTGGTCGATGAGAACAGGAATCATCGAGGGCAAGGATGGTATTACCCATCATGAATTCAATTGAATTCTCGGAAGAGCTCATAAGGTTGATGATCACGACACCTTTGTCGCGAGAGTTCATGAAGTTGTAATCGATCGGCATTTATATCAAGTCAAAGTAATGACGAAGTGAAAAGTTATTGGAATCAAGGGTACGACACAAACTCGAAACCAAGCTTGTTGTTCAAGGCGAAATGATATGACGATGAGGATCGACGTAATGTTAATTCCTCGTCGAAAATTGTGCTCCGAGAAGAAGGGCCGGGTAGCACAGTTAAAATCATCACGACAATGATATAGCCAAACAGGCTAGGAATGGCGTGGTCGGGTACAAACTCGCATTTATAGAAGCTATCTTGAAGAGTTGTTGAACCGTAGTGCGGTCTCGGTTCAGTAATCGGTGTCTTTGAGTGTTTAATAACTCGAGCCCGTGAGGAATTGGAATCAGTGGGAAGGTAGCACTTGATGAAGAACTCATAAGAAGTTATGCAGTTCCATGATAATCTCGAGATATCAGGGGAAGGTCTCACAAAGTTATTGAATAAGAAGGACGCTGACGGGTAAAAATCCAATAATGGACCTGATGGTCCACCAGGGGTCTGACGTGAGCATCAGTACTTAACTAGAGGAAGAAGAACGCAAGGAGATCAGATTATAGAAACAACTGACTAACTCAATTGTCAAATTATGATTCCCAAATCAAGGGGTCAGAAGCAATGCTCTGATTAGGGATGGATAAATAGAATAGCCTTAGGGTACAATCAACGATAATTGGATTGGTCGAGAACCAATTCCAGATAAATGAATGGCAGCTCAGTCGGAAAAGTAATTTATAAGGATCAATGATGATTGCAGGTATTCGCAAACATATTGAGTCAACAGACTCAAAAAAATAATGACAAGGAATGTCAATAAGACTACCAGATTTATGGGATTAACCATAATGCAAGCAAGCAAGAATTTCGAGAGCCAAGGCTCCAGAGGACTTTCGAAGATCGAATAGTATATTGAAGACTTCGTGAAACACATGAACAAGCTGGGATGAGCGGATACTCGACAAGTGCGAGGATTTATTTGAAGGGGTATTCATGTAGTAAGGACTGCTAGGCAAGAGGCACAAAGTATTCTCGGAACAATAGAGAACACTTCGGGTATCTTGTAATAACGAGATCAATGGGGATGATCGTATGAATGGCAAGTGTAAGTAGTTATCCATACGGATTTATCGGTGGTCGAATAGCAAAAGTGATGGGCACAAAGTCTCGAGAGAACATCCGAGAGTATCTTCGAATCTTCTGATTAGCAGACGATCATCTGAAGTGAGGGGCTCTCCGGGAGAAAGTACTTGCGAGAACCTAAAGTTAGTTTTGTTTTTAGCAAATTCATTTAACCCGAATAGAACAGAGTAAAGGTCGAGGAGTAAAAGATCCTAGTACCACCCGATGGCGACGTGGGCCCGTAAGGCACACAGCCATGTTAGTAAAAGTTTTGCAATGACTAGACTCGACTTCGGCCAAGGAGTGTGGAAGGGGATTCCTACAGCAATGGCTCGATACCAACTTCAGACGCTCTCGATTCAATCGTAGACACTAATCATGCACGCAAATGTGTACGATCAAGATCAAGGACTCACGGAAGATATCACAACACAACTCTACAAATAAAATAAGTCATACAAGCATCATAATACAAGCCAGGGGCCTCGAGGGCTCGAATACAAGTGCTTTCGATCATAGACGAAGTCGTGAAGCAACAATATCTCGAGTACGGACATAAGTTAAACAAGGTGCCATAAGATGGCTAGCACAAACCGGGATACAGATCGAAGAGGAGCAGGCCTCCGCCTGGGATCCTCCTAGGTCACTCGGCCGTCGTCGGCCGGCTGCACGTAGTAGTAGGCGCCTCGAGTAGTAGTCGTCATAGGCGGTGGCGTCGGCTCACAGGCTCCATCGATGCAGTTGCAGCAATCGAGTAGAGGTAGGGGAAAAAGGGGAACAAGGCAACCGTGAGTACTCATCCAAAGTACTGCAAGCAAGGATCTACACTACATATGCAACATTATCAAAGGAAGGTCAGATATGTGGATCGGGCTGCAGAAATGCCGTAATAGAGAGAAGGTTTAGTCCTATCGAAGACTAGCATCTTCTTGAAACCACCATCTTGGCAAAGAACCGGAAGGAGTAGAGTAGCATAAAGTAAAGTAGTAATCTTGTTATCAACCTCGGCCGGAGATCCTTTCTCGACTCCCTGCGAGAAAGGCATCTCAGAGCCATACTATCCAGTTATCATCACAATCCAATACTCATCGCAATCCATTGCTCATATCCATGTCTCATCTCAAGTATCCAGTTCTAGTTGTATCGATCGGGATACAACTCCAAGTGTCCGCTATCAGAGGATGTGCTATCGATAGATGTTTTCTTCCCTGCAGGGTGCACCAACTTACCCACCACGCCGCTTAACTCCGGCGGACACACTTTCTGTGGTCATGCCCGGCCTCGGCCAAACAATACGCCGCAACCCGACCTAGGCTTAATAGAGAGGCCAAGACGCCGGACTAAACCTATGCCCCTGTGGGTCATGGGCCATCTCCCCGGGAACTCCTGCACGCTATGACGTCTGGCCGGAAGCAGACCTAGCCCATCAGGCGTTCGGTCCAATCCGGTGGCGCCGCTCGATTATTGACGTCTAATAAGCTTCTACTGATGTATACGACGCAGAACGCCCATACTTAGCCCACGTGATGGTTAGTGCTATCGGGCCGAGGCCCTCGGATCAAATATCCAAATCGTAGTGGATTAGGAACGCGGTAACAAGCAGAGACTCACGAAAGATGTGACCCGTTGCCCGTCTCGAGGACTTGCGGCAAGGGCTAGGAATGCCCGCCATGCCTCGTAATTATCTCGCGGGCACCCTCCGTGTCAACCCGTCTCCACATCACTGCAATTACACGCCGCTGGTACCCTCGTGGTCTAATTCGCCTTTCCAAGTAACAGTGGTAAAAGTCCAAGTAACCGTGAGTCCAAACATCAAGGGAAAACACGAGGAATCACCCCGCTGAATTCCACTCAATGTAGTCATCAAGGTGAACATAAGAGGATTCACCCTCGAGGTCCACACTTGAGGGGTTGCCTGACGAGCCGTATCGGAAGTGGTTAAAGAGGAAATCACCCTCGATGACCACAACCGGATAGCTATACTACAGGTTAATATCGGAAGTCTTGTAGAGGTTTCACCCTCGGTACTCGATAGTAACCTAGTAGTGTCGAGCAACTAAGGGGTAGTGATGTGCGTGTCGTGGCTCGGTCTTGGATCCCGCTGATCGGGTCTTCAATGATGAAGCAGGGCAACAAGGACAAGGTGGGGGTCACCGATGGGTCTCTAACCAACCTATACTAAGCAGCTTTAGGATAAGGTGTAGGTAACAATAGCGAGGTTACAATAAGCAGGCTATGCAATGTAATAGGAGCAAACAATAACAAGAGTAAAATCTAATGCAAGCATGAGAGAATGGAATGGGCGATATCGGGATGATCAAAAGGGGGCTTGCCTGGTTGCTCGGGCAAGGGAGAGGGTCACAACACCGTAGTCGAACTGCCACCGCAGTCGGTCTCGTAGTCTACCGGAGAAAAGAGGGGCGTAAACAATGAATACAAAGTAAACAGATGCATATCGATGCATGACATGTCAAGAAGCGATGCTAGGCGTGCCCTAACGTGGTACGAGGGGGTCTTGGTTAGGGGAAAACATCCGGAAAGTAATCCGGTGTTTTGGGTTTTCAGGCGAGGAAGGAGCGGAGGGGAAAAGTTGCAGGTTCGATAGGTTAGGGTGTGTGGCGATTTAACGGACTGCGATCCGGATTCGCCTCGCCGCTTACGAGCAACTTTCATGTTGAAAATATTTTAATCCGGATTACGGATTAAAAGATATGATTTTAAAAGATTTTCTTAAATTCTGGAATTTAATTAATTATTTAATTAATTTCGAAAATGCATTTATGACATCAGCATGATGTCAAGCTGACATCATCAGTCAACAGGGTTGACTTAGTCAACCCTGACAGGTGGGTCCCGCATGTCATTCACTAATGGCTAATTAACCTAATCAGATTAATTAACATTACTTAATTAAGTTAATCAATGATTAGGGTTAATTAGTTCAGTATTAATTAGTTTAATTAATTACCCAATTAATTTAACTAATGATTAGGGTTAATTAATCCAGAATTAATTAGATTAATTAATTTCTTAATTAATTAGTTAGTTAATTAATTTATATTTATTTCAATTTGTTTTTAGTTCTGTTTTAATTTAAAACGTGTTATTGGGGGTGGGGCCCCACGTCGCCCGAGGCCAAATTGGTGATGCGGGCGATGCCGAGCGGGCCCGATCCAGGCGGATCGGGCGCGACCTGTGGGCATCGAGGCCACGGGGCCGGCGCGGCGACACGACGCTGCCGGGCCAGCAGCGGCATTAATCGGGAGGGCGAACGGGGTGGTGGCTCAAGGCCACATGTGGGGAAGACGAGGCTCGGGCGAGGGCGCCGAACGGGCGTCGGTCGGAGAGGGCGGCGAGGTTCGGGAGCGCTGCTGGGCGCCGAGAGTCGCCGACGTAGGGAAGAAGGAAGAAGCGGCGCGTGCGGTGGACGGGCGGTCGGGGGCGGCCGGATCCGCCAGTGGAGGAGAGGGAACGGGGCGTTGCGGCAAGCTGGCGCATCGAGCGGGCGACGGGCAGTCGGGCCACGGCGACGAACGGAGGGAGCCGGGGCGGATCGCCGACGGGAGGGGGAAGAGAGGCCTCAGGGGGAGGCAGGGGACTAGGCGGCGGGCTCGACGGGGCGCACGACCGCTGGGGAGGGTCGGGAGGCCATGCGACGGGAGTGGCGAGCATGACGGCGGAGGTCAGCGGGCTCTGGGGCTGACGGAGGGAGGAGGGAGCCTCACGAGTCGGTGTGGTGGAGGAGGAGGTCCGGGCGGGCGGGGCCGCGCAGGTGGAGGTTCGGCGGGTTGGCTCGGTCGGGGCCTCCGCCCGATCCAGATCAAAAGTGAGCGAGGGGTGGGGAAGTGGGGCGGCTAGGGTTTGCTGCTGTGGGGGTATGTGGGGCGGTGGGCCGATGGGCCGCCTGTGGGGGAAGTTGGGCCAGGGGTTTGGGCCAAGGGTTTTCTTCCACACTTTTGTTTTAAATTTTGAAAAACTTTTATTTCTATGCCTATTTTTTCAATATGAAGTTGAACCGGGTTTGAATCAACGAGAGTTTAGTCACAGTAACCGAGGTGACGTGGCATGATTAGCGTGGGATTACTGTAGCGTGATTATCCGGGCGTCACAGGTGTGTTTGTCGAGATCCGATGAATTGTGGGTTTATGATCAAGATTATCTATGAACAATATTTGAATCTTCTCTGGATTCTTTTATGTATGATTGGTTATCTTTGCAAGTCTCTTGAATTATCAGTTTGGTTTGGCCTACTAGATTGATCTTTCTTGCAATGGGAGAAGTGCTTAGCTTTGGGTTCAATCTTGCGGTGTCCTTTCCCAATGACAAAGTAGGGCAGCAAGGCACGTATTGTATTGTTGCCATCGAGGATAAAAAGATGGGGTTTATATCATATTGCATGAGTTTATCCCTCTACATCATGTCATCTTGCTTAAAGCGTTACTCCGTTCTTATGAACTTAATACTCTATATGCATGCTAGATAGCGGTCGATGTGTGGAGTAATAGTAGTAGATGCAGAATCGTTTCGGTCTACTTGTCACGTACGTGATGCCTATATACATGATCATACCTAGATATTCTCATAACTATGCTCAATCCTATCAATTGCTCGACAATGAATTGTTTACCCACCGTAATACTTATGCTATCTTGAGAGAAGCCACTAGTGAAACCTATGGCCCCCGGGTCTATTTTCCATCATATTAATCTCCCGTTATTTCCATTACTGTTTACTTGCTTTCTTTACTTTTACTCTTTATCATAAAAATACCAAAAAATATTATCTTATCATCTCTATCAGATTTCACTCTCGTAAGTGATCGTGAAGGGATTGACAACCCCTTTATCGTGTTGGTTGCAAGGTTCTTATTTGTTTGTGTAGGTGCAAGGGACTTGAGCGTGGCCTCCTACTGGATTGATACCTTGGTTCTCAAAAACTGAGGGAAATACTTACGCTACTTTACTGCATCACCCTTTCCTCTTCAAGGGAAAACCAACACAGTGCTCAAGAGGTAGCAATGCCTGAGGGGCCCACAAGCTCGGGGGACACGCCCTAGGGGGTGGACGCGCCCCCAGGCTTGTGGCTTCCTCGGTCACTTCCTGGCCCAGCTTCGGTGCTTCGAGGGTCTCTTTTGGTCCATAAAAAATTGCCGTAAATTTTCAGCCCATTCGGAGAACTTTTATTTCTGCACAAAAACTAACACCACAGTAGTTCTGCTGAAAATAACGTCAGTCCGGGTTAGTTCTAATAAAATCATACCAAAACCATATAAAATTGTTGCAAATATGGCATGAATACTTCATAAATTATAGATACGGTTGAGACGTATCAATGTGACACCTCTGCTTGATGATCCCATCCTACCTACTCAGTACTTAGACTTTGATGCCATGAAACGTCATAAGTTCCTTATGGACACACCCACTAATTATACTTATAACTCGAGGTTTGATAAGAAACATGTTGTACCGGTTGTTTTGCCTGCGCCTGTTCTTTTTCTTTATCACGACAAAATAAGATATTATGTCCTGGAGAACGAGGCTCGCGCGTGCAGTGCGGAGGTCGAGGCAGCCAGACAGGCTGAGGTGGTTGCACCAAGAGCCTCCGTGAGCTACCACTCTGACTACTATGCAGGCCACGGATGGTGATCACCAAGCTAGGCCAAAAGCCTAAGCTTGGGGGAGTACGTATTTCCACCAACATTTACATTCATGTTCACACATTTCATTCCAGTTGTCGGTGTCCATACTTTTTCATTGTATTATCCATGCTAGATTTATTTTCTTGCTATCTTATTGTGTGTTTGAAAAAAAACTTTGAGAAAACCCAAAAAAATGGTTCTTACTTTTTTCTAGTTTTTCTTTCTAGTTTAATTAGTTGTGGTATTAAAAGAAAACCCAAAAAGACTTCTCAATTCTTCTTTTTGCTTGTTGGGAGTTTTCCCGTGTAAATAGTTTTTCTCGTTTTCGTTTTTCCTTCTTTAATTTTCTTTCTTCAAGAAAAACTAAAAACTCAAAAAAAATCAGTGTGTTTCTCTGAAATCCTTTTCTTTTGTTGAGTCATACCGAGGAGAATACCACGATGAAAATGTTGAGTAGTTCTCATATGTATTATTGTTGATCTAACAAAGAGCCCAAATTGCTTTGCCTTCTCCTTTTGAATAAAATTTTTGCAGATTCTAGCTCAGTCCACGGCACTCTTGCACTATTATTATTTTCATATCATTCGGTCATGCAAGTGAAAGGCAATAATGACGATATTTGGTGAACTGGCTGTGGCAGAGAGAAACGAGTATGAACTCAACTTATTCTATTTTTGTAAATATGTTTAACCTAGTATCTGTGATTTAGCATAGTATGATCAAACATGTTTGCAATCACAATTATAGATTATAGTTTCTCATGCCATGCTTAAGTAGCTAGGAGTGGATAATGATTTATCTTGGATGTCAACATGCACTAAAATGATTGTGATGTAGTATGATGATATGGTATCCTCCTCTGAATGTTTCAAGTGGCTTGACTTGGCACATGTTCATGCATATAGTTGAATCAAAACCAACATAGCCTCTACGATATTTATGTTCATGGTGTCCATATCCTACTCATGCTAGTATTCAATGTTCATTATTCATAATGCATGTTCATGACCGTTTTCTCTCTCTAGCTGGCCGCTTCTCAACCTATTTGCTAGCCTTTGCCTGTACTAAGCGAGAATACTGCTTGTGCATCAAAATCCTTAAAACCCAAGTTATTCCAGATGAGTCCACTATATCTACCTACATGCGGTATTACCCTACCGTCTAAATAAATTTGCATGTGCCACCTCTAAAACTTCAAATGAACATCTGTTTTTTGTGTGCCTAGATTGTTCATAGAGCGACAGGGGGTAGCCAATAATTTCCATGCTAAGCGGGTTATTCTCATGATGAGTGTTTATTCACTCGTCCTTGCACGAGAGGGGCAGTAATAGGGATTCCCAATCCTGAAATCAGAAATTACAAATAATTAAACAAAACTCCCCCAGGATTGTTGTTGGTATGGACGGTACCCGTGGATTAGGCTAGCCGTGGAGTGTGTTTGTTGGTGGAGGGGGAGTAAACCTTTACTTTTATCGCTTGGGAACCGCCACTAATGTGTTTAGCATGGAAGATACTGATAATTAGTGGTCGTGACGTAAACAGGAAGGGTGCATTTCCAAAATTGTATTTATCTGTATTTTTAAAACTTTGAGCTCTGGCACCTCTGCAAATCCCTGCTTCCCTCTGCGAAGGGACTATCTATTTAATTTTATGTTGAGTCATCACCTTCTCAAATAAGCGCCTGATCTGAGAGCACTATTGTCATCCTCATGCATTGTGTATATTTAATGTCAGAGGCATCATGACTGGATCTTTTCTACCATGAATTGCAATGTTTAGTTGCTTCTTAAACTTTGAAGGTGCTCTGCATCTATGTTTTGCGGTCTCAGAAAGGGGTAGCGAGATACCACTGTTATCATATTACATCATGATTGTTTTGACAAAGTGTTGGCATTTGATGTATTTTATTATTGCTCTCTAGTTGATTATGCCATTGGTATGAGTTAATATAATTTTTAAGAATTATTGCTGATATGGTTAGTCATGATCTTTGCTGAAAACCTAGGTGCTACTTAAGCTTATTTATGTAAACAAGAACAAAAGAGTTCGTAAAAGTTTTTCTTTTTCACTTTCAGTTTGTCAACGGAATTGCTTGAGGACAAGCAAAGGTTTAAGCTTGGGGGAGTTGATACGTCTCCATCGTATCTACTTTCCCTAACGCTTTTGCTCTTGTTTTGGACTCTAATTTGCATGATTTGAATGAAACTAACCCGGACTGACGCTGTTTTCAGCAGAACTACCATGGTGTTGTTTTTGTGCAGAAATAAAAGTTCTCGGAATGGAATGAAATTTTTTGGAGAATTATTTTATAATAAAAGAAAAATATTGGAGGCAAGAACCACTGGAGGGGGCCCCTGGCTGGGCACAAGACACCAGGGCGCGCCCCCCTCTGGCGTGCCCTGGTGGGTTGTGCCCACCTCGTGGCCCCGCAGACCCTAATTCCGATGATATAATCCTATTTTTGGAGAAAAAAAATCAAGGAGGAAGTTTCATCACGTTTCACGATGCGGAGCTGTCGCCACCTCCTGTTCTTCATCGGGAGGCCATATCTGGAGCCCGTTCGGGGCCTCCGGAGAGGGGAATCTTCGGTCTTCGTCATCACCAAGCCTCCTTCATCACCAATTCCATGATGCTCCCCACCGGGAGTGAGTAATTCCTTCGTAGGCTCGTTGGTCGGTGAGGAGTTGGATGAGATTCATTATTTAATCGAGTTAGTTTTGTTAGGGCTTGATCCCTAACATCCACTATGTTCTGAGATTGATGTTGTTATGACTTTGCCATGCTTAATGCTTGTCACTTAGGGCCCGGGTGCCATGATTTCAGATCTGAACCGTTAATGTTTTCACCATTATATCTATGTTCTATATCCGATCTTGCAAGTCATATTCACCTATTACGTGTTATGATCCGTAAACCCAAGTGTGACAATAATTGGGATACTTTCTGGTGATGACCGTAGTTTGGGGAGTTCATGTATTCACTATGTGTTAATGCTTTGTTCCGGTTCTCTATTAAAAGCAGGCCTTAATATCCCTTAGTTTCCTTATGGACCCCGCTGTCACGGGAGGGTAGGACAAAAGATTTCATGCAAGTTCTTTCCATAAGCACGTATGACTATTTACGGAATACATGCCTACATTATATTTATGAACTGGAGCTAGTGTTGTATGGAGCTACGTTATGACTGTTATATGATGAATATCATCCAGCGAATTCACCGATCCAATGCCTACGAATTTTCCACATATTGTTCTTGCTAAGTTACTACTATGATGATGTTACTGTTACACTTGCTACAAAATCATTTATATTACTATTACCACTACTACTGTTGTTACCACTGCAATCAAAACTATCATATTATTGTGCTACTGATCACCTTGCTGCAGATATTTAATATCCATGTGTGGTTGAATTGACAACTTCAACTACTAATACTTACAAATATTCTTTGGCTCCCCTTGTGTCGAATATATAAATTTGGGTTGAATACTCTATCCTTGAAAATTGTTGCAATCCCCTATACTTGTGGGTTATGAGGATGCAGCATCTTCATTAGGACTGCCAGAAAATTGTTCTTTCTTAACAAGATTCAACAAAGCGACATTAATTTCATAGATTCCGCACTAGTGGCGGGAGCAATCAGAGTACTAATAAAATCATTATTATTAGTGTTGGAAAAGTCACATAAATTGTTATTTTCTTGAGACATCGTGACAAAGCAAGCAATCTAGCACACAAGCAAATAAAAAGCAAACGAAAAGACGAATGAAAGAAGGGAGAATAAAAAGGCAAATATTTTTGTGTTTTTCTGAAAATGTTTAAGAAGTGGGGGAGAGGAAAACGAGAGGCAAATGGCAAATAATGTAAGTGCAAGAGATGAGAGTTTATGATAGGTACTTGATAGGCTTGATGTAGAACCTCTCCGGCAACGGCGCCAGAAATTCTTCCTGCTACTTCTTGAGCTTCCATTGATTTTTTCTTTGAAGAGGAAAGGGTGATGCAACAAAGTAGAGATAAGTATTTCCCTCAGTTAAGAACCAAGGTATTAATCCAGTAGAAGGCACAAGCAAGTCTCCAATATATGCACCTGCACAAACTAACAAACACTTGCACACAATGCAAAAAAGGGATTTTCAATCCCTTCACGGTCACAAACAAGAGTGATATATAATAGAGATAGGTATAAAAGATAAATAAAAGAGCAAACTAAAGTAAATATAAATAAGTTGTAGCAAGGTATTTTTGGGTTTTTGGGTTTCTATATCTGAAAATATATGATGGAAGATAGATCCGGGGGCCATAAGTTTCACTAGAGGCTTATCTCTTGAATAAAGCATACGTTGGGTAAACAAATTACTGTTGAGCAACTGATAGAAAAACGCATAACTATGACGATATCTAAGGCAATGGTCATGAATATAGGCATCACGTCCGTGATAAGTAGACCGACCCCTGCCTGCATCTACTACTATTACTCCACACATCGACCGCTATCCGGCATGCATCTAGAGTATTAAGTTCATAAGAACGGAGTAAAGCCTTAAGCAAGATGACATGATGTAGAGGAATAAACTCAAGCAATATGATATAAACCCCATCTTTTTATCCTTGATGGTAACAATACAATACGTGCCTTGCTACCCCTTCTGCCGCTGGGTAAGGACACCGCAAGATTGAACCCAAAACTAAGCACCTCTCCCATTGCAAGAAAAACCAATCTAGTTGGCCAAACCAAGCCGATAGTTCGAAGAGAAATACAAAGATATCTTAATCATGCATAAAAGAGTTTAGAGAAGACTCAAATAATATTCATAGATAATTTGATCATAAATCCACAATTCATCAGATCTCAACAAACGCACCGCAAAAGAAGATCACATCAAATAGATCTCCAAGAACATCGAGGAGAACACTGTATTGAAGACCAAAGAGAGAGAAGAAGCCATCTAGCTACTAGCTATGGACCCTTAGGTCCGTGGTAAACTAATCACGCTTCATCGGAAGGGCAGCAATGTGGATGTAAAGGCCCTCCGTGATCGAACCTCCCTCAGGCGGAATGCCGGAAAAGGCCCCAAGATGGGATCTCACGAGAACAGAACCTTCCAGCGGCGGAAAAGTATTTTTTGTGCCCTCTGATATAGGGGGAATATTTGGTATTTATGGAGCAAGAATTAGGGCTGGAGGGTCTAGGGGGGCCCACAAGCCTGGGGGGCGCCCCCCTGGAGCGCGCCCGCAGGGCTTGTGGCCGCCTCGAAGGTCTTCTGGCCTCCTCTCCAAGTCTCCTGGGTTTCTTCTGGTCCAAGAAAAATCACCGTAAAGTTTTATTCCGACTCCGTTTGATAATTCTTTTCTGTAAAAGTCAAAAATAAGGAAAAAAAACATAAACTGACACTGCATTCTAGGTTAATAGGTTAGTATCAAAAATAATATAAAATAGCATATTAATGCATATAAAATATCTAAAACAGATAATATAATAGTATGAAACAATAAAAAATTATAAATACGTTGGGAACGTATCAAGCACATGACGACTTCAGGAGAACATAAAGTATTTTAGATGTGAACATACAGTTTTTTTATAATATTAAAAAGAATTGCGGGAGGATTTTTTTTTTAAATCACTCCGTGCATTGCACGTGCATACATACTAGTCTTTTTTATAGCGAGAGTATCAACCGTCTCTCCTGAAGCAGTTCCCTACATGCTACAGTATTAGGTTGGCCCATTCGTTCAACTACACATTGCGCTCGCTACGTCTGCTTCGTCTTTTTCTTCTTTTTCTTTTGGGTTTCTCTATTTCTTCAATGGTTTTTTTCCTTCATTTTTCATTTGGTTTTATTATTTTTCATCGGTTTTCTTCATTTCCTTACCGGTTTTCACTGAGTGTTTTTCTCTATTTTTTCTTTGATTTTTTTGTTTATTTCTTTTCCTTTTTTCTTTATTTTTTGTTTCTTTAGTCAGTCTTCTCCCATTTTCTTTGATTCCTTTGTTTACTTTTCTTTTCTGCACTGGCTTTTTGCCGGTTTCTTGCTTTCTTTTTGTCTTCGGTTTTCTTTTATTTCTTCCCTGATTTAAATCTTTTTTCTTTCGTTATACTTTGGTTTCCTCTGCTTTTTCTTGATCTTCTTTGCTTTCTTTATGTTTCTTTGTCGCTTTTCATCATTTTTCCTTTTTCTTCAACACATATCTAATTTTTCTGTGCATAGTGTACATTTTCGGTGTATACGTGAAACATTTCCTTTGACACGCACTTTATATTTCTCAAATACACGATGTACACTTTCCTTAAAATACATGTTGTGAATACTTTTTTTAGTACAAGGTCACTAATTTTATGAATATGCTAAGCATTTTTTATTGTAATAAACATTTTCATAAACCGCACGAAAATTTTGTAAATACATGATTAATATTTTCTAACATATGTTTTTTATGTATACTTTTTTCATACAAATTTGTAAATTCGGAACATTTTTTATATGCACATTTTAAAATTTGCAAATACATGATTACCATTTTTGACAACTTATATCTTTTGACGTCTATTTATTCTATACACATTGTACCTTTTTCTATACTAGGAACATTTTTCATATACATGCTTAACATGTTTGGAAAACATGATTAACATTTAAAAAATAATTCATGTCGACTTTTTCTGTAAACATTGTTTTTTTTGTATACATCAGAAACATTTTATATATATATATACACATTTAACATTTTCTGAAAGCATTATAAATTTATTTCAAAACATATATTTTTATGTCTACTTTTTTCATACATATTCACATTTTTTCTATACACCAGAAACATTTCTTGTACACACATTTCACATTGCCCAGATACATGATTAACATAATTTTTGAACTTATGTACAAGAAATGTTTCTGATGTACACAAAAAATGTGAATGTGTATGAGAAAAGTAGACATAAAAATATATGTTTCTAAATAAATTAATCATGCTTTTAGAAAATACACATTGTACACTTCTTGTATAGAATTTTTTATACATAAGAAAAAAAAGTATACACATCTTACATTTTATAATTGCGTGATTAACATTTTTCAAATGAAATAAAAATTAACATACTTTTCTTTCTATTTTTTTCCTTATGCATTCTAATTTTTTTTAAAAAATTCTATACACATTTAACGTTTTATAAATGCATGATGATCATATTAAGCTTTCTTATATAAATTTATTTTATAATAGATACATCCAGAATATTTTGAAATACAAGCATAAGTAAAAAAATGAAAAAGAAGAATGCAAAAGTTTGATTGAAAAAAGTGAAAGAAAAAAGCGCTGTAGGCCAGTATCCTCGCCTGCCGGCCCAATCTGGCGGCTGCCTTAAGCGAGACGTCCTACAGTCTTGCTTGGGAGCTCCTATATTGAAAACCCTATTCGCCGCATCCTGCGGCGAATTGTCGACCTACCGCATAGTTTGGAAACCTTTTCCGGTTTTGAGAACCTTCTGGTTGGTTCCAGGCCAGTTTGGGGAACCTTCCAGAAGGTTCTCGAGCCGGGTTTTCCGGTTTTCTTTTTATTTTATTTCTTCTTTTCGTTTATAGTTATTTCTGTTATTTCTTTTTTTAGTTTTTTCTGTTTGTTTTCTTTCTTTGGTTTTTTAATTTCTTTTTCATTTTTCGTTTTTTCGAAAATATTCATATTTTTCTTTGTGTTTCCAAAAAATGTTCAGATTTCTAAAAAATGTTGTTTTTACACAAAAAAGTTTAAAACTTTCGAAATACAAACAATGTACCGGATTTCAATTTTTTGTTCACGCATTCAAAAAATGTTCGCGCTCCCAATTTTGTTCCGGATTTTTCAAAATTGTTCACCGTTTCAAAATTTGTTCTCAAGATTCAAAAAATGATCGTGCTTTAAAAAAATGTTCGTGATTTCAAATTTGTTCAGAAGATTCAAAAAATGTTCCTTCTTTAAAAAATTGTTCAAAAATTTCAAAAATGTTCATGTTTTCTAAAAATGTGTGGAAAATTAAAAAAAAATTCATTTTCATAAACAAATAGTTTTTATGAAAAAATAACGTACGTTCAACAAATTACTCATAATTTGGAAGAAAAGTCAGGATTTTGTCAAATAGTGTTAAGTCTGGAACTGTACTTGGTTTGTTTCTTATAAATTTCCGCTGTATTTTGGGCGGCAGGTCTGTTCTATTGCACTGGCTAGCACCGAGATTGCTGAAGCAGGCAATCCTGAGTTCGATTCCTATCCAGCGCGCGCAACCCTTTTTTTTGCGATTTTTCAGACTCGTTTTCGCAGTGCATGGAATGGGCCGGGCCAGTCGGCGCGTCCTGTGCGGCAGGGCGTTTATTTGCCGCAGAATGCAGCAAATAGGAGCTCCCCTCCTATACGCCGCATTTTGCGGCAAAAGGACGCCCCTTCGCGCACGAAGGTGACGAACTGATTGGGCCGGGCCATGGCAGACACCGCTGGTACTGTAGCACAACACGGAATAAGAAAAGAAAAAAAGAAGCACGATCCATAGGAATCACTGTAGCGCAACACGAAAAAAGAAAAGAAAAAAAGCACGATCCATAGGAATCTAACTGCAAACCTGTCAGTAAGGAGGTCATGTCAATTGCCATGCGAGCTAACGATTCTAAGTGACTGATTTGCAGCGCTGATATCTAAGAACTAACACCAGTGCCAGAACTAACACATTTTGATTTTATTCGAACAAATCTTGGAAATTATAAAAAAAATCTATAAGGTAAATAATGTTTCAAAGTTCGAACATTTGTCAAAAAACGCAAACAAACTTTTTGAATATGTGAACAATTTTGAAAACAGAAACAATTTTCTATAAGGTAAGTAATGTTTCAAAGTTCGAACATTTGTCAAAAAACGCAAACAAATTTTGAAACTCCAAACAAACTTTTTGAATATTTGAACAATTTTAAAAACAGGAACATTTTTTGAAAATATCTGAACAAAATTTGAAAACATGAACATGTTTTGAATTAGTGAACATTTTTTAAAACACGAACAATTTTTGAAAAATGAGAACAAATGTGAAATTCTGAAACTTTTCTGAAAATTTGAACAAATTTGAAAACACAAACAATTTTTGAAAATCACAAACAAATTTTGAAACACCGAACAAATTTTGAAAACACAAACAAAATTTGTACATTTTCTGAAAAGAACGAAATGTTTTTTGAAACCTGAACAAAAAAATTTGAACATAAAAAAATCCAAACAAAGTATTGAATATATTGACCTTTTATTGAAATGATTTTTCTAAAACAAAAATAAAAGAAAGAAATAAACAGAAAAATGAAAGCAAAAAAACACGAAAAAAAAGAAACATATAATAGCTGACCTCTTGCACGTGTAGGACGGAAGCACCTGTCATGGGCCAGCCCACGAACGATCGATGGGTGTGCAAGAGGTCGACACTTGCCGCAGAATGCGGCGAATATGGTTTTCCTTCTTGCTTGAAGCAAGTCGTCCAATTTTGAAGCGAAACGACATAAGTGGGCTGCCGGCCCATTATTCCATCCACCGGTTTGGAAAACTTCTAGAAGATTTTCTCTGATTTTTGGGGTCGGTTTCCTTGGTTTTCTCATAAAAAAATATTACTTTAATTCTCTTTGTTCTTTTTATTTGTGTATTTTCATTTTAAATTTTAAATTTCACTTTCATTCCCGCAAGCTTCAATCAAGACAACTTTTATAATTTTTTTTGCAGATTTTCTAAAATTTGAGTATTTTTTTCAGTTTCCATGAACAACTTTTGTAAAATTCATGGTGTTTTTCCGTGATATTTTTTCAAAATCGTGAAGTTTTTAAATTTTCACAAACTAGCTCTGAGTTGCTGGAGAAGACCGTTGTCAGGGCAACAGGTACTGATGCTGATGCTTGATGACCCACAAATATAGGGGATCAATTGTAGCTTTTATCGGTAAGTAAGAGTGTCGAACCCAACGAGGAGCAGAAGGAAATGACAAGTGGGGCGTGAATACCTCCCCCGTCTGAGTTGCTGGAGAAGACCGTTGTCAGGGCAACAAGTACTAATGATGATGCATGATGACCCACAAGTATAGGGGATCAATTTTAGCTTTTTTCGATAAGTAAGAGTGTCGAACCCAACGAGGAGCAGAAGGAAATGACAAGTGGTTTTCAGCAAGGTAATGTCTGCAAGTGTTGAAATTGTAAGTAGCAAAGTAGTTTGATAGCAAGATAATTTGTAACGAGCAAGTAACGATAGTAGTAGCAAAAGTGCAGCAAGGTAGCCTAATCCTTTTGAGGCAAAGGACAGGTCAAAACGGTCTCTTATGATAAGCAAAGCATTCTTGAGGGTACACGGGAATTTCATCTAGTCACTTTCACCATGTTGGTTCGATTTGTGTTCGCTACTTTGATAATTTGATATGTGGGTAGACCGGTGCTTAGGTGTTGTTCTTACTTGAACAAACCTCCTACTTATGATTAACCCTCCCGCAAGCATCCAGAACTGCGAGAAAAGTATTAAGAATAAATTCTAACCATAGCATTAAACTTTTGGATCCAATCGGTCCTTTACGGAATAGCGCATAAACTGGGGTTTAAGCTTCTGTCACACTCGCAAGCCATCATTTAATTGCTACTCCATAATACATTTCCTTAGGCCCAAATATGATGAAGTGTCATGTAGTCGATGTTCACATGACACCACTAAGGGAATCACAACATACATATTATCAGAATATCGAACACATATCAAGTTCACATGATTACTTGCAACATGATTTCTCCCGTGACCTCAAGAACAAAAGTAACTACTCACAAATGATAATCATGCTTAAGATCATAGGGGTATTAAATAGCATATTGGATCTGAACATATAATCTTCCACCAAATAAACCATATAGTAATCAACTACATGATGTAATCAACACTACTAGTCACCCACAAGCACCAATCTATAGTTCCGGTAACAAGATTGAACACAAGAGATGAACTAGGGTTTGAGATAAGATGGTGTTGTTGAAGATGTTGATGGAGATAACCCTCCCCAAGATGGGAGAGTTGTTGGTGATGATGATGATGATGATTTCCCCCAGCGGGAGGGAAGTTCTCCCGGCGGAATCGCTCCCGCCGGAGGGCAAAAGTGCTCCTGCCCAAGTTCCGCCTCGAAACGGCGGCGCTCCGTCTCGAAAGTCCTCCCCTTATTTTTTCTAGATCAAAATGACTTATATATACCAGAAGATGGGCACCGGAGGTGGGCCTGGGTGAGCACAACCCATCAAGGCGCGCCTGGGCTCCCTGGCGCGCCCAGGTGGGTTGTGCCCACATGGTGGGCCCCCTCTGGTAGTTATTTGCTTCAATATTCATCATATATTTCATAAAAAATCTTCGTGAAGTTTCAACTTGTTTGGAGTTGTGCAGAATAGGTGGCCTGACGTAGCTTTTCCAGGTCCAGATTTCCAGCTGCCGGAATTCTCCCTCTTATGTATACCTTGCATATTATGAGAGAAAAGGCATTAGAATTACTTCAAAAAGCATTATTATGAATAAAAACATCATAAATAACAGTAGGAAAACATGATACAAAATGGACGTATCAATGCTTCTTTCTCGGAGAAAGATTACTCAGGCTCTCGAGGGAGTTGTTATTCGTGACCACAGAGGTGACTTCATTGGAGCTACAATGCTAAGCTGGAACATGTAGCAGATGTGGTACCGTCTTGAGTCCGCTGCATTGCACGAATGTTTGAAGCTAGCCCAACGCTTTCACCATTAACCCATGGGTACCAAAATCATCCCCCCGCCCCCCACTCTTTCTTCTTCTACTTCATATAATAGAAGACATGGATCAAACGTCTCCATGCACTAATATTCATCCACGGATGGGTGATATAATAATTGTAGACGCATTGAACCTTAACGTTGTGTACTTGACGGTAGCGGCTCCTTTTTTCTAAAGGATGTTTTTATTTACTAAAAATATAGCATCAATCGGATAAAAGCATGATGAGCTACATCGATGATCTAACAAAAGAGAATAAAAAAATGGATGTATCAGCAACAGTAAAGTCATATAGGACCGACAATGCTCCTATGTCGAAAAAGATGGTGGACCAACCCAAAGATTATGATGGCGGCTCCTATCCTTTGTAACACTATGCTCCCTAGTTTTAAAGAGCTTGCATTCAATTGAGATCTCCAATTGAAATTAGGTCACCCGATTTTGACCGGGTCAACAATTTCTCAAATCTCTCTCATTCAATTCTTTTATACTATACACCATGCTTACTAACTTTAAGGCCTCAAATTAATGAAGGTCTTCAATTTAGAATCAGGTCACCCGATTTTGATCGAGTCAAAAATTTATCAAGGAGCTCTCCCATTCGATTTCTTTTAGTTTCCTAAGTACCCTAATTCTGAAGCTCTTTCATTCAATTGAGCTATTCAATTTTGAATTTGGTTTACGATTTTTACCAGGCCAACTATTTTTCAAATCAATCAGCAGCAATCGGCCTATAAAAACATATCAATCCCGCGTACTCTCCCACCATCTAGAAAAAGAAGTGTCATCACGTGGTACTGTAGCACCAATATAGTACATGTAGCCAACGACGCAGAAATTTCCCGACATAAATATATGTTGGTTAGCGGATAACACAGAACCACGCCACGAAAAGCCCATCAAATCACCGCATTACAAATAAAAATAAAAAACACTCCATCATCTCCACCACCTGCTAAACTCAATATTCCATCAGTTTCAAAATATAAGGGGTATTAGTTTTTTGGAAATACAATTTTTCTTTAACTTTGACCAAGCTCAGTGTAAAAAATATCGACATCCACAATATTAAATAAAAAGCAAGGTAATTCATTTCATGATGAATCTAATCATAACGTTTTGATATTATGGATTTTGATATATTTCTCTACAAATTTGATTAAACTTAAAAGGTTTGACTTTAAAAAAAATTAATACACCTTATAGTTTTGAAACAGAGTGAGTATCTTTTTGAGCCCAACAACACCAACGGCGCAGCAAAGCGCGCCCAACTCTTCTAGTCTTAGATTATTGTTGGAGGCTTTTGAATGATATCGGGAAGGTTCTAGTTGAACGGTAAAGTCATATAGGACTGGCACTATGCATATACATGTTGAAGGCTTGATTGTCAAATGGGTCGTGTTCATCCTTGGGCTTTGTGATTGGATACATCCCCATGCTTCATTGCTAAGTTTTACACACACGATGTAAATGTTATTTAATACTTCCTCTGTTTTTAAATATAAGACATTTTAGAGATTTCAATATGAACTACATACGGATATATATAGACGCATTTTAAAGTGTAGATTCACTCATTTCGCTCCATATGTAGTATGTGTTGGAGTCTCTAAAAAAGCTTATATCGAGGAACGGAGGGAGTAGTATTAATAAAGCTAGCCATAAAGCAAAAGTACCTTTCTCCTCGAGCTCAAATGCTCCTCCTGTGAACAGTCAAATAAAAAAGAATACAAAATCAAAAAATTATGATTTTTTTGTGACATACTTTAATGAATGTTTGAAGCGCATGCAAAGTTTCATCACGAAATCACATTGTTGGAAGTCCTGGAAAAAAATTAGAGCTCTAAACTGCGTTTGAAAGTATCATTTTCAAAGTATCGGTTTATTTTGCCATGCCTTCCACCAATGTGATTTCGTGATGAAATTTTGCATGCACTCCAAACAATCCTCAAAGTTAGCCACAATTTGTTTTCCAAATTTATTGATTTTTTTGAATTTACTGTTCATCTAGGAGCATATGAGCTCGCGAGTAGATACTCTGTGTCCGCCGTAAAAGCCTTTTCGTAAGAAAGAATACTCCATCGAAAATGGTCTGAAGACATAGATATTGGTGCATGCTCTGACTTGCCGACCACAATGGACATAATTGAAAAATCGAGGTGATCAAGTATTCGTTCTCGATGTGGGTGATCCTAGAGTCGTTGATGAGGGTAGTGTGCACATTTTTACTACCCTTCAATCTCTTTTCCTGACCACACGGAGTGCAAGTGGCGTCGATATCTGGCCAGCAGGGAGAGGAAGACCTTGGTTCCTCCTAGGCATGTCCATATGCATGACTCAACATGGCACCCGTGGGGTATGGTTATGGGTAACGCGTGCCCAAACCCGCACCTATCTTAATATTTTTCGTCCAAACCCGTACCCGTATCCACATCCCTGGTTTCAAATTGTTTCCGTACCCATACCTGGCTACATATGGGTAATACCCGCGGGTACTTAGTGCCTGGTAACTTAGGATTTTTTGTGAATCTAGTCAATGACACATGGGACCTACTTGACATGATGTAGTAGTACAAGGTTTTGCAGGTTCACACGTATGGGTATTGCCTTTCCGTACCCGTACCCGCCTTACCCGATGGGTATAATTTTTTCTCATTTAGAAATCCATGGGTATTTTTATTTCCCATAGCCTTACCCTAATAGGGTTTTTACCCGCCAAGTTTGTGGGTAGCGGGTACCCATTGCTATAGTGAAGTACGATGAATTATCATCCAATATTGGTAGTACGACCAGAGATGTGCACATTCTGGGCCATAGCATGCAACATGTATTCCCTCGTCCAGTCGTACAAGTGTTGGATGAAAAACCATCTTACGCAAAGCAGTTTTGTGTAGGGATTGGTACTTTTTTTAAACCCCATCATATATTAATTAATTCAAAACATTCGTACAATCATTCATTACAAACTGTGCCACGCAAGGCAGAACAATATTAAATAGAATACCATCTGACCTATTATCAAAACTAAACTTTACAATCTCGTAAGCCACCATATTGGCCCTTCTATTAATCTTAGATATCGTCATACCCGCCATCAGCCTTGAGACATTCATCGCCTCCTTCTTTTAGGTCCACCAGGTTTGACCTATCAACACACTCTTTTCCAAGAACCGAAGTTACAAAGGAGCAATCAGTTTTCAAAATGATGGGTTTGTCAAGAGTGATACCAATATACAGGCCGGAGAGGGTCGCTCTTAGCTCCACTTCCTCGATGCTATGGCAAGCACCAATATAATCCCAAGAGGAGATGATAACATGTCCATAGTGGTCTCTGACGACCACCCCCATGCTCTTAGAATTGATGGCCTCCACAAAACTTGCGTCGACACTAATCTTGTAAAACCCCAAATCGGGAGGCTTCCACGGACTAACATTCCTCTCCATGTGAGTGTTTACCTGTAGATCTTCCACCACTTGCTTACCCTTATTGCGCACCACCACCTGAATGTTTGCTTGACAAGACGGGAAAGTAGACCAATAACTTTGAGCAAAACTTACTGAAGCTGCGATGGATTCCTTTCCCTTACCAAAATTCAAATCATTCCTCAAGTGCCAAGCTCTTCAAAACATGAATGTTGTTTGTTCACGCATATGCGAATTTAATTGATCCAATAATATAAGAAACCAGTCTGGCCCAGAATATTAGATTCCACACTTTCTTCAGAGACATACGAAATGCACGAGCCTTTGGACAATTTACCAACATGTGAAAAGTACATTCATCTTCAATACCACAAATCGAGCACGTACCTAAAATAGTTTGATGTTGTTTTACCCTGTTAACTTGAACCGCCAAATTATTAAAGGCAGCCCTCCAGGCAAAGATTTTAATTTTATGGGAGACATTCGCTTTCCAAATTATGTTCCAGAGCCTCCGTTCTCCATTCACGGCATTACTAGAATTTCGGAAATCACCTATTGATTGGTACTTTTTTTTTGCAAGGGAGGGATTGGTATTGTTCCTGGCATAAAAAAAAGGTATCAGTATCGTAATATGTTTGTCCACAAATTGCTTTTCATTTCAATCCTATAGAACGTACTACATCCTATGTGAACTGTCAAAACTCTTACGTGCTAAGTGAACACAGCAATGTAATCCGCGAGAGGCCGACAAGCGAATGCAACAGTGGCCTAGTTCCCGTGCGTGGGGTCGGCGCCCCGTTAGATGCTCAGGCCACTGAACAGCAAAATGCGGTACAGCTGACGAGCAAAAGCTGCGATGTTCTCCTTCTGTTGAAATGGCAGGGGAAGAATCCCCGGTTTCGTTTTGTGTTGAAGAACCCCTGATTTTTGGCACCCGTGATCTCCTTCGGATGGATCGATTCACATGTTGAGGATGAATAACCACCCAAAAGACAAATCCGACGTCTCGATGGCATCTGGAATACCAAACGTCTTGATCGCATCTGGTTTGTTTTTTTTTTGAAAAATCTCGCTGTCTTTATTGATTCATGACAATGTTCATAGGTACACGCCTTGGGTCATGAGGAGTACCCAACCAAACATCTCTACCTATATTTAGGTTACAAGCAAATTTAGCGAGATTATGAGCCTCAAAATTAAAAATCCTACGCTCAAAAACAAAAGAGCAAGACGTAAAACTATCTTTGCGGTTCGTTATTTCATGTGTAACAGCCGCATTGGGGCCAGCTGTCCCTTCATTGATATCCTGCACCACGCCTTGGCAATCTGATGCCACCATGATATTCTGCTCGTGTAGATCTTCCGCTAGCGCTAGAGCCTCCCGACACGCGTATGTCTCCAGGATCATCGGATCGCGTATGCCCCCATGGACAACCACTGACGCGCCAAGATAGTTGCCATTTGAATCACGGCATATTGCGGCGGCAACTCCCACTCGCCTGTTTCGTGCTAATGCACCGTCCACGTTTATCTTATATGAGCCTGGCGGAGGTGGAATCCAACGTCGTTGTCGCTTCCCTTGTCACCGGACCTTGTAACCTTGGTTCACAAGTGATAGCCTGGTGTAGCTCTTGAAGATAAGAGTCTACAAAGGAAATTGTCTGGTGTGGATTTTGAAAAAGAGATTCATAAATCGCCTTGCGCCTTGCGTACCACACGGCCCATAAAGTGACAATCATCCTTGAGAAGCTCGCGTGGTCTAGTGACTCATGCAGTTCAAAAAGCCAATTCTTCGCACTTGGCTCTGTACTCGCTGTCATCTTAGACACAATATGTTCATCTGATAACGCCCAAACACATCTCGACATCGTGCAAGACAGGAGCGCGTGTCTCCATGAATCTTGGCAGCCACATAGAGGGCAGGCACTTTGAGTTGCCATGTTCCGTCTGTGAAGTACGTCCGTGGTTGGTATTGAATAGCGTGCTAGACGCTACAGAAAAATTCTCACCTTTGATGGCACTTTTAGTTTCCATAGATTGCTCCATGCATCCTCTTCTGTGGAGTTAGATGAAGCACCTCCCCCTCCTTCTAACCAAGCTTCTCTCTGTAACTTAGTTGTGACAAGTAACTTGTACGCCGAGCTTACAGTGAACTTGCCTTTCCTATCAGAATTCCAAGCCCAGAAGTCCTCCGTGTTGCGGGCGCATACAGGTATTTTTAGAATGGCCTCAGCATCAAAAGACAGAAAAACTGACCGTATCAAGGGTTCATTCCACGCCGCCGTAGCTAGGAGCAAAAGGTCAAAAACTTTCTTCGGTGGTGTCTGAACCAGCGACATGATCGGCCTCGGTGCTGTTTCTTTGGTATCCAGTTGTCCTTCCAAATACTAGTAGATCGTCCGTTCCCAATCCTTCTAATAACTCCTTGTAGCATCTGGTTTGTTGGGCCTGTTCCACCCGCGAGCCGAGAAATCCGAAATCGAAACTGCTGCTGCCCTAGCCCTAGTGAGTGGGCCGTTCTCCACGTGGCCTCTTAACTCCGGGGCGGCGAGGAGCTCCGGGCCCGAGGGCCCACCTTGTCCCCCTGACCCGTTTATTTATGCGCTGGGTGCGGTGCCATGCGGCGCCCTGATTTAATACTCGGAACAACCAAGACGCTCCCCATTCATTCAAATTTTGAAACCATCCGGATTAAGCACCAACAGAAGCGCAGATCGCACATCGCGATTGACACGACGGGTTACCCTTTTTAGTAATAGTGGTAATCGGGTTTGGCAGGGCAGGCTGTCCACAAAAAGCTCGCGCGATTTGGCGTGTAACGGCCGTACGGGCAGGTTTGGAGTTTTTGAATTAGTTACTGCGATACTTGCTTGAATTAGCAACTGAATTGCTCCTAATCATATGTGGGCAGTGGGCGTAGCAGGCAGGGTCATGTCCGGAGCGACCACTGTCGATTGGCTCCGTAGCATTCAACGTGTCACATGTGGTGGATCAATCATGTGCACGCGCGCGCGCATGCCTCCCGAGATCGTTGGAAATTCTTACCAGCCGGATTAACGCTGGTCAGGCTGGTTGTAATGGCGAGTATCATATACTAGTATCATGCATATGATATTAATGTATGATATTATGTCCGTAATGTATGATATTATATGTTGGTATCATATAGAACTACATTTATTGTCATGCATGACACAAAGTAGCATATTATTTAATATGATACGATATCATGATATGATACTCAAGCCTCTCTTTCTTCATTTAATTCTATGCCACCTCATCAAAATTGCTTAGTTGGCATGCATGATACTACCTATGATACTCCCATTACGACCAGCCTCATAGTGGGGTAACATAAGTAGTACTTGGGACTCGCAAACATGCTTATGTGGCAAGCAATTAAAGAAAAGAGAGATGATATAGTAACATAGGTAGATACCGTAACATAATAAATGTGATGGTACTACGTGTCATGCATGGCAATAAATGAGACCATCTATGATACTAATTTATGATACTATGTACTATAGAGATAGTAATATAGACTACTAACATATGCACATTACTAGTCTAAGTTACTCCCCATTATGACCAGCCTAACACCAACGGAAACACAGATCGCAGAGGAACCAGGAAAAAGTTGGCCGTCAAAGCTCGCATGATTCGGCAAGCACGTAGGCGCACATGCAATGCATGGGCCTAGCTACCCGGAATTAATCACTTTCAATTTCAAATAATATTACTCAGTCTCGAGTCTTTACCACGCTGACCTGCTAATGTGCTGCATTTTGTTGATCCCACCACGCGACTACTCAGTCTCCAGAGTTTACCATGGTCAAAGCCTTGCAGAAGCTAGCATCCGAAATGGCACGAGCATATATACTATGGCTTCACTGAAACCTTTCAAAACTACATCATCGATCGCACTGCATCTTTTGCAGAGTCCCTTCGTATATTATGTTTAAATTGTTGCTGTTATCCATCAAAACTTTATGTAAACAACATCCGTCCACTACTTGGGCTCGGGCCAGTCTTCAGCTGATCCTGCTGCCCAAAGGTGATAGGCACGTCCGACCACTTATCCGGCGTCGCCGCATGTTGAACATGACTTATCTCGTGAAGGGCTCGCTTTCTCTGGTTCCTTGATGGATGGGTTTCATAGATCACTAAGATCTTGTCCTCGTGAGAGGATAGTGTTGCCCGCTTGCTGTGCGAGCTAGTGATATTAAGGAGATCATCTCCTCCCTTTGACACTTGTTTAATCATCCAACAAGTCCAGAGACTATAAGTGGGATATGTGTTTTAACAAAACAGAGTGGACTGGGTATGGTTGATCCAGGAGTTTATCGAGGGCAAGTTTTGGCCCTGTCACGAGCTTCTTTCTTTTCCGTGATGGCTCTTCTGTCCTGGAAAGTCGAGAGCGCTCGTCTAGACGTATGTGCCTATCCTGTTTTGCCGCTTCCACACGGATTGAATCCATCTGCTCCTTTTGAGCCAGCTAGGCGTCCTCCATTACGCAAAATCTTGATACCAAGTCTCATAGCTTGGAAAAAGTTTGAACGCATCTGCGAGCGAGGGCGTTGAGTATGCCCTCATCATGGCAGTTGTGGCGAAAAGCCGCCAAGATCTCTAAGTCACAACAATCTGGAATTGTGTTCTTGACGAACAGGAAACACATCCAAAATTGTCAGACTATCTCGTTCGGTTGTTGCTTTACGTAGATTAGATCCTAGACATCGCGTGGCCCCGAGTTATTGGGGCAGTATTCGATGTGTGTGTGTGTGTGGGGGGGGGGGGTCATAATTTTGACCCCTACGCGTCGTGGGCTTGACGCTCCAAAGTGCTCCGTCCGAGTTTGGTGCGCCGAGGTTGGACCGGCAGGGCTATCCTTTGGGTCCGAGCTCCAAGCTTCTCCTGATTGGTTAGGCTCACCGGCCTCTAACCACTGGCGTGCTGAATCGCAAGTCATTTACGTGTGAAGATCCTTGGTCGAGCTATGGACAGAGCATGTGGCTCGGTGATAGATTTGATGTCATCACCCTTCGACTCTTGAGGGAGGAGGGGTGATGTCGTGGATTTGTCACGTCAGATGTCCTAGTGTGAGGACTTAGTCGTGAGGCCAACACATCTATGTGGTAGCTTGAGAGGGGTTGAGCGGAATCGAGAAACGCAACACAAGACCAAGGTTTAGACAGCTTCGGGCCCCGGAAAACATCATCCGGTAACAACCCTACATGTTGTTTGTGGCTAGGTCTCATTATCATCACGAGGGAGTCGCCGTAAACCGGCTCTCCCAGTTATTTCTAACCCTTAAGATTATTTCTCCCCTCTCTTGGGGGGCCCTACCCCTCCTTATATAAGTTGAAGGGGCGGGTTACATGTAGAGTCCAACTCGGATTAAGACTTAAACTATTCTGACTTCTCTTCATGGGCTTCTTAACGTCTTGGGCTTCATAACGTCTCGGGCTTCATAACGTCTCGGGCTTATTAACCCCGGGCGACTCGGTCTGCTGGGTTATGACTGTCTGCCGGGTTATGACTGTCTGCCGGGTTATGATTGTGTGCCGGGTTATGACTGTCTGCCGGGTTATGATTGTCTCCCAGGTTATGACTGTCTACCGGGTTATGATTGTCTGTCGGGTTATGACTTCCTGCTGGTTACCACCTGCTGGTTTACCATCTGTCTTAACTATCTGTCTTAACAGTCTGCCTTAACCATCTGTCATAACTCTCTATCGGTTTACCAAGTTCCAGCCGGGTTATAACTCTGGCCGGGTCATACGCGGGGTATATCCCCGACATTATCCACCAGTTTAATTTGGATTTATCCATGTTAAACTGATCCTGATCATCCTTAAGTCCTTGTCATTTCCTTTTTCTAGAAAATCCGGGTCAATAGGCCAACTTCATAATCAATTTGCTGACATTGGTTTGTCGCAGAGAAATATTGTGAAGAATAATTCATTTGATTCATCTCCCAATGCTTAACAAAAATATTGGTTCTTGAAATCCTCATCTGATCTTCAGCCGGCTTAAGGATGTAGAACTTGCCGGTTTATAAATATTGATGGCACTGGGTCATAATTGTAGTTAACATCAAGCTTGAAAATATACCTCTTATCTGCCTATCACTTGTAGCCCCCAAGTCTTAAGAAGGTAGCATAGCAACAGCTTAAGACTTGCTTCAGTATAAATGTCACAACCTTGAAGACATCCGATTTATTCATCTCAGCCACGAGTCATAAACTGAATATTCCACATATGTGGCCCCCAAGTGTCAGATTGTAATGCTTGTAGCAACCTGGGACTTGAAATTGCCTTTATGCTCATAAAAACGTCAACCAGTGTAGCCCCCAAGGGCCGGGTCATTATGCAATAATGAGCAGGGACTTTGTAAATATAATCATGCAGATATGAGCAGTGATGTGTAGCCCCCAAGGGCTGGGTCATTAAGGTAATACTGAGCTGGGACTTGATATATACTTCAATGAAAATAACATCTTATAATATAGCCTCCATCGTAGGGCTTGAACCCACGTCCACAAGGTTTAAGAGCTTTGTGCTTTATCAACTGAGTAATGGACCCTTCAATATAATGGATTTAACTTGTGTAACTTGAATTGTTGACAGGAGCAATTGGTAGCCCCCAAGGATCGGCTCATTATGATGTGATGAGTCAGGTCTTCAGTAAGGCCGGTAAAAATGACTTTGCATTAGCCCCCAAGTGCCATGGTGCATGCTGGCAGTGACATGGGACTTGCACATTTGATGTAATCTCAATTTAAATAATGTAGCTCTCAAGTGTCGGGTCCTAAGCCTGCAGCGACTCGGGACTATTCCCTCCATTGTAGAATAAATCATATCCATTGATCAAATAATAGCCATTGCGCTAAAGCGACTTTGAAAACCTCAATCATAATACTGGTTATTGATACCTATAATAAAAATCCAGCCATGTTGGCTATTAAAGATTTGAATAATATAACCCGGTTTGAATACCGGTTCCTGTGATATTTGATCACATTGTTGGTTTTACCAAACCAGTAGAGTAAGGGCGCTAACCCAAAACTTGAATACTGGGAATTATCATGTATTTCCGGTTTATGAATAAAACCGGTCCGGGTCAATAAACATCGGATATTAGTGTACCTCTTACTGGTGACGTATAGTCAAAAACCAGGCCGGGTTAATAAACACCGGTTTATCTTTACCTTCATACTGGCGACTGATAATCAAAAGCCAGGCCGGGTCAATAAACACCGGACTGTAATTTATCATGTACTGACGACTTATAGTCGAAGTCAAGCCAGGTCAATAAACACCGACGAATTATAATCATAAAACTTTATAAATCTTATCAAATAAACCTCAAAAAGAAAGAATCTGCGAAAAAACATACAAGAAGCGAGACTTTTCATGGGCTGCGAGGCCCAATACGAGGCTTTACATGCGCTGCCAGGCCACTGAGTTAAACCGTTTTACAAACCTTATAAGATGGACCTCATATTAACCAATCGTCATTTTAACTTTGACAAGTTCAGGATCTGCATAAGATTGACTTGTCAAACGTTCGACGGGTCTTTCTAGGATTACCTGGGCGGAGTGACTTACTTAAAAAGGCAGGATAACCCGGGGTTTTAGGTGAATACACCTGGCTTCCAAGCCTGGCTTTTATAGCCTATTACAAGGTTATAGACTCTTTGTTCTTTAGAACATAAGAGCCCCCAAGTAATATTTTGAGCTGTGCTCAATGGGCGCATATGTTTGAGTTGTGCTTTTGCAACAGACTCTCTTTGGTCCCTTTAATTTTTTCTGAGAACTCGAACTTGCGAGAGATTATTATTTTTGAACCGGAAATTCTTAAACCGGATACTGAGAGCTTCAAAGCTTTATGGGAGATAGCTTTCCCTTGAGCCGGATTTTAAACCGGAATCCTTCTTTTTAAGCCGGAAATTTTCTGATGGCCTTTGAATTTTCACCAATATGGCGGTTTAGGATCCTGCATTAGATAACTTTGCAAGCCGGAGTAATTGCTCTTTTAAAGAAAGCAATAATATAAAAATGTACTCGATGGATTTCACCTGATATGTTAGCCCAGAAATTATCCACCGCGGAGTTGATGATCATTACGGTGAAGCTGAAAGCCATCACGGGCAAGTCGGCCGCGAGTACAGACAAATGAGTCAGTCGCGGCCGTTTAAACCGGAGCGGAAGGGCGAGTCAATCGCGTTGTGTTGATGTAGCAGAGGCCGCGACTTGCACACGTATCCGTTGAGCAGCACGGAACGGACAAGCGCTAGTGCAAAAATAATTTGGCGCACGCTCCTTACGACACCTTTGTAATGAATAATGATCCTGCGAAAAAATATTACAGACCAAAGTAATTGTTAAACAATTTAATATGCGCTGATAAAATTCATAGAAAAGATAGCATGTGGTATTTTCATCGGATGAACGTGGTCAATGATACTGAGCGTAGTCGGACACAAAAGATAGTCCGTATAGATGCACGTCATCTACGTGCTTTTCCTTTGTCTTTTTCCTCTTTCCAAAGTAATGATTGCCTGCCTGTAAATTTTGATGTGTGGCGATGAGTAGCATCGGTAGCAATTCAGACGGGAGGCGACGGTGACCGCTGCAACATCCGGTTCAAGGGTAAACGAGGCGGCGCCGGCGAAACACGGAAACAGGGCGGCTCTCGTAGCAAAGGAGAGGCGCACGACAGGGATCCGGCAGCGACTAAAAATGAGGCCGTGGCGGCTCAATCCGGCGCAGCAGCAGGTAGAAGACGGGCGTGGCCGGTGAAAGGCGCGGACGGCGAGCGACGACTCAAGGTCGGCTAACACTACAAAAAAAAGACACATCCGTGACATTTTGGGCCGAACAATTTTTTTCTATCATACTTATGACACTTCTATGACAATAATTGTGACAAAACACGGTATCATCATAGATGTGGTGGGGTCCTACTTCTATGACAAAAAATCATGACAGAAAATGGGCTTTTCGTCCTGGGCGGGCCGGAGACACAGCTGCATGACATTCTTTGGGCCGTCCATGACAGAAAAAACCGTGATAGAAGTGAGGGCGAGGAAAATGTCGGGGGTGTTCCCGGTTAAGGTGGGTGGCCGGGGCCGAGCGATGCGCGTTTCTCTCGTACACACACGCGCGTGGGTGCGAGGCGTTGGGCTCTAACTGAACCCAAGCGATTGCACTGCAGGCTACGCATTACTGAACCCGAGAGATCGATCGATGGCTGTTAACTGAACCCGATCGAGCAATTCCTTCGCTACTGCTGCTAACTAATGCCGATCGATGCTGCCTTTGGATGAACAATGAGCGTTGCTGGGGGTTTGGATGAACAGTTCCCGGTGGGGGTGGATGAACAGGACCCCGTGGTGTTGCCTCTGGATGAATATTACCCCGATTGATTGAGCCGGTTGGGGCTGGATGAACAGGACCACCCCGTGGAGGGCAGGATGAACAGTAGACGGTGGAGGGCAGGATGAACAGTAGCCGTGGAGGGGTGGTTGAACAGGAGCCCGTGGAGAGGGTTGGTTGAACAGTAGTCGGTGTAGTAGCGCGCGGTGGAGGCTGGATGAACAGGAGCCCATGGATGAACAGTCGTAGGTGGAGGCTGGAGGAGGTCGGCGGTGGATGAACAGTAGCCCGTGGAGGCTGGAGGGGGTCAACGGTGGAGATGAACAGTATCCCGTGGAGTCCCATTTATGCGGCACGCCACACCCTCCCGGCGAACAGGACCCCCGTTTCGACCGTAGCGCTCCAACACAAGTCTGTTTCCTCTGTTTTGCGGTACGCCACACCCCTCCCGATCAACAGGACCCCCATTTAGATCGTAGGAGGTCCGTTTCCTCCGTTTTGTGATACGCCAGACCCCTCCCGATGAACAGGATCCCATTTCGAACGTGGCCGATCGAACACAAGGTCGTTTCCTCCGTTCTGCGGTACGCCAGGCCTCGTTTCTATCGGCTGTTCCGTCCAAGCCCTCCCGATGAACCCGACGACGCATTCTGTTCCGACCCAGCCAGTTGGCTCCCCATGAACATGATGGTGACGCTATTTCTCCGTTCCGACCCAGCCATGTACACAAGCCCTAGCCATACGTATGCGCGAGTAGGCGTTCGAGACCCTGCCCGTATGTACGTACGTGGCCATATTTTCTTTCTTACACACTGGCCGTTGTATGTAGGTGTACATGCTACGTGCTTGCCTCTACATCGACCAGTATGTACATACACGTTCGCGGCCAGAATGACAACGCTACGTACGCTTCAACTAGGTGGGTCCCGACTGTCAGGCACTTCCTTGCGTGCAAAGATGTAGCTGGTGGGTCCCAGCAGTCAGGGGGCGAATCATTTTTTTTGCCCGGACGCACTTCCTTGCGTGCGAAGATGTAGCTAGTGGGTCCCAGCAGTCAGGGGGAAACATATTTTTCAAGAAATACGGTGGCCCGTACGGTGGGTCCCCACTGTCAGGCGGAGGAATAATTATTTTGCACGTAATAAGGAGGCACTTCCTTGCTGCGGCCGTGGACCCAGCTGTTAGCCTCTCCACGTACAGTTCACGTCCGATGGAAGCCGTTCCTTGACCACGTTGACCACGCCGCACCGAGAGCACCAGGACGGTGGACGACGGCGAGGCCTAGGAAGGGGACGACGCGGAGCCAGGGAAGACGCGGCAGTGGAAGCCCGCGCGGAGAGGAGTACGAGGGTTCACTGGTTCGGCTGCGGTATGAGGCTGCCGTCGCCGTAGGGCCTGGCCAGCGGTAGGAATAGTAGGGGGCGGTGAGGCCTCCACGGCAGCACAGCCGGCCACGGGAGGAAGGAGCATGCGACATCACCGGCGCTGCTTTGGGCGGCTGGAGCAAGAAGACCATAGGTTGAAGAAGCACTAAGGCCGTTGGATGGACATCGTACGGTCACTGGAGCTAGAATCGTTCATATTGACTAAGTTGACAAAGCCCTCCGTCCCCCGCCAACTTAGTAGGCCTAAGTTAGCCTCCCACTATGGTGGGTCCCAGCTGGCAGGGGGGTATTCATTTTTTTGTGCGAAATAAGGAGGCACTTCCTTGCGTGCGAAGATATAGTTGGTGGGTCCGACCTGTCAGCGGAGGGAACGCTTTTTTCGTGAAATACAGAGGCCCTTCCGGCGGGTCCCAGATGTCAGGTGGAGGAATCATTATTTTGCGCGTAATAAGGAGGCATTTCCTTGTGTGTGGCCGTGGACCCAAGTCGCCTCTCCACGACAGTCCACTTCCGATGGATGTCGTTCGTTGACCATGTTGACCACACCACGCCGAGAGCACTGTGGCGGTGGGCGGCATTTACGAGGCCTATGAAGGGAACGACACGGAGCTGTGGAAGACACGGCGATGGCTGCCCACGCTGTGGAGAGTACGAGGGTTGATCGGTTCGCCGTCGCTGGAAAATAACAGGAGGTGTGAGTGAGTAGAGGGATAGACAAGCCAGGATGCGAGTATATGATGGGGCCGTGAGGCCTGCCAGCAAGACCCGGCCGTGGGAGGCGGAGCAGGCGGTTCCGACGGGCGCTGGTTTGGGCGGTCAAGGTGAAGATCGAGAATGAAGAAGCACGATTGTCGTTAGATTGACATCTAACGGTCTGACGCTGGTAGAGTCGATTGTTGACTAAGTTTCTTTTTTTGATAAACCTTGTGTACGCATGAACTTAGTAGGCCCACTAGTCAGCCTCCAAACTGTGGGCGCATAACATAGAGCCCATTTGCTATTTTTTAATAATTTGCAGCCCATTTGCTAATTCTTAAGTAATTTATTACCGCCCATTTTCTGCCGAGGACCACGGTCAAAAAGTTCAACCTTATTTTGCATATTTTGGTGGAGTCCGAACTTTTGTAATCCTGAAATGATAAACATTTTTTTAAGAACTTATTGATTTGGCAAAAAAATCATTTTGTTTTTGTAAGCAAATAAGACGTGGGACAATTGAGTTGGTTTAAGGGAAAACCAGTGGTAAAAAAAATCAGCGGTGGAAGGGAAAACGACAACAAAAATAAGGATGTAAATATGAAAAGTAAATTTTATGTATTTTCAATATAATGATACGTGTATATGAACTAGTAAAACTATAGGTAGAGATTAGAAAACGGATGTAGGACATGCGTTTCAAGTGGAAAATAGAACTGGGATGTGTGTTTGATTCAGTAAAAAAGTGCCTGCGGATGTTGTAAGACAAAATATAACTAACACTGGCGGGCCAGAGGCCAGTAGATACCTGCTAGATCTTTGTGCCCCGTTGTCGTCATGGGCTGGTCATGTTAAAAACAAAAAAAAGCCTGGGCAGTCTACAGCCAGTTGAAACTTGCTCGACCTAAAAAAACAATATACGTGCTCAATAAATGAGACAATTCTGCAAGCATGCATCGATAACTGGGATGCAGCAGGGATATTGTTTTCTCATCGTGATAATAAGAGCATGCACTTGTTTCGAAAAATTTGGAGAACTGAGAATTCGAACGGCAGGTGCTTATGCTACCCATCAAATAAAAATCAAGTGCCTGAAAATTCGTTTCGAAACAAATGATTCAGCTTTATATCCACGTCGACCCTCGGCATGATGGTTGGAAGCAAATGCCAAGTTCATACCAAAAGATCGTTAACAACAATACCAACTTGCGGACGACAAGGTAGTACAAGTACCAATACCAAACTAATTTATAATCTTTTTACTCCTAGACCTAGTGTTAGTCTGGTAGAAAATCTTGCAGAGGACCAGCTCCCGCTCCTTCTCTTGCTCTAGGTCCCCGAGGTGGTACTAGTGCATCACCCAGTTGGTCCTCTGCTGGTCGAAGTTCTTGTCGATGTGCAGCACCAGAACCTTTTTGCTGCCCGTCTGCCATTATCGACCATCACCGGCAAGGTATTGCCGGTGTTGTGCCACATCGTGTGCATGCCGCACTCCGACTGTATCTTGGCGGCGTCCACGCGTTCTTTTGAACGCCTGAATTATGCGTTGAAAGAAATGCTTGCTTAGACCACTCAGTGCGATACCTGCAGTATTGTCGAATACAGGTTTTAGTGTACGTAGTTGGCATTTTCATAACAACTTTGGCATGTTGCAGCCACTTGTTTCACTTTTTATTAACTGTCAAATTGTATTGCTTCACCAGGCCTGCGTCTAAAAAGAAAAATAGAGCATAAACAAAGGATATGTTTGTGCAAGTAGACGGTTGATCGGTGTCTTACCTGGAAATTTCTCAGGATGGGTGTAGCATATGCCGTGCTCGCTGTCGATGGTTGGTATAAACAAATAGATGAGAGGGTGAGATCTCATTGTCAGCACTCACTTTGGCCTCAAGGTGCTCGATCAGCTCCTGATCCGTGGGATCGAACTTGACGCCAGCCGGCAGCACCGGCCAATCCTTCTTCGACTTGCATGGGTTAATTCCAGTTATATGGTACTCAATGTATGATCAATCGACTGTTTTAAGTGAATGATGAAAGATTTCGACAGATAAGTGGTACTCCAAATCTGAAGTCCAGAATACCCGAACACGCCGCCGGGATTCTTGTGTCACCTCACGCGCAGTGTGTTGTCACGTCAATTCAATGTAGTGTCACATTTTAACCATAGGTTTAACTAACAAGTACGCACTTGAAGCCTAAGTTATATATATATATATATATATATATATATATATATATATATATATATATATATATATCGCATAACATCTTCATCATCATTATTAGTACATCATGCGCAGGTGAGTTAGGATGCACTTGATCCCAGAAAGGTATCTATCCTTCAAACCAGAGGAGTGCTTCAATCTAACAACAGTCCAACAAAAGAGGGTCGTGCTACAACAGCAGAATACATGGCTCGATCTACATATCAGTACGAATCAAGTTGTGCATATTTGTTGTTGGCATGAACCACATCGCCGCATGTCGGGTTTGCAAAAGCCATCCATCGCATGGAAGCTTGATGCCTTTCACACACTAAATATTATCTCGCAACAAGTTGTGTCGACGAATCTCTGGATATGGTGATTCATGAAACCCATGGTATGATGTGTAAACACAGTCCCCCTGGCGAATGGAAGACGCATAGCATGGTAATCATCGCCCGTGACATGATCGATGATTGGTTGGATGATCGGATAATTGAGCCCGAGGAACGCGGAGTGGTTGCCGAGGCTGTAAACCCGCCTCCAGTTGAATACGCTTGGCCCAACGGAGCTGAGATCTTTCTCGAACACGAAGCAGCCATAGCCATCAATGTCACGAACGCCCGGGCATTGTATGCGCATGTGGTTTGATGGAATGCTTTGGTCAATTTGGTACGTGCAAATGAGCATCAAATGATCATCGTCAGCTAAACGAGCGATAAACCACCACCCATCGGCTGGTATGATTCCAGGTCCTGGAATCATGAAGCCCAACGCATTTGCGTATGCTGCAACAATTCAAATTGGAGACCAAAAGGACAAAAATAAACAATCATGTTCAGAGTATGTGTGGAATTAAGATTATTATAACAGTGACACATATCATAGACAGAGAATTGCAATGCCGTGGTCATAATCATACCCCCAAGTTAAAAAATAAGCCAATGGCTTTCATATTCTAGCAATATATCATGGTTCAAAAATCATGTAACAATGAGAGGAAAACAGATATGACAGGGCCTACTCATATTCTACCATAGCACTTACTACATTTATCATATCAACTCTAAGCAATAACATGCGTTGTTATACAAATCCTGGAAATGAGAGTAACATATAGCAATCATGAGGTTATACTCATAATATCTATTCTAACAATCATTAGATACCAATTGTTCTCATATCAACTCTAACAATAACATGTATGGTCATAAAAATCTAGGAAATGAGAGGAACATATAGCAATGATGTGGTTATAGACATACTATATATTCTAAATTTGTAACAATGAACAGATAGTCGTATTCTTAAGGTAAAGATGAGATGAGATAGAACAACTACACGACGATAAATTCCACCAGTATAGGCAGCCAATATGTGCATCGACCGCATAAACGATGCCCTCGTGCACTATAGCATCAGACAGAAGTGTTGGGTGAAGAGGATCGACGATGAGCCATAACCATGTATGGCGACCGGATTCCAGATAGACTAATCCCATGTTGAACACGGCAATGAGCTTGTAATCCATGTAGTCTTCGATGGTGTGGGCACTTCAGCAGATTACAACCTTCAAAGAAATGTGGGTCGAGCCAAAAGCTCGACGCGTCTCGTCGCGTAGTAGGCGAGGAGTGTCCGGCGGACGCGAGGCTCGATGGCGGCGGTATCCAAAGATGGAAGGGTGATCTCTCGCTGGGTGTAGATATCCATGAGATGCCATGGACTACCGGATTGGTGGATGAGGACGATCCAGTTGGCCTTCATGCCCGCCCAGTAGTGGTCGCGCATGAAGGGTAGGTGGACGGGTAGTGGTAGCATGTTGAGGGGCACCACGGCAACCTCCGTAGGATCGTCAAGTCGGTGTCTGGGCCACCTGCGAGGATCGGGCATCAGCAAGCAGGGTGTCTTGAAAAGAGCCGGCCGGTTGCAGACGAGTAGACGGTACAAAGACACCGAGCATGCGGCCAGACGGACGGTGCTGAGTAGGTCCATACGATTACAGATCTGCTCCAAGAGAACATCGGGGAGGGAATTCCAATCGCAGCTCTGCGTGTCAGTCGGTTCTGCCATTGGGGTTTTCGGTGCCTGCGAGCCAGCGGGGAAGTGGATTCGGGCGAAAGAAAGAAGCTTCTCCTCGTGTGGCCGAGCAGTGAGCGGGGGGATATGGTATGCGCGAGCTACCGAGGAAGATAGCGCGGGCGGGCGAGCAGTGAGCGGGGAAAAATGGTGTGCGGCCGACGATGGGGAAGAGAGGAGGAAGAAGAGTGGAAGACGGGGAAGAAAGTGCATTAAATCTCAATTCTACTACTACTACCAGGATATACCATCCTTCGGAGTGTAAATAGTTACACCGGTGACATGTGGGTCTACCACAAGAGGGCCCATATGTCAGTTAATGGAGGACAGAAGCGTGCTCTACTAGCAAACATGATGGCAGTACTGGGTAAGGCTGATTTAGTAACACCAACACGCTGGTTCAGCTTATTAATTAAGTGTCCCATCTGCTGCAGCGTGTATTGTCACTTCACTGCGAAGACTAGTTGAATAGTTCTCTCTATCCAAGATGGGGAATAATGGATCGCGAAGACTTCCTTTCTAGTACATTATCCCTATGCCTCTACGCTCACTTCACTCATTTTGCTCCGTACGTAGTCACTTGTTGAAATCTTTAGAAAGACAAATACTCCGTATTTGGGAACAGAGGGAGGATTTTACTCCGTATTTGGGAACATAGGGAGGGTTTTACTCCGTATTTGGGAACATAGGGAGTATCACCATATGGAGGGAACAGAGGAAGCTTGAAATATGAACATGTCAATGGGAGGGAGTAAGCCCCATGCATGCATGCATGCATGCAACATGCAACACTCACACGCACACATGCACGCACGCAACACTCACGCATCCATGCGTCACACGGCACACGACGCAACACACACGCTCACGCTCAAGTGCTCACCCTACTCCCTACGTCTGTGAAAGATCAGTACATTTAGAGATTTACACATTGACCAGGCATAATTAACGCCCAAAAGTTATGTGTGCATGCGACCGTTGAGAGAAGAAGATTAAATGAAGGTCGTTGCATGCTGTAATTAAGGATAGACATGTAGCCTATACCTAGAGCACAAGTTGGTGCATTAGTCAATCAATATCGATTTAGATTAAAGGCTAAATGCATTGGAAGTGTAGATGTACTACACTCTTTGTTTTTAGCTGATTTCTTTGCTCTGCCAACTGACAGGTGGGACACAGAAACCAGGTGACAATTTAACCAGTCAACAAAGTGCCACGTCGACTATGTGGCCGGTCAGTAGGGTGCAATACGGCGCTCTACGATGAGCTAGTGGTCGTATAATCACCGCAAAACTATATATAGTGACCGTAAAGAGCGTATTGTTACATACGTTGACCGCTAGTGTATTTTTCTCGTTTCAAATTAAGCCATATTAACTGGAAAGGACGCAGTATGTACTAGTACTGCTTTGATGTGTCCCATCAACTTGCCGAACGAGGAGAAGCTTGCTTACTACGCCTCTCCCTCGCCCACGCGCGCGGTGGCTCGCATGACGAGGAGAGGGTTTTTGACTACAGCGTGCCCTCTCCCTCTCCCTCTCCCTCACCCTCGCCCTTGCCCTCGTGGTGGACGTGCAGCAGTTCAATCGGTGTCAGATTGCCAGAAGCATAATGTGTACTGTAGTATCATCATTATTGGACATTCCGAAGAGGCGAAGAGCCAAGTGCAAGGTTCACACGAGTACGAACTGTTGAACCTCCCGAAGAGGCAAAGAGCCAAGCGCAAGGTTTTATAGGAGTTGTCGTCCTAGTAGGAGCGTACTACAACTATAGTGAACGATGCTATTGTATGATGTTGCCTCGTCACGTATATCCAAAGTTGTGCCACCTTTTTTTCTCAAAGAGCGTGTTGGAGCCCGTGCAACAACTACACAAGTTGCACGTACACATAACACATTTACTAGTAATAAATTCTAAAGGAAAATGCCAAGATGCCACACAAGTTCATCTCCAATTCATGTGATAAATTTGTGCACGACTAGTTTACATATATTCACAGCGCTACCATTCACAATTTACCGTACTCCACTTACACGTTATAGATGGGCTACATGTCCTCCTCCAGGTTCCAGTCCCACGTGTTCTTCATGGATGGCACGATCCGTAGCGGTGGGTGCTGCCTCTTTATCTTGCATTGGTTTTCCCCGAAGAGGAGAGGATGATGCAGCAGAGTAGCGTAAGTATTTCCCTCAGTTTTTGAGAACCAAGGTATCAATCCAGTAGGAGGCCACGCTCAAGTCCCTCGTACCTGCACAAAATGATAACTACTCGCAACCAACGTGATTAGGGGTTGTCAATCCCTTCATGGTCACTTACGAGAGTGAGATCTGATAGATAATATTTTTGGTATTTTTGGTATAAATATGCAAAGTGAAAAGTAAAAGGCAAAGTAAAAAAGCAAGGCAAAAGTAAAGTGATGGAGATTGATATGATGAGAATAGACCCGGGGGACATAGGTTTCACTAGTGGCTTCTCTCAAGAGCATAAGTATTCTACGGTGGGTGAACAAATTATTGTTGAGCAATTGACAGAACTGAGCATAGTTATGAGAATATCTAGGCATGATCATGTATATAGGCATCTACTACTATTACTCCACTCATCGACCGCTATCCAGCATGCATCTAGAGTATTAAGTTAAAAACAGAGTAACGCTTTAAGCAAGATGACATGATGTAGAGAGATAAATTCATGCAATATGAAATAAACCCCATATTTTTATCCTCGATGGCAACGACACAATACGTGCCTTGCTGCCCCTTCTGTCACTGAGAAAGGACACCGCAAGATCGAACCCAAAGCTAAGCACTTCTCCCATGGCAAGAACTACCAATCTAGTTGGCCAAACCAAATGGATAATTCGAAGAGACTTGCAAAGATAACCAATCATACATAAAAGAATTCAGAGAAGATTCATATTATTCATAGATAGACTTGATCATAAACCCACAATTCATCAGTCTCTCACACCGCAAAAAGAAGATTACATCGAATAGATCTCCATGAGAGAGGGGGAGAACAGTGTATTGAGATATAAAAAGAGAGAAGAAGCCATCTAGCTACTAACTATGGACCCGAAGGTCTGAGGTAAACTACTCACACTTCATCGGAGAGGCTATGATGATGTAGAAGCCCTCCTTGATAACGGCCCTCTCCGGCGGAGCTCCGGAACAGGCCCCAAGATGGGATCTCGTGGATACAGAAAGTTGCGGCGATGGAATTAGGTTTTTGGCTCCGTATCTATTCGTTTGGGGTACGTGGATATATATAGGAGGAAGAAGTACGTCGGTGGAGCTTCGGTGGGCCCATGAGGGTGGGGGCGCGCCTGGGGGTGTAGGGCGCGCCCCCTACCTCGTGCCCACCTCGAAGCTTCCTTGGCGTAGGGTCCAAGTCTCCTGGGTCATATTCGGAAGAAAATCACGTTCGAGAAAGGTTTATTCCGTTTGGACTCCGTTTGATATTCCGCTTTCTTGAAACACGAAATAGGCAAAAACAGCAATTACGGGCTGGGCCTCCGGTTAATAGGTTAGTCCCAAAATAATATAAAAGTGGAAAATAAAGCCCAATATAGTCCAAAACAGTAGATAATATAGCATGGAGCAATCAAAAATTATACATACGTTGGAGACGTATCAGTGGGCAACGGGAGTTATTGTCGCAGCTTTCTAGTCCGGTTCCACACGATGGAGACTCATCCAAGCTGAAGCGGCATAAATCAGGGATAGCATGTCCCAGCATGTCGTTCATCCGGCGGTGCGCACGGAAGACACAACCATGCTTCATGAACGGCAGGCCTTCCGTGTCGAGCACGGAAGGTGGCATCTGCTTCACAATGGGGTAGCTGTCCCCAATGAAAAGCGGGTACTCTCCAAGAGTGTTCCTCGGCACCCATGTAGCATCACGGGGGCCGAACTCGGTGCCGTTCATCTGGTACACGCGGCATCTCAGATCTGGACACATGGCGACATACATAGTCAAGGTCCATGCTTAATAATGTTGTGCTCAAATATGGCGGTCGATGTCTTGTGCTGCAAATAGTACTACTCCGGTATAGAGGAAGTAAAATAACGGCTTATTATATATAGCCCTTTATTGGCTACATGGATGAGATAGTAAGACATGGAAAAACAAAAATGGTGGCAGCTAGTCGGTTCAAGTCTTCAAGGGCCTAGCTAGCTATACGCGTCCTCCAAGGTAAAAGGTACTCTTACTAGTACGTAAGTAGAGTACTAGTACAACGATGAAAGAGAAGGCGAGAGGGTTAAAAAATGGAATACCTGGGTAGATGGTGACAGTCCGATCGTGGTAGATTGTGTGACCATGTTGCACATCAGTGGTACCATGGGGAACGACTGCTAAGATAGTTGATCCCAATATGCCAAAGTCAGCTACAAGGTTCCAGGTTAGACCGAATCGCGGATGCAAATGTACATCCAGGATCAGAGGTCTTATTTTGATCGCGGGATGACTGGTCCCTGCAAAATAATGGAGTGTCGTTAGGGCTGCAAATGATGGTTTGTGCATTCCGTTTGTAATCTCCCGTACTGTAGGATGGCAACTAGATGAAACAAGTCCCCTGGCTTGTCACCGCGAAGATGCGACCTAGATGGCGCACGACGTCTTTGAACGTGTAGGGGTACAAATCTGCCGCCTCCAACATGCGCCAGCCTCTGTCGTTACTGCCTCTTGCATTGATGGCAATCCTTATCTCAAACACTGCGATGAGATAGTAATCGTTGTAGCCGCTTCGCTTTGTCGGCGGGTCCGCAATTGCTATCTTCTTCAATCTCATGTAGGCATCATCATACGTATTCAAGCCCAGCCAGTCCGGAAGGCCGATCCCAATGGTGGAGAAGGGGTCTACCGGAACGTCCGCACTGCTGTGGATGTTGTGCAAAATGATGGTGGTATTAGGCCGGAGGTATGCAAGCCAATCTTCGTTGGCACCGACCCAGACCTATATATAAGACAGTGGTAGCGGAGAAATTACAGGATGGAAATGGAATAACTAAGTACTACATGATCAAACTCCATTACTGACCTGCTCATCGGACAAAATCCGACTACCTCTCAACGTCGGCAACTTTAGCGGAGTCAACGTGCAACCATGGCTGTGGGAGCGGTGGACTGTTCGAAGGATTGTCCCATAGAAGAACCTTCTCCTCGAGGACGCATGGAAGACGAACAAGCATGGCCTTTTCCCAAGCCATTTTAAGCACCGTCTTGAAATAATTGGTGCAGGAAGCACCGAGTCTTGCGGCGGTGAGGACGTCGGAGCGGTGTGCGATTTCTCCCAGAGGATCATCGTTCAAGGTCTCCCAGCCCCGACGAGGAGGAGAACCGCCTGGCGAATCCATGGGAGCAGCGACGAACTGCCTTCTCTTCGGGGGGAGGGGAACTGGCGAGGAGGAGATAAGAGCGTAGTAACCGCAGGGCCTCGTCCCTTCCAACTGTAGATTGTTCCTTCCAACTGTAGCGAAGGGGTGAGGCTATTATTTACTACTAGTACTAGCATTATGGGACGTTACGGGATTGCATATACTGTAAATAATAGCACTAGTAAGAATTTTTTTGCACTAGCTAGTAGTTTTTGGCGTGGATTAAGAAATTTTGGGTATGTTTTTGCTATTTTTTGTACACGCCAACTAGTGTGAAAAAATGTGTTACATTATGTGACGGAGGAGTATGTACTCGTACTGTAGCAGTACTAGTACTACTTTCTCAACTAGTAGTGCGTGGGTACTACTAGTGCTATGTACTGTACTTCTAGTATAGTGCACCAGTTTTGAACTCTTGAATCTTAGGGCCAAGCAGCTACAGTTGGAAGTGGAGGGTACTACTGTTCTCTAGAACCATTGATGTACTATCAATGCAGGGAAAGTACACCTGCGTAGTGGCCTAGTGGGTACTCTCGGTGCTCTATTCAGCCGCTCCTCTCACGTAGCTGGCCTACTCAGCCGCTCCTCTCACGCACACACTAGCAGCTTGTTTATCAATGACAGTAATCATGCAAGGCGTAACATTTGAGTTATTTGATACAGCCAGACTAGGCTTTTCGCTTCCATTTGTGGAGGTGTAATGGATCTCGTCGAACTTTGTTAGTAGTTCCTTCTTTATGAATGAGATGAAGCAAAGCTTTTTCCTCCTTTAAAAAAACACGTCAAGAGGAATTTCTTTTATAGTAGAGCCGATAATGGAGTGAAGTCCATGCCCAACGCCACAAGCCTCTGAGTAGTAGTAGAGCACTTCACGTACAGAGCCATATTGCACAGTTCCCAATGCCCCGCTAGGCTTTTCCGGCTCCTCGGGCTTAATTGGGAGGCACTAGTTTAAATATGCTACTAGCTGATGAGGAAGCTGCAAGCAAGGTGCGGCTAGGGCGAGCACGCGAGCCACGAGATGCTGGGAAGGAAAACCCGTTCACGTGGCTAGGCTATCCAGTGCACCTAGATTGTGGTGCCGCACTTCCGTTTGACTTCAAAACTCAAAATACCCGTGTAAAATATTGGCTCGCAGCGAAGTTACTATTAAAAAAAAGGCCATCGTGCGTTCAGCCGGGATCGAACCCACAAAACGAGGTATACACTCCCGCGACCACTAGTAGTACTCGTAGGAGTACAACGCAACCTAGAATCGCCTTTTGTCGCTAGTAGTACATTGTTCCTTACAAGAAATCCCTAATAATGCAAGAAACCACTAATAATGCCGAGAAACTACTACCACTTGTATACGTGGCAGACTTAAGATAAGACTACCTTATCAACCATTGTACATGCTCTTACCAACCAGCCCTACCAAGAAACGACTACTCTACAAAGTGTCGTTATAGGCACGTTTCAACCCATGGCCCTGTTTGGATACATTTGTTGTCAATCTAACCCTGCCATCCAAACACCACTTTGGTTAGAGTTAGTTCAGGGTTAGAATCTAACCTCTAACTTAGAGTATCCAAACAGGACCCGTGTCGCCCATTAAGTCAACGCCTTCTATTCGACCGGGCGTTATGATTTGAGGGACCTACATGTCAGTCTGCACAAAAATCCCCGAGTGACCTCGTACCTCCGGCCTGTCCACCTAGTCATCCTCGGCCATGGGACGTAGCTACCGTCGCCGGCAGAAGGCGAGGTCAAAACCGCCGGCGGTGCGGAGCCCATCTTGCGGAAGCCCGGATGCCAGCTCCGTCCGGGGCTCATGACGCTAGCTAGCCAAGATAGCTCCGCCCGGATGCTTATGCGCAAGGTTTGCTAGCTAGATTGGCACGGGCGGGCGGCTTGCTTTCGCAGGCTGCGTGCTAAGGCCAGCCATCTGGCTCGGCGAAGGCCAGCGCGGCTTGCTCGCTTCGTGAGTCACGCCGGGCCAGCTCGCCAACCTGCGGAGGCCAGCTGGGCGTTCGCCTGTCCGGCGGAGTGGCGGCCAACTCGCTCATCACCGGGCGCCACCGACGAACACGCATCCGACTGCTTTGAAGTAATGTTCAGGAAAAATAATGATTTGAGGGGAATAATAGGATAGAAGGTCGATGTGGGTCCCTCGTGTCAACGGTCAAACAAAATGTGTTGGTTTAAGCTGCCTCACAAGACGGACGTGGGCCAACCTGTCATAAATGGGTTTAAACTAACCTAATAGGTAGGTAGTAGTTTTTGGCGTGTATTAAGAAATTTTGGGTATGTTTTTGCTATTTTATGTACAATAGATTCTTCCTAGGGCTGGTTGAAAGTGGTTGTTTTTTGTTAAATACTCTACATATTGTAAGTAGGAGTGAAAGTTAAGCTTTGGAACCCGATAAGCAAGGCTAGTTACATAGTGCATATGTGTACATGATTGAAAGTAAATATCAACCATGAGTGACTAATATCTTGATGGAAAACTCAAAACTATGGAATACTATGGAAAAAATTTGCATGGTTGTAAATACTAGCAATGTTCATGTGCGTTGCAACGAATCATAATTAGAATAATACTTATTCACAAACTTGATACAAAACAGTCTAGTTTTGATATACATATATCACTCTCGTTCTGTTTTGGTGAGGTCAGGGTGGGATGTGGTTGGTTTTAAGATACTAATTATGGGTTTTTCTGCAAATTGGTAGACAAGTGGGATGTTTGTGAGAAAAGGCAACAACTTACCTCACAGTCATTAGATGTAGATCTAATGGTCACAAACGACGGATGGCAGACACACCATCATCACCAACTTAGTCTTCTGTAGGAGTACTAGCAAGATCCGTGCATTGCACGGAACATCAAGATGCATTTTTTTTATAAAAACACGCATTGTGATTGACCCATGCGGGAGTAATCCCATGTGTAAAAACTAATGATATCTCGAGAAGTAGGAGATAAGGTGAAGAGGAGTGGGGCGTGGTGGTGATCGGTGGTCGGACTGAGCGGAGGCATGGGGATTTGATACGTCTCCAACGTATCTATAATTTTTGATTGTTCCATGATATATTATATTCTGTTTTGGACATTAATGGGCTTTATTATACACTTTTATACTATTTTTGGGAAACACCTATTAACCGGAGGCCCAGCCTAGAATTGCTATTTTTTGCCTATTTCAGAGTTCCACAGAAAAAGAATATCAAACGGAGTCCAAATGGAATGAAACCTTCGGGAACGTGATTTTTGGAACGAACGTGATCCAGAGGACTTGGACCCTACGTCAAGAAAGCTACCAGGAAGGCACGAGGTAGGGGGGCGCGCCTACCCCCCCAGGGCGCGCCCTCCACCCTCGTGGGCCCCACGTTGCTCCACCGACGTACTTCTTCCTCCTATATATACCTACGTACCCCCAAACTACCAGATACGGAGCCAAAAACCTAATTCCACCGCCGCAACCTTCTGTCCCCGTGAGATCCCATCTTGGGGCCTTTTCCGGAGCTCCGCCTGAGGGGGCATCGATCACGGAGGGCTTCTACATCAACACCATAGCCTCTCCGATGATGTGTGAGTAGTTTACCTCAGACCTTCGGGTCCATAGTTATTAGCTAGATGGCTTCTTCTCTCTTTTTGGATCTCAATACAATGTTCTCCCCCTCTCTTGTGGAGATCTTTTCGATGTAATCTTCTTTTGCGGTGTGTTTGTTGAGACCGATGAATTATGGGTTTATGATCAAGTTTATCTATGAACAATATTTGAATCTTCTCTGAATTCTTTTATGTATGATTGGTTATCTTTTCAAGTCTCTTAGAATTATCAGTTTGGTTTGGTCTACTAGATTGGTCTTTCTTGCAATAGGAGAAGTGCTTAGCTTTGGGTTCAATCTTGCGGTGTCCTTTCCCAGTGACAGTAGGGGCAGCAAGGCACATATTGTATTGTTGCCATCGAGGATAACAAGATGGGGTTTATATCATATTGCATGAGTTTATCCCTCCACATCATGTCATCTTACTTAAAGCGTTACTCTGTTCTTATGAACTTAATACTCTAGATGCATCTTTGGATAGCGGTCGATGTGTGGAGTAATAGTAGTAGATGCAGGAGTCGGTCTACTTGTCTCGGACGTGATGCCTATATACATGATCATACCTAGATATTCTCATAACTATGCTCAATTCTGTCAATTGCTCAATAGTAATTTGTTCACCCACCGTAATACTTATGCTCATGAGAGAAGCCACTAGTGAAACCTATGGCCCCAGGGTCTATTTTCCATCATATTATCCTTCCAACACTTAGCTATTTTTATTGCCTTTTATTTTACTTTGCATTTTTATCATAAAAATACCAAAAATATTATCTTATCATATATATCAGATCTCACTCTCGTAAGTGACCGTGAAGGGATTGACAACCCCTTTATTGCGTTGGTTGCGAGGATTTATTTGTTTGTGTAGGTGCGAGGGACTTGTGCATGGCCTCCTACTGGATTGATACCTTGGTTCTCAAAAACGGAGGGAAATACTTACGCTACTTTTCTGCATCACCCTTTCCTCTTCAAGGGAAAATCAACGCAGTGCTGAAGAGGTAGCAAGAAGGATTTCTGGCGCCGTTGCCGGGGAGATACGCGCAAGTCAAGTCAAGATTTGATTTCCCATCAACGAGCCATTTCTAGCGCCGTTGCCGGGAAGTCTACGCAAAAAGTCAACATACCAAGTACCCATCACAAACCCTTATCTCCCACATTACATTATTTGCTATTTGCCTCTCGTTTTCCTCTCCCCCACTTCACCCTTGCCATTTTATTCACCCTCTCTTTTCCATTCGCCTCTTTTTTTCGCTTGCTTCTTGTTTGCTCGTGTGTTGGATTCCTTGTTTGTCACGATGGCTCAAGATAATACCAAATTGTGTGATTTCACCAATACCAGCAACAATGATTTCCTTAGCACTCCGATTGCTCCTCTTACCGATACTGACTCTTGTGAAATTAATGCTGCTTTGTTGAATCTTGTCATGAAAGATCAATTCGCCGGCCTTCCTAGTGAAGATGCTGCTACCCATCTAAATAGCTTCGTTGATTTATGTGATATGCAAAAGAAGAAATATGTAGACAATGATATTTTTAAATTGAAGCTATTTCCTTTTTCGCTTAGAGATAGTGCTAAAGCTTGGTTTTCATCTTTGCCTAAAAATAGTATTGATTCTTGGAATAAGTGCAAGGATGCTTTTATCTCTAAGTATTTTCCTCCCGCTAAAACAATCTCTCTTAGAAACAATATTATGAATTTCAAGCAACTTGATCTTGAACATGTTGCACAAGCTTGGGAGAGGATGAAATTAATGATACGAAATTGCCCTACACATGGCTTGAATTTGTAGATGATTATACAAAAAATTTATGCCGGATTGAATTTTGCTTCTAGAAATCTTTTAGATTCGGACGCGGGAGGCACTTTTATGGAAATCACTTTAGGAGAAGCTACTAAATTCCTAGATAATATTATGGTTAATTATTCTCAATGGCACACTGAAAGATCTACTAATAAAAAAGTGCATGCGATAGAAGAAATTAATGTTTTGAGTGGAAAGATGGATGAACTTATGAAATTATTTGCTAATAAAAGTGCCTCTTCTGATCCTAATGATATGCCTTTGTCAACTTTGATTGAGAATAACAATGAATCTATGGATGTGAATTTTGTTGGTAGGAATAATTTTGGTAACAACGCGTATAGAGGAAACTTTAATCCTAGGCCATACCCTAGTAATTCCTCTAATAATTATGGTAATTCCTACAACAATTCTTATGGAAATTTTAATAAGATGCCTTCTGAATTTAAGACTAGTGTTAAAGAATTTATGAATTCCCAAAAGAATTTCAATACTTTGCTTGAGGAAAAATTGCTTAAAGTTGATGAATTGGCTAGGAACGTTGATAGAATTTCTCTTGATGTTGATTCTTTGAAACTTAGATCTATTCCTCCTAAGCATGATATCAATGAGTCTCTCAAATTCATGAGAATTTCCATTGATGAGTGCAAAGAAAGAACCGCTAGGATGCGTGCTAAGAAAGATTGCTTTGTGAAAGCGTGTTCTTCTAATTTCTATGAAAATAAAGATTGTCGGTGTACTAGAGTAGGGGTACCCTAGTATCCCGTACTCGTGCACGGACAGTTGCAGCACCCCGCGGCAAGGTTTGCCTCGTCACCGCCAATATCCTCCGTGGCTCCTTTGGAGCCATTCAAGAACAAAGTATTTGATTGAGAAGACAAGGCCCCGACAAGAGGAGCTTGTAGGAAGGCCACCTGGGCATACGGAAGACAAGGCCCGGCAAGAGGAGCTTGCCGGGAAGGCTCAGAGCGCGACAAGCCTCCGGCGCGACAAGGATTCGCCGCCAAGGCGCTTGCCGCTGCATGCAACTTCTCTCGCCTCCGCTCCAGCTCATCCAAATGACGTGTCGCCATGGGACCGCTCCATGCATCGCGTGTCGGCGGGCCGTGCAGCCAGCAGAGAGCAGCGATAAGCGATGCCGACAAGCTTGCCATCGTGGCGAAGCGGGCGCACTGACGGTCTCTGTAATTGCTTTGGGCGGCACCGACGGGCATTTATTGCTTTTGTCCCTTGCCGCCGTGGTTAGGTATTTTAATCGCATAATCGCTCGAGTAGGTGTACCAACTCCTGTTTTTACATTTGTACCCCCGCCTATGTTGCCACCTGTCGGAGACCCCTTGAGCATATAAAAGGAGGCCCATGCGCAACGTAGAAAGGGTTCGGTTAGTTCGGTTCATTCGACTCACCAGAGACCAGAGACACTCACGCTAGGTTTTGTAGCTCGCATTGCTCCCTAGCAAGAACACAATACATCAAACAAGCAGCAGAGGAGTTTTATCTCTCGGAGAGCTCCGAAGCTGGGTAAACTGCTCGTGTGCCTCGCCTCGATCCGCTCTTCGTGCGATCTCCGCCCCCCTCCGAACCACAAGGGACCTGGTCCGCCGGCCCCATAGGTGTCCGTGGGTACAATCAGCCTCCCCGACATCTTTGGCGCGCCAGGTAGGGGGCGTCGAGGCCGTGTGAATCTGATCCGGCGTTCACACGAGCAGCGTCATCAACATCTTCCTCAACATGCCGCCGAAGAAGAAGGCTTCGGCGGCAGCAGAGCCGTCCGCGTCGTACCCACCCTCACCACAACAAATGGGTGGTGGGGCAGACGCCGGCGGAGGAACGGGCGCCGACGAAGGTGTTCGCGACGTTGCCATGTCCAAGGACAAGGCCCCGCAAACCTCGGCGTCCGCGCATCCCCCGCGCCCATCTCAGTTGACGGGACCAATAACGCCATGGCGTTCACAACGCCATACATTCGTTGGATCGAGACCCTCAAGACCAACATGCGCGCCAACATGCCGGCACGAGTGAGATACGGTCGCCGGACGGGTGCTGCTCCTTCTAACGTAGTTAGAAGTCCGAGCGTGTCCCGCCTCGCACCGCTTCTCCAATGCCACCCACTACTCCAGCGAAGCTCTGGCGAGAGCTCAGCTGCTCCTCGACTACCCTCCAACGGCCGACAAGGTCGACGTAGTGGAGGGCCACTATCGAGCCTCATCGGCTTTGCTAACGGCGACGCCCGCGGCAACTAACGCCATCATTGCCGCGGGCGAGACGACAAGGCACGAGCCGGTGGCGACGAGACTGTCGGAGGTGCAACCACCGTGCACTCCCCGCCAAGAAGGCCAAGATCGCCGACTCACCGGATCCACCTCGACAGCGACTCCACTGCGTCGTCGGATCCGCGAAGTTCGCCGCGATCAGCGCCAAGTTCTTCATGAGCGACAACAAGAGGACGCCGAACTTCGCATCGAGCGCCGAAGAGAAGCGCGACGTCAGTCCGACAAGCGCGCTGGGCCTTCTGTTGACATGCGCGCGTCGGAGGAGCCAAGCGACTTGCCGTACGCGGTAGGTTGCCCTGCGTTCACTCGTGATCTGCGGCAAGTCCAGTGGCCCAGCCAGAAAAACTTCAAACCAGACGTGCCGGAGAAGTATGATGGCAGGACGCATCCGTCGGAGTTCCTTAGCATCTACACCATCGTGGTGCAGGCTGCGGGGGGACGGGACGACAAGATCCTCGCCAACTACTTCCCGCCGTGCTCAAGCCCAACGCCGATCTTGGCTCATGCACTTGCCGGACAGCTCCATATCCTCTTGGCAGATCTGCGCCATCGCTTTGTTAGGCGCCTTCACAGTGGCCACAAACCTCATGGCCAAGAGAGTGACCTTCACTTGCTCGCCCGAAGGAAGGAGAGTCCTCGCGCAAGTTCATTCAGAGATTCAGCCGTGTGCACTACAACATCCCGTGACGCCCACCGCCGCGGTGATCGCTGCGTTCCACTGTAATGTGCGGAACCGCAGGATGAGGGAGGAGATGGCGATGTGCAAAGTCAAGGACGTCGATGAGCTGTACGCCTTGGCCGACAAAGTGTGCACGACCGAGGAAGGGCGGAGACTCCTGTGGAGAGAATGCGGAAGCAGGATCTCGACAAGGAGGACACCGCCCAAGAAAGAAGGGCCGCGGCGAGGCAACAGGAAGAAGAAAGGTAGGGAAGTGCTAGCTGTTGAGCAGTCCGGCAACAGAGGTGGCGACAAGAACGCCAAGGCTGGTGGCTCCGGCAAGGAGGTTGCCGCTGACGCCAACCACCAGTCGGTGGCGGCCGCCGACAAGCAGGACAGCTCCGGCAAGCAGTACTGCAAGATTCACCGCACCAAGGGCCACGACCTCCAGAGCTGCAAGAAGGTCGAGCAGCTTGTCGAACAGCAGAGAGCTGAGTACGAGCGGTGCGACAAGGAGAAGGCCCAGGAAGGTGCTGGGGGAGCAAGCAAGAAACGTCCCGGCCGGGGAGGACGCCGCGGCAAGGCCAAGCAGCGGCAAGGAGATAGACCTCCCCGCCGCTACAAGGATGAAGATGATGACGACGACGAAGATATGGAAGACGACGCGCCGATGAGCAGGGAGTTTCAGAAAGCCACAGAGGTCCTTCTGCGTTGACGGAGGTGCTTCTCGCATACCTCCCACCGCCAACTCAAGCAATGGATGCGGGAGGTCAATGCAATGAGCCATCCGTAGAGTCACGCAAACCTACGAAGTGGTCCAAAGACGCCTATCATTTTTTATATTGAGGACCACCCTGATCGCATAAGCTGCGGTCGGGTGCTTGCCGATGTTGGTCTCACCAACCATCCGCAACCTCAAGGTCACCAAAATGCTAGTTGACGGCGGGGCCGGCTTGAATCTGATCTCCTCCGCGGTGCTCCAGAAGCTTCAAATCCCTGACAGCGAGCTCGAAGAGACCGGCACTTTCCAAGGAATCAATCCGGGAAGGAGCAAGCCGAAGGGGAAGATTACGTTGCCGGTAACATTTGGCAGCGAGCTGAACTTTAGGACTGAGAGGGTCACATTCGACGTTGCCGATTTCCCGTTGCCGTACAATGGGATACTTGGTCGTCCAAAGACTCGCCAAGTTCATGGCGGCCTCTCACTACGCCTACAACTTACTCAAGATGCCAGGCCCGATAAGCGCCATCTCTGTCCATGGCGACAAGAAGGATGTCCTTATCTGTGCCGACAAGATCTCTTGGGATGCAGCAGCCACGACTGCATCGCCAAACACTTGCCGCCGAAGCTCCCGGGGAAGAAGACGAAGTCCAAGTCCGCAAGGGCTCGATGCTCACTCCGGCAAGCGCACCTCTTCGAGTGCTGCGCTACCGTCGAGGACGCACCATTGAGCTCCACCGGCAAGTGCAAGAATATGGTGGCTCCGCCAAAGACCAAGAAGGTGCCCGCCAAGGAGGACGGCACTGGTGGTACCTTTACTATCAGTGCCTCTCTCGACCATAAATAGGAAGGCGCGTTGCTTTCCGAGGGCGAATCGTCGACGTGTTTGCATGGCAACCGCCGACATCCCCGGTGTTCCTGTGGAAGTGATTGAGCACCGCCGCCGCTTGTCCTCATGCGCGGCCCTACAAGCAAAAAGTCAGGAAGCAAGCAGTGGAGCGCCAAGAATTCATAGCCGAAGAGATCAAGAAACTGGAAGCAGCAGGCCTTGTCAGAGGAGTGCTCCATCCAACGTGGTTGGCCAATCCTGTAGTCGTGCGCAAAGCAAACGGAAAATGGAGACTTTGTATTGACTTGGATGTTAATAAAGCTTGTCCCAAAGATCCATTTCCCTTGCCGCGCATCGACCAGATTGTCGACTCCACGGCTGGATGTGATTTGCTTTCGTTTCTTGATGCATACTCAGGATACCATCAGATCTTCATGGCTGAAGAAGATGAAGAGAAGACCGCATTCATTACACCATGTGGCACATTCTGTTTCATACGGATGCCTTTCGGTTTGAAGAATGCTGGTTCAACATTTGCAAGGGTAGTCCATGACGCTTTTGAGCCGCAAATGCACTGAAATGTAGAAGCCTACATGGATGACATAGTGGTCAAAAGCAAGGACAAAGCAACTCTGGTTCAAGATTTGACGAGACCTTTGCAAATCTGCGCAAGATCAACCTCAAGCTCAACCCCGAGAAGTGCGTGTTTGGAGTCCCTTCCGCAAGCTTCTCGGGTTCTTCGTGGTCTCAGCGAGGGATTGAAGCTAATCCCGACAAGATCAAGGCCATTGAGCAGATTGAAGCACCAAAGCGCCAAGGATGTCACGAAGACTTGCCGGTATGCGTGGCTACTCTCAAAGAAGTTTATTTCTAGGTTCTGCTGAGCGCCTACGCCATTTTTCAAGATTTTGAAAAAGGCAGGTCCAATGAAATGGACTCCCGAAGCGGAGGCTGCGCTGCAGGACTTGAAGAGATACTTGTCCTTCACTCCAACACTTGTCGCACCTAGGCCACAAGAGAAGTTGCTGCTATATATAGCGGCAACCAATCAAGTGGTTAGTGCTGCGTTAGTAGCGGAGAGGGAGGCGGATGACGAGCCAGCAACCACGGCAAGCACATCCAAATGACAAGCGTGGAGCTTCACGACAAGCTCGGTCCGCATAAGGACGAATCCACGCAGACACGTGACCAGATGCAGAAAAGGATGGTGCAGCGCCCAGTTTACTTTGTCAGTTCCCTCCTGCAGGGAGCTAGGTCGAGGTACTCTGGTGTGTAGAAATTGCTTTTCGGCCTCCTCATGGCCTCGAGAAAGCTGCGCCATTACTTCCAAGAACATGAGATCACAGTTGTCACTCGCTTTCCGCTGAAGAGGATACTGCAGAATCCAGAAGCGACAGGCAGGATTGTCGAGTGGGCACTGGAGCTATCAAGCTTTGGTCTTAAGTTTGAAAGCACATCAACTATCCAAAGCAGAGCCTTGGCAGAATTCATAGCAGAATGGACGCCAACGCCAGATGAAGAGATTCGTGAGACGCAGCATTCCCGCCAAAGAAGCAAGCAAAGAGTGGCTGATGTACTTTGATGGTGCCTTCGCTGCAAGGCACCGGTGCCGGCGTGCTGCTTATCGCACCCACCGGAGAGCACCTCAAGTACGTCGTCCAGATGCACTTTCCCAAGGAGCAAGCGACAAACAATACTGCAGAGTATGAAGGTTTGCTTGCCGGTCTCAGGATCGCCGTGGACCTTGGGATCAAAAAGCTTATTGTCAGGGGAGACTCACAACTCGTCATCCGCCAAGTCAACAAAGATTATCAGAGTCCGTTGATGGAAGCCTACGTCGATGAAGTGAGGAAGCTAGAAGAGCACTTTGACGGCCTGCAAATGGAACATGTTCCAAGAGCTCGTAATGATATTGCCGACGGCTGTCAAAAGCGCCGCGCTAAGTTACCTGTGGAACCAGGGGATTTTCGTGCTCAAGCTGACTCAACCAACCATAACACCATCAACTGGGCAAAGCAAGAAGAGGAAGTTGGCCTCTGGTGACTACTTTCCCGGCTGAGCTTCCCAAAGCCGTCGTTGTAAAGGTCCCCAAGATCAACACCAACAAAGGTCTTGAGGAGCGATGCTCCGACAGACCCTGTGGTTTGTTTCCTTGAAGCAGACGCCCCGACAAGTCTTGCTCCGGCAAGCTTGTCGGGAGCATCAAGCTCCGCAGGCCGCAGGTTCTTGCCGTGGAAGCTGATGTTCCCGCAGCAGCAGATGTGCCTTTAGTCCTTGTTGTCGAGCCGCAAGCTCCAAAGCATGGGCGTAGAAGATTGTCCATTTCCTTCAGACGTGAGAACTTCCCAAGAGCAAGAAGAAGCGGAAAGAGTAGCCCGGCAGTCAAGTATGTACCGGTTTGTCGACAAGATACTGCATGTAAGAAGACTCAACGGTGTGAAATTGAAGTGTATTCCTGTGGAAGATGGATGTAAGCTGTTGGCGAGAGATACATGGAGGCATATGTGGTCACCACATTGGCAAGAAGAGCACTTGCCAAGCAAAGCTTTCCAAGAAGGTTTCTTCCGGCCGACAGCCCTCCAGATGCAACCGCACAAGTAACCAAGTGTGAAGCATGCCAGCCCATTCCAAACAGATACACTAGCCAGCTCAAGCTCTCCAGACAATCCCTTTATCCTCGCCATTTTCGTCCGGGGCTCGACATCCTCGGCCCCTTCCCCGAAGTTGTCAGGGCTTTGAGTACTTGTACGTCGCCATCGACAAGTTCACAAAGTGGCCGGAAGTGGAAGCAGTGAGGAAGGTGACGGCACGCCGATCAAGTTCTTCGTGTCAATTGTTTGCCGCTTGAATCCCTAACCAGATCATCACCGACAACGGCACACAATTCACGAAGTCGCACCTTCATGCATTACGCCCAAGACCTTGGCGCCAAGGTCTGCTTTTCTGTTGCTCACCCGAGAAGCAACGGTCAAGCGAGAGAGGAAAATGCTGAAGTGCCGCGCGGCTCAAGACCAGAACTTTCGGCTGTGCTGCACAAGTGCGGAAGAAAGCTGGATCGAGGAGCTGCCGGTGGTTCTTTGGTCGATCAGACGACGCCAAATCGAGCCACCGCCGGACACCCTTTGCTCTAGTCTATGGAGCAGAGGAAGTTCTCCCCTCGGAACTCGTATAAGGATCGCCTCGAGTGCTCGCTTATGATGAGCTTGAGCAAGAGCAGCTGCGACAAGATGACGCGCTGCTCCTTGAGGAGGATCGTCTTCAGGCCGCTGTGCGAGCCGCTCGCTACCAGCAAGCTTTGCGTCGCTACCATAGCCGCAAGGTTAGTGCCAGAAGTCTCGAGGAAGGCGACCTTGTTCTTCGGCGCATTCAGTCCGCCAAGAATTCAAACAAGTTGACGCCAAAGTGGGAAGGACCTTATCAGGTGAAACGAGTCACTAGGGCTCGGCGATGTCCGCTTTGAGACCGAAGATGGCATTCGGTGAGCAACTCCTCGAACATTGAGCATCTTCGTAAGTTTTACCCATAGGGCGCGGTTGTCGGAACCCGTTCGGCAACCACCTTTTGTACAAGTCTTGCCGCAGCTTGCATGTAATCCTTTGTACAAAGCCGGACGCAGACCCGTGCATCATCAAGAAAAGCTCATGTGTTGCGCACAACTTGTCAAATTCATGCTTTCATCATTTTATTGCATGTTTTGGCTAACACTTTGTGCGGCAACCACACCCGTAAGCAGAATCGAGCCGCTGGGCTCCATAACGTTATTTCCTCTTCTTTTTCTTTTCTCAAAGAAAGGGAGGCTCCCTCGCGCACAAGTTAACCAGGGGGGAAGGAGGAGATAATACTATGGACCTATGGACCAGGCACCGCTCGAGGAAGTTTCACCCCATCGGGAAGCAAGAGACAAAAAAGCTAAGTTGCCAAAGTTTGAGCAATCAATTTTTAAATTTTCAAGTTATCTTCCTCGAACGATAGTACTTTGTATGGAAAACCTGTGCGCAGGGGAACCAACTCGCCGGCTAGTCGCGCCCTTACTTTGTTTCGAGTCCGCTCAACAACTTAAGTGAGCTGCGGCTAGTCGCGACGAGGTTGCTTGTCGGAGGCGGCAATCGCCCGGCAGGCCTTGACGTTCCGCACTCAGCGCCATGCAAAAAGTGCCCGCACCGACAAGTCCCCCAAATGCGTAAGGCGTAAACGCATACAAAGGAAGGAATCAAGTAGAGGAAATAACATTGCATTGATCGCCTAAGATAGAGTATATTACAAAATAACTTGTCGCTGATCTAACAAAGTGTTCTAAACATGATCAGCAGCGACAAGGAAAGATAAAGTTGGCGGCCTAGTCTACGCGGGTCGCCCTCAATCCGCTTGATCTTGTTCACCTTGTCCACAATGGGTGCGACAAGGGCTTTGAGCTCCTCCACGTTGGCATCGGGCGGCGGGGGATCTGAGGACGCCGTTAAGGTTGAGGCCCGGATTGCGGAAGGCCACCTTGATCAACACCTTCTCGAGGGCTCCTGCACAGACCTGGCGTGATTCCTCGGCCAGCTGCTTTGGGACCTCTTCCCGGAGTCACCGGAGGCCCGTCGCCACGCCTTTGAAGAATAAGCTGAGCTTGGCGCTGGGTTGGAGATGCTCGTCGGAGGAGTATGCAAGGTCCGCCATCCCCAGCTCCATCAGCTCGTTGTGGATGGCGGCGGCGGTGTCCACAAGACCTTGATCCAGTGCTCCACGCTCTCCCTCAAGGTGTTCTCGACGGAGGCAGCATTCGCCAGCCAGCTCCTCTTGGCCTTGATCGCCTCCAACAAGCCCACCTCCCGCTCCGGGCGCCATCCAACGTCTGCGCCGAGTGGTCAGCTTCAGCTCAAGATCCGCCTTTGAATCCTTGGCGGCGCCGAGCTCCTTGGCCTGTCAACAGACGGCTCTGCAGCTCGCCAAGGGTGTAGGCGTCCTTCTCGCTCACGCTTGAGCACGGCAAGCTCTTCGCCGCTCTTCTTGAGGGTGGCCTCCAACTGTGCCACCTTCGCCTTTCACTCTTCCTTGGCGGCCTCGGCGGCTGCGGCAGCGTCCTTCACTTCTGAAGCGCCCGTTAAGCGACTCCTCGCAGCAAGGTCTTCTTCGTGGCTGTCCAGGTTGACCTTCGCTGCGCCCGGCTCGCTTTCCTGCTGGCGGCGAGCTTCTCGGCAACCAACCGCTGCTCCTCACTCGCGGCCTTCTCAAGGATGAAGGCCGTGCGCTCTTCTGCGAGTTGCCCCAAGCCCTTTCGCTACGCGGAGGGTTTCTTGGTTGGCGCCCGGAGCTCTTCGCACGCTTCTCCATGTCCGCTCCTGCCCTCGCGACAAGTGCCTCCCGGTCTCCAACTTGGCCTCGCTGAGCGGTAGAGAGACAGCAGCTTCTTCAAGAAATGCTCCTCCTCAGACTTCGCCGCTGTTGCTTGGCGCATCCACCAGCCAGCCAATGGGAGGCGCAGTAGCTCGCCGTCAAAGGTCTCCTCGACCGGGCGCCACTGAACTCGGTTCCTGTGGAGCTTGATGAAGACGCCTTCGCCGGCCTTCAGTAGGCGCCGGGCTGGGGCTCCTCGGAGCCCGCCACCGCAACAGCGGCGGGGGAGTCGGTTGTCGGTGTAGCGCTTGCTGCTCCTGCGGCCTCAGGGCCGTCAGTGCGATCGCCCGACCCCTCGCCGGCCTCTGCGTCGGCAGCCCCGGCGGCCTCCTCGCCAACAGGCTGCCGGCGACGGCCTCTTCTTCCACGACGACGACCTCTTCTTCCTCGACGGCGGCCTCGCGTCGGTGTTGCCATGCGTTTCCTCCGCCGGCGGCCTCGACCTCCATCGGCTCAAGGCCGACGAAGAAAGAGCGATCAGCGAGATGTTCAAAAGAGAAACAAAAGAAAGCAAGCCCAAGGGAGATTTTCGCGTAAGGGAATTACCTGCAACGGGATCCGCAGCCATGGCCTCGACCACTGGAGGGTCACTGGCGCTGTCCCTTGCCGGGGTAGCCTCCCTTGCCGGAGTGGCCTCCCTTGTCGGAGTGGCCTCCCTTGCCGGAGGTTCCTCCCTTGGCGGCGTAGTGGCAGCAGACAGGATCTCGGGGGCGGCTTTCGAGCCCTCCTGATGAGGCTGCTCTGCTCCTACACAAGCACATAGTCAGGTGTCAACGAAGAAGGAGCACCCCTGCACACCTAATAGTAAGAAGAAAACTGCACGCTTACTCTGGGGGCTGTGCTGGGGGCTGCTCAGAGGAAGGGTCGCCGGATCTGGCAAGGGAGTCTCGGACGCGTCCCCCGTCGCCACGGGAGAATCGTCCTCAACGACGACCGTCGGGATCTTGGCCCTCTTCGCCGCTCTCTGGGCCAGCGTCCTGAAAAGGAAAGAGTCGAGCAAGCAAATCAGATTCAAGATGAAGCAATAAAATTGAAGAAATACAAGTACAATCGCGAGAAGCTTACTCTTCGCCCTCCTCCTCGGAGCTGAGCGCAGAGAAGTCAAACTCCGGCTCGCCTCCGGTGCGACGAGGCGGAGGCGTGGGCTCTCTTGGCCGCTTGGCGGAGGCGTCGGCGGTGGCCTGAGAAGATTCCGCCCCAGTTGTCGCTGCAGTGTGGGGCGCTCCCGCGGCAACCTCGCTTGCCGCGGTGGAGCGCGTCGCCCGGTGCTGCTGCTGTGGGCCGGTCTGCCGCCCCGGCTCGTCTCCGGCCTTGCGGAGACGCCTCTTCGGCGGAGCCGGGGGCTCCGCTGGCGGCAAGTCGCTTGGCGGTGGGGAAGAAGCGCCCTCGGCGGGTCCGCTCGACCCGGCCTCGGGCTCGACAAGCTCGTCCTCGCCGGCAACCTCCCCTCGCTCGGCAAGGCTTGCCGCCTTCGCCGTGTCCGCCTCCTCCACTGTGAACCCGAAGGCTCCAGCGGCAGCGGCTGCTGCCGCCTCCTCCACCCTAGTGGCAATCCGCGCCATCTCCTGGTCGGTGGTGTCGCGGGTGAGCCTTTTCTGCTCGTCGGAGCGGATCGGCACTTCTTGCAAATCGTCAAAGAATTGCTGCACGACCTCGTCGGGGGGCTCCTGCCAGGTTGGGACGATCCCGTGGGAGTCGCACAACGGCATCATGGCGCGGATGCGGTCGAGCCGAAGTTGTTGCACAAAGGACGAACCCCGGCAACCTAAACCACTCAGGATGGTCGGGTCGTTCTTGAACAGCTCGAGCAAAGACCGAGTCCAGCTCCATGACGGTGAAGTTCCAGTTCAAGCCCGGGCGCAGCCTCATGATATCTGCCGCGTTTTGGAACTCCCAAGCAGGCCTCCTCCTTTCCTGCAAGGGAGCGATGCGGCGGCGAAGGAAGTCTGCGCCAACTGCTCCTACGGTCAACCCGGCAAGCCTGAGGCGCAGAATTCGGGTCACAGCTATCTTCAGCTTCGCATCCTCCAGCGCCAAGTTACTCCAATCTCTGCCACGCACTATTGGGGTTTGGCGCACGGCGGTGAAGGGCTGCGGTTCTCCTCACGACCCAGCACCAGTTGGCTCTCCACCTCCCACTTGTTGCGGAACTCTCCCTCTAGGTAGGCCTCTTTCTTGCCGATCCTAGAGACCCGTGCTATTCCTCCGCAAGTGGCTCTCCTCTCTCGACGCGGGGAACAAAGAAATGGCGGAAGAGTGCCACGTTCGGGTGGACTCCGACAAAGTTTTCGCACAAATGCGCGAAAACGGCCATGGTCAAGACGGCGTTGGGGGTGAAATCAAGGAGGCGGAGGCTAAACGTATTCATGATGTCGCAAAAGAACTCGGAAAAGGGCGGGCAAAGCCCGCAATAGAAGAAAAGGGCGAAAAAGGGGTACCCTGTTGGGGCCAAATCAGCGGTGGAGGCGGGGAGCACCCTCGTGCACGGATGCGCACGATTCTCCATCGACCAGAAGAGGTAGAAGACGTCTCGCAGCTCCCTTGCGCCGAGCTGCGGGGGGAAGATGGCTCGCTCCTTGCGCAACGCCGCGAGCCGCTGCGCCTCGGCCGACTTGACGCCCTTCTCCTTATCGGCTTTCAGAGCCATGGCGAGGGGGGCGGAGGAGGCCGACGGCGGTGAGTGTGCTTGTGGTGAAAGGGGGCGGGGCGCTGCTCTCTTCGCACCGGAGAAGAAGAGGGGAGCGGCGGTGGTTTTCTTGACAAGACAGCAATGGCAGGGGTGGTCGGCCTGCCTCTGTTTCCTCCACTTATAAAGGGGAGGAGGGGGCGACGTTCGCTTATACTAATAAAGAACCCCCACGACGACCGCGCCCACGATCTTCGCACGACGCCACGTCCGGTGCGTGTCGTTAGTGGGGATCGTGGTGGGTCCAGGCGAAGTTGCGACGTGGTCGAGGCCGCGTATGTCCGTGCAGTACGCTTTTGGGCCTGGCCCGACAAGCGCCGGCACTGCAGTACGGCCCAGCCCGGGAGCTCTGTCGGTGTACTAGAGTAGGGGTACCCTAGTATCCCGTGCTCGTGCCGCAGACGATTCTGCAGCACCAGCGGCAAGGTTTGCCTCACACCGCTAATATCCTCCGTGGCTCCTTTGGAGCCATTCAAGAACAAAGTATTTGATTGAGAAGACAAGGCCCCGACAAGAGGAGCTTGTCGGGAAGGCCACCTGTGCATACGGAAGACAAGGCCCGGCAAGAGGAGCTTGCCGGGAAGGCTCGAGCGCGACAAGCCTCGGGCGCGACAAGGATTCGACGCGGCAAGGCGCTTGCCGCGGCATGCAACTCTCTCCGTCTCCGCTCCAGCTCATCCAGCGACGTGTCGCCATGGGACCGTTCCATGTGCGTGTCGGCGGGCATGCAGCCAGCGGAGAGCAGCGATAAGCGGCGCTGACAAGCTTGCCATCGTGGCGGCGGAGGCGCACTGACGATCTCTGTTGCCTTTGTTTGGGCGGCACTAACGGGCATTTATTGCTTTTGTCCCTTGCCGTCGTGGTTAGGTATTTTGCATCGCATAATCGCTCGAGTAGGTGTACCAACTCCTGTTTTTACATTTGTACACCCGCCTATGTTGCCACCTGTCGGAGACCCCTTGAGCATATAAAAGGAGGCCCATGCACAACGTAGAAAGGGTTCGGTTAGTTCGGTTCATTCGACTCACCAGAGACCAGAGACACTCACGCTAGGTTTTGTAGCTTGCATTGCTCCCTAGAAAGAACACAATACATCAAACAAGCAGCAGTAGGAGTTTTATCTCCGGAGAGCTCGAAGCCGGGTAAACTGCTCGTGTGCCTCGCCTCGATCCGCTCTTCGTGCGATCTCCGCCCCCCTCCGAACCACAAGGGGCCTGGTCCGCCGGCCCCATAGGTGTCCGTGGGTACGATCAGCCTCCCCGACAAAGATGAAGATCTAAAAGTTACTGCCGTGTCCCCTATTAAATCTTTGTTTTGCAATATGAATCTTGATAATGATGGGACTGAATATGATCCACCTTTACCTAGAAGGCGTTCCAAAAATTCTGAGTTTTTAGATCTTGATGCTAAAATTGATAAAAGTGAGATTGAAGAAGTTAAAACTTTAGATCTGAATGCACCCACTATTTTGGATTTCAAGGAATTTAATTATGATAATTGCTCTTTGATATATTGTATTTCCTTGTTGCAATCCGTGCTAAATTCTCCCCATGCTTATAGTCAACATAAGGCTTTTACTAAACATATCGTTGATGCTTTGATGTAATCGTATGAAGAAAAACTTGAGTTGGAAGTTTCTATCCCTAGAAAACTTTATGATGAGTGGGATCCTACTATTAAAATAAAAATTAGATATCATGAATGCTATGCTTTGTGTGATTTGGGTGCTAGTATTTCCACGATTCCAAAGACTTTGTGTGATTTGCTAGGTTTCCGTGATTTTGATGATTGCTCTCTAAACTTGCACCTTGCCGATTCCACTATTAAGAAAACTATGGGAAGAATTAATGATGTTCTTATTGTTGCAAATAGGAATTATGTGCCCGTATATTATATTGTTCTTGACATAGATTGCAATCCTTCATGTCCTATTTTTCTTGGTAGACCTTTCCTTAGAACGATTGGTGCAATTATTGATATGAAGGAAGGGAATATTAGATTCTAATTTCCGTTAAGGAAAGGCATGGAACAATTCCCTAGAAAGAAAATAAAATTACCTTATGAATCTATTATGAGAGCTACTTATGGGTTGCCTACCAAAGATGGCAATACCTAGATCTATCCTTACTTTTATGCCTAGCTAGGGGCGTTAAACGATAGCGCTTGTTGGGAGGCAACCCAATTTTATTTTTAGTTTTTTTGCTTTTGCTTCTACTTAGGAATAAATATTTGTTCTAGCCTCTGGTTAGATGTGTTTTTATGTTTTAATTAGTGTTTGTGCCAAGTTAAACCTATAGGATCTTCTTGGATGATAGTTATTTGATCTTGCTGAAAATTCCAGAAACTTTCTGTTCACGAAAATAATTGTTAAAAATCACCAGAACGTGATAAAATATTAATTCCAATTGCTTATGATTAATAAACAAATTTTCAGGTCTTCCTATTTTGGTAGATTTTTTGGAGTTCCATAAGTTTGCGTTAGTTACAGATTACTACAGACTGTTCTGTTTTTGACAGATTCTGTTTTTCGTGTGTTGTTTTCTTATTTTGATGAATCTATGGCTAGTAAAATAGTTTATAAACCATATAGAAGTTGGAATACAGAAGGTTTAACACCAATATAAATAAATAATGATTTCATTACAGTACCTTGAAGTGGTGTTTTGTTTTCTTACGCTAACGGAGCTCACGAGATTTTCTGTTAAGTTTTGTGTTGTGAAGTTTTCAAGTTTTGGGTGAAAGATTTGATGGATTATGGAATAAGCAGTGGCAAGAGCCTAAGATTGGGGATTCCCATGGCACCCCAAGATAATCTAAGGACACCTAAAAGCCAAAGCTTGGGGATGCCACGGAAGGCATCCCCTCTTTCGTCTACTTCCATCGGTAACTTTACTTGGAGCTATACTTTTATTCACCACATGATATGTGTTTTGCTTGGAGCGTCTTGTATTATTTGAGTCTTTATTTGTTACTTTTCCACAATCATCCTTTCTGTACACACCTTTTGAGAGAGTCACATATGATTTGGAATTTATTAGAATACTCTATGTGCTTCACTTATATCTTTTGAGCTATATAGTTTTTGCTCTAGTGCTTCACATATATCTTTTAGAGCACGGTGGTGGATTTGTTTTATAGAAACTATTGTTCTTCCATGCTTCACTTATATTATTTTGAAAGTCTTTAACAGCATGGTAATTTGCTTAATCCTAATATGCTAGGTATTCAAGACTAGTAAAAACTTTCTTATGAGTGTGTTGAATACTAAGAGAAGTTGGATGCTTGATGATTGTTTTGAGATATGGAGGTAGTGATATTAAAGTTGTGCTAGTTGAGTAGTTGTGAATTTGAGAAATACTTGTGTTGAAGTTTGCAAGTCTCGTAGCATGCACGTATGGTAAACGTTATGTAACAAATTTGAAACATGAGGTGTTCTTTGATTGTCCTCCTTAAGAGTGGCGGTCGGGGAATGACGATGGTCTTTTCCTACCAATCTATCCCCTTAGGAGCATTGCGCGTAGTGCTTGGTTTTTGATGACTTGTAGATTTTTGCAATAAGTATGTGAGTTCTTTATGACTAATGTTGAGTCCATGATTATACGCACTCTCACCCTTGCATCATTGCTAGCCTCTTCGGTACTGCATTGCCCTTTCTCACATTGAGAGTTGGTGCAAACTTCACGGTGCATCCAAACCCCGTGATATGATACACTCTTTCACACATAAACCTCCTTATATCTTCCTCAAAACAGCCACCATACCTACCTATTATGGCATTTCCATAGCCATTCCGAGATATATTGCCATGCAACTTTCCACCGTTCCATTTATCATGACACGTTCATCATTGTCATATTGCTTTGCATGATCATGTAGTTGACATAGTATTTGTGGCAAAGCCACCAATCATAATTCTTTCATACATGTCACTCTTGATTCATTGCATATCTCGGTACACCGCCGGAGGCATTCATATAGAGCCATACTTTGTTCTAGTATTGAGTTGTAATCATTGAGTTGTAAATAAATAGAAGTGTGATGATCATCATTTTCTAGAGCATTGTCCCAAGCGAGGAAAAAAAAGAGAAAAGCCATAAAAAAAGAAGAAGGCCCAAAAAAATGAGAGAAAAAGAGAGAAGGGACAATGTTACTATCCTTTTTACCACACTTGTGCTTCAAAGTAGCACCATAATCTTCATGATAGAGAGTCTCTTGTTTTGTCACTTTCATATACTAGTGGGAACTTTTCATTATAGAACTTGGCTTGTATATTCCAACAATGGGCTTCCTCAAATGCCCTAGGTCTTCGTGAGCAAGCAAGTTGGATGCACACCCACTTAGTTTCTTTTGTTGAGCGTTCATACATTTATAGCTCTAAAGCATCCGTTGCATGGCAATCCCTACTCCTTGCATTAACATCAATCGATGGGCATCTCCATAGCTCATTGATTAGCCGCATTAATGTGAGACTTTCTCCCTTTTTTGTCTTCTCCACATAACCCCCATCATAATATTCTATTCCACCCATAGTGCTATATCCATGGCTCACGCTCATGTATTGCGTGAAGGTTGAAAAAGTTTGAAATTACTAAAGTATGAAACAATTGCTTGGCTTGTCATCGGGGTTGTGCATGATGAGAGCATTCTTGTGTGATGAAAATGGAGCATGACTAAACTATATGATTTTGTAAGGATGAACTTTCTTTGGCCATGTTATTTTGAGAGGACATAATTGCTTAGTTAGTATGCTTGAAGTATTATTATTTTTATGTCAATATTGAACTTTTATCTTGAATCTTTCGGATCTGAATATTCATACCACAATTAAGAACAATTACATTGAAATTATGCCAAGTAGCATTCCACATCAAAAATTCTGTTTTTATCATGTACCTACTCGAGGACGAGCAGGAATTAAGCTTGGGGATGCTTGATACGTCTCCAACGTATCTATAATTTTTTATTGTTCCATGCTATATTATATTCTGTTTTGGAAATTAATGGGCTTTATTATACACTTTTATATTATATTTGGAACTAACCTATTAACTGGAGGCCCAGCCCAGAATTGTTGTTTTTGCCTATTTCAAAGTTTCGCAGAAAAAGAATATCAAACAGAATCCGAACGGAATGAAACCTTCGGGAACGTGATTTTCGGAACGAACATGATCCAGAGGACTTGGACCCTACGTCAAGAAAGCTACCAGGAAGGCACGAGGTAGGGGGGCGCCACGCCCCTGTGGCGCGCCTCCACCCTCGTGGGCCCCACGCGTTCCACCGACGCATTTCTTCCTCCTATATATACCTCACGCACTTAAATTACCAGACACGGTTAAAAACCTAATTCCACCGCCGCAACCTTCCGTATTCCCGTGAGATCCCATCTTGGGGCCTTTTAGGAGCTCCGTCGGAGGGGCATCGATCACGGAGGGCTTCTACATCAACACCATAGCCTCTTCGATGATGTGTGAGTAGTTTACCTCATACCTTGGGTCCATAGTTATTAGCTAGATGGCTTCTTCTCTCTTTTGGATCTCAATACAATGTTCTCCCCCTCTCTTGTGGAGATCTATTCGATGTAATCTTCTTTTGCAGTGTGTTTGTTGAGACCGATGAATTGTGGGTTTATGATCAAGTTTATCTCTGAACAATATTTGAATCTTCTCTGAATTCTTTTATGTATGATTGGTTATATTTGCAAGTCTCTTCGAATTATCAGTTTGGTTTGGCCTACTAGATTGGTCTTTCTTGCAATAGGAGATGTGCTTAGCTTTGGGTTCAATCTTGCGTGTCCTTTCCCAAAGGATGAGGGGCAGCAAGGCACGTATTGTATTGTTGCCATCGAGGATAACAAGATGGGGTTTATATCATATTGCATGAGTTTATCCCTCTACATCATGTCATCTTACTTAAAGTGTTACTCTGTTCTAATGAACTTAATACTCTAGATGCATGCTGGATAGCGGTCGATGTGTGGAGTAATAGTAGTAGATGCAAAGGTGAGTCGGTCTACTTGTCTCGGACATGATGCCTATATACATGATCATACCTAGATATTCTCATAACTATGCTCAATTTTGTCAATTGCTCAACAGTAATTTGTTCACCCAATCGTAATACTTATGCTCATGAGAGAAGCCACTAGTGAAACCTATGGCCCCGGGTCTATTTTCCATCATATTAATCTTCCAACACTTAGCTATTTTTATTGCCTTTTATTTTACTTTGCATCTTTATCATAAAAATACCAAAAATATTATCTTATCATATCTATCAGATCTCACTCTAAGTAAGTGATCGTGAAGGGATTGACAACCCCTTTATTGCGTTGGTTGCAGGATTTATTTGTTTGTGTAGGTGCGAGGGACTTGTGCGTGGCCTCCTACTGGATTGATACCTTGGTTCTCAAAAACTGAGGGAAATACTTATGCTACTTTGCTGCATCACCCTTTCCTCTTCAAGGGAAAACCAACACAGTGCTCAAGAGGTAGCAGGATTGATGACGCCGGCAGCGGCCACCAGGCCAGTTTGTTCCAGAGGCTTCCTTTCTTAATTGCTCAACAATGAGGTTGTTGGAGATAAGGATGAACGAGGGAAGGCCTTATCTGCAAATGTGGAGAGGGGTGCGGGTATCTTTTAGTTTAATTTTCATCAGTCAGATATAGATCAGACGGTCTATATTGCAAGATGGCACGCATACCATCATCACCAACTCAGGTTTTTATAAGTGAAGAAATATAAGTATGGAGATACAAACGTATTATCGATACTTGTTTCCATAAACTAGCATCTACATTCTATTCAACGCCTCAACACGTGAGGCCTTAGTGTCTGTGTCAAAACCGGCGGATCTCGGGTAGGGGGTTCCGAACTATGCGTCTAAGGCGGATGGTAACAGGAGGCGGGGGACACAATGTTTACCCAGGTTCGGGCCCTCTCGATGGAGGTAATACCCTACCTCCTGCTTGATTGATCTTGATGATATGAGTATTACAAGAGTTGATCTACCACGAGATCGTAGAGGCTAAACCCTAGAAGCTAGCCTATGATTATGATTATTGTTGTCCTACGAACTAAACCCTCCGGTTTATATAGACACTGGAGGGGGCTAGGGTTACACAGAGTCAGTTACAAGGAAGGAGATCTACATATCCGAATTGCCAAGCTTGCCTTCCATGCAAAGGAGAGTCCCACCCGGACACGGGACGAATCTTCAATCTTGTATCTTCATAGTCCAACAGTTCGGCCAAAGTATATAGTCCGGCTTTCCGAGGACCCCTAATCCAGGACTAACTCAGTAGCCCCTGAACCAGGCTTCAATGACGATGAGTCTGGCGCGTAGATTGTCTTCGGCATTGCAAGGCGGGTTCTTCTCCAAGTTCTGAGTACCTGTCGAGTAGTGTCCGGCTTCCCATGAATGTTGCACTCCTCGGCTTATGCACCTAATAATGGCTATCCTCCACGTGTCGAGCGAATGCGAGAAGTCGGGGCATTTTTACACTTGCCACCCTAACCATGTAAGTAAATCGTCTATTTAAAGAGACGAGGATCCTCAGATCCAGATCACACCATCCTCCCACAGTAGTATCCATCGAGCGCCTCGAAAAGTCCATCCCATCATGGCCGGCCATCGCAGCTCCTCCTATCGCTCCCGTAGCCCTAAACCAAGCAATTGGAAGAAGTGTTCCATCCCCCACAGCCAATTAGTAGAGTTACTGAGACCTGTGGGTTTCTCCTCCAACGTATATGGTCCCCTGCTCGAGCCAGACCGGCCACTTACAACGGGCGGGAGCAAGCGGAGAGCCTTCCCAACCCATCCATGGGGGAGCGGGTATGCCTTGTCCCTTACTTACTAAGGGGGCTTGGATTTCCCATCCATCCGTTCCTCCGCGGGCTCCTGGAGTTCTACGGCCTCCAGCTGCATAACTTTACTCCCGCCTCCATATTACACATCGCTGGCTACGTCGCCCTTTGCGAGCTGTTTTTGGGCTGCGAAGCTCATTTCGAGCTATGGAAGAGGCTATTCTGCCTGCACTCTGCATACGTGAGGGGTCAATATATCAAGTGGGCGGAGCTGAGATATGGCGCATAGCCGGGACCGGATACCTGTCCGGTACTCCGAAGAAGACATCCAAAGACTGGCCTTCGGAGTGGTTTTATATGGAGGACAACCCCCTTCCGGACCCTATTCGGATGGGCCTTCCTAAGTTCGACAACACCCTTTTGAAGAAATGCCGCAGCTGGCACCCTCGGAGCCCCCCAGGAGGAAGATAACGGAGAAGTCCTTTACCTGATGGGCCGGATAAAAACGTTGGCCAAATCAGGATTGACAATAATCTAGGTTATGTCAATATGTATAATGCGGGGGGTGCAGCCACTTGAATATCGGGGACAACCCATGTGGCACTTCAATGGAGAAGACGATGCCACCCGATGCGGTCATAAGGGACCGGACTCCGTCGCTGCTCTAGCGAAAATACTGTCTGATTTATATAAAGGAGAGGAATAGGAGTTCATCCGCATTAAGACACGGGATGGATTCTCCATGTACAACCCCCCAAACTGGGTGAGCTGCTAATTTTTACTCCGAAGCTTCCCGCATTCTTCGTCATAAGTATTTACCTTGCTATTTCATAGAAGGAACTGCGAAAAGCTGTGAGGGAGGTCCACAGCCTGCCTCCACAACCAGAGGACCCTGACTGGGCCCTCGACCCCGGACTCGAAGAAGATCCGGACACATTTCTGGAGCTCATCGACCGGATGTTCTATCAATTAAGCTGTGACAGTGCCTTGGTGGCCATCATAGCCGATTATCCTGGACTACTCCCTGCATCGCACGTAAGTAAAACCGGAGTCCCAACTTCCGAGAAGGATCCCTTTTTTTGCACTTCACCTACCGCACACATATGGTGTCTTGCAGGGAAGGTCCTCGGGACGCCATGCCGAACCCGCAGCAACTCACCAACAAGGGGCACCGAAACCGGGTAGGCTTAAAAGGAAGGCGGTCATGACTGAGACGCCGTCGCAGAGGTATGAAAAATAACCCCGCTCCGTGGTTGTCGTCTTTTAAATTATAATAACGTCCATGTTTCCTAGCAGGAAAAACGCTCGCCGGGCCATATCCGGAAAGCCTGTCGGCCACGCCTCCACCAGTCGGGCTCTAGAGCCGGACTTAGAGGCAGACGCTAACGTGGGGACAACACCGGATGTTCCTCCTACAGAGGATGCGGATAGGCTGTCCGCTACGAATTCCGAAGTGGAGAGTGCCATGAATCACAGGCGTAGCCGGCCGCATTCGCGACGCTTGTTTCTCTCAAGAGGCATTCGATGCCTTCAACTCAGGAGAGATGCGTACATCCGAGCTTCTCAAAATGGTCTTGCCAGAGCCACGGACCAGTATGCAAAGGATATACGGGTAAGAAAATCTAATAATTATGTATATCAGTAGCCCCTGAGACTTGAAACAGTTGGCACAACTGATTTAAGGATCGTTGTTTTCGTAGGTTCTTACGGAGAAGAATACCCAGTTGTCTTGAGAGCTGGAGGAGTGCAAAGCCCAGCTATGGGCCGCAGTTGCCGCAATGAAGGAGGCCGAGAAGGCCCCATCTGGTAACACTTGTTTCTATCGAAAATAATGACATGTACCAGTTAGTATTCGGCATGCATGCAAATCTAACAACAGATTCTGCAGATGACCCTGGAGTGAATCCGGAGATTGTGTAGGGGGATGAGCAACATGCTCAACGACAGCTAAAGGCTGACGAGCGCGTGCTTACGCAGGTTAGGCGGGAGAAGAACGATCTCCAAGATGCCAATACCCGGCTGGGCGTTGAACTGAAGGATGTTCGAGCCCAGCTTGCTGACTCCGTAAAGGAGAATAAGAGGCTTCGACGCGGCATTTTTAGTAAGTGCGTGAACGAACTTTTATAGAGTTTGGCGAAGAAACCGGCTAACAGAGTTATATCTGTAGGTATGCTGACGGGTCGTCCTGCGGAGGAGATGCCCGGGTCTGCGGGTGATCTTCTGCCAGAGCTCTCACAACTGCACGAACAAGTACGGCAGGTGATGCAGGGCATTGCCCAAGCCTTGTGGCCATCCGCCTCCCTGCCAGGAGGCGTGGGGGAGCTTGTAGAGATGCTCAAGGGAGCGCGGCGACGCTTCCGATTATGGATGATATCAGCCTGCCGACAAGGTGCAAGGGAAGCCTGGGCCATGGTGAAGACACGATATACCAAGGTTGACCCGAACCACACGGCCGAGGTCGGACCTGTGGGGTCTGATGGGAAAGAGATCCCCGTCAGTTTGGTCTATGACCAGGTGAAATTAGCTGCAAAGTATTCCCAACAGGATTGTAGGCTAGACAGCCTGTTGGATGGTATAGAAGAAGAATTTAGTCAGTCTAAGTGGTTGTGTACTTCAAGTGACATATATTGTCCCTAGCCGGATTGTAAATCATTTGTCATGGCGGACCTTTTCGCATCGAGCTCTGGACCCGACAGTCCGGAGTGTATCCGAATACCTGCTCGCTTATGTAAAAACCGAGTGCAGCGTGGAAACCAGGCGTAGGGGTCATAAGTGCTTGAACAGACAAGTACCCAACTAGCTATGTTATATTACATGGATAGTAAGAAACATCTTCCAGGGAGTATAGTTCCATTAAGGGTTCCTTTCCCTAGGTACGCATGCATTAATGTGCATGTCCGAACTGTGAAAAGAGACGCAGGATATAAACATCTGGGGGCATGTATTACAATAAATAAAAGTCATCTTTTGTTCACCAACCGAATATTCCCTTAAGAATGCTAGCTTTCGGCTTCACCCAGTCTGAGGTACACATCCGGCTGACCCGGCAGTAACAATTGCAGAGGTGCTCCCCTTATGCCCTAGCCAAATTAACGGGAATGTAGGGCATAAACACAAGAGCCAGGCAACCCAGCTTGGCCAAAACTTAAGTCATATCGATGCATATAATGGCGAAGAAAAGTTACATGTGGAAAAGTAACACATGTGTGGGGGGCATAGAGCCCGGAATATAGTTATATTAAGCTTCTGTATAAGAAGCCCCCAGGTATAATGAGCACGCCTAGCGCGTCAAGATTGTGTAGTGAAGACACATTTTAACCTTTTAAGGCTGTGAAGAAAAAGGGAAGAAAGAAAGAAAAGACAGATAACGGGTATATAAAAAATTGACGGAGGTAAGGAGACGAACACAGAGTCCGGCACTAGGCATAGAACCTTCGGAGTCTGGCTGCGTTCCATGGGTTTGGCTCGAGTCGATTGTCCGATGCCTCCTGCAAACGGTACGCTCCCCCGGTCAGAACTTTGACAATAACGAAGGGACCTTCCCATTTGGGCTTGAGCTTGTTCTTTTCCTTCTCCGGTAGGCGTAGAACGAGTTCGCCAACGTTATATGTTTTGGCCCGTACTTCTCTACTTTGATACCATCGAGCCTGTTGCTGAAAGAATGCGGAGCGGGCTTTTGCCACGTCACGCTCCTCCTCCAGGGCGTCCAAACTGTCCTGCCGATCAAGCTCGGCTTCTTTCTCTTCGTACATGCGCACTCGAGGTGAGTCATGAATTATGTCGCAGGGCAGTACCGCCTCTGCGCTGTACAACATAAAGAATGGTGTGTATCCGGTAGTGCGATTCGGCGTGGTCCGCAGCCCCCATAGTACGGAGTCGAGCTCCTCGACCCAGTGCGTATCTGATTCCTTCAAGGATCGCACTAATCTGGGTTTAATGCCGCTCATAATGAGACCATTTTCCCGCTCGACCTGACCATTTGTTTGGGGGTGATAGACGGAGGCATAATCGAGCTTAATTCCCATGTTGCCGCACCAAGTTTTTACCTCGTCGGCTGTAAAGTTGGAGCCGTTATCAATGATGATGCTGTGGGGGACGCCGTAACGGTGTACAACCCCGGATATGAAGTCTATCACTGGTCCGGACTCGGCCGTTTTAACTGGTTTGGCTTCTATCCATTTGGTGAATTTATCCACCATGACCAATAGGTATTTTTTCTTATGGCTTCCCCCTTTAAGGGGTCCGACCATATCAAGCCCCCAGACCACAAAGGGCCAAGTAATGGGGATTGTTTGGAGAGCGGTAGGTGGCATATGGCTTTGGTTTGAAAAGCTGGCAACCAACGCAACGTTGAACGAGGTCCTGTGCGTCTACTCGGGCCGTCGGCCAGTAAAAACCTGTACAGAAGGCCTTGCTTACAAGGGCCCGAGCTGTGGCGTGGTGGCCGCCAAGTCCAGCATGAATTACTGCCAAAAGTTGCCGTCCTTCCTCTTCGAAGATGCACCTTTGAAATACTCCGGTAGCGCCTTTCTTATAAAGCTCTCCCTCGTGGACCTTGTAGGCCTTAGACCACCGCACAATGCAACGTGCCTCGTTTGGGTCCTCAGGGAGTTCTTGCCTAGTTAGGTAGGCCAAGAAGGGTTCTGTCCACAGGGTGATGACATCCATAATCACGTGGGCCGAAGGCGTTATTTCGGTTGTAGAGCCTCCGATTACGTCAGAGTGTTCGGTATCTGGTGTTGTGGCTAGGTCCGGACTGTTGTTGCCGGTCTCTCCTTCCCATACCACGGATGGCTTAAACAGCCTTTCCAAGAAGATATTAGGTGGGACAGGTCGCGCTTAAGCTACTGGCGCGGCGAGGATATCCGCCGCTTGATTGTTTTCCGGACCACATGGTGGAATTCAAGCCCCTCGAACCGGTGACATTCTGAGGACGGCGTTGTCAGAAGCCGCCATTTTTGGGTCCTTGGCGTCAAAGTCTCCATTTATTTGAGATATTGCGAGGTTTGAATCCCCACACACCTCTAGGCGTTGAATGCCCATGGAGATCGCCATCCGGAGACCATGCAACAGGCCTCATATTCTCTGCGTTGTTGGAGTACGTGTATAATATTTGGAGTACGTATTGGATTTGTATCTCGGTGGGGATGTCGACGACGCTGCCCCCAGACCAGCCAGCATCTTAGAGCCATCAAAGTTCATGATCCAATTGGAGTACGCGTGCACTCTTTAGGGAGTTCGGTCATTCATTCGCCATTTAAATCAGCCAAGATTTGTGACTTAATGGCTCAACGTGGTTTGTATGTTAAGTCGAACGGGAGGAGCTCAATAGCCCATTTAGCAATCCAGCCCGTGGCATTGCGGTTATTTATTATGTCGTTGAGTGGTACTTCAGAGGCCACCATAATTGAAAACTCCTGAAAGTAGTGTCGTAATTTCTGGGATGCCATGAAGACCGCGTATGCTATCTTTTGATAATGTGGGTATCGTGATTTGCATGGAGTGAGGACAGTGGATACATAGTATACCGCTTTTGAAGCGGGAACTTATGTCCGTCCGTCTCTCGTTCGACGACGAGCACTGCGCTTACAACTTGGTGTGTTGCCGCTATATATAACAACATTGATTCGCCAGCATTTGGCGTGGCCAAGATTGGGTTGATGGCCAAAACAACTTTTATTTCTTCCAATCCGGTCATGGCTGCATCCGTCCACTCGAAGTGTTCGGTGCATCGAAGAAGGCGATAAAGGGGTAGTGCCTTTTCTCCTAATCGGGAGATAAAGCGGCTTAAGGCGTCCACGCATCCAGTTAATTTTTGGATTTGCTTCAGGTCTGTTGGGATAGCCAACTGTGACAGAGCTCGGATTTTAGCCGGATTTGCTTCAATTCCTCTACTGGAGACGATGAAGCCCAAGAGCTTTCCGGCGGGCACGCCGAAAATGCATTTTTCCGGATTGAGCTTGATGTCATATGTTCGGAGATTGTCAAACGTGAGCCTCAAGTCATCTATTAAGGATTCGACGTGTCTAGTTTTAATGACCATTTCGTCTACGTATGCCTCCACTGTTTTGCCAATTTGTGTTTCCAGGCATGTCTGAATCATGCGTTGATAGGTTGCACCGGCGTTTTTTAGCCCGAAAGGCATGGTGTTAAAACAGAAGGGGCCGTTTGGAGTGATAAATGCCGTTGCGGCTTGATCGGACACCACCATCTTAATTTGATGGTATCCAGAGTATGCGTCGAGGAAACACAATGAGTCGTGTCCTGCGGTAGCATCGATAATTTGATCGATGCGGGGGAGGGGGAAGGGATCCTTGGGGCAAGCCTTGTTAAGGTCCTTGAAATCGACACATAGGCGCCAGGATTTGTCCTTCTTTGGTACCATCACCAGGTTTGCTAGCCAGTCCAGATGTTTTATTTCTCTAATGAATCCGTCCTCGAGTAACTTGGCTAGCTCTTCTCCCATGGCTTGTCGCTTAGGCTCAGAGAAACGCCGAAGAGTCTGCTTGACCGGCTTGAACCCCTTTAGAATGTTAAGGCTATGATCGGCCAGCTTGCGTGGGATTCCTGGCATGTCTGAAGGATGTCAGGCGAAGATGTCCCAATTCTCGCGCAAGAACTCCCGCAGTGCATCGTCTACTGTGGGGTTTAGCTGTGCCCCGATGGATGCTATTTTTGTAGGGTCCGTTGGGTGGACCTGGAATTTGACTATTTCGTCCACTGTTTTAAAAGAGGTGGACTTGGGTCTTTTGTCGAGTATCACGTCGTCCCTGTCCACTGTGGAGCGCAGCGCAGTTAGTTCTTCGGCCGCAAGGGCTTAGGATAACGCCTCGAAGGCTAGTGCGGCGGTTTTATTTTCGGCGCGGAGTGCTATGTCTGGATCACTAGCTAGAGTGATGATTCCATTGGGCCCGGGCATTTTGAGCTTCATATACCCGTAATGGGGTATAGCTTGGAAGATCGTGAATGCCTCCCGCCCTAAAAGGGCGTGGTATCCGCTACTGAACGGGGCCACTTGGAATGTGATTTCTTCGGACCTATAATTCTCGGGCGTGCCGAATACCACATCTAGTGTGATTTTTCCTCCACATCGTGCCTCCCGACTAGGGATGATTCCTCTGAAGGTCGTGCTGCTTTGCTCAATGCGGCTCTTGTCTATTTCCATTTTTCAAAGAGTCTCCTCATAGATGAGGTTTAATCCGCTGCCATCGTCCATGAGCACTTTAGTGAGCCGGAAGCCGTCCACAATTGGACTAAGGACCAAGGCGGCTGGTGCTCGGGCTGTTCGGAATTTAGGTTCTTCACTGGCATTGAAGGTTATAGCCGTATCGCTCCATGGATTTATTGCTGCCACGTGGCAGACTTCGGTAAGGCTGCGGAGTGCTCGCTTGGACCTATTATTTGAGGCGAAGGTCTCGAAGACTGTCAATACTGTATTGTTATTTTCCACGGGATGGTGCTCTGTTGTATTGTTGATGAGGATATCCTTGCCGCTCTTGTCCACCTGCCGGAGTATCCAACATGCTCTAAGGCTATGTGTTGGCATGGTATCCGCTGTACTGTGAATTTTGCATGGCCCATTGAGCCATCCCTCCAATACGGTTCCACGCCCTGTAGTGGGCTTTTGTTTCTTTGTAATTGGATCGGGTGACTTACGAGAGTACACCCTTTTAGTTCGGACGAGGAGTTTAGTGAGAGCCGGAGGATCCCAGAATTTTGTTTGGGTTTTCTAGGCGCTTTCCATCGCACAGTACTTCTGTACTATGACGCCAAGTCAACGAAGTGTGCTATGTCACGGCGACTTATGGCGTTGAGGATTCCCTTGTCCGTGCAATTTTTGCAAAAGAATGAAATTGCTTCTTCCTTGCGATAGTCCTTGACCTTGCTCATTACAAGGAGGAATCTGGCCCAATAGTGATGTACTGTCTCTTGGGGCTCTTGTCTAATGTGGGAAAGATCACTTATATCTGGGTGGGTGGGTAGATTTAGGTCCGAACCCTGACCCGATCTGAGACCCAGGGGTGGAGGAGTTTCCGAGCTTGGCAGTTCAGGCTCCAGGATGTTGCCCAATAGATCTGGTCCGCTGTCTGATTCTAGGTTCAAAGCTTGGGCCATGTCCTCCCGTAGAAGGGTATCCGGCTCGGAGAGCTCGGGAATCCGGACATAGTTTGTCCTCAAGATAGAGGAAGAATCGCTGCGTTGCTCCTCCACCACCGCTATCTGATGGGTGACCGGCGGAGAGTTAATCTCCCTTTGGTCGGGTTTAAGCCCGATCCGATCATAGTCTGTAGCGACTCCCAAGGCGGTGATGCGATCCAAGAGCTCGTTCAAGGAAGAGAGCTCCATTGGATCCATCTACTCGGCGAATCCCGAGCCGACGTGGAGGCTGTTTTTGATGACCCGAGAAGTCATCGTCGGTGCAACGGCCGAACGGGCGGTCATGACGACGACGCCTACTCGGAGAGTTTGGCCTACAGCCAAGGCTCCCCCAGAGGTGATGTTGTCCTTGACAACAAGATGAGCCATCAAGCCTTATGGTGACGACACAGTGGAACTCTCAATGAAAGCACCAATGTCGGTGTCAAAACCGCGGATCTCGGTAGGGGGTCCCGAATCTGCGCCTAAGGTGGATGGTAACAGGAGGCGGGGACACAATGTTTACCTGTGTTCGGCCCTCTCGATGGAGGCAATACCCTACTTCCTGCTTGATTGATCTTGATGATATGAGTATTACCAGAGTTGATCTACCACGAGATCGTAGAGGCTAAACCCTAGAAGCTAGCCTATTATTATGAGTATTGTTGTCCTACAGACTAAACCCTCCGGTTTATATAGACACCGGAGGGGGCTAGGGTTACACAGAGTCGGTTAAAAGGAAGGAGATCTACATATCCGAATTGCCAAGCTTGCCTTCCACGCAAAGGAGAGTCCCACCCGGACACGGGACGAAGTCTTCAATCTTGTATCTTCATAGTCCAACAGTCCGACCAAAGTATATAGTCCAGCTGTCCGAGGACCCCCTAATCTAGGACTCTCTCACTTAGCACAATGACTTCTCGACTGTGTAAAACTAAGGTTTTCCCATCGCCGATAAGGAGGGGGTGACGGCGGCGCGCTTTTTGGCTTGCTCTAGTCCTAGTAGTCATACTAGGTGGTCTAAGCACGTGTAGATTTATTCTTTTTCACGTCTCGTGTTCGCCGTACTGCCACGATTGTTGATGAATAGATGGTAAGTTATTCACGGGGAAACCCTTGTTGAGCGTGTTTGCGAGGGAGAGAGAGACAGTGTGCGTGTGTGATATGTCTAGAGACTGAGGCAATGATAATAGATTCTTTGTGTCTATGTGTGTGGAGGATAGAGAGAGACATGTACATGGGGCTTTGTGTTGTGTAACGTGGAGACACATATACATAATTAGAGAGTGAGTGTGCGAGATACACATGCGGACATGGGGAGAGATGAGGATCCAGATTAATGGGTGTTTGTGCATGTATGTGTGTGTTTGTGCGCGCGTTTGTGTGTGTGAGGGAGTGTCTGTATGTGGAGTAGAGAGACCACTAATGATGTAAACCTAGTATAAGGGAAGGGGGAATGGTGTGACATGTGTAGTAGCGGGATAGCATGGGTGCGGGTGGGGGGAACAGACTATTTGGAAGAGACATTGATTGTGTGTGGGAGAGGGGTGTGAGAGCGAGAGCGAGAGAGAGAGAGAGCTAGCGAGAGAGAGAGAGAGAGAGAGAGAGAGAGGAAGAGCGGGGGCGTTTGTGTCCATAAATGGCGTATAGATAGGGAGACAATGTTGATGTTGTTTGAAATTGGCCTATGTACGGAGACGCAAGGGAAGCGAGGCATCGTGTGTGTGATAGGGACTTCATGAGAGATCTAGAATAGATGGTGTAGAGAACAATGTGCGAGATCGAGAACGATGATACATTAGGGAGCTATGGAAAGAGTCACAACATATATGTATACAGGGAGGAGGTGGGGCGGTTCCGCATGTGGGAGAGATAGAAAGAGGAGAGTGGTGCACAAGGAGACAAAATGTGCTTGTTTTGCAGTGGGGGTGGTGTGTGAGGTGAGTGTGCGAGAACCACATAACTAGGGAGATAGACGTTTGGGGGCGACATTTTGTGTGTATGGGAAAGATACACTCTACATAGTGCGTGTGCTTGGGAAAGAGAGATGTCAGGAGACCTAGCTAGAGAGTGGGGGAAGAGATGTGTGCATGCCCAAGAGATACAGTGATAGAGACCTATATTGGGGTCCGGACTTTAGAACAGAGAGGGGTGTTAATGTGCTCGTGTGTTGGTGTTTGGGGGAGAGAACGACTTTTGTGTGTGTGTGGTGGGGGGGGGGGTTGCTTCAGATAAAGAGTGAGGTGTCTATATTTGAGGGACTTTAGTGTAATTGAGATATACATGGTCAATAGTGTGTGCACTCAAGGTTGATCAATTTGTTTCACGGTTTGGACTATGAGATAACGATACTTTTGAACATGCGTGATATACTTTGATGTACCAGAATTACAAACCTAAGATTGGAATTTCGGAATTCGACTCCATCATTAGCTTTTGTAATTCATTTAAACGGAGGAACATTTTTAAGCCGGGATTTTGTGATTTCAAATTCATATATCAAACCTAGAGAGATACACATACGGGCATGTTCAAACTGTATAATCATCCACTTTATTCATACACATACACATTTTTGCTTTTGTCATCATATTTAGGATATACACATTTGGAATTTCATTTGAATTGGACCATATGATGGTATTTGCTTGTAGTACCTCAATGATCCATATTTGAATTGAATGGACAATCTAAGTTTCGAGTTGGAGACATTGATTTTCAAAACTTGCACTTTTTTTTGCATGCAAAACAAACAAATTCTCTGCCATGATATCATAGTCGGCCGTACAAGAGCAGAATATAATTTCAGGCGCCAAAAGCTTTCAAACTTCCCACTCACATCGAAATATCTCGCGCCCGAAAGTTTAGCCCTGCGATATTCCTGTTTTACCCCTGCCACATGAACCGAAAAAGGCTGCTTTGGTAACTCCATTGTTTTCCCCTCTTTGCCCCCAACATTCTTCCCTAGAGCCCCTCCCCTTCCCCTCCCCGACTTCTAACCACGGCAAGTCCGAATCTAGTCCTCCGTCGCAGCGGTGGACCTCACACCCTGACGGATCTACCTTCCGCACCTTGGAACCCCCAACTGCCAACTCACCACTTCACCGGAGCTGCTTCAACGACTGGCTTGTACACCGCTCCAGATCTCCTTGACCGCCATCATGGTCCACCGCACCGGATCTGCTTCCGACGCCCTCGTCCACCACAGTGTAGGCCCTTCATTGACTCCCTCGTCCGTCCCTTCGCTGGCCCTTCATACAAGCCCTCGTCCACCGCAACAGATCCGCCTCACCGAAAAGCATCAGACAACGCGCTCACCAAGCCTTCGCCCATCAGACGGACCCGCCCACGGACGCCATATTCAACTCCACCGCCCTGCTATCGACGCTGCAGCCTCATCAGGTTATTTTGATCTGCACTCCTTCGGTTTTTCTCTTTATCGTGCAACTGTTCACTTACCACAGATGAGATTTCTTGTATGTCGACAGGCGCCGCAACCGTAGCACCGCAGCCGCTTCAGCAATGGTGACAGCCGGCCCAAACTCAACCGCAACACGAGCACCATCGACGATCCTTAGCTATCAAGTATGCCAACGATACCCACACGCCACCGAGAATCAGGTACTATTATCCCACGGTCGGCGCCTACGTTCACTTTCTTAGCATAAGCACTGCACCTTTGAATTTCTTCAGGGCATCATTCAGTTTTTCATGAGACGCGTTATTCTGCTTGCACCTGTAGGGCCATACTTACGGCAAAGGAACATGTTACATGTGCTAAATTACATATCGATGCACATATAGTAAATATGCTTTAGTTTTGTCCTAAGTATTACTGCATTTCCTAGATATCACCGCCTACTATTTTACTTCTTGCATGCTATATTTATGATAATGGTGTTGTTGATGCCACCTGTTGGTTCCATCAGACTGCTTCATGTTCTCTATGCTTAATTACACATCAGCAAACTAGCATGTGGTTCCGCTGGTTTTTGTTTGTTTTACCCTACATTTTCTGATGCTAGCTATTACATCACTGCTACAAGCCTCTGTTCATTACTTTTTTGTGTGTTCTTGACCTTCCCAAGTTGCATGACTAATTTGATGCTTCTATTAATTATGGAGCTGCCAACCCCATCAAGCAAAATATCTGTTCTTTTGGGGCTCGCACCTAGAACAAGCATAAAAATAGAGGGAAGCAGATATGTTGTCGTGTATGCACGCACCCTTCTTTCATTAGTTTAGATGAACCATCGATGATCAATTCGAACCAATGCATGCGATTAAAATTAATTTTACCTAAATAGAGGGTGCAGAATAAACTACAACAAGTAGATTTGCAACCACGGGATGCTGGCGATATCTTCAAAGAACATTGCAACAAAGAAATGAGGCTTCACAAAGAACATATGGTAAGCCAGTGTGTTTTAGTAGATGTGAAATGTAATGCGTGTGGGCTGCTTTCTTGGCTTGTGACCTCAACCTGTAATCCTACAGAATAACAAATAGTTCAGTTGTCTGCTTTGCTGTATTGCTTGATTCGAATGCTTGTTTGTTACTTGTTACGCTATACCTGAGTTGGCCAATATGTCAGCAGTGCCTGATGTACTATCGTAAAGAAATGCATGCCTAGTTCATTTGAGTCCTTAACTTTTCCTCTAAACTTCATCACAAGACTGTCTTCGTAGTTTTTATGAGGTCACACTGTTAAGTGCTTTCTCAGATTATTTCAACTGCTTAGATGCCTTGGCAACTTAAATATAGCGGTGGTACACTCCCTTTCAACTAGGGATGTCAACTGGGTCCCGTTTAATCCTGATCAAAGTCCACTAGTGGTATGATAGTTCAAAAGAGTTTTTTTGAGGAAAATGAACCAGGGAGCTAGCAAAAACTAACTAGGTGGGACTGGCGGATGTCGTTTATTTGCCACTTACATCCCTAGTTTCATCTTACCATTTTAATTTCTTTTCAGCAGATGCTGCTTCGAACCATTTAAATATAGATTGCCATGCTCAGCAATAATTCGTATGTCGTTTACCATGTAAGCTTACTGCCTGGATCATGCGATAACTATCTCTTACTTATGTCCAGCGGAAACCTTTCAGGATGCCGTTCACACTAGGACACAATGTACAACCCTAGAATCTATTTGTGGAAGCAGTGCGCCATCCATGTTACCAGATGGTAGCAGTTCAGAGGCAACACCGCCGGAGAGCAGTCTGAGCACAAATATTATAGTTCCTGAGGCTCTACTACAGGCAAAAAGAGATGGTGTGGCTGCCATGAATGAGGTAATCTCGATCTTGAAGCTGGAAATTATGCAATTAGCTGCACGCATTATGCAAGCAACCCAAGAATTGGAGGAAGTAAGAATGTTGCATTTGAAGACGGAGGAGGTCCTGCTACTTCTGTTATCTGAAGCCAGGGTAATCCCAGTTCTTCTTTAGATAGCAATTGAAATTGTCATTAGATTATTGTACTTGCATGTTACATCATGTCTCTGAATGGATTATGTTGTAAGACCCCCTATGTTGTCCATGTGTTGTAATGATCCGAATTTTTTAGGCGAGGTAATCCTCAGTACTTGTATGATTGACATAAGGTGAACTGTTTTTCATGTGAGCATATTGTATTGGATGAAATAACTGTTTGACTCAAAGTGTATCCAACCTACTGAATTCGAAGATCACGGCATTTCTAAATCATAATCATATATAAAGGTGGAATAAATCTTTGTTGTGGTTTTGAAGAAATAAATAACAAAATGTAGAATTATCTGTGGATATTTGTAATCAAATAAAAATTGGATTTGGATTTAGTTGCCAGGGCCCAGGGCAAACATGAATGCTAATTCTCCCAAGTTTTGAATGAAGCGGCTAAACACCCACTATCATTTGTGGGCTGCCCGAAGCAAGTGTTTGAGAGGTGGAAATTACTGTCTACCCCTGACACTTGACATCCTTATCGACCGGATTTACACTGCTGTCGATAGGGGTAGACTAGTAACTTCAATCAGACGTGACACGACGGCCTCTGAGCCCATTCAGACATGGTGGGCGCCAAACGTGGGTGGCAAAACACATTTGATTTAAGCTCGTCCGAAAGACATGTGTCTCTCCCTCCATTTCCCCATTCATCCACGGTGGGTGGAAAAACAAACTCTCCTCGTCCAAAATCGATGTAGGCTAATATTTTAAATAGGGCCAGATGTGTAACTTCCCTCAGACGTGACACAACCGCCCTACCTGTCAGCCCTGTTCATACATCGTGGGCGCCAACCGTGGGCGGCAAAACACCCTCTCCTCGCCCGAAATCGTTACCGGCAAATATTTGGGAGATGCGAGATTATCGTCCTATCCCCAACCGACGTGATCTCCGAAATTTTAAACGGGGGATAAGTTCATAACTTTCGCACATTTCAGACAAGCACGTCCCAAAGTTTGAGACCCCCCCTCCATTTCCCCATTCATACACCATCGGCGCCACGACAACCTCCCCACTGTGGCCAGCCTCCTCCGTCCGCCACCCCATCCTCCACCTTACCGGAGCAGCTACCCCTACCCCGTCGTCCACTGCAAGAGATGGACGTCTCTCATCCACGGCGCCGGACCAGGATCCTTTCATCACATCATCTCGCTTCATCGGCGCCGTCGTCCACTTTGATGTTGCCGCTCCTACGACCGCCTCGTCCACGGCAACAGGATATATCCCCCAACCCGGCCGTCTGCCATCTAAAGTCTTCTTCCCCGCCGCCGACAGCCATCGCACCCGCAGCACCCTCAATGTATCAAATAGGGCCTACACGGCGTCACAAGAGAGGTGGTACTCTTCCATATGTGCTTAAGTTATTGATCTCACCCGGAAAATAGATCTTAAATTGTTTACTGTACTTTTCTTGTTCGTACCAAATCATAGTGGCTAGTTGAATGCAAACATTGGTTGCGAAGTAGCTTTGTCCGGTTTGCACCTTCAGATCCGCCATGTCACGGTCACTATACTCGTAAAGCTTATTTTTTTCTCCCCTTTATATTCACTACCATCATCGTAGGTGATTCCCTGCTTTGTGTCGTGCTAGCATCGCTCCTCAAGACCTCAACCCATCAAGCTTAAACAACATGCCACTCATAATTCCAAAGCTTACGTGTTGAAATACGAATCTGAGATGATGCTCACATTACTAAAACAGAGAACGTTTAATTGGTCACCTAATGTTCCTATATTCGTTTCGAAAAGCATGTGCGCCACCCATTGGTCCAGCTAGTTCCACTTTCCTGATTTTACTCTTGATGCTTAGGGTTTTCCCCTTTTATCTACTCTACTATGATCTGCGTAGGTGCTTTACATCATACTAGCATTACTCCACCCTTCAAGCTAAACAACACAACACTCAAAATTCAAAACCTTAGTTGTTCAAATATGATTGTGATATGATACTGATATTAGTTAACATACACATTTAATTGGTTAGCTAAAGGTCCCACTTGAGTTTCCAAATGCATGTCGCGACATATAGAGAGACAGCAGAATTGCATTTCTTTGTCACCTGTTGACTGTACTTTCTTGTTCATACCAAAACTTAGTTGTTATTTCAAAGCAAATATCGTTTGCTAACTACCCTTTGCGCGGTTTGCAGCTTCAGATCTGCCATCCCACTGCCACGGTCAACACTATACTCATCATGCTTACGGTTTCCCCATTTTATGATGACCACGATCAGCCTATGTGGTTCGTGTCGTAATAGCACTGCTCCACCCATCGAGCTAAACAAGCTTAGTTGTACAAATTCAAATCTGATATTATGCTGATATTAGTAAAACTGAGAGATGTTTAATTGGTCAGCTAAATGCTCCTACTTTAGTTTCGAAATGCGTGTGACCGGAAGGAATAGTATTTCTCTGTGCGCTCTGGTTCATCATGGGTGGCCAACCGACATTGTATAGAAAGACTTGTAATATCTTGAATCTGCTTGCTCTTCTGCTCTTCTGCTCTTCTTTAAGATGATCCTCTTCTCTTGTGGTCGACTGGTCAGGTAGAGTTATTCTCCCTTAGTATATTTTGAATCTGTCAGGTCAGGTCGACTTGTTCTTCTTTACTATATGTTGAAGCTGTCATCTGCAAAGTATCATCACTTCTGGAGCTCTCATATTTTGAGTAGTAGGCCACATTATATTAAGGCACACACCAAATTACAGCACGCATGGCACCTCTTAGAAGAATTGCAGAGATAGCACAAAGGGGTTTACAGGGGCAGTATTGGATTAGAATCACTTCTGCATTATAAAGATAATCTCACTTGTTTTTATGTTTTCATGCATGTCAGGTATTGAACATTATCAAAATGAATATGAGAATGGGCGCATGAGAGGAATATTATGGAGCGATCCACTGGCTAACAAACTTGGCATGGTGGAGGATAACCTATCTTATTCACCCATCAAGGTGCATGCTCTAACTTGGCAAGGTTGTATTGGTCGCACATATTTTGCATCTGACCTCTTGCATTACTTCTACTTTGTTACGCCATCTACTTAGTTTAAGCATCTTATATGAGTATATGCCACACCTATCCATTTTCTGTACCTATTCCATGTGTCGTCATACTATGTTTTGCCAGTCAAATGTTGTTCTTTCGTAATAGATGTCCAAAAGGAAGAGGGTGATTGCAGATCCTCAAGGAGTGCAAACTAGGTATTTGGAAAAAGGTAGTGATACCTGTTAAATCAGATAGATCAGCAGCCACAAAAAACACAGGCCCAACTGTAACAGACTTTACCCCTACTCCAGTGGCCAAACCCCTATTAGAACTGCTGACAGCCCAGCGTCAGGTACTGTCTATGATATCAATTCAAAATTTGAACTCCTAAATTTCTGCATGTGCCTTACCTTATCTCTTGTATGAAAACTAATTTCAGATGAATCTCCTTGCTCAAAGGATCATAGAATCTCACAACAATATTGGGCTCTGCATTGCTCTTGTCGGTACCTCTTGCCCTTTGTTAGCATACTTACACTCATTGCTGTTTGATTATGTAGCATCACTGTAAATGTTCACTTCTTTATCCTTCCTTTGCTTGAAATTATAAGATCTATATTTACTCTTAGATAAACGTAGAATTAACACAATGGTTATGAAGTTTTGGATTGCTCATGTAAGTACCTGTTGTCATGTACTTCCTTTGTATCGAATTAATTGTTGATCAATTGGATGTATTTAGAAATTAATAGTGCTAGATACATCCATTTGAGCAACAACTAATAATGGACGGTGGTGGTATTATTGTACATGCATCGTGAGATAGTTGATTGTCCAGCATTACTCTGCATCTTATCTAACCTGCCCTCCACTTTCTCCAAATTATCATATCTACATTTACTCTTACCAATATGTTGAATAAAGCCAATGCCAACGCATTAACGTTGATGTACGCATTCCTCTTGTCGATTACCTTTTGCCTTGTAACGTTGTACTTAATTAATTGCTATTTGATTATGTATCATCAGTCTGCACATGAGCTTCATTATCCTCTATTTCTTCCAATATTATTTGATCTATATTTACTCTTTGCAAAATGTAGAATAATGGCAACGCTTATAAAGAATTTTTCTTTGGGGAATTTATTGAATTATCTTTCCACCAACATGGAGAAGGGCTTTGTCCAGCCCGTGTTAATATGTAATGTAAGTTCATCCTTCTCAAGCCTTCAAACTTTGTTCTAGTATAGATTTGGATAGGCATCATTTCCTCCACTTCTTTTTACATCTGATTGGATGTTTCCAACAACTTCCAGTTTTAAATTGTAGTTGTAAAAACATGTTCCTTATGCGTAATGTATCCATTTTTTTGCTTATATTATTGTGTAAAGTATTACGTGTCTCCTTGTTTCTCTTTCAGATTCGTATCTCTTATGCCAGGCATAACTTTAGGAAAGATAGTGAGCCAAACCATCTTGAGGACAGCAAGATGACCCCAAGGTCCTATCTTGATGAAGACAGAGAGTTGAAGCTACTCACCAGCAGGTGTGAGACAACCTCTCGTCGGCCGCCTCAATCGATTCGACTTCTTCGGTCTCAACTTTAATCGGAAAGGCTTGCTTCAAATTTCAGCTCCGACTTGAAGTCAAAGATGTAATGAAGATGTCGGGATCGCCTTTATGCACTATGGTGCCATACAGCTAGGGATGAAGCAAATATCGTTGACACAACCGAGGTCTCATCGGCTTGTTCGGCTGCTTATGGGGCCCGAGCTTGCTGTGTCTAGTGCCTTCTGAAGTGCTCTCAGTTTTGTATATTCTTTTGTCGGCGTGTTTATATGCACTAGTGGCGACCTTTGATGCCCAGTGTATGTAATCAGCGGTCATGTTGCGCTTTATTATCACCGGGTAGCGAACTTTGATTCCTAATATGCCGTAATTTCTTTGTTGTATAGTCTAGGTTTATTCTTTGGTCGGTATGCTGTAATTTAGGCCGGAAGGTTCAGTGGATCTCAGTGTTGTCGGTCTTCAGGCCGGCTCGTTACTCATATGGGCCAAAATGTGGGCCTATAATCATCTTGGGCCATTAGCAGGTCTAAACCTATAGTAGTTTCCTACCTTTAACAGGCCATGGGCTACATATTTCTTGTAGTGACACTTTGGGCTTCCTACGGGCCATAGAAACAATGGGCCTTCTACGGTCCGTAGAAACAATGGGCCTTCTACGTCAGTAGAAACAATGGGCCTTCTACAGCCGTATCATCAATGGGCCTTAGGCAGTCGTATGATCGATTGGCCAAACATGGGCCAAAAACAGACCGCATTATGGCCGTAAACGGGCTAGAGTTGGAGTCGTCCGTTCATGGGCCGACCATAATGGGCCGTCGTTAATAGGCCGTATTTGATGACGCTATGAAAACGGCCCAACGTATTAACGGGCCACAAACGGGCCGACTGTAACCACGGGCTGAATTTGGCCCACAAGCAGAAAATGGCAGTAACGGGCCGTAAGTAACCGAATGCTGGAAATGAGCCCAAGAATAAATGGGCCCTGAGAAGGCCGAAAGATAACATGGGCTGCAAATGGCCCAATGGATTAATGGGCCGTTAATGGGTATAAAGTGATACATTGTTCATTACGGGCAAGTTTCACCACGGGCCGTTAATGGGCCAAGAGTTACAAAGGGCCTCATCTGGGCCGAAAGACGTCATGGGCCATACATGGGCCGGAACTTAAAATTGGCTGGAATCATATTGGACGGCCCAGATGACGCTTCTGGGCCTAATTCAGATAGGTCGTAATGGGCCCTGGGTTAGCGGGCTGTAAATGGGCTATATGCGAGCAATGTGCCGTTAACAAGCTTTGGTGGGCTGGCCCGCCACCTTTTGACCAAGTCAAACGGGCCAGCCTTTTCTCGATAATGGGCCTCTGTTGGGCCGTGCCACGTGTCGACGTATCATAGGCATATACGTCCAATGAGTGGATGACATCTGTCCCAACGGTGAGCCGACACATGTTTCCTCCAGCCAATGATGATTTTACACGTGGAAAATCCCCATTGGTCAGGGCTGTTAGCGGGTTATCCATTCCAAAACTGGACCCGATAGCTTAACGGCGTTCTGTTACGGTGGATGCCACGTGTCGGTCACCCTTGACGAAAGCACTTCTGTGACGCGCGATTTATCGTCATGGAAGTGGACACTTCCGTGATGATAATTTTGGTAATGTCATGGAACAATTCTACGACAGCATATGTATGACTATCTTGATTCTGTCATAAAATTGTCATGGATGTACATGCATGACAAAAAATGCGACCTACTGTGACAACACGTATCATCACGGAAGTGTATTTTTTTTGTAGTGCGATGCGGCGGCGCAGGGCGTTGCATGGGTGACCCAGTGAGGCAGGATCCGGTTCAAGGCTGCGCCGGTCGAGGCGGCTTAGAAGGAGGTCAGCGGAAGTGATTCGGCGACTCGTTCCAGCGGCCCGGCCCTCAGGTGGAGGCGGCCTGTGGCTCGGAACGGTGCACGACCATGGCGACTTTGGAGGCAACCGGCGGCAGCTCGGGTAGGGAAGAACCGGTGCCAGCCATGGGCAGATGTGACCCGGCGGGGTGGCAGCTGAAGTGGGACGGAACAGCAGGTCGGTTTCAAGCAGAGGTAACCCGGCGGGGCAACAACGGACAGAGGTAATCCGGTGGGGCGGCAGCTGAAGCGGGCAGAGGTAATCCGGCGGGGCAGCGGTTCAAGGCGCATCGACGAAGGACGCGGGAGCCGGCAGGCGCACCGAAGACGGCGAGCGTGCGGGAGGCAACCGGTGGAGACAAAAGCGACACGAGGCATCTGAGGCCGGTCGATGAAGCGGTTTGACCAGGCAATTTGACCCTCTGATGCTTGGTGACTTGATGGCGACTTAAAGGCCATGAGGATGGTTGCAGCGACTTGGCACGGCCGCGAGGCACGACAGAGGTAGGTTGAAGCAGAGGTGACAACACGACAGCTCCCTAGCGCGGTACACTGACTCAGCGGAGGCAAGGCCGACTTGAAGCCGAGCAAGATGGAGACAAACCGGTGGGCGGCTTAGGTGACAGGTGCATAGAGGCAAGGCAGGCTGGGTCACGTGCGGTGGCGAGCTGAAACAGCGGAAACCGCGACGGCTTGAGCGGTGCTATGGCAGAGGCAAGCACGGCGACTCGTCGGGGTGCGCCGGAGCCGGCTGGAGCGGCGGGCGGAGCCAGCTGGGCGAGGGCCTCGGTGGCGTCTTTAAGGCGGAATTGGACGGGGCTGACAGGTGCGCGGGAGCAGGCCGCGATCCAAAGGCAGCAGCTCGGCGAGGCAGGTGAGCTCTGAGTGGAGGCGGAGAGAGGCGGGTCAACTGCGGCCGCAACACAAGCGGAGGCAGGTAATCCGCGGGGGCAGCTCCAAGCTACTCAGCGAGAAGAAAACAAAGTCGGGGCGGCCTCGCAGGGCTCGGCAGCTGAAGCAGGCGCGAGACCGGCAAGGGCGGTGACTCGCGACGGAGGCGACTCACGGTGTATTGAAACAGAAGCTGGTTCAGATGCGCAAAATTAGACCGATGAGGCGACTCAGCACATAACAAACCGGAGCAGAGGGTGCCCGCGGCACGGAACCTGGCGATTCCCGCTCAGAGTCGTGCAGGCACAACAGCGAGGCGGAGGAACGCAGTTGATGTGGCGCGGAGGCACATAAACCGGCGGCCGGGACGGAGGCACGCAGGCCAGAAGTATAGTGGCAGAGACGGCAGGGCCCAGGCGGGCTTAAGGCGAAGTTGGGCAGATGCGGAGATACGGTGGCCCAAGGTGTAGGCGGGTCAGCTTTGATGGATGTATCTGGCCAGTTTAGAGGCATGCTGTAGCTTGCCTCTACTATATTTTGAGGCGATGCATAAAGACGACTCAGACGGGAGGCGGCGGCGCGGTGCAACCGGAGATGCAGGTGGCTTGGAGGCGGCCACTTGGAACAGGTGGCTCGTCGCAGCAGCGAGGCAACGGAGATGAAAACCGGTGACCCGTCGGACCGCTTGCGGACGTGGCAAAGCGGACGGCCGACCCAGAAGCGAAGCGGCTTTAACGGGGACCGCGGGCGTAGTGACCCCGAAGACCGCAGACCGGCAGGTCGGAGGTGTGGCTGGTCATCTCAATTGCGGTGACAGTAGGTAGAAGCAACAACAAGCCGGACCCCAGCTCAGGCGGGTCAACGGCGTATTACGACTCTATGTAGATATCCAATTCCGGGTCTTAGACCTGTAGTTGCACCTGTAGCGTATAGCAGCAACTTGTGGTAAAAAACTTGGACCATCCATCGTGGCAGCGGCATAGACTCGTCGGTTTAATCTCTTTTGATCTCTGCACAACCTGTGGTCAGCAGATTGGACGGACCTTGTAATATCTCGGGAGCGGTAGCTTGTTCCGGTTCATTGAAAATCAGGTGGGTTCTTGGGATTTAAGCCAGCGGCAGGGGAACTCGGCGAATCCGATCGTGTAGCAGATCAACTCCCAGTCAACCTCGGACTCAATGTAGAATCGGTTTTCGGCGGATCACCTCATCACATCTAGCGACGCAGACGACGGAACCCCTCATGCTGTAAACTTCAAATTTAATCATGATTTTGACCATCAAACCATCTTTTCCTCATCTGACCAATCACGAGCTTCTCGATCCCTGGAAAGTGATCCCTCCAAGAACTCAACACCACCATGCGCGAGCCCCACGGTGGGCGCCAACTCTCATGGATTTGTCACGTCAGATGTCCTAGTGTGAGGACTTAGTCGTGAGGCCAATGCATCTATGTGGTAGCTTGAGAGGGGTTGAGCGGAATCAAGAAACGCAACACAAGAGAAGGGTTTAGACAGCTTCGGGCCCCGAGAAACATCATCCGGTAACAACCCGACATGTTGTTTGTGGCTAGATCTCATTATCATCACGAGGGAGTCACCGTAAACCGGCTCTCCCAGTTATGTCTAACCCTTAAGATTATTTCTCCCCTCTCTTGGGGTGCCCTGCCCCTCCTTATATAAGTTGAAGGGGCGGGTTACATGTAGGGTCCAACTCGGATTAAGACTTAAACTATTCTAACTTCTCTTCATGGGCTTCTTAACGTCTTGGGCTTCATAACGTCTCGGGATTCATAACATCTCGGACTTATTGACCCCAAGCGACTCTGTCTGCTGGGTTATGACTGTGTGCCGGGTTATGACTGTCTGTCGGGTTATGATTGTCTGCCGGGTTATGACTGTCTGCCGGGTTATGACTGTCTGCCGGGTTATGACTGTCTGCCGGGTTATGATTGTCTGCCGGGTTATGACTTCCTGCTAATTTACCACCTGCCGGTTTACCATCTGTCTTAACTATATGTCTTAACAGTCTGCCTTAACCATCTGTCGTAACTCTCTGCCGGTTTACCAAGTTCTAGCCGGGTTATAACTCTGGCCGGGTCATACCGCGGGGTATATCCCCGACAGGTGATCCGATGTGTTTTCGACTCCGTTTGATCCGACGACTCGAGGGTCCGGCATAGAAGATACACCGTTTTGGGTATGATCGTTGATCGATACCTCCATTATTCCGGAGCGACCGAACAGCGGGACCTGCATGGGCCACCAATGTCGGTGCTAAAACTGGCAGCTCTCCGGTAGGGGGTCCCGAGCTGTAGGTCTAGGAACAATGGTAATGATGTACGAAGGGAGATGATGTTTACCCGGGTTCGGACCCTCTCGAAGAGGTAAAACCCTACGTCCTGCTTTGATTGTATTGATATAATGGAGTATAGAGTACAAGATGATCTACGTCGAGATCGTATGATCGTATTCTAACCCTAAGGCTGGTAATCATGTCTCAAAAGACTAAACCCCATGGCTTATATATGCATCGGGGGTACCTAGGTTACACATATAGTCGGTTGCCAACATGTTGACTATTGAGCAGTCCTTGGAGTGCATGTCAAGTCTTCGGAAGTTTCCATATTGGTCAAGCCGAGGTTCATAGCTTCCTGAGTCCTTCCTTGTAGCGATTGGCGGGTCGTAAGCTCGGCCCATGGACTACTGGTCGTATAGGTTAGCACCCCTTAGTCCAGGACACCGTCACATAGGTAGATATGGTGGACTCCCATGATAGGAAACTGGGTTAAAGGGTATTTGGATGCATAAGTAGTGTCTCTATTTAGAACATAAATTTTGGCTAGCAAAAGATTATAAGCAAGCGCCATATGTTAGAGGACACTACAAAAAAAATACACTTCCGTGATGATACGTGTTTGTCACAGTAGGTCACGTTTTCTATCATGCATGTGCATCCATGACAAATTTATGACAGAATCAAGATAGTCATACATGTGCTGTCGTAGAAGTGTTCCATGACATTACCAAAATTATCATCACGGAAGTGTCCACTTCCATGACGATAAATCGCGCGTCATAGAAGTGCTTTCGTCAAGGGTGACCGACACGTGGCATCCACCATAATGGAACACCGTTAAGATATCAGGTCCGGTTTTGGATCCGGTAACCCGTTAATAGCCCCGACCAATGGGGATTTTCCACGTGTAAAATCATCATGGGCTGGAGGAAACACGTGTCAGCTCACCATTGGGACAGACGTCATCCACTCATTGGACCCAAAGCGCCTATGATACGTCGACACTGGCACGGCCCAACAAAGGCCCATTCCTGTGAAAAGGCCGGCCCGTTTGACTTGGTAAAAAGGTGGCGGGCCGGCCCACGACAAGCCTGTTAACTATTGCTCAAGCATATAGCCCATTTACGCACCGCTAACCCAGGGCCCGCTTATTTACCTATCCGAATTAGTCCCAAAGAGCGCTATCCGGCCGCCCAATATAATTCCAGCCCGTTTTAACTTCCGGCCCATGTATGGCCCATGACGCCTTTTTGGCCCATATGAGGCCCTTAGTAACCCTCGGCCCATTAACGGCCCGTGGTAAAATCGGCCCATAATGAACAAAGGTATCACTTTATACCCATTAACGGCCCATTATTCCGCTAATGCTTTCTAGCCCATGTTATCTTCGGCCTTCTTAGGGCCCATTTATTCTTGGGCTCATCTCCAAAGATTCGTTTACTTTTGGCCCGTTATCGCTATTTTCACCAGGGCCAAATATAGCCCGTGGTTCTGATCGGTCCGTTTGTGGCCTCGTTAATGTCGCTAATGCTTTTCATAGCATCATCAAATACGGCCTATTAACGATGGCCCGTTATGGTCGGCCCATGAACAGACGATTTCAAATCTAGCCCATTTACGGCCATAATGTGGTCTGTTATTGGCCCATGTTTGGCCAACCGATTATACGGCTCGTAGAAGGCCCATTGATGATACAGCCCGTAGAAGGCTCATTGTGTCTACGCCCCGTAGAAGGCCCATTGTGTCTACGCCCCATAGAAGGCCCATTGTGTCTACGGCCCTTAGAAGGCCCATTGTTTCTACGGCTCGTAGGAGGCCCATGTTAACTACAGTAAATATGTAGCCCATTGCTAATGTGGCCTAGTTTAAAAAATAGGTTATTCCGGCCACTAGCAAACCGCGGAAAAAGAACTGCACTGACTACAAGAAAAAAAATAAAAAAGGCAACGGGAATAAATAAGCAAGTAACTTACGCTAGGATATCACGACTATTACACATATTACATCCACTGGGCATCAAAGTTCGCCACAAATGCAAATATAGGGAACAAAGCAGCATATAAACGCCGCAACAAAACAAGTCCAGAACTAAAACCACTTCAGAAGAGCTCAAGAAACAATATCCTGGGTACTCATAATGCTGGCAAGATGCTTAGCAAGCTTATTAACTTTCTCTTGTTTGGCGCTTAAATCCTCCAAAGACTTGTCATTGCACCGTAAAGTATGCATCTGAATTCTCGCAGGACTTCCTCGGTCCTTCGGCTTCCTCGTCGCATAACATCCGATCGATGTCTTTCAACTTGAAGGTGAGACTCAAGAAGTTTAACTAATTCAGCAAATGAGTACGAAGAGCTGGTGCCAGCAGTAGTAGCCAGTAACTCGAACACTACATCAAGGCAGGACTTTGGGGTTGTCTCAGTGTCTTCAATATAGTTTTTATCAGCTTTTTGGAGAACAACAGGGATGTCTCACTATCTTGAACCTGATCTGCATTACTTCCTTTACCATTGCATAACGGGGTACTCTTCTCCAATATTTTATCCGCATTCTAAAGGAGAAACAAACAAGCACATCATAGGTTTACAATGTAGTATATGAAACTCATTTTGGTAAACCAACTCAGTAGTAAGGTGGACAGGATAACAGCATGAAACAAACATATATCTATGTAGTATGGTCACTGTATGGTCTATATCATTCTAGTTTATGTTGCCAAATCAAGATAGATATAGTTCAATCATATCTATTTAAGACAAATCAGCATAGATGTAATATAAGTGTGGGAAACTACACATCAATAACAACACTTGTAATGTGCATGGCATGAGAACATAACTGTTTATTCAATTGAAACTGAAATCAACATAGAGCAAGTTACAACAGCAAACATGTTAAAGAAATAGGTTTAAAACATACCTGTTGCGCCGGATTTTCAATTGCATCCTTCAAATTTGAAATTAGTTGGTATGAGTAAATACAGTGATGCAAGAGCAATGTAGTATGAACCATAGCAACGAAACCTGACCTGAGAACAATTCTTCTTCTGCTTTAAGCATTGACTTGGGGTTCGGAGTGGTGGTCCTCGTGCTTTGGGCACTGCAGTTGCCTTACTAACTGCTCGTGTTTGGGTGCTCTGTGGTGGAGACGGTGTTGTGTCAACGGGAACTAGGTTACTATCTGCTGGGGTTGGGGTTAGAAGGGGTGTAGCTGGTTCTCTGTCCAACTGGGTAGGGGTACAATCTGCGTGAGTCTGGGTTATGTGTGGTGGGGCTGGTTCTTGGGCAAGTACAACCGTGGTTCTATCTCCATCGACAGGTAGCACGATCTTTTCTGAAGACCGTGTTTTTACTCCCACAAATACTGCCATCAGCCCCTCCAATTGAAATGGCTGATAAACAAGAAAAGTAATTGTAAGATAGACAGGTGCAATGGATAGTAGGGAAGAAAACAGGGCATGAAATAATTCACATTTATGTTGTCTAACCAAACAGAATAGCAGGACATAATTTCAAATATATGATGGCTAATTAAACAGGATAGCATGACACAATTTCACATGTATGATGGCTAACTAAACAGTATAGAATGACATACTTCAAAATATGATGACTATGTAAACATGATGACATGATATAACTATACATGTGTCTATTAAAGTGGTTGGCATGCCATAAATCACAAACATGTCGTCGATGGAAACATGATGGCATGATATAATTCACGGATAGAATGACATAATTCAAAATATGATGAAAATGTGAACATGATGAGATGATATAACTATATTATGTCTTTAGAAAATGGGTTGGCATGCCATAATTCAGATACATGCTGTCTATGTAAACATCATGGCATGATATAATTCAAATATATGATTTATATACTAAGGAAGTGAGCAGAGGGCAATCGCATATATGATGTGTCAACTAAGGAGATTGCATTCAATATCGTGTATATGATGTAAAAACTAAGCATTGCAATACAACATATGCATGATATGAGTAATATAACCCTTCCAAGTTTGAGCATACACCTTAGGGGGATAATAGGACTGGTCATCTGCCTCTGAATCCTCCTCTGAAGAGCTATCTGTAACCAGCAACATATCTGCTTCACCAGGTAGCATTGTCTCGCTCAAGACCTTGTTTTCACTCCAGATTTCTCCATCACCAATTCAAATGGCTGATGCATAGGAAGAGCAGTTGAATATACAAACATTGTCGACAAAAGCAATGAGAAATACAAAAAAGGATGGCATGATATAATTCACATATATGACGCTTGGCTAAACAGCATGGCATTGCATAATTCACATATATAATGCCTTGCAACAAGATAGCATTGCATAATTCACATATATAATGTCTTGCAAAAAGATGGCATTGAATAATTCACATAATGTCCTCTGTCTCGTTGCCGGCGGGCGGTGCCTCGGCGGAGCGGGGGGAAATCCTCCCCCTCGTTGCCGGCAGGGTGGGGCCTCGGCGGAGCCGGCGATGTCCTCTGCCTCGTTGTTGGCGCCGCGGGGCCTCGGCAGAGTAGGGCCTCGTCGACGCCAGCGGAGCGGGGACTCGTTGGAGCCGGCATTGTCCTGTGCCTCATCCTCGGTCTCGCCAAACAGCGACTCGGCCGCTTCATCGCCCTCTTTGTAGGCGGCCGCAGCCTCTGCCACACGCATGCGGTACCGCCAGCACTCGAGGCGGCCCTCGCGGGTGGAGCGGTACGAGTCGAGCAGCGCCTCCTGCTCCGCCCGCTCCGCGGCGATCTGCTCCTCCGCCTGCAGGTGCTCATGGAGGAGATGGTGGTTGTAGGCGGCGTTGGCCTGCGCCTCCCGAAACTGCTCCTCACGCTTCTACCTCATCGTGTCCATATATTGGGCACGGGCCTCGCCGATGGTCATGGTGCAATGCACCAGCGAGGATGGCGCGCGGAGGAGGGGTTGGCGCCGGATCGTCGACTACCATGTTCTCCATTGGGACGTCGTCGCCCTTCGCCGGGTTGCCGCCAGCCACCGCCGGCAACAATGGCTGCCATCTCCTTGTGGTCCGTCGTCCGCCCATCTCAAGAGCGCCGAGCGCGAGGAAGCCATGGTGGGCAGTAGTGGTGTGGACAGGAGAATAGGAACGGATGCAGATGACTACGGCTATGGCCGGCGCAGCAGTTTATATAGCAATGGTGGGCGGCGGAGGGACGGATGTGTGGCGCCGGAGTAGCCGCCTCGGCAACCGTGTATCATTAATGTGGGCGGCAGAAGGACGGACGGACGACACTTGTGTCGTTTGAAGGCGGAGCAAACGCATGCACCGGGAAGCGGGGCGGCGCCGACTGACCGGGCGGAAAAGGCGGGCGAGGGAGGCGGTCTAGGTGGGCTGTGGCGGTCGAGACTGCTTGGCGGCTGGTCGGTCCAAAGAATGGACATCTTGGCTCGCCAGCTACCTCGCCGAGCTGAGCGACGACAATCAGACGATAGACGTAGCTTCCGACCAGGAGCCGACGCTACTGTCCAAGCCGGTTCATGCTATGTTCACCATAGAGAAGGTGCGGCCGAACTTCGACGCCCTAATGGCGGAAGAGCTACCAGCGCAGGAGGACCTGTGCTGCAACCTCCGTCTCCTCAACGAGCACCGGTGAACAAGCGAACGACAATGCCGTCGCGAACATGTGGCCCTATGATCCTGGCTTCCCGAATGAGCAGCGGCGCCAGATCGTACCATCCTAGAGGCCCGCGAGGCTCTCTCCGTCGCCCTTCGAGTTGTTGCGCCGCCGCTAAGGCCGCCGCCTCGCGTTGTCAACATGGTCAACGGACATGAGGATGAGGAGATGACTTTACTTGGAGAGGATGACAGCAAGTGCCTCCTTATTAGTATATAAAACTATAATTTTTTTTGCTTCCTCCTGGTTTCCTGACATCACGATCCAACACCGTTGTGAACCTATGTAGTCAATAAACGAAAGAATTGCACAACAAACGACCGACAGCTGGGACCAAGCAGCTCGAGCAGTATTTGTGTTTTTGAGGTGTGAGCACTGTAGAGTTTTTCTTGAGCGATGTTTAGCCCAGATATTAATTTTTCTCCTCTGAACAACAACGAAACGCGTTCTTGCAGCTATTAATCATGGGCGGGTCAGGCCCGTCTAGCCTGTGCCGAATATCCGACCTACATATTAATTTTTTTCAAGCTGAAAATGGCTAGCCCAGCTATACTTTTTTAAGGAATACCTGTGCAAGGTCAAGTTGTTATTCTCCGCTCACTGGCTGCAAATCTTTCTTAGGAGGGATGCATTAGGCTTAACAAGAAAATGGGTTTAAAAAATAATAAATGGGATGTAATTATAAAGCTGGCAAGTAACTATAAAAATGCACCAAACACGTAATTACTTTATAAAATATTATTTTTGGATATTAAAATTTTAATTTCATTAATTGTTGCGTCGCAATGTTTTGTTGGATTTTTACGTAATATAAATTTATATTGAAATTGTATTTAATCTGACTAGAAATTTTGGGATAAAAATATTTTGGATCCCATCAAAATGTGGGAAATTTTATTGAATTATGTTTTGAACGGTTGGTTGAAATGGGTTGTACTTTTAACAAACTGTAAACGGGTTGTAGTAAATTCCATTAGAATTCAAAAATTGGCTGCACATTCTTACAATTCACAAATGGGCTATAAGTTCTTTGCCACACACTTGTGGCCTTACTAAGTTGACACGTCTCCTAAAAAAAGAGAGTTGACGCGTATGCAAGGCTTTGTCAACTTATAGTCAACACACGGTTCTAGCAGCAGTGGCCGTTGATGTCGTGCTTTTTCTTCAATCTCGGATATTCTAGCTTCACCCCCCCCCCAAAATGATTCCTCCCCCTGACATCTGAGGCGCACTGCTTCGAAGTCGACCAGGCCTACTAAGTTGACAGGACGGAGTGCTTTGTCAACTTAGTCAATATAAACGATTCTAGCTCCAAAGTGACCAGACGATGTCCATCCAACGGCCGTAGTGCTTCTTCAACCTCTCGGTCTTGTTGCTCCGGCCGCCCAAAGCAGCGCCGGTCGTGCCGCATGTTCCCGCCTCCCGTGGCGGTTTGTCTTTGCCGGAGGCCTCACCGCCTACTATTCCCACGGCTGGACAGGCCTGCGGCGACAACAACCTCACACCGCAGCCGAACGGTGAACCCTCGTGATTCTCTCCGCGCGGGCTTCCACTGCCGCGTCGTCCCCGGCTCCGCGTCGTCCCCTTCCTAGGCCTCGCCATCGTCCACCGCCTTGGTGCTCTCGGCGTGGCGTGGTCAACATGGTCAAGGAATGACTTCCATCGAAAGAGTATCAGACGTGGAGAGGCCGATTTGGGTCCATGGCGGCCGCAAGGAAGTGCCTCCTTATTACGCGCAAGAAATAATTATTCCTCCACCGACAAATAGGGACCCACCGGACGGGCAACTGTATTTCGCGAAAAAAAAGTTTCCCCTGATTGCTGGGACCTACCAGCTACATCTTCGCACGCAAGGAAGTGCGTCCGGGCAAAAAAAACCCAATTCGCCCCTGACTGCTGGGACCCACCAGCTACATCTTCGCATGCAAGGAAGTGCCTGACAGTCGGGACCCACCTGGTCGAAGCGTACGTAGCGTTGTCATTCTGGTCGCGAACGTTATGCGTACATCTTGGTCGATGTAGAGCGGCGCACGCGTCGTAGTAGAGGCATGCACGTAGCATGTACACGCACGCATACAACGGCCGTGGTGCAAGAAAGAAAATCTGACCACGCACGCATTACATATGGGCGGTGGTCTCGAACGCTTACTCGCGTCGCACGTCCATGAATTGTGTACATGGCTGGGTCGAAACGGAGAAACAGCGTCGTCCTCGTGTTCATGGGGAGCCAACCGGCTGGGTCGGAACGGAATACGTCGTCGTGTTCATCGGGAGGGCTTGGACGGAACAGCCGATGGAAACGAGGCCTGGCATACCGCAAAACGGAGGAAACGACCTTGTGTTCGACCGGTCACATCCGAAACGGGATCATGTTCATCGGGAGGGGTCTGGCGTACCGCAAAACGAAGGAAACGGACCTCCTACGGTCGAAACGGGGGTCCTGTTGATCGGGAGGGGTGTGGTGTACCGTAAAACGGAGGAAACAGACTTGTGTTGGAGTGCTACGGTCGATACAGGGGTCCTGTTCATCGGGAGGGGTGTGGCGTACCGCAAAACGGGACTCCACGGGATACTGTTCATCTCCACCATCGACCCCTCCAGCCTCCACGGGCCATCGCTCATCCACCGTCGACCTCCTCCGGCCTCCACCGTGGATCGCTCATCCATGGGCTCCTCGTTCATCCAGCCTCCACCGCACACTACTCCACCGGCCATCGCTCAACCAGCCCTCTCCACGGGCTCTGCTCAACCACCCCTCCACGGGCTACCGCTCATCCGCCCTCCACCGCTTCATCGCTCATCCTACCCTCCACGGGTGGTCCCGGTCATCCCGCCTCCACAGTGGTCCTGTTCATCCAGCCCCAACCGGCTCGATCGATCGGGGTCCTGTTCATCCAGAGGCAACACCACGGGTCCTGTTCATCCACCCCACCAGAACTGTTCATCCAAACCCCCCAAAGAACGCCATTGCTCATCCAGAGGCAACATCGATCGGCTTGATTTAGCAGCGATGGCGAAGAATCGCCGATCGGGTTCGATTAATGACCATCGATCGATCGCTTCGGGTTCGCAGAACGCGTAGCCTGCAGCAATCGCCGGGTTCGATTAGAGCCCAACGCCTCACACCCCACGCTGCGTGCGTGTACGAGAAACGAGCATCGCTCGGCCCCGACCACCCACCGTAACCGGGAACACCCCGATATTTTCCTCGCCCTCGCTTCTACCATTGTTTTTTCCGTCATGGACGGCCCAAAGAATGTCATGCAGCTGCGTCTCCGGCCCACACAGGACGAAAAACCCATTTTCTGTCATGATTTTTTGTCGTAGAAGTAGGACCCCACCACATCTATGATGATACCGGGTTTTGTCACAATTATTATCATAGAAGTGTCATAAGTATGACAGAGAAAAATTTCGTTCGGTCCAAAATGTCATGGATGTGTCTTTTTTTTAGTGGGATCCATGACAATATAACTTCTATGTGAATATAAGCAAACATAACCCATTACGTTGTCTTTCTTGTCCAACATCAACTACTTGAATGGAAATAATTAATATAATTAATGGGGGCCCACAATCATAAAAAAATTCCAAGATAGTATATTTATATGTGAAATATCTCTTCCTTCATTATTCTTTCATGAACTGCATCAATGACTGATGCTTTGTTTGTTAACTTCCAATAAATTTTACCAATCATACTCCTTTTATGTGAAGCCATTACTCCCATGAGATTAGCATATGAACTTATTATTATTTTTGCTGTGAGTGATCTTATGCAAAAGGATAAAAGTAAAGGAAGACTCAAACTCATACTAGTATTTATTATAACTTTCAAGCATGATTACATTGATAGCACTGGAACGAAACGAACACTCAAAATTCTTCATACTAATACTTTTATTCTAGATCACAAAATAACTAAGGACCAAACTAAGATATATGATGATAAAAAGTGATGGTGATACGATACTGGGGCACCTCCCCAAGCTTGGAACAAAGCAAGGTGGTGCCATACCCGTGTACTCTAGTTCTCTTCTTCGGAGATGGTGGTGATGAAGTGGTAGACTTGTCCTTTGCAGATAATGACCTCACCTCGTTGATGATCCTACAAAGAGCACGATTTTGTTCACCGAATGCAATAACTTCTTGAGTAAGCACCGTTGTCTGAGCACAGATCGCCTCAACGGCCTTCAATGCATTAATATTTGACAAAGAAAGATCAGGATAAAGAGTTTGGAAAGTATCGCCCTTCTCCATATCCTTGAAGGGGGACACTCATTTGTCTTCTCCACCTCCCTTGATCTTGTCGCCGGCTGCCTTCGTAATATCTCCATGATCGATGGCATCTTCCTCTCCCAAAGACCACTCGTAGTAGACCTCACTGAAGGTACGTTTACTCGGAGCGGGTTGAACAATATGATGCTTGGTGTCGAGCCTTTGGGGAGCCATGATGACCTCAGAGATCCAAAATCCCTATTCCTTTTTTCAGGATTCTGGAATGTTCCGGAAGGTCTTTTCGATGTAATATTTCGGTTCAATTTCTTGAATAATGTTCGAATCAATATTAATGGGCTACCTGCAATATAATGCTTATTTTTTGGTCCATTAACTACCTTCAAGTTGTTTCCTTCGGCGTTGTTTATTTTTATGGCTCCGGAACGGTAAACTTCTTCGACGATATATGGATCTTCCCATTTAGAGGAGTTTATCTGCAAAATATCTGAAAGGAGACTTGTATAAAAGAACTTTATCACCAATATGGAATTCTCGTTTATGAATTCTCTTATCATGCCATTGTTTAATTTTTTATTTAAGTAATTTAATATTTTCATAAGCTCGTGTGCTCCATGTATCTAGAGAACTAATATCAAATAATCACTTTTCATCGCCAAGCTTAAAATCATACTACCTCCATCCGGATTTATTAGTCCCCTTTGTATTTTGTGCTAAAGTTTGACCTTAAATTTAACTAAGAAAATGTTAATGCATGTAACCAAAAATAATATCACTGAAAACTATGTTCAGACATGAATCCAATGATATAATTTTTTGTAACATTCATTATTTTTTAATTAAATATATGGTCAAAGTTTGGCACAAATACTAAGGGGACCAATAAACCAGAACGGAGGTAGTAATTAAGTCCTTTAACGGCACAATAAGCTTTATTTCTAACTACCTAGCCGGCATATATATTTGAGGCGTTAGCCAGTGCAGCCAACACAATCACTACGTCTTTGCACAACCTTAGCCGTCATCTACTATTTCAAACTCCATGTTGCTTCAAACGATCACATCATGTTGCTCACGTGCACAGTTAGACGGGAGAGCAGTTCTCCGGAACCCTGTCCTTCAAGATCCTGCATCAGGAGAAGGGCGATAAGGTTTTTGAGGAGCGTCTCGATGTGACTGCTCCCGATCCGTCCCCGTCTTCATTCTCTGCTTTGACTACTTCCCTTGCACCAACACCATGGTTGTCGCCCTTGTCAAGAAGAAGGCCACAGACGAAGCCGAGGCTGATGTTGCCGCGGCGACCCTTGCGTGGTCTATCGGAGGGTATGACTTGTTCATCCCCTACTTGCTCATTCATATGCTAGTCGTATATGTTGTCTTGATAGATGTTCCGGTCCTATGCTATATACGAGCTCATGTGTTCAGATATTGGTATATGAGTTGCATACTCTGAATGTCATGTTTACTATTTACTCGTGAATTAGATTAATCAAAAACATGCTAATATATCTAGCATATAAACCTGTCAAAAAAAAGTGACGCAACTTGAAGTACGGTAGTACTACTACTGTATTTGTCCATCTTCAGGGTGTCGTACCGACTCACTTGACACAGATACGCATCCGATCCATCCCACAGGTGGACGTGTAATGGAACGCGAGTCGCAAATCCCCATAAACCCCCCTCCGCTTTCCACCTTTTTACCGTCCATCCAAACACCTTTTGACTGACACTAACCCCACCACCCCCACATCGTCCTTTTTACCGCAAACCCCCCTATAAGCCCCCAAATTCCAACCCCTCCGCACACCTGCTCTTCTCTGCCTCTGCGTCCCCGCCTCCCCGTTCTCCATGGCGTCCAAGAGCGCCCCCCTCATCCTGCTCCTCATCGCGTCCGTCGCCGCGACCTCCTCCTCCTCGTCCAATTCCGGCAATGCCGAGACGGACGCGCTGATGGAGATCAAGGCGGCGCTGGACCCGTCGGGGCGCGCGCCGGCGCTGGCGTCGTGGTCGCGCGGCGGGGACCCGTGCGGCCGCGGGGACTACTTCGAGGGCGTCTCCTGCGACGCTAGCGGGAGGGTCTCTGTCGTCTCCCTGCAGGGGAGGCGGCTCTCCGGGAGCGTCTCGCCGGCGGTGGCCATGCTCCCGGGACTCACCGGGCTGTACCTCCACTACAACGACCTGGGCGGGGCGATCCCTCGCGAGCTCGGCGACCTCCCCGACCTCGCGGAGCTCTACCTCGGCGTCAACAACCTGTCCGGGGGCATCCCCGTCGAGCTCGGCCGCCTCCATCGCCTCCAAGGTACTGTACTTACTACTGTATACTGACTACTGAGCGAGTTCTTCAGTTTTGAAAGTGGTACCGAAAAAACTAATCCTACATTGTTATATTTGCAATTTGGCAAATCAGTTTTGATACTTCTGGGTACGTGTATTTCTGATCCTGAATTTTATGACATTCGGTACACATCTAGTACTCAGAATTTGAATTTGGCAAGTACATTTTGGTTTGTTTCTACTCGTGGCTCGCTCTCCCAGTTTCTTGTCTGCTGCTGATTACCTGCATGGACCAAAACTTTGAATTCTTCTGATTACATTTTGTCCTCTTGCACGGCTACTTGATGTGTGCATTCAACCTCTGAAATGCGTCCACATTTATTCCCTGTACACGGACTGTTCCTACAGCTCACAATAGCCATTATAATTAGTTACCTGTCCACTTCCAGGATTTGATTAATTAGCCGTACCAAAAAGCTGGAACACTAATCAATTTGAAACAGTGATCGATAGTTCTTCTCTAATGGTAAATGGCTGAGAAGTTTGCGTTCTTTCCTGCAGTGCTGCAGCTGGGCTACAACCAGCTCTCAGGGAGCATCCCAACTCAGCTGGGTGAGCTCAAGAAGCTCACTGTTCTTGCCGTTCAGTCCAACCAGCTCACCGGGGCGATACCAGCTTCTCTAGGGGACTTGCCGGAGCTGACACGGCTGGACTTGAGCTCCAATCACCTGTTTGGCTCCATCCCTAACAAGCTTGCCGGTATCCCACAGCTTGCAACACTGGACCTCCGCAACAATACACTTTCAGGAAGTGTTCCTTCTGGTAGGTAGTCTTCAACAATGGTGTTCGTGTTTACAATGTCACTGCCTCTGTGGCCGTCTGAGTTGTCTTGTCTCCACTGATATTTTATAGGTCTGAAGAAATTGGGTCATGGATTTAAGTTCGACAACAATTTAGAGCTCTGCGGGTCTCACTTTGGTTCTCTGAAAGCCTGTCCTAACGATGACAATGTTGATGAACAAATGCCACATAAACCCGAATCAACCTCCATCAAACCACAGCAAACTCCACAAAATATAAGCCAAAACACAAATTGTGACATCGGCGCATGCTCGAGGTCATCAACGCTCTCTTCAGGAGCTGTTCTTGCCGGAACAATCATAATTATAGCTGGTGTGGCGGCTTGTGGTCTATCTGTCTTCTCATGGCACCGCCGGCAGAAGCAAAAGGTTGGTTGTTCTGTGGAGAGCTTGGAAGGCAGGCCTAGTTTGGAGCAATCAAAGGAAACATATCAGAAGAGTGCCTCCTCATTGATCAATGTTGAGTATTCTAGTGGCTGGGACACTTCGTCGGAGGGATCGCAACACGGAGTACGGCTATCGTCGGAGGGGTCCCCGAGTGTGAGGTTCAATCTCGAAGAGGTGGAGTGCGCGACGCAGTACTTCTCGGACATCAATGTGCTTGGCAAGAGCACCTTTGCGGCGACACATAGAGGGATAATGCGGGATGGCTCGGTCGTCGCCGTCAAGAGCATCAACAAGAGCAGTTGCAAGTCGGAGGAGGCCGACTTCTTGAAAGGGCTCCGTGTGCTTACATCGCTGCGGCATGAAAACCTTGTTGGCTTAAGGGGTTTCTGCCGCTCCCGGGCTAGAGGGGAGTGCTTCCTCGTCTATGAGTTCATGGCGAACGGTAGCCTTTCCCAGTATTTGGATATCAAGGACGGCGACGCCAAGACGAGGATCCTTGACTGGTCAACTCGGGTCTCCATCATCAAAGGCATTGCCAAAGGTATAATATACCACCATTTCTATCTGTTGAAACATGAAATAGACAGCCTAAGTTTCTGGAGCCAACTTTTTTGTTGTTGCTAGTAATACTTAAGCTACATTTCTTGAAAGCGAACAAACTAAATTTGCTAGATAATTTGAGTTTGATGCACAATGATGAGCCATTTAAATGTTTACATAACCTAGTGATTTGTTCTACTCTGCACATGCTGAAATTCTGAATTATTTCAGGAATCGACTACCTGCACAGCAGCAAACCGAGCAAGCCTCCTCTTGTCCACCAGAACATCTCGGCAGACAAGGTGCTCCTGGACCACATGTTGGTGCCCCGCCTCTCTGGCTCCGGCGTGCACAAGCTGCTGGCCGACGACGTGGTCTTCTCCACGCTCAAGGGCAGCGCCGCCATGGGGTACCTGGCACCGGAGTACACGACCACCGGCCGGTTCACGGACAAGAGCGACGTGTACGCCTTCGGGGTGGTCGTGTTCCAGGTGCTCACTGGGAAGAAGGCGGTTTCGCAGCACCTCCTCCGCTGCACCGTGGACGGCGCGGAGCCCGGCGGTGCCGCCAAGCTCGATGATCTCGTG